>JAIUSX010000035.1:0-1200000 GCA_026573805.1 Hesperophylax magnus
ACGTTTTGCTACATTTTCTTAAGTATTATCCCAATTTTACACAAAAATAACGTTTAAATACAATTTTTGAGGTTTTATGACGTTTTTCACACATTTTGCATTGTTTTTCAATATTTTTTAGTTTTTTTCGACGATTAACGATGTTTTAAAACAATTTTCGTGTTTAACCACAATTTTACACAAAAATAACCTTTTTATACAATTTTGAGGTTTTATGACGTTTTTTACACATTTTGCATTGTTTTTCAATATTTTTTAGATTTTTTCGACTATTAACGATGATTTAAACCAATTTTCTTGTTTAACCACAATTTTACACAAAAATAACGTTTTTCTGCAATTTTTCAGGTAAAACGACTATAATCCAGAAAAAAAACGGTTTTTCTACAACTTTGAGGATTTATGACGTATTAACACATTTTGCATGGTTTTTCAATATTTTCAGTGTTTTTCGACGATTTACGATGATTTAGACCATTTTTCTGGTTTTACCAAAATTTTACACAAAATTAACGTTTTTCTACTTTTTTTCATGTTTTAGCACAATTTTAGACAAAAATAAAGTGTTTCTATAATTTTTTAGATTTTATGTCTTTTTTACACATTTTGCAAGGTTTTTTAATATTTTTCAGTGTATTTTAACGATTTACGATGTTTTAGACCATTTTTCTTGTTTTACCACAAAAATTAGGTTTTTCTACAATTTTTCATGTTTAAGCACAATTTTACACCAAAATAGCGTGTTACTACAATTTTTGAGGTTTTATGACGTTTTTACACATTTTGCAAGGTTTTTTAATATTTTTCAGTGTTTTTTGACGATTTAGGATGTTTTAAACCATTTTTCTTATTTTAACACAGTTTAATACATAAATAAGAGTTTTCTACCTTTTTGCATGTTTTAGCACAATTTTACACAAAAATAACGTGTATCTGGCGTTAGAGAGTGTGCCATTGTTTTTGCCCATCAACAGGAGCAACCCTCAAAATAAAAAAATTAAATAAAAAAAAAAAACGACAACACAAGATATCTAAATCTCGCAGTAAATTCTCTAGCGCGAAGAAAACCACATCTTCACCACAAACTGGCACCATGGACACACCGTCGGCGACACATCAATCTATGATTAATACAGACAGTGAGTCAATATTTGAATTCATCAATATGAAATTCGAGGAAATGAAGACAGTAATGCTCAGTAAAATTGAAACAG
This sequence comes from Hesperophylax magnus, assembly GCA_026573805.1. NCBI lineage: Eukaryota > Metazoa > Arthropoda > Insecta > Trichoptera > Limnephilidae > Hesperophylax > Hesperophylax magnus. The sequence continues at coordinate 1,215 of JAIUSX010000035.1, forward strand.
AGCTGCAAGAAATAAAAAACTTCACGAACTTCATCAATGATAAATATGATGACATTATACAAAAACTTCAACAAATCATGGACATTCCAAACACCGTCAACAAAATCATGGAGGAACTGGCGGATAAAGAAAACAGATTGTCTACGGTAGAAATCCACCTGGCGGATATAGAACAAGCAGCCCTGCTGAACACCATAGAGAAAATGGCCTAAAATTACAGGACAACATATTTCCAGTCCACGCTGTTACACGGATCGCTGAACTCGCAGTCGTTACGATGTCCCCAGAGGATACATACAAAGTCACAACAAACAAAACAAATGATCAATCAACAATAACGATTATTTTTAAGGATTAATCCAAACACAGTGACCCGATTAAAAAATTCAACGGAGAAGGAGCCAAATATGTTTATCTTAATGCGGCATTAGCCCAATATTACAAAAATCTTCACTGAAACACCAGAAAAAGAGCCCAAGAAAAAGACTACAAATATGTAAAATCGGAAAAAATTCTTGTCAGAAAATCCAAAGACTCAAAGGTTGTGGAAATAAAACACCTAAACGATATATCTAATAAACTGACATAAACACTACTGTACATCTAACACAACCTCACATCATATACTTACACAAATACACACCAACATAGCAGATTACATGGAATATATAGATTCGAACAATCAACACTTCTGTGAAAGTACAAATGATATTAACCTCTGGACCAACTTCACAAAAGAAAAACATAGAATCAAAATACTACACCAAAACATTAGATCGATCAATAAAAATATTGATTAATTTTTTATATACCTCCAACAGCTAGATAATAATTTTGACGTCATTGTGCTGACAGAATGCTGGTTGAATGACTACTATATACCAAAAACAATCAAAAACTATAATACACACCATACAAGAATACACAAAAACCAAAATGATTGTATAGTTATATACATCGGTGATAAAAATAACACAACCATTCAAGAAATAAACATCATAGACTCCAACTGCATACAAATTACATATGAAAAAGAAACATGTATCCTAGCTATGTACAGATCTCCATCCAAAAACAACATCACAAATTTCTTAACTGAACTTAACAATACATTAAATGATCTCAACAAATACAAAAATATCATCATCATAGGAGACCTTAATATAAACACTCTACAAAACGGACACCCGCAGAACATAGAATACCTTGCAATACTAGCACAGCATAGACTGGAGCCAATAATAAATGTCCCAACACGAGTCACACAAAACACTAAAAGCTGTATAGATCATATAATGATCAAGACAAAACTAAAAACCAAAACAGTAGTACTTGAAAGCACAATCACTGATCACTTCATGAATATGATAGCAATAGACACCGAAAACACTTTTTCGAACCAACATAAAATATTTACAAAAAAAATAATTGACCTCTCAAACTTAAAAGAAAAACTCCAAAAAATAGACTGGAATACAATATACCAAATAGATAATGTCGAGGAAGCCTGGAATACATTTACAAATACGTTAACGCAAGAAATAAATAATTACACTACAATAAAACATGTAAAACTTAAACACAAAGCAAAAAAAATTAAACTATGGATAACACAAGGAATATTAAACTGTATTCGTAAACGAGACAAAATTCACAAACAAATTAAACAAACACCGTATGACATGGAACAACTTAATTACTATAAAAGATATAGAAACCTTTGCACGAAAATTATTAGAGTAGCTAAGGAGTTGTACTACAGAGAAAAACTTAAAAAAGAAAACAATAACCCAAAGGAAATATGGAGAATATTAAAGGAAGTTACATACACACAAAAATACAAACAAAAAAATACTATCGAACATCTAAATATTAACTCGAAAAAAATAGATGCCAAAACAAATATAGAAATTATGGCAAACCACGTCAATAACTTTTTTGCAACTATAGGGAAAGTTTTAGCGAATCGTAAAAAACACAGCACAAACACACTAAAACAAACAAATAGATCAAACATCGATACTCAACCAACACAACACAGATTTTTATTAAAAACAACTTCGGAAATGGAAATTTACAAAATAATAAATACATTAAAAAACCGGATTGCTCCTGGATTAGATGAGATAACAACGGATTGCATTAAAATAATAAAAAATGAAATATTAAAACCTATAACACACCTAATCAACCTTAGCATAACACATGCCTGCTTTCCTAATACTCTTAAAAAAGGACTGGTAATCCCTATTTATAAATCCGGAGATAAAATGGAAATAACTAACTATGGACCAATCATTTTGTTAAACTCACTATCAAAGATTTTCGAAAGACTATCAAAAAACCAAATAATAAAATACCTGGAAGAAAACAAATTAATCTCGGACAAACAATATGGATTTAGAGAAAAAAGAAGCACAAAAGAAGCTTTGGCAAGTATAATAGATAATATACATAGCAACTTAGATCAAGGGTTTAAATGCATAGCGATATATCTAGATTTGGCTAAAGCCTTTGATTCAATCTGCCACAAAACACTTTTTAAAAAATTAGAAAATATGGGTATCAAAGACAAAGAACTCCAACTATTGAAAAGTTAAATGAGCGATAGAACACAGCAAGTCAAAATTAATAACTATACTAGCAAACCACTGCCGATTACACACGGAGTTCCACAAGGAAGCATACTAGGGCCTGTTCTTTTCACAATTTACATAAATGAACTTTGCAACATGGAAATAGATGGAGAAATAATTAGTTACGCAGACGACACAGTTTTACTATTTAAATCTAAGGATTGGAATAAGGTATATAACATAGCGAATCTAGGAATCACGCAAGTGAAAAAATGGTTGGACTCAAATACACTTACACTAAACATATCGAAAACAAAATTCACAACGTACAGCATAACTAACACAGGATGTGATGATTTGAATACTCACATAAAATGAACGAAATGAATGTACTCCAAAATTTTTTTTTGTTTAGACTAACGACCTAAGATTTATTGACAGGCGGGCCTTGAAGGAAACACGTTCCCACGGGAAGGGAGGAGAGATCGCGGGGCAGTCGGTTTTTGAACTTGGATACGTTGACAGCTCCGAGAAATCGATACAACTCAGAAGTGTTGTGTGAAATTACAGTTAATTAGTGGATTCAGATGGTGTTGGAAAGCTTTGTTGAATATTGAATTAAAGTAAAATATTATTGAACCGGTGTTTGTGTGAAGTGAAAGTGGTTGTACTCAGTGAGGATAGAAAATTGGATAATTTGTAGAGCGCCGTTTTGTGAAAAAATCACCTTAGGGGCGCAAGGTGTTGTGCGATCGCGATTGTGTTATAAAGTTGTGTTGATTTAAGCTTGATTTCGTATACAGTTCGAACTAGATTGCTTGTCTTAAAAACATGGAAATAATAATGATAATGATTGCGTTTAAAACAGAGTGAACATATTTAAAGGCAGGAAGTGTTTGATCGGATTACGGAGGAATTAATGATTGGCGAGATGGCTTTCTATCCACGGAGACCGTAAACCAGAGAATCCAAACAAATCATAAAACTCGGGTTCGAATCCTGACAGAGATTAGGGAGGTACAATTTTATTTACAGAGTTATTTAATTACCCTTTTATAGGCATAGGGAGGGGACCAAAATTGAACAAATTGCAAGGATTTCGCTAAAAGGAGGAAGGAATGCCGATAGGGAGGAGACCGTAAAACGAAACTGATTTAGCTATATAGTGTAACCAGGTAAGCTTCACGCTGAGAATGGGAGATGGCTAACTGGGTGAGTTTTTTTATATTATTTATTAAATTTCAGAGGACCCTTAAGGACGGATGCAACAGAACAACAGAAACAAAGTTTACAGCCCCTGCCGCCCAAGTAATGTTTCAAAAGGGAATGTGTCAATCATATTATCTATCAGCTGTGAGCGTGGGGACGGGCCAACGACCTTTTCATATGTAGGCCGATAATATTTGTTTTAGGGGAATAATAATAATAATAATTGGATGACTTGTATGGCGCCGTTTTTGTGCAAAATCACCTCAAGGGCGCTTCGGACCGAGGGTCATATTGAGAATTTACCTACTGCCGTTCTGTTATTCTTTTAAAAAACTTTACGAATCAAATCGTGGCGTTGTCCCTGCGATAGGTATTGAATAGCCGACGAAAACATTAAATAGGTACTTATTACAAATTAGGCCAACCAATATAAATTCGCAGTATAAAAAAAAACACCTATCTACAAAGTACCTACCGAAACACTGGCGTACCATTTAAAACGGCGATCACCACCAGCCGGGACAAGGCGCGGTGTACAGTCAGTCGAAGGGGGAGTTTTGCTAGCGTATGACCGCCCGAATAGAAAGCGATCGGATGCAACCAGACAGAACAAAAATGAATACTTTTCATCTGTTATTTAACTTTCTAATTTAATACCTTTTATCAATTGTTTGACTTTCTAATTTACAAATTGCAATACACAGGAACAAATCTAGAGTCAAAAGGGGGAGATGGTAATCTCCGAAATAAAACTACCATCCGAACAACTTTTCTCAACAGGTTCCTTTCGAGAGGTAGGCAGCCTCTTTAAATTAAATGCCAAAAATCAAACCAATTGTCCGTTTATACCTACCTGAGAGGATAGGTATTCAATAGAAGTTACCCATACCTAATACACGAGGATGCTAGTATCCTCATGAAATAATTACTGGAACCAAATATTAAAATACAGACAGTCCTCATCCTAAATTTGGCATTTCGAGTAAACCTTACATATATCTCACATGATAATTGGCTGAATGGGTAGGCACACAACCTATCGATAGAAGCGGGCTAAATGTCGACAAGATCGTCGTGTGTTATCTATGTTATTGACCTAGAAAGGGATGTAAATTCCCGACGACGAGGAATTTACAGCGTTTTCTAGAGGTGGCATGTAACTTAGGACCTTACGTGTCACATTTTCGCGACTAGATTCGTGACAAGGGATGTCATGGTTTTCCCCTTCTACATTCAGTAAAGTAGATTTTCCTGGAGGTGCATTGAGGTTGGGGCAATTCTGAAATTGGTGAGGAGACCTGGTATTCTTTATTCTGGCGTGACGGTTGCCAATTTGAAACAAGGGGAGACCCAGCCGGTTCGGATATCCAGACACGCAGATATCGATCGCCTTGTTCAAATTATCATCCATCGGTTTTGTTTGGTAAAGTGGAGGAGCCAACTTTAGCTTGAACAAATTCATTCCCGTTCCTCTCCCTTCCCTCCCAAAATATATACATGGATGGCGCCGACAACTAACACCATAAATTTATCGTGTGTTTATCACATATATAAAATCTAACACTTTATTATCCTCACATTACCCTATGACAGGTAGAATCACGTAGCTAGTTGAAGAGCAGGCGACTCAGAAAAATAAGGTTTATGAAATGGCTTTAAATCACAGCGGTAATGGATTCAACTCACTCTATCTCAAAAGAACCGAGGGGTACCACACACATACAAAGATAACTAGGTTTCTATACCGAGAAACAAAAAAGCCAACACAACGTTCGGTGAAACCTTTTTATACTGAACCGTCACGTGAAATGATTACGTTCAAGATCGTAAACCACGTAGACAAATTATGATGCACACAGTTGAAGGGGTGTGTAATAAAGAGAGGGGCAAAGTCTTGTAAAGACGGCAGGGAGGACATTCCTACCCCGGATATATACATAACCAAAGCCTTATGGAAAAGTTACCTATGGGACTTAAAGAAAATTTATCGTAGAAAGAAGAGAAGGAAAAGTTTGAAAAGTGGAGATCATTACAAGGACAGCCAAAAAACAATACAAACACCATAAAAATACACGAATGCATAAACACCAACATCTGCGATTGCCCCCCTCTAGAAAAAACAGAACAAATAAAGTATCTAGGAATCGTAATTGACCATAATCTTAGATGGACACATCACATCAAACAAATCACAAATAGACTCCCCAGAACGATACACATTTTCCTAAATATAAGAAACATATATAAAATAAAACAATTGAAAACAATATATTTTGCACTATGCCAATCAATAATAGAATATGGAATAATTGCTTGGGGAGGAGCAACAAACGCAGCTATCACTCAAATAGAAATCGCACAGAAAACGATATTAAAGGTAATACTCAAAAAACATAAACTAACCGACACAGACCAAATATTTAAAAGCTGTGACGTACTTGATATACGCCAATTATATGTTAAAACACTACTAAACTACATTTTCGACCAAAAAAACAAACCCCAACAAACACAAAATATCACTAATAGACCGGTCAAACAAGCGTACAAAGAAAACATAAAAACTCCGACGGTAAACACTACCTTTGGACAAAGACACCATAAATACCACGCTATTAAAGCATTCAACAGTCTTCCACTTGAAACAAAAATTGAGGAAAATAAAAATAAATTCAAACACAAAATAAAAAAATGGATTAAAGAACAAAAAATACAATATTACCAAAATTCTATAACATAAGAGAATAAAACATATACACGCAACACAAAAAAATATATAAAACACGCAACACGCACAAACACATAAATCATTATAAATGCCGATTTACATTCTCTTTTAATGTTTTTCACAAACCCCATCTCTCGTATGTGGAAGCCAAAATTTTGAAACGGTAGCAAGATTCACATACCTGGGCTCCCTGATAACAAACAATAACAACACTACAGAGGAGATCCAGAAGCGCATCGTGAATGCAAACCGCTGCTATTTCCGCCTACAAAAACAAATAAAATCCAGACTGCTTTCCAGAACCACCAAGGTATTAGTGTACAAAACACTAATTAGACCAGTGCTTACGTACGCAGCCGAGACGTGGGTTCTAACTAAGAAGAATGAGCGAGCACTGGACGTTTTTGAAAGGAAAATTTTGAGGCGCATCTTCGGACCGGTTCTAGAAAATGGATTTTGGCGCAGACGTTTTAACAATGAGCTCTATACTTTGTTTAAGGAACTAAACGTCACAAAATTCATAAAACTGGGAAGACTTCGGTGGCTAGGTCATGTGGAGAGAATGACCGAGCATCAAAAACCAAAGTCCCTGCTGAGCTCAAGACCGATAGGGAGAAGGAGCCTGGGAAGGCCAAGGTTAAGATGGAGCGACAACGTCCTCGAAGATTTGTCTGCCTTGGAGCTTCGAAGCTGGAGAGAGCTGGCGCGGGACCGAGATGAGTGGAGGAAGACTCTTGAGGAGGCCAAGACCCACCAGGGGTTGTAGAGCCAAAAGTGATGATTTAATGTTTTTCTTTTAGTGTGATAATTATATTTTAATTTTTAATCTTTATTTTTAGTTTAAATTTATCTTAATTTTAATGTTGTTTTTCTTTTTTTTTAAATGTATATAATCTTATATTGTAAAATGGGGGCCTCAGCACGGGTAAACAACCCAGTGAGGCAACATTACTGAATTAGAATATGAAATATTGTAAAATAATGTATCAACAATAAAAATAAAAAAATGGTTTTTACAGTTAAAGAAAACGTGGTCGAAGGTTTCCTCTTCCACACCGCACTGGCAGACCGGATCATCCAAAACTCTAATTCTAGCCAATTGGGATGCAATTGAACAGTGACCAATTCTCATTCTCGAAATACATGAAATGTATCGTTTTGAAAGTTTTTTACCGTGAAACCATGGCTTAGCAGGGATATGGTTTTGAATTCCAGCATAGAAAGATCCAGTTCTTATTTTGGAGACTGCCCAATTTTCTTCCCAGGCACGAGTCATGTTGGATTTAAGAATCGGGAAGACATCGGAGATAGGGATTCTAAAATTTAGTGGGATAGTTCCGGAATCTAAACCAGATTTGGCGAGAGAACCGGCCATCTCATTACCCTCTATACCCAAATGGGCAGGGACCCAAGCCAATATCGTCTCAAACCCAGATTCACTTAGAGAATTGAGAAGATTTTTTATTTTATATATAATATTGTCTTCCGGATAACATAGAATATTTGACATAATTTTAGTTAGAGCACTTAGCGAATCAGTACATAGTAAGGCTCGATGAATGTTGAGAACCTGGATTTGATTTAGCGCTTGTTCAATTGCAAAGCATTCAGCTGTAAATATGGAAACTTCTTTCGGTAGTTTATAAGTGAGATTGATGTTGAATTCTGGACTATATATCGATGCTCCACATCTTTTATTTTCAAATTTGGAACCATCTGTGTAAAGGATGGAAAATCCAGGGAATTTTGAAGCCACAATGCTTTTAAAACAGTCATCCACATTTTGAAATTTATTTGGGGAAGATAAAATATTCTTCCGAAAGTCTGATGTTATTGTGTTCGGCATAAAAGTGATTGCCTTAAATGGAATATTGTATATAGGGAGTTTGGGAACTTCTTGAAGATATTGGAGGGAAGATGACAGAGAATTATAGAGATGAAAACTTTTAATTAGGAGAGGAAAACATTTTTTTTCAGTCAATCTTTTGTTAGAATTCAAATTAACACTTAGCCGATTAAGACTTTGTTTAATAGGATGATGTGATAACGATAAAGCCTTGAAAATATATTTATTGGCAAGGAATTGCCTTCTGAAATATAATGGAGGCTCCCCACATTCCACCTGAAGCGCATTAATTGGAGAAGACTTCATAGCTCCAATAATCATTCTGAGGGCTTTTGATTGAATTCTTTCCATTTTCTTATCTAAATATTTAGGGAGGGGGTCAAAAAGGAATGTGCCGTAATCCAAGTGGCTCCGAACTAGGGAATTATATGTTAATTTAAGAGTGGTAGGATGAGATCCCCACCATACTCTGGAAACTGCTCGCATCATATTAAGTCCCTTTTCAATGTGTGGAAGCCAGGAAAGTTTATGGTTCAAAAGAAGACCAAGGAATTTGATTTGAGTAGCGGTTTGTAGAGGCACATTATCAAAAGAGATTGAGAAGTAGGGAATTTTTCTTTTGCGCGTGAAAGCTACGACCCTTGTTTTAGATGCCGCCAGATTCATCCCATTTATTGACAACCAGCTTTAAATATATTGTAAAGCCAAATTCATTTCCTTAGCTGCAAAAATAATATTTTTATGTAACAAATATATAAGGATATCATCCGCAAAGTAAAGTCGCTTTAAAGAAAAAGGAATTACTGAGTCTAGGTCGCTTAAATAAATATTAAACAACAGAGGACTGATAACAGAACCCTGGGGTAAACCTCTCCATAGTTTGCGTCTTAAGCATTTAAAGGAAGACTCAATAATAATGGACCTATCTGTGAGCAAATTAATAATAAATTGGACTAGTTTCGGGGGGATTTGTTTTTTAATTAGCTTTTCTTTCAAAACATTCAGTAAAACATCATCGTAAGCTGATGAAAGGTCAAGGAATGTGGCCAATGTATAAGAATTTAGGGATTGAGAAACTCGGATATCAGTTGTGAACAAACTTAAATTATCCATTGTAGATTTCTTTTTCCGAAAACCATACTGATTTGGTGAGATAATATCTTGACTTTGTAATGATACGCCCTTTCTACTTCAAACTTTTTCCTTCTCTTCTTTCTACGATAAATTTTCTTTAAGTCCCATAGGTAACTTTTCCATAAGGCTTTGGTTATGTATATATCCGGGGTAGGAAGGTTCTCCCTGCCGTCTTTCAAGCCCTTGTCTCTCTCTTTATTACACACCCCTTCAAGTGTGTACATCCTAGTTTGTCTACTTGACGTACGACCTTGAACGTACTCATTTCACGTGACGGTTCAGTATAAAAAGGCTTCACCGAACGTTGTGTTGGTTTTTTGTTTCTCGGTTTAGAAACCTAGTTATCTATGTATTTGTGGTATCCCTCGGTTCTTTTGAGATAGAGTGAGTTGAATCCATTACCGCTGTGTTTTAAAATCATTTCATAAACCTTATCTTCTAAGTCGCCTGCTCCCCAACTAACTACGTGATTCTACCTGTCATATGGTTATGTGAGTATAATAAAGTGTTAGATTTTATGTGTGTGATAAACATACGATAAATTTATGGTGTTAGTTGTCGGCGCCATCCATGTATATATTTTAGGAGGGGAAGGAGAGGAAAGAAAATGAATTTGATCAAGCTAAGATTGACTCCTCCTCTTTACCAAACAAAACCGATGGATGATAATTTGAGCAAGGCGATCGATATCTGCGTGTCTGGATATCGCAACCGGCCGGGTCTCCCCTTGTTCCAAATCGGCAACCGTCACGCCAGAATAAAGAAAACCAGGTCTCATCACCAATTTCAGAATTGCCCCAATCTCATACACCTCCAGGAAAAACTACTTTACTGAGTGTAGAAGGGGAAAACCATGACATCCCTTGTCACGAATCTAGTCGCGAAAATGTGACACGTAAGGTCCTAAGTTACGTGCCACCTCTAGAAAACGTTGTAACTCCCTCGTCGTCGTGGATTTACATCTCTTTCTAGGTCAATAACATATATAACACACGACGATCTTGTCGACATTTAGCCAGCTTATTAACGATAGGTTGTGTGCCTACCCATTCAGCCAATTATCATGTGAGATATATGTAAGGTCTACTCGAAATGCCAAATTTAGGATGAGGACTGTCTGTACTTTAATATTTGGTTCCAGTATTTATTTTATGAGGTTACTAGCACCCTCGTGTATTAGGTATGGGTAACTTCTATTGAATACCTATCCTCTCAGGTAGGTATAAACGGATAATTGGTTTGATTTTTGCATTTAATTTAAAGAGGCTGCCTACCTCTCGAAAGGTACCTGTTGAGAAAAGTTGTTCGGTTGGTAGTTTTATTTCGGAGATTATCATCTCCCTCTTTTGACTCTAGATTTGTTTTGTGCATCCCAATTCGCAGCTTAGAAAGTCAAACAATAAATGAAAAGTATTAAATTAGAAAGTCAAATAACAGAAGAAAAATATTCATTTTGTTTTGTCTGGTTGCATCCGAACGCTTTCTATTCGGGCGGTCATACGCTAGCAAAACTTCCCCTTTGACTGACTGTACACCGCGCCTCTCGGCCTCATAGTGTTCGCTGTTTCAATTGTACGCCAGTGTTGTGGTAAGTACCCTGTAGATAGGTATTTTTATACTGCAAATTTATATTGGTTGGCCTAATTTGTAATGGGTATTTTATATTTCGTCGGCGATTCAATACCTACCGCAGGGACAACGTCATGATTTGATTCGTAATGTTTTAAAAGAATAACAGATCGGCAGGTAGATTGATTCTCGATATTATGACCCTCGGTCCAAGGCATTCCCCTAAAACAAAAGTTATCGGCCTACATATGAAAAGGTCGTTGACTCGTCTCTCGCTCACAGCTGATTGACAGTTCGCCTAGCACATCCCTTTTAATGATAACATTATTTGGGCGGCAGGTGTCGTAAACTTAATTCCTGTACCTCGGTTGTATCCGTCTTTTAAAAGGGTCCTCTGAAATTTAATAAATAATATAAAAACTCACCCAGTTAGTCACCTCTCCTTCTCAGCGTGAAGCTTACCTGGTTACACTCTACATAGCTAAATCAGTTTAGTTTTTCGGTCCCCTCCCTACCGGCTTCTTTCATCATTTTAGCGAAACCCTTGCAATCTGTTAAATTTTGTTCCCCTCCCTACACCTTTAAAAGGGTAATTAAATAAATCTGTAGATAAAATTGTACCTCCCTAATTTAACCTAATCTCTGTCAGGATTCGAACCCGAGTTTTTTATGATTTGTTTGGGTTCCCTGGTTTACGGTCTCAATGTGGTCAACGTGTTAGAACACCACCTGAATCAAACACTTCCTGTCTTTAAATACGTTCAGTTTGTTTTAAACGCAATCATTATCGTTATTAAAATAATACCTACCGTCATTGATTACACAGATAGTGAATACGCTCCACATTAAAACTTCCAAAACATTAGAAAATTGCAAGTAAACACAACATAAAGTGTCGAAGTAGTTAAATCACTTCATCTTCGAAATATTCAATCAGTTAGATTTTTAAATTATCGTGTGTGCTGTGCAGTGCTGTGTTTTAAAAATATTAAAATAACAATTTTCAACTGGTAAACATACCAAACGCGCAGGCGCATTATCAGTCCGTCATTACTATCGCCATTGGTCGAAAGTGTCGTCACTTTTGAATAGTGCTAAACAGTTTGCGGGAAACAGGCGTTTGTGTATAAACTAATTACGAATAAAGTTAACATATTTTTAACTCTTTTTAAATAAATTTTAATATGGATTTAAACGAGAACTCTCTTAACTATATGACCAAGGCCAAGGATCTACTCTGTTCGCTGATAAAAATTATTAATGACCCCGGCAACAAATTTACGAAGGAGCAAATGGGTAAAATTACCCCGATAACAACGGATCTGTTAGGAACCACAGGATTGATGGCTGTTCGTATGGGAATGTTGGAAGGAGAATTGTCAACATTAAAAAGTGTAACGGATACTCAGTCTATTGTTACTAACCCGACAAATACTTCATCTTCAATAAATGATTTGCTCGCAGAGGCCGAGGAAAGAAAAACCCGGTCAAAGAACATTATTTTATTTAATGTTCCCGAAAGTATTTCAGAATCAACAACAACAATTATTAAAATGGACAGCGATAAAGTAGTTTCAGCGATTAGTGATATAAATAATGAATTAATACCGAGTGTGGTTAAGTCGTACAGACTTGGTGTAAAAAAGTCCAACAAAATTAGACCGATTAAGGTCGAATTCAATGACTCTGTCTCGGCTCGTGAGGTTTTGACCAGGAACGCAAAACTGAAAAACGGTATAAAGGCCAGTAACGACCAAACACCATTGCAGAGGACTCAACTTCTAGATTTACGCCAACAACTCGAGACGAGGAAGAACAACGGTGAAACCAATATAACTATCAAATATGTGAACTCTGTACCTAAAATTATTGAATGTGCGCCAAAAAACTGAAACAACAAAAAATAAAATGCTACTACCAAAATGTGAGAGGGATCCGCACTAAACTTCCCATGTTGCTGACTTCGGCGGCAACTATCAGCAGTGATATCTTCATTTTAACCGAAACATGGCTCGACTCAGGAATCAATTCTGCCGAATTAGGCTTCCCTAATTTCAACATCTACCGTATGGATAGGAATTCTAAAACAAGTGCCAAAACGAGAGGAGGTGGTGTAGCCATTGCTATCTCAAAAAATCTCAGTTCTTCAAAAATATCCACAAAAAACACATCCATCGAGCAACTATTTGTCAATGTGAACACTTCTAGAGGTAAAATAATAGTGGGATGTGCATACTTACCTCCGAATTCTGATGTCCAAAGCTACAGCAATCACTGCGACGAGGTTGAATCAATTTGTGCTAAATATCCTAATACTAAACTACTTCTAGTTGGTGATTACAATCTGCCACATTATGATTGGTGTAATATGAATTCTGTCAATTCTTGTTCTAATGTTAATATTCGTGTTATTAGAGATATGGCACTGTTCTTAGGTCTAACACAGTGCAATAATGTTCATAATATAGGAGGTCGTACGTTGGATTTGGCACTGTCAAATGTGTCTGACATCTGTGTTGTGAGAAGTACCGAAATTCTATTACCTGTCGATGTTTACCATCCACCACTAGAAATATGCATGTCTAATCTTAAACCAATTCCTATCGTAAAAAAGGTAGTAGAAACTCGAAATTTCAAAAAAGCTGACTATGTTAAAATTTCAAATTTCCTTAAACAGACTGACTGGTCATTCTTTGATAGCGACGATGATATTAATGTACACCTTAAAAAAATTTACTTCATCGTTAATTCTGCAATTGAACAATTTGTTCCTTTAACGACTTACAGAGAAACTCTATACCCAAAATGGTTCTCAAAAGACCTGATAGACTTAATTTACCTTAAAAAATTATCTCATAAGAGATTCAAACAAAGTCGCCTGGCCATCGATTATACTGCGTTTCAAAAATTGAGGGCAGAGTGCAATAAGCTCTCCGCAAAATGTTACAAAAATTACATTAGTGATGTCGAAGGCTCTATCATGGACGACTCAAATTTCTTTTGGAAATATGTTAAATCCCAAAAAGAAAATGGTACTTACATACCTAGTAGTGTGTCATTCGATTCTAAATTATCCCAAAATCTTCAGGAAACTGTTAATCTTTTTGCTGATTTTTTTAGCGGCGTTTACATTAATGCAAGTGAAGACAGCAATATTTCGTGCTTTGATTTGGTTGAAACTCTTGATATATCTGACTGTAATGTAACCATAGACGATATTATATCTAAGCTGAAGAGTCTTGATTCCCGAAAATCCGCAGGACCTGATAATGTTTCGCCCAGGTTTTTAGTAAATTGTATGCATACATTGTCATATCCTATTCATAAGTTATTTACAAAGTCACTCTCATCAGGTGTATTCCCGGACCTTTGGAAGTTTAGTCTTTTAACGCCCATTTTCAAAAAAGGTAATAAGAGCGAAGTAACAAATTATAGGCCAATATGTATAATGTCTACTTTACCCAAACTTTTTGAAAGCCTAGTACTAGATAAGTTGATATCCCGAATCAATCGAACCATCTCTCCCCTTCAACATGGATTCATTAAAGGTAGATCTACTCTTACCAATTTGATATTGTACACGAATGATATTGTTAATGCCCTTAATGCATCACATCAAACTGATTCCATATATACTGACTTCAGTAAGGCATTTGATAAAGTAAACCACAAAATATTATTACGTAAACTAAAATTGTTGGGAATAAGAGGGAGTATGTTGGAATGGTTTAAGAGTTATCTATTAGGAAGGTACTTAGCAGTCAAGATAGATTCGTTTACTTCTTATACATTTGCTGCCTCGAGCGGAGTACCACAGGGATCTCACTTGGGCCCAATATTATTTTGTTTGTTTATCAATGATATTGTTAATATTTTTACTAATGTTAAAGTCCTGTTATTTGCCGACGATCTGAAGATATACAGAATAATCAAAGACGATGACGATCGCGCAATTTTGCAGTTGAACCTTAATAAACTATGTGCGTGGTGTTCTGTCAATGATTTGCAACTAAATTTAGGTAAATGCCAGATTATCAGTTTTTACAAAGGCAAAAATCCACTTAATTTTTCCTATTTTATGAATGGTGCTAATCTTCTTCGTGTATCACAGATTCGTGATCTTGGTGTTATATTCCACGAGAGTCTACAGTTTAACGAACACATCGATGAAATAACAAGCGATGCGATGAGAATACTAGGTTTTATTTTGAGAATGGGAGCAAATTTTAAAAGTATGTCAACATTAAAACATCTGTATTGCTCGTTAGTACGAAGCAAATTAGAATACAATTCCACCGTATGGTCACCGTACTACAAGGTCCATTCTCAATCATTAGAAAAGGTACAAAATAAATTCCTTCGGTACATTAATTTTAAAATGAAAATTCCAATCGAATTTATAAATTACAATAACTTGCTTGCTGAAACTAAACTTCTTAAATTATCTGATAGAAGAGTGTTAATTGATTTGCTATTTTTATTCAAAATTATTAAATCTTTAATTGACAGCCCTAATTTGTTGGAACTTATTTGCATTAATGTTCCTGCTAGGCAAACTCGCAGTAAAGATACTTTTAAATTTAACAAGAACCTCAACACTAATTATTCTATTTTTTCACCAATTCCTAGAATTCACAACCTTGCGAATAAATACTGTGAACTTATAGATATATTTGGTTTTGACAATTTTGTGAGCTTTAAAAGGCAACTTATTTCGATTCTATCGGCTAATAATTAACTTTTATAGCTTTAATAATTTTATTACATCTTCTCCCATTCGAAACCTTTCAAGTAAATTATATCCATATTTGTTTGTTTTTTATTTGCTCTACTATACACTTATAATTGTATGCTTATACCTACTAACTACTTTTTATACATAACACTATGTTCCATCTCAGATCTTATTATTTCTTATTCATGTCGATATTGCTAAATTCTATTAGTTTTTGCTTTTTACAGGTGCAACTCTTATTTTGTTATTTTTTTTTTTTAAATCTCTGTTATAATGTTCTTTACCTCACGAGTAAGTTACACTCTAATTTATATTGGTTTATCGATTTGTTAAACACACATTTAATACTGGGTTTAAACACACCCACTTACTTACTTTTTATGTTGAACTTTCTTTTACTTACTATTTCATGCTTGGGTATATTTTATATTGAATCCATCTTATTAGTGTTTTGCTAATTTGCACAAAATTTTATTATATGTGTTGCTTTCTTACAATTAACTCCATTTATCTTCTTATGTTCAATTATTGTAATCAATGTAAATGTATATTTTCATGTAAAAGCCCATTAGGGCGTAAATAAAATAATAAATAAATAAATAAATTATTTCCATGTTTTTAAGACGAGTAATTTAGTTGGAACCGTATACACGTTTAATTTAACACATTTTATATTATAATCGCGATCGCACAACCCTTAGCGCCCCTGGGGTGATTTTTCACAAAACGGCGCTCTACAAATTATCCAATTATTATTATTATTATTATTATCACTGAGTCCAATCACTTTTTCACTTTAATTCAATATTCAGGAAAGCTTTCTAACACCGTCTGAATTCTCTAATTAACTGTAATACACAACACTTCTGATTTGTATCGATTTCCCGGAGCTGTCAACGTACACAAGTTCAAAACCCGACTGTCTACCCATTCTCTCCCTTCCCGTCGGAATGTGTTTCTTCAAGCCCCCCTGTCAATAAATCTTATCTGTTAGCCCAAACAAAAATTTTTTTGGAGTACATTCATTTCGTTTATTTATGTGATTGTTCAAATCATCACAACTTTCAAGAAACCACTCTAGTCTGTTTTTTATCAAACGCTCCGCTACTTTCATCAAACATGATGAAAGACGAAATTTCAGATGGATTTTTTCCAGGTTTTAAAATGGGAATGATTTTTTGAGTTTTCCAAACATCCGGAATTAGTCCTGTTTCAAACATATTATTAATAAGAGATAAGAAATATTCAACCGCCATATCAGAAAATGATTTAATGAAACTATAAAATATTCTATCGGGACCCGGAGCAGAGTCAGAAAGGGCTCTTATCACTCGTTTCATCTCATCAATGGAGAAAGGAGCATCTAGCCAGTTAGAGTGAGATGGATACGGCTTAATAGAAGGCATTTCTTCACATCCGGCAACTGATGGGGGGGCTATTTTATCCGCAAATCCTATAAGAATTTCTACTGATATATGTTTGATTCTCGGCGGAGAATACGATGATCCGATTTTTTTTTAAGCTAGACCAAACTGAAGACTGGGGAGTTTCCGGAGACAGGTTCTCACAGAACTTCCGCCATCCAGCGCGCTTCTTATTTTTCAAAATTCGTTTGGTTTCTGCCTGGGCTTTTTTAACAAAAAAAAATTTCTTGTGACATACACTAACGAAAAGAGGAAATTGCTATTTTTCGATAGTTGACGGAGCGAGTGCATTCCTCATCCCACCACGGAGTAGAGTGTTTTATTTTAATGTTCACATTGCGTTTCGGGATGGATTTTTCTGCTGCATTTGTAACCATAGAAAGAAACGTCTCACATTGCATTCTGATGTCTCCCGGGGACGATTTTGTTAAATTAATAAGGTTATCTAGTTCAGAAGAGAAAGTTCTCCAATTCGCATCTAAAATTGAGATTCTAAATTTGAGATTATTTTTAACTGGGGGGGAATAAGTGTTAAATTGATGGTGGAAGCGGATTATAATTGGGAAATGATCACTAGAGAGGGGATCGTTTACGATGTCCCAAGAGCATTTAGATGCTAACGAATACGAACAAAGAGATATATCAACAGCACTTTTCCGTTGATGAGGGGGGGTGAATCTGGTTGGAGATCCGTCATTTAAAAAACATAGGTTATGGGTATCAATAAAATCTAAAAGATTGCGGCCAGAACGATTTGTTATTTCGCTACCCCAAGAAGGGGAATGTGCATTAAAAGCTCCAAGGATCATATAGAGGGAACAAATCTGGGTTAAGATTGGTGTCCATTCATTTTCAATAAAAGTCGTAGAGGGAGGAATATATATTGACAATATTGTGATATCAGATAAGACAGCTGCTATTATCTGGATATCGTCGGAGGGAGTATGAATATTAATTTGTTTAAACGGGATAGAATTATGGATTATCAGAGCCGAGCCGCCTTTACCATCCGGTCTGTCGTGTCTGAGACAATAATAACCTGGAATTCTTAAGTGAAAGGAGGGTTTTAACCACGTTACAGAAATGGCGGCTACTGAAACGTCGTGTTCGTCGAGTAATTGAAATAGGTCAGATTTGTTAGCGAAGAGGCTTCTACTGTTCCACTGAAGAATTTTGTTCAGTTTCGAAGCCATTGGGGAGGCAAGATAATAAAGATTCAATGTAATCGGCAGCGTTGGACGGTACAGTATTGTTATTTGTAAGGATAGAAATTAAAAGGGTAATTAAAGTGTGTATAAAAGAATTATTATTCATTATTTCGGGGAGAGCAGGAGGGAAGAATTACCATTAATGGCACACCCATTGGGCGTCTGGGATTTGGCATTCCCATTCGGGCTGGCCAAAATATTATTTAATTGTTTTTTATCAAGGTAAGGTGTATATTTTGGGTTGGGTTTGACTGGCTTGGGAATGGTTTCTCTGTGAGAAGATGACGTTGAATTTAAAAAGGTGGTTGTTTGGAAAGGAGCTGAGGACGATATCATCTCTGCGAATGATGTTTTCGCAGGAGAGATTAACTTTGAGGCCTGGAAGTACGAAATGTTGTCGGTAGCCATTTTATGTTTTATGTTCTTCTGTCTTGTTAATTCCGGACAGGCTAGACTGACCGCGGTATGTGCACCCGAACAGTTAATGCAAATGGGATCATTGGAAGATTTCGGACATTGATCAAATGGGTGACCTTCTCCGCAATAGTAATAACGTGGGGGGAGTGGCATACGGATTTCGAATGTCCGAACCGGCAGCAATTGAAACATTGAATTGTTGGAAATTTATAAACTTCGACGGGAAGCGAGGTATAATAAATTAACACACGAGACGGTAGGGATTGTCCCTCAAATGTAACAACAACAGACTGGGAAGGTTTCCAGATCGTGTTTCCATCAGTAGAATCCTTGTAGTTCAGTCGACGTACTTTTAATACTTTCGGGGTTCCATGGGAATTATTCAAAGCATCAACAATTTCAGCCTCTGGGATCTCCGCGGGAATTCCTCGCACAAGACCCATTCTTGAAAGGTTAAATATAGGGATGAACGATTTATATTTATGATTTGAGAGCGAGTCAATTTTTTTACAAATCCATTTGCGGAAGCGGCAGTGTTAAACTCGATAGATAATTTATATCGCCCTTCCGGTTTAATTGAACCGTTAACAATACCAAGGTTATTATTTTTTGAGTCAAATACGAATTTTCCAAAATCTAAAGGATGAATAAGTTTTCCCTGTTCAGTTCTCTGAACATTAACGGTAAATGGACCGGAAGCTGAAGCAGGATAAATTAAGTCAGTACTTTTTGCATTATCGCTAGTTAAAGTACTTGGCTGGATGTTACTATTGGTGTTAAGGTCGTTAGAGGTCGAGGTTTGTTGAATCGGCGGTATAGATTTAACTTTCGATGGAATGTAAAGGCTATGCGATGGTCGTCGTTTACGAAATGGGAGCGTAATAGAAACCTGGCTTGTATTAGATTCCGAATCAGAAAAATCCAATTTCGACACTGGGTCGGAAGGCCTATCTTCGTCTTCCTCCATTATATAAAAAAAAAATTAACTTTTAAAAATTAAACTGAAAAAATAATACGCAGTCTATTTCATTGACTGTACAAACAAAAACGGATTAGCCGTAAGCAGAAATGCAAACAAATAGGTATACGATAAACAAAATTAAATAAAATGTAACAATAATCTCTTATCTGTACGCGGCGCAGGAACGGGCGAACGGCACTAAGCAATAGTAAGGTACACACAACCACAGTTGACCGCGGCTCAAATCGGACTGATTACATTTTTTGGAGGTGACCATTTTTGAATCGTCACATATTGTGTCTTTTTGATGTCTATGAGTAGTGAGTAAGTAACTAATCAGTACGCCGTTTCCCGCAAGTGTAGGCAGAGAGGACGGACAGCCAAACAACTCGGTCTTGGAACCCACTCCTTGCTTCATTCACATTCATATATCGTTTCATAACATACTCTTCTGTGATTCCGGCTCTTGACATGGCCTGACTCAAGTATTTTGTTCACTTGATCGTGCCATGTCTTCTTTGGGCATCTCTGACTTCTTCTACCATTCACATTCACTTCATATATTCTCCTTACACGCCTTTGTTCGTCCATCTGCTCTACGTGTCCGAACCATCTAAGCCTTTCTTAATTATACTCATTATCTACAGCATTCAGTCTACTTCCGTCCTTCCTCTGCAAATTCATGGCTCACTGCCATACATCAGGGTAGATACCAGCACTTCATTGTGGACTGCTAGCTTCGCTTCTTTGGACTGCGTTCAGTCCTCCGTTTGCATTTACCCTTCTTTCAATATCTCTATCAGCCTTTCCAATTCTCGTAAACATACTTCCCAAATACAGAAACTCGTCCACCTTCTCCAAGTATTCAACATTCACAACTAAATTGTAGGTACCAGCACTTCATTGTGGACTGCTAGCTTCGCTTCTTTGGACTGCGTTCAGTCCTCCATTTGCATTTACCCTTAAAATAAATAAATAAATATTGGACAATTTTTATAGCGCCGCTTTTGTGAGTTATCACCTCAGGGGCGCTTTACAGTTGATGCAGGTATTAAAAAAAATATAAATATTACCAAAATAAAGTGAAGTTAAGTAAAGTAAAATGAAGAACAGGAACAGGTGACATGAAGATAGAAGATGGAGACTCTGCAGCAAGAATCCTAGGTGGTGAAGAAACTGGACCAGCTGCTGCAGCGAAAGAGTCCACCAACAGTGCCAACACGAGATTCGTCATCCATCCAGGTATGTGTCTGCTGCTAATATAACGCTGACATGTGTCTGCTGCTAATAAAGAGCGCTGACACAATATCCTCACATAGATAACAGACCTTGGCAGCACCGCTGTGCAAAATCACCTCATCCTAGTCTATTTTAGTCTCTCTAGTCACTTCTTAGCTATTCATGCCACTTGGTGTATCTTCTCGACCCATTTAGACTCTTTCCTGGCTCTAATACCTACATAAAATCCAGCAAAAAAATTACAATTGTTTCTATTTTCGTGATCCGAGGATTTCATACCTCTATCTCAGACCTGTAGGGCTCGCTTATCACAGGCTAACATAAGCAAAATCTTGAACCAAAGTCAAAGTGAAGTGTATGTGTGTCATCTGTAACAAAATACATAATCAAAAACCGAAACAAAAACAAAAACTTTAACTTCTTTCAATTTCTCTATCAGCCTTTTCATTTCTCGTAAACATACATCCCAAATACAGAAACTCGTCCACCTTCTCCAAGCACACTGTTTTGGTACTCTCTCTTTTAAACACCATAACTTTATGAGTTTATTTATTACACTTTTATACTTGGTGGAATTATATATTATTAAAATAGAAAATAAAACATTTTTTAACATATTTCCACTTGTGGAAATAAGTTAAAAAATGTTTTATTTTCTATTTTAATACCATAACTTTAGACTTTAGAATTGAGTAAAGTCACTAAATATTGTGATGGACCAAGGTCTTTCCCGAGGTAAATGATATAAACCGTCATAGTAGAGCCATCTATCGGAACAGACACATATGAATTACAGGGAACTGCATACAAAGGTGGGAGGTTTCCTTTAGGGTTGCGACGGAAGGGCTGAATTGCCCAATCATGATTACAGAGAAAAAAGGGGCGCGACTTTCTGATAGGACAAAGGATATTTAAGAGAGGGGGTGTGTTTAGGCTTTGATTTATATGGCATCGACCTTGGAAATATTCCCACCAGATGATTAGGTGAACGCACTAGCTGGATCCAAGGCTGAAAAACTTGACATTTTTAGGGGTTCAAAACCTTTTTTTTGAGGCGTAGCATCACTGGGACGGAGCGAGGTTTGGTGGTAACAGGTCTGTTACTTGAGGTTAAAAGAGGGAGAAAGGTGTGCGATTTCTGACACTCGAGCGGGTTAATTTTGGAAAAAAATTCGAACATGGCTTTGCACCATTTAGACAGTAATAATCATTCACGAAAGTAATAAAATTTACACGGGGCTTATGGAAGAAGAAAATACATTAAAATTAATGGGTTAACCACTAACAGAGGAATTGTGAGCGAGTACGTTCAGTTTTGTTGTGACAGGGGCTTGAGGTCTCTGATTAATGTGAAATGTAATGAGAGACGAAGACAAAAAATGGGCGTGTGGCAGAATCATTAGGGTTAACACCCATAATTGCAGAGAGGAATCATGAAAATCCAGTAATAGTTCTTAAAATAAAACTGGCCGGAGGAATAAACAGGATATCAAATCGAAGCGGTCAAAGGTGAATAAATGTGCAATGTAGGAGACGACCTTACGAAAGGGATTTAGCATACGGTGGAATGGGAATGATTGTCAGAAGTGATCGATCCGGAAGGTAGAGGGAGGAACGGACGTGTACACCATTTAATTCGACAAGAGGCGAGTTGCGAGTTCTATTCTCACACAGAGGATAGGAGGCAAAAGAGAGGCTGTAGGGATGTCCACGAAAACGGAGGGTTAAGAGGAAATTTTTGGCTAGTTACGCGTAAGGGGATGTCTTAGCGCACTAAGGGAAAGGTCATCAGAACACACGTCACGGACCAAATAGGAGCGCGAAAAATTTAAATTAGAAGAAAGGGTCAATTCTGACGGATTAGAAGACACCTACCAGATGAGGCGAACTTGAGAATTTCACCAGTACGGGCCTGTGCTGTGAGACGGCAAATGCCCGTTTTTTCTGAGAAACGCGGAAGTATAGACCTGATAAGTTTTAAGTGACACAGAGGAGATTGGGCGAGAAAGATAGGGCCGTAGCGCTTCGATAAAGGTGGGATTGCAATGACAAACGTAATTAATTACTGTTATAAAACAGCGTGCACGGGCACAAATCAGGATAGTTCGACACAAATCGCCGGGGACCTTTTAATGAAGGATACACGTCGCGCTACGTATTAATATCACTTGGTAATTATTCGTGGACTTAGAAAAATTTCTA
The DNA here is from genome assembly GCA_026573805.1 of Hesperophylax magnus. Classification (NCBI taxonomy): domain Eukaryota; kingdom Metazoa; phylum Arthropoda; class Insecta; order Trichoptera; family Limnephilidae; genus Hesperophylax; species Hesperophylax magnus. Next base: position 24,463 of record JAIUSX010000035.1, read on the forward strand.
GTCAAACAATTAGTTAAAGATAGTTGGACACAAATCGCCGGGGACCTTTTAAGGAAGGATACACGTCGCGCTACGTATTAATACCACTTGGTAATTTATTCTGGACTGGAGAATTTTTCTGGTCAAAAACATACGGTTAAATTCAGTGTTTGAAGAAATGATAAACCGGAACTTAAAGAATTTCGAAACTACGAACAATTAGTTACACTCAGTGTTATTGACGTAATAATTAATTCAGGTTGAAAAATTTTATTGGTTTAAATTCAGTAATTAAAAGTAATAAACCCTGAAATTCCTTCTCGAATAAAATTAAACGCGATTGTTATGGATTTAAATAAAGTCGCGGATTATATACAAAAATTGCAATCAAAAAAAAATAATGAACCCTGAAATTCCTTTTCGAATAAAATTAAACGCGATTGTTATGGATTTAAATAAAGTCACGGATTATACACAAAAATTGTAATCAAAAAAATAATAAACCCAAAAATTTCTTCTCGAATAAAATAAAACGCAAGTGTTAAAATCTTTCGTTGGGACTTTGATGAAGTCTCGGACTAAAGTTAAATTTATAATTGAAAATCTATATACCTAAGTGTCTTGCCATCGCGTGTTAGGCTCGATCGAAGCCGTGTTACAACGAAAAAAATTTCAATAATTACTAGGTTAGGGAGGGAAGATCGAAGTGCATTCATTACGGCGAATAGCGGGGGTAACACAATCAATAGTAGGGAAATAAGATTGAAGCTATCCAAAAATTAATTTAGTGGTTATGCAGGTGCTCCACCCAAGGCAACGGTTGTGTAGATCCCACCTGGATGTTTGCTATTTAGCGGGTAGGAGCTGGGTAAGTGATTTTCATTTCCAATTAAGGTGTACCAGTCTCACCTAGAACGTGCGCTGCTGATATCTGTCGACTAACAATTACCACTAATCCATTCTAATATGTATATCAAACCAACATGTCAATTTTCAGGATTCCCCGACAAGATCAATATTACCACCCTCAAGCCTTACCTCATTCCCAAATTTAACCCTCGATTAAACTTCATAGTTGGTTAATGTCTGATAGTGTCGCTGCAAATCCGTATCCCATAAATACGGACTAGTCAGAAGGATTTTTTTCTCACGCTATCATGTGGTAGGGGTTGCCAACACGGACGGATCGGACCGACGGGGCGCTGGGGGACTACTCCCTCTGACGGGGCCGTGTTGAGTTAAGGGGCGCGAAAGTGGAATGAAAATTGTGATGCCAACTGGTAATGAACGGGAACATGGTCAGCAGTTGGGGCGTTTGAGGATGAAGGCACCTTGGACGTCCGTGAAAATCCACGTGGAGGGGCGACGGCGTGGGATTACGTGAGAATAAGTCCGCAGCGCTATCACATTATCCAATGGTGTCGACCGGGAAGCTGATGTAAGCCAACTGGAACGCTCCCTTGGCGGAATTACAGCAGCTTCTTTGAGGTGGAGTGTAGGTCTGACGGCACGTGGGAGTTTGAGCTTCATCAGGCGAAACCTACACGACACACTATTCGCGTTAGTATAATGATATGGGATGCAATTACCTCCCCCATCTAGACTCAGTAAAGTAGTTCGTCCGGAGGAATGGGCGTTGGAGCGATTTCGGAAATGGCGTGATGACTTAATTCGCTTTCTCTCGGACGTGAACGGATCCGACAGGTCAGGATACCTTTATGAAATGGGTTGCCAGCTGAATGGGGATAGTCTAGCCATGTCGGAGTCAGCGTTTGATTTCTGATCACCATCCACCGTTATCGTATTGGTCAGTGGAGGTGCGAACGAAGTTTGAAAAAAATATTTCGATCATATAGTTTACCTCTTCTCCCCCCCCCCCCCTCTCGTCCCTTCCCTATAAAAGATTAAGTGTCGAGTAACAAAATTAATATATGTTAAAACAGATGGAGGCGACCCACGGAGCTGAGATGGCAGGGAACCCCCCTCCGAAAGCCGACGCTCTATGCATGTCAATACTGTACTATACTAATTTGTGCAATAACGAAACTATTTCATGTTCTCGGATTTATTTAGGGTCGGAAAGGAAAAATTGCAAGCGATTACCACTGTATTAGAGTTAGGCGTACAGTAGGGGACAAGAGTAGGTTAAACGCACGGTCTTATAAGAAAGTTTTAAAAAAATTTCAATGGTAAGGGGATCTCTCACTCTAATTTAAACGAAACAGGATTACCACGAACATATGCATTAATAGCTCGCTCATATCTCATATGAATTTCAAAACCAAAAAAAAACACAACACTGAAAAGAGCATTATTGCGAATTAAATCTTAAGATCTTTTGCCGTATGTTCCATACGGGGATCGAAAGGCTTAGCTAGGTTTCCTTTTAAGGTATGCCTTCTAAAGGGCGCCACCAACAGCTTAGGAAAATCGAAGGACAATGACCAGGATGTTACAACATTTTGCAGATCAGACAGGAGAAATAATCATTATTTTAATGTAGGTATAAATGTAGAAGGCCGAAACATTACAATATGTACAACTCTCTTTGGACACCTGTACAAGACAACTGTATATTATGGTATAATAAGCAAAATGATACCTCATTTCATCGTCACTTGTGTCAGGTTGTCACAATATGTGTACTTTAAATTATAAATAATATTTTTTTTTTTTTTTAACAGTTTGAAAATGGCCTTGAAAGCCGAAACAGCTGTAACAATAACAAAAACCAAAAAATACTTGCAGAACTTAATAATTATTTTATAAAATTTGATTTTAATTAAATTTAAAAAAAAATTAAATGGAGTTCTACGAATTAAACACAAAAACAATAAATATATAAATAATAAATGTTATTGGTGGCAACAAAGGTTTGGTGATTTCAGTGGCGACGTGTTTGTACTATCTTGACGAGTTGTTTGCGACGTGAATACACAACTTACATATCGGATACTAGCGTAGCCTTGTGTACGAAGGGCCGACACCACATCTTATTACAGCGGAACTCCATAATGTAGCGGTCGGAAAGGTTGTAGGTAAATTGTCAGGGAAAACAAAGAAAATGTATGATTGTGGAAACATTTTATTTCTATACTTGGCCTCAACCGTTTCATAAAGAATGAATATTTCAACTTCTTAATTTAATATAATATTGTACATTGCAATAATTGCAAAAGTAAAATTATGATAAAAGACAAAGGCTAATTGAACCCATATTCTTACAATTTAAAATGTCTAAGTTTACAACATTATAACTGTGCAACTTTGTAAAAGTACATAATATTATCAACATTTTTCAAGGGTACCTACAAGTATATATTTTTAAGAATAAAAATCTACAATAAATGCCAATTTTAAAGGAATACAAGAAAAGTTTAGTTGGTATGTGTCTATGATAAATACAGAGATAAATAATATTTAAAATTACTGAATTTATCAAATATATTTGTAAAGAATTTAAAAAATCCAATTAATAATGTAGTGTTGGTCCCCTCAACGCATCAAACAATACATACAAATAGGAAAACAACAGACTGTAAGTTATATTCTTAAATGATATGGCTCAGAAGATTCTGTGAACATTTATCACATGTTACAACAAAAGAAGATATTATACAACTAAAAGGAATGAGATTATTCATCTAACATAGGAAATATTTGGATTACACCGAAACAATAAAAAATTTATTAAATTATTTTACCGATTGCAAATAGAAATTCTATACAAGACTATTTATTAGGTCCTTCAATATTACTGTCAGAAAGAACCATTTAAATGGTTTTTTTTTAACCAAATGAAAATGTTGTGCAGCGATTTTCAAACAACTATTAATAATTTAATAGCATTTACTTAATACATGCATGAATTAGCATGAACACATTTTGTGAATAGAATATTTTTAAAGTGGCTGACGAGAAACGATTTTCAAAATCCTACCTGGTGAGGTGAGTCAGTCTTTTGCTTTAGATAACGCAGCGTTAAATGAGTTGCATGTAATTATGTACATACGTATGAACCCCTGGAGGGCGGGTCGGGTATGTAAGCTACATGCAACTCATTTAATGCTGATTTAACCTGCCTTAGCTAAGGCACAAGATACAGACTCCCTTCCCTCCCCTCCTGATAATCAAGTTGTAAGACTATTTATAATTTAGTTTTTTCATTATTAAGTTCTGCTAGTTTCTTGGACTATTTTTTGGTATCATAGCCATTTGACTTTTCGAAGGCATTATCAAACAATGACTTGAACAAGTTAGTCAACTTATTTATATTACAACACATTTGTATACTGAGCTCATATAATTTTGGTGTTTTCCTGAAATCTATTGTGAAGTTGTTTCAATATCAGTTAGGTTGAAACAATGTTTATTTATATTCTTATAGTGAGAGGTGCTTTATCCTTAATAACTCTGTTTACCCCGATTTGCTTACTAAAGGTAGCTTAACCTAAATTGTCATAATATAATGTATGCGCTACTTGTGTTCATTATTCCTAGCTATTTAATGTTAACAATGATTGGCTGTCATGCAGTGATTGAAAAACAGGCAGAACTTAATAACTGTGAAATTTAAATAATTATTCAATATATTTAAAAAAATTAAAGAATTCTACAAATTAAACACAAATCCCATAAATAATTGTAAAGTCCTGTTTGGTATCACTAACATTAACTTAAGTTTATTTGATCCTTGAAACTGGGAATATTATGCCCATCAATGGTTTGTATTTGATTGAAACCAAAAAGTTTACTAAATATTTCATTACGCATATTATTCTAAAGTACATATTCAAAAATGAACTAACCAAAACATTAGTTTATAACAATAGCTTAGTGTATAGATGACTCTAAAATTGATTTACAATAGCGTACATTAGATTTGTCTCATTACATATATATTACACAAGCATTTTCAGTTTGATTAAATTTATTTATTTTACAGATCATTTTGTAATAATTTAGAATATTATACTTTTAGTTGCAAAGCTGCTATAACATCTAACTCAGAGAGATTCTTTAAAAAACTTCAAGAGATTCTTGCATATTTTTTATCAATGTACAAAAATCTAAGCAAAAAAGAGTATATAGGGTGTATAAATAATTCACTATCTGAAACTTTAAATTTAGAAATATGAAAGGCAAACTTCATAAATATCTCTTGTCATACAACGCACATAATATTATTTATCATAAGACTTAATTTTTACATTTATTTTGTTTATTTATTGTGGTCGCCTAAACTGTAGTCACTTTTATCAAAGTTCAAGCATAACACAGAATCTTGTTTTAAAGGCTGCAGTAAACTTAATATGAGTATGTAATAATGTTGTTAAGGTTATTGTTGAACTGCTAATCTTATTATTTGCACTCTTGCATCTTGAACTAAAGGGGTTCCTTTTGAAGGATATCCATATGTAGTTTGTTTGTTTAACGACTCGTCATTTGTAATATGTAACTAGCATTATATAAGTGTTTGGTTTGTACTGAAACACACCGAATCAACTTGTCTTATAACAACTTGGAATGTTATAAATTATCCAACCAAATACAATACCATCCATTAGCCGACAAATGAAAAAACATTGATTATTATGATTTTTAAAAAAGCGTCGACTTGATTCTTGAATTTGTACATTAGTACCCACTTGGTACCAAAATGTTTAACATTTTTCTCATGATAATAATATTTATGTTTAGAGTTTTAACTCTCACCTTTAGAGTGGGTAACTTTAAAGGCCCTGAAATGCCATATTGTGGTAAATTTGAACTATATTGCCCTAAAGGGAACAACCAAACAATTATATTATTACTATTATTTAACTGGTAAAATGCAATTCACTAAGATTCTTGTCATAATCTAATGTACATCATTCAACAAGTTCATTTAATTCCATAATGTATAAAAATATACACATTAAAATTAAATCGTGTGTAACATTGTGTCAATAATAAAAGTGAACGATCTAAAAACATATTCTTTATTGAACCATTTGTAAATCAACATGCAATAATATTTTATATTATTTACAAAAAATATATTATCTACAAATGTTTAGATATACATATTTGTAGGACACATTACGGATCAACTATTTACATAAATAGAGCCTGGTGTTTGCTGGCTTTGTCATAAGAATTAAATATTAACAGAAAATGAGTAGGTATCACAAATATAATATATTTTAGCATGAATTGCATATTCATAAAGAGTGGTAAGTTATTATTTAAATTAAGTGGAATGAGACAGATTTTCTACTGTGGAAGTCTTAGGCAAAACATTAAATAAGTTGAATCTTCAATACATAAAGATCGATCTAAGCTAAAAATATAGCTAGAATATTAAATAAATAAATAAAATATAACAACTAGGATACAAGTTTAATAATTGAAAGGAATATGTGCAACGAAACACTGGAGTCAAATTATCAACTCTATACATTTCCTAATTTTACATATTTTACTTACACTAAATAACATATGAATTAATTCCTTTTCAGTTCATTCATTCCAAACACTTTTCCATGGCTCAAAAAATAACAGTGGGAAAATTATTTACCAAATGATTATTCAATTAATGTTTTTATTATTTTTATTCAGACAATTTTTACGAAATTCTTCTGGAATGGATTTGTTATTAAAGTATTTTGGATATAATTCAACTCCTTTCAGGAATTCAATTAATTCATGCAAGGTGGATGGGGTAATAGAGAAAATTGTCAACAAGATCAAATAGTTTTGAGTTTAATTAAGTCCATTGGGTAAACGGAACCCATTATTTCATTTGTCTGGAACCAAATAGTTTTGAGTTTAATTAAGTCCATTGGGAAACCGGAGCCCATTATTTCATTTGTCTGGAACCAAATAGTTTTGAGTCTAATTGAGTCCATCGGGTAATCGGAGCCCATTATTTGATTTGTCTGGATTCAAATAGTTTTGAGTTTAATTTAGTCCATTGGGTAACCCGAGCCCATTACTTCATTTGCCTGTAACCAAATAGTTGAGTTTAATTAAGTCCATCGGGTAACCCGAGCCCATTATTTCATTTGCATGTAACCAAATAGTTTTGAGTTTAATTAAGTCCATTGAGTAACCCGAGCCCATTATTTCATTTGTCTGGAACCAAAAAAGGTTCCTAACCTTAATACTGTCAGATTTACTTAAGACACAAATAGAGAGATTTACTTATAATATTTTGTTACTAATGGATCTCTAATTATTACATGATAATCTTCCTATCTGGATGTTGTTTTTTTCTGTTCTAATTCTACAGAACTCTGCTTCTAGATGATGAATTTACATAAACTATTTCATTTTCCTTCACACTTATTCAATATGGAGCAATTGAACCATAATAGTTTGTTACTCACAAAATCAAAACTACAAATATATCGTCTTGTAAAATTGAACAGTATAATATTGTGTAAATGTGAACAGAGAATGAAACATTTAAATTATTAATTTGTCATGATATCTTTGTTCATATGCCAGAATCAAAATGTGCAAGATTCATAGTATTGCATATTACTATGATTTAGAAGAACATTATTAAATTAAAACACACTTTGAGAGCGAGCATTCCAAGAATAAAGTTTCTTTTCGATATTGATTTTATACAAACAGAAATCTGCCGCATTTCAGGAAGTGACGACCGTCTTAGGAAATGATTTTGGAAAGCAACCAGAATAATTGGTCCTCTACCAAGTGAAATGGAGTAAATTTCACCAACAAATAATAATGTATTTAGATTGCTCAAGAGAGCTTATCCAAGCCAAGCCACAAGTACAATATTCAACTTGCAACAAACAAAACATTGTATTTAGATTGCTCAAGAGAGCTTATCCAAGCAAAGCCACAAGTACAATATTCAACTTGCAACAAATAAAACATTTTATTATTTGCAAAATGGAATATAAAAATGCATATTTTTGCTCTCCTATTGATCAGTTATGAAATATTAATGATAACTACATATTTGTAAAGAAAGACAAATGTTCTAAAAATTTTCAATTTTGAAGAAAGGTGGTGAGAATCACTTTATGTGTTAAGTAACAAATTAATGTTAAAACTTCTTGATCTTAAATTGTAAAACCGGACTTGTAAAGAATTCTATCAACAAATCTGTTACTTCGCCTTAGCAAACTTTCTCATAGATTTATCCAAAACAATATTTTTCAGTGCTACTTATCCATTACTATAAATTCAAATTTTCAGAACAAATCATGATAAAACTGTGAAAAAAAGGAAACAATTTTGCAGAAATAGTATTTTATGTAAAATGTGTCAAAATGCTTTAAAAATGTCATCAACAAAATAGGAGAGTAAAATTGGATTTTCTGACCAGTGAAATAAAACACACTAAAAATAATGAGACATCTGCTCATAAATTTCGTTAGAAATTCTGTTGTATTCTGAATAAGATATAGCCATATAAAAATATTTATGAAAAAGTCATGTCACTTGCAAAATAACTCAAATTTGTACTTATGGCTGCACTTGGAAGAGCTCTTCCTACAAGATGTCCTGGAAGTTGAAAACGGGGTCGCTGTCCAGGGAGTTGAGCAGCTCCAGGTTGCTCGAGTCTCCGGGCTGGATGTTCTCCAGGAAGTCCAGGTTGAAGTCAGCGGGCTGGCCCGGGAAGGAGGACACGGGGTTGTGCAGCGAGGAGAAGTGGTTTACAGAGCCGGGGCCCTGGGAGGATGTCGGCATGCCCTGATTGCCCATGCCGTTGTTCTGATGAATGGACATACTCTGCGACTGGCTCATGTGAATGTTTTGCATCTGAAAATGGGAGGACATTTAATTGAATATATCTAATTGAAACCCTAGTTTAAAAGTAACATAAGAGGAAGCTAAAATTATAAAACCAAGCAGATTGCAGATTCTTTTGTAATCATACACATTTTTTTGTGCAGACTCATGTCTGACTCGTGTATTATCTCTACCGCATGTCATGTTTTGTTTATCGTTCCTTACATACAAAGCAAATCATAACATTACACAATTTTTAGATAAATTTATAAATAGAGATAAAAACCAAATAACATGATATTTAAAAAAATACCAGAATTTTTTTACAAATGTCCTATATATAATTTTAAGGTACTTGGATAGACTGGAATTTTTTACATAGTTTGAATTTGATATACAGTCGAACTTGGTTATAACGACGACTGCAATATCAAGTTCAGCCTTATCTTCACATAATTGTTACTGTTATAATGAGGTTGATTCACTGATATACCGAGCAAATAATTTTGTCAACACAATTTCTGAATACATGAATGGGTTTGAAAAAGTAGTTGGGAAATATTTAAGAATTTCCTATCCCGTTAGGGACGGATTCCTATTTTTATGGCACTACCTGTGTAAGATTGTCGACTATGTGAACCATTGCTATATTACGTCTTCTTTTGTATTACAACTCATCGTCAATTTTATTTTAAAAACCAATAAATATGTTTATGAAGTTACCTAGTTACGAGTACTTACAACTCTGCAGGGGGTAAATTTATGACAGTGATGCACAACTTTTTCAGCAGAGGGGCCACTATGCCTATTTTTCAAACACAAGATGATTTTTTTGCTTTGGGATGGGGGTTGAGAGCGAAATTCAAGATTAAAGATTTCTGTTATGCAAACCGGTTCTTCCAATTTGGTTCCATTTAGGAAATGCAGCGTAATGAATTTAAGTCAGGGTTTTCAATAATTACCTAAAATATTTAAATTTTTCTCTAAAGCCAAGTGGGCCGTATGAAATGACATGCGGGCTGCAAGAATGGGGTCGCCGGTTGTGCATCACTGGTTTGTGACAAGTAACATTTTACAGCCGAAAACAAAACAATCCGGCTGTAATCGACCAGCTAGGTCTTTTACACAGACTGTAAGATAGGGGGCCGGTCAGTCCGTAGTTAGCCGCTAGGTCCGGGTAGAAATCTGCTTTACCCTTGCTTGGGTCGGTAAAGGAATCTGCTTTTATCCTTGCTCCGGTCGGTACAGGAATCTGCTTTTATCCTTGCTCAGTTCGGGGCCGGAATCTGCTTTATCCTCGGTGCGGGAGGAGGCAGGCAGGGGCAGAAATCCAGGGGGGAGCCAAGTCAAAGAAGTATCCAAGTTGAGATCCAGAGAGAAGCAGTCAGGAAGAGCAGAGTAGAGTAGCTGGTGGCGGTCCAAGGCAGAGAGAGCGAGCTGAAGGCTGGCGCGCCGTATTTATTGTGCAATTCCCCTCTCCCGACTTTGGGGAGGGCGGGGTCGACGTGCTGCCTTCATTCGCGGGTTGTTGATGATCCGCGGGCTGTGACATCCGCTAAGATTTAATTAGCGGAGGTCACAACCTTTAGAACTACTCTACTCTTTATGCTCTTTTAATCGGTCCTAACCACTCCTCCCTAGCATTTTTATTTATCAATCAGTTGTACATACATTCATTCAGTGTGGGGGTCCCCGGCCCAACATATTCAGGGGAAATCGTAATTAATTTTCTTATATTTAATCTTACACAAATTCTTATTATCTAGTTATGCTAAGGAGAGTCCGGCCGTTTTATCAATGTATTTTATTTCGTAATATCTACGGCCGAACTCTCTCAAATTTAGTCTAAACATTTCAATACATAGTCAATTCAAACTATTTCCCCGTACAGCGTTGCTTAGGGGTGCGTTGATTGGTCCCGGGCGGTCGCCTGGGCCGGCCGGGCGCTTGCGGTGAGGGGAAGCGATGCGGGGGCGAGCGGGACTCGAGGTATCGAAGCCCCACGTAAGTTCTAAAACCACGCTCCCGCTCGGCGCTTCGACCATTATGAAATAGCGGCCGCCGGGATCGGTACACCCGTCCGGTACACCGGCTATCTAATTTTTTATGAAAAGTGCGATTTTACAAGCGGTAAGTACAGCACGCACAACCGATTATAAGACAATTTAGTGATATTTTCTTGGAAGCCCTGAACTAGGTTATGCTAGTTATTATTTTGAAGAGGAAATTGAGAAGCATGAAAGTGAAATTTTTAAAGAAAACATTGATAATAAATTTGAGTAATAAAAGTGTATTTTTTAATAAGTAATACCTACTAGCATTTTGAAAATATACTGTACTTTTGCGAATATATTGATAGTAGAGACAGGGAGGTAGGTACATAGGGGTTTTAAAAGCACTATTTTGTATATAACGATTAATAACGATTAACGGCTGTAAGGAGCAAATTTAGTCGGTCCCTTAGTGCTCGTTATAACCAAGTTTGACTGTATATTTTTTAACATCTTATAATAGGTATGGAATAATTTTTTTCAAAATGCAGATCAATTAGGTATCGAATAGTTTTTATTGAGGATGTGATGTAAAAAACAACTCAGATATTGCACAAAACTCCCCCTTCGGAAAGGGAGGGTTACTACACTAGCGTGATGGAGATTTCCAGGTGTTCGGTTTTATATTAGGCCTTTCAATTTAATTAAAATCATACCTCCAAAAAATAATATGGTAACTACTTACTGCTATCACTCGAGTGGTTAAAGAAACATAATTGTTTTGTGTTATCGTATGGAGACGTTTCTCAGCACTTTTATTTTTACATTGGACAATCAAATGAATATTGCAATGTTAGTATAAGAATTGTGTGGCGTTTGTTTACCTGTCCTTGCATGGACATGGCTTGGTTCTGCTGGGCCATGAGGTGGGGTGGTATCTGGTGCGGGTGCTGCTGGGCGGCCAGCAACTGTTGCTGCTGTTGCTGGGATCGCAGCAATTGCTGCTGCTGCTGTTGCTGCAGTTGCTGCTGCTGCTGCATGCTAGTTCCGCCTCCCATGGGGAATCCACCTGGAAAGGTTTTCACATGTTTAGCAAAAGGAAATAAATACTCTTAAATATAAAAAAATGTTTAAACCCTCGGGGCCTCAGCAAAATAATATAATGTCATCACAGACATAGGAATTAATAGACGAGAAGATAATGGCGAGGGGTAAAATCAACTGTTGAAGAACGAAGGGGGTGAAGCTGACTGTGATTCGTCAATAAATCAATCTGACAGTAAATAGGCATCTCGCATTATAATATCACCATTTACTTCTTAAAAGTAAAATCTGCTTTTGAATGAATAGACATTTTTACATGGGAGCGCAAATTACTCGCCACGTTATGAACAAATTTGCGAAGTCCAAATTCGGCAAAAAAATTCGGTTCTATTTTCAGAGTCGAATATTTCGTTTAAGTATTTAGTTAAGACACTTTTATAAATGTTCATAATTTACTTCCCAGCAACCAACCAGCATTGTGTTTCGCGTCCAGACGTTTCTCGATGTGATAGTAACAACTGATCCATATTATACGATGTGAATATGCTTAAAATAAAGTAAAATAATGCTTATATATGGAATGTAATACGACAATTGGGTTTATTCTCTTTTTCACATCTATTTTTACAAGTTTTCATAGCACAAGTCAACATTTTGCCGTGTTATTTCGTAAAATGAACCGATGATGCCTCGACCATAGTTCGCACAAGAATGATGACGTCACGTTTTCAAATTTCACTTGAGGCCATACGCGAGCACAGCCGGCTCCAATGGAACCGGTATGGGGAGTGGGGATAATACGCTTTTAATCACTTAGGGCAGGTCTACTAATATTCATATGTCTATGAATGTCATCAAATATCCTCACTTGATTTTCAATTTAAAACAGATTCGCTGTTTTTAATGTATTTCTAAATAAAATACTGTGTAATAGATCATTGTAGACACATACTATATATTTGTACAGCGCCCTTAAGGTGATTTTGCACAAAAATGGCTCTATACAAATCATCCAAATTGATAGACTTGCCCGAGCATTAAATCTCTGGGTATCACTTCGAAGAGCTGGAGGCAAAACCTGTGACCAAATTTTTAGCACCAGGAAGTTTGTCAGTTGTGCGTTGACCGCCGAAGAGTGCACACTGAAATAACCAGACCCTGTGCAGAAAAGTCAACGGTTTGCAGATCTTTCCATTGTAGATTCTGCGCAGAATCTGAATGTAATTTTTAACCCGAACTGCCTGGCGTAGCGACGCTAAAAATGAGTGGGGTGGGTAAATTACAACACATTTGTATAAAGTGTGTAACAATATATATATATCAATTTTGGGTAAAAACCCGAACTTTTGTTTAGAACATTAGGGGTAGTCAAGTTGTTTAAGCAGCCAGCATTTTGCATGCTATTATAAAAAGGACCAGTAATTTCTCAACCCTTCGAGGAATTGCAGCATCTTTGTGAGCACACATACAAAATACTTATTTCTTAGAGGAGCAGTGTGCTTTTCAAAATTGCACATCTTTAAGTAACAATACTGCCGTCTATTGGTCACTGCCAAAAATTTCAACATTTAAATAACATGTTTACCAACATTTTGGTCATTGTTTGTTTATGACAGTTGGATGTTAGAGGAAAGCATTGCCATAAAAAACCTAATTTCTGTGCAACTACTAAGTAAGGTAAGAATCTAATTTTCTATTCAAATAAGATGTTATTTTATGTTTATTTTGTGAATAATATGGATATACGTAAATTACCACCCGTGAGTAGAATGTGTTACTTAACACTTTCACTGCGTTATTTTAATATGGCGTAAACCAACTGTGCTGATAAAATACGAAATATTCATAACGGGACTACTTCCCTAATCCGAAAAAAATTGGGACTTTTGCATGTTTGGTTTATTATTGGGGATCACACCTACCAATCGCACTGCCTGACAGCGCTACATACTCTCCAGTTGTTATGTAATTGGCAGGACAAGATAGTAGGCGTCATTGCGTAATGGTGAGTTTACACGAGACATTTAATGTACTATTTACTCATCAAGAAATTATATTTTTATAAATTATTAGTAAACTCAAGATTGATTTTTTTACTACTACTATGGGGGTAAACAGAGAAAACAGAACGCCAGACTGCCCTGTCCTAACACACAATCTTTGCTTTCACCACGTTCATGCAGTTTGTCATATATAGTATAGTTATAACAAATTGATTTTGACCGCCTAAAAAGGGTAATTATATAGTATTGTTATAAAAAGAGAAAGTGCAGGCAAAACCATCGTGAACAGGTAATTATCGGTTTGAAATGAAACAATGGGGTTTTTCTAGATTATTTTCATCATGGTAATTCCTAAAGCAGTGAACAGGTAATTGATTTTGACTGCCTAAAAAGGGTAATTAAATAGTATTGTTATAACAGTATTGTTATAAAAAGAAAAAGTGCAGGCAAAACCATCGTGAACAGGTAATTATCGGTTTGAAATGAAACAATGGGGTTTTTATAGATTATTTTCATCATGGTAATTCCTAAAGCAGGGTTCGATACAAAATCCAGGCATCTGTGGACATTCCTTGCAGCAATAATAAGAATCTTTCCGTTTTTGATTTTTTTCCCAGCAATATTTGCATTACCTTTTTTTAACTTTTCCTTTGTCGTTTCTTTCGCATAGGGCTGGCAAATGTCTTATATTTGACACTAGTGGACGAGGAATGGCAGAAAGAGGAGGACCAAGTAAATTATCGATTACTTCAAGTCTAAAATCATATAGACTTTTCTTACGCTCACTCTGTGCATTGTACAAATAGTAAGCATTTATTAGCATTGATTGGAAAATGTGAATTCCCAGTTTCTTATACCACCTCAAAGTTTTTCGACGACATGGGTAGTAGGCAAGCATTTGGTCGTGAAAATCTACGCCGCTCATGTGTTTGTTGTATTCAATGATCATTTTTGGCTTACAAACCTCCTTTCCTCGACGATTGGTAGTTTTCGTCAATTGCCCATCGAATTCGGAAGATATCGTCACAATTTCACGTCGATCCTTCCATTTTGTGACGCATATCCCTTTATTTGTATACATGCTGGTAGACTCTCCGGTTTGTAATTTTTTTTCAGTAACTTCCTTCGGTGTGTCCTTCCGGTTTGATCTGAGGGTCCCAGTAACAAATGTTTTATTTTCTAATAAATGCTCCGTCAATGGAACGCTATTATAGAAATTGTCCATGTATAAACTGTGCCCGACTCCAGTCTTTCCTTCCATCAATTTCTTCACCACTTTGTTGGTGTGGTCTTTACCACCGAGTTCGATGTCTGCTGCACCACCATAAATAATTATTTTTAGGGCCAATCCATTTGACTGACCCAACATATACAGTTTTATGCTATATTTCGCTTTTTTCCCTTTCATGTATTGACGGATCAATAGTCTCCCTCTCCAGAGCACCAGCGATTCATCGATGGAAAGATTTTTACTAGGAGTATATATAATCTCCATCCTATCATTGAAAAAATCGATGAGTGGCTGAATTTTTCCTAAACTTGTTGATTCTTCTTCATTACTATTGAAGTGAAGCACTCTAAGGATAAGTAGAAACCTATCTCGAGCCATGTATTGAGAAAATGTCGGCAGGTTGAATAAATGATTTTTCTTCCAATAGTCGTTTAGGCGATTCATCCTAATAGTTCCCATGTGGAAAATAAGCCCTAAAAACTTCCTGAATTCCTCGATTGTTAGGTCCCTCCACCTTCTGATTCGGCTTTTATCACCTTTCGACTTTGATAACACCTCTACCGCATAATCGTTTGTTTGTTTGATGACCATCTCACACAAGTCATAGTTGGCGATGGCATTGAAAAAGTTGATCGGTTCTCTTCCAGCTTCCATAAAATTTATGCCAGATACACCGGTAAATGGGATGTGATGTGATGGTTTGGGTGAATTTGACCACTGTCTTGGTTCGGACATTGATGGTTGGTTTGGAGGCAGTGGTGATGCTTCCGGTACTGGCTGGATAATGTCATCTTCATCCGATTCATCGTTATCCATGTCTTCCAAGTCATCTTTATCTGATTCGGGGAAGATCTCTAAGTCGCTTCCCGAATCGTCAAAATCACTATCGGTGTCGCTAAAGTCGTCATCCAACCTAGCTCTTTTGGATGTTGATGGCTGATCCATATTTCAAGGTATGTATAACACAAAAAATATCAAAAGTCCAACACAAAAATAATAATAAAAACACTTTATAGTAAATGAATTCAATATAAATTACTTGTAGTCTAAAACACAATATTTTGATTCAAAAGTCCGAACAAACAAAAAATAATAACGTAAAGTCTAATAAAAAATACTTATAAATAAGGAGACACTTTGTATAAAGTCAATAACAATCACAATTATCGCACACACATATAATTCGTTGTAGTTGTGTGAAACGTATAGAAAAGGTCGCGTGTAAACTCGCCACAACGGAAAGTTTTTTTTTCTACCGTAATAACGGTAGAAAAAAAACAATAGCGACCGACCCGCGCAACATATAGATGTATACTGAAGTTATCCTACATGCTGAGGGTATTATATACACAATCCGTTTGTGCTAAAGTTTTTTTTATTATCATTTCTCTAAGTTATAAGATGCCCGTACCTTGTACGGGCAGCGCATCCCGCGAACTTTGTATCGCCCGTACCTGCTACGGGCTCAGCACTGGACGTGTTAAAGCGTACCACATCTCCACTAGAGAAATTTGCACTGACCCTAAATTTAGTTTTTCTGTTACTTTATTTTTCCAATATAAAATTATTTTGGTGTTCTTCCAGATGGAAAAGCTCATTTAGATTTGCCGAATTCCAAATCTGAATTTGACAAGATGAGTGAAGACGAACTAAATCCAGATGAAATATTTAATCCTACAGGAACCTGGCAAAAAGCCGACAGTCTATAGAAGTATTACTAAAAAAAAAAAAAATAATAATATTAAAGAAATCATTTTTATATTCATCTGAACTCATTTTCAAAGAATTTAAAGTCAGAAAATTAAATACTCTTTTCCTGTATCACGCAACCTTACAAGTTTACAAAGATGATATCCTAAACAAAACCCTACCATTCAAAAACACAGCAAATCTCAGGCAAAAATACATGTTACCAATTCCGATTTGTAAAAAAACTTTGGGTCAGCAAAACTACACATACTTAGGAACAAATTTCTTCAATAAATTGCCAGAAAATATAAGATCACTAAATGATAGTTTCAAAGAATTCAAAACACAATTAAAAAAATATACTGAAAACCTAAACTAAATAAAAAAAAAAAAGTAAATAAATAAAAGAAAAACAAAAATATTAAAAAATAAAATAAAAATCTAAGAAACTAAACAAATAATACCTCATCCCATACACACAAGCAATTGCTTATTATTGAAACATTGAAAAATAATAAATATTAATCATATCATAATATCTTTCATCTTATTACTAGTGAAATATATATATGTATATCACAAAAAAAAAAAAAAAACCCGACATAAACCTTATGTGCTGAAAGAAAAACTTTTGGCAATGGTAGAAGATTTGCCAGTAAGAGCAAATGTTCGCAGATGTGCAAACTGCAGTACCCATGTACTTGTAAAGTTGGATTATGTCTTCCATAAAGTGTGCTGTTTTCTCTTTCTAACACTTTTTAAATCACATCTCACCGTAATACAAAATGAGATAGCATGACTTTCATGAATCTGTGTCAGTCTGGGAAAAATACCTCCTAAATAAACTACTTAAATAACAAACTTAACCCAACATAATATCTGCAGTCTTACCGGCGATATGCTTTTAATAAGGTTATCACCAATCAAATCAAAATAAACTAAGCATGTTTGTAGGTACCTTGGTGGTGTTGGTGTGAGAATGCCGCCATGTTGGGGTGTCTGGCGAACTGTCCCTGGGCCGTCTGCTGGTGTTGCTGCATGGCAAGATGGTGCCTCCAGTCCGGGGGCGCCTGGGGCCCCCCGGGGGTGGCGTACCTAGCCCCACCTCCGTAGACCACGCCACCTGCTCCGCGCATCATCGGACCTGCTAAATTATTAAGTAACAATTAGGAAAAATACAATTCTAATCCTAATTCATGCCTGACGGGGACTCCTCACAGTGAGACAGGCATAACAATGTTATAAATAAATAATACTACCGAGATAAATAAAGAATAAAGATAAATATTTGGAAGCTGATTAGAGTGTATTGATTGTTTTGGTGTTTAATTCGTAGAACTCCATTTAATTTTTTTAAATAAATTTAAAATAAATCAAATTTAATAATGTTATAAAAATTATTAAGTTCTGCAAGTATTTCTGTTATTTTTACAGTTTTTAATGTGACAGCTGTTTCGGCTTTTGAGGCCATTATCAAACTGACATTATCAAACAGTTTTAAATTTATTTAAAAAAACTGATTAGAGTGGTTTAATGTTTCAGATCCTGTTCCTGGCAAACTAGCATCAATTTTATGAAATGCTCCTGTACTGGGGAGAGGTTAATCTGTATTAGTAATTGTACACTCAGTATGATATGTTAACAAGAGAGAAAGCCTACATTAGTGCCGGTACGAGGCACTGCCTATCTTCACCCAGCAGTTAATCATTATGTAAGTAAAACGGTAAAAGAGTTGGTACAAAATCAATCATAACTCAAATAATATTATTGTGGCCCTTTCCAGTAAAATGCATTTTTTACGTCCACACACATGGCTAGTTTCGTAATGGGGATCCAGAGGGACGGAAGGGGAGTAATTTCGTCGGAATTGGATAGAAGTTATATAATTTCTTAAAAAAACAGTACCAGGATAATATATTTTGTTTAAGGCGATGCACTACGTAGTAATGCAAAATCATGTGTTTTTGGTTTGAAAATTTGGTCACCTAGAAATGTTTTAGATGCTTTAATTAAATACTACGAGTAGAATACATCTTGGCCTTTAAAATAATCGAGTATTTTTTTAAGCCCGAAAAATAATGTATAAGGCCTATGAAAACTGCTTTAAAGTTCTAAATCTCCTACTTACAAACCCATTTTAGGTTATGGTTTGAACCCTCCGTCGGGCGCAGCCGGCCTCAGAGGCCAGCGAAAGACATTTTTTCCCTCTCCAATTCTCAAAGGCGGCCCCCCGCCTCTTCCCTCATTTTACTCGCCTAACTTTAGGAACCTCACACGGTGCCCGTCTTTAGTCAGTCGTCGGTCTATACGCAGCTCACTTACACCTTCCCTGGCTTCACAGGCCGCCTGCGCCCGATTGCGTCACAATTTTGAAGGTTTTGAATTTTGAGTTTTTTAAGGATATTTTTATGTGCAGTTGTTCATTATACTCAATTATGCCTGTTCTGTATGAAATTTATCAGTATCTTGAGAAATAAGTGCTGTATTGGACCCTGGCCTTTCAGGCAGGGTGCGCCCGATTGAATTATAATTTCAGTTTTTCTCTTTTCTGGCATTTTATATACATATGTTTCTGCCGAAATGGCTAGAAAATTTGATCTCTCTCAACGCAATGATGTTGATGATATGGTGAAGTTTCTTCTCGATGATGATGCTTCTGAAGATCCAGATTTGGTTGAAGATTTAGGCGATGAGAGCGATATCGGACAACTAGCTCGGCGAAGTCTGAATACAAGTGGAATGCCGATTCAGTTGAAAATTCGCTTGAAAGGGTTTTTTCCTCACGAGAAAAAAAAACCCACATCCCCTACAACACCTCCCAAAAGGCGAAAATGTGGAATATGCGTATTTGAATTAGAATTTAGGAGGATGACGAATTACGAATGTTTAGGTTGTCATCAACCGATCTGTTTACTCCACTTGTTTTTCGGCTGCTGATTTGGGAACCTCATCGTCCGTATCTGGCTACGGCTGCAGTCAATAGAGACTACCATCTACATTACCTTTAAATTTTTATTACTTTAAAACTTTTATTACTTTTATGAAGCTCAGTTTGACCAATTATTTTGAACACTGTTTTCGAAGAATTGTTTAGTTTGATTATTTTAGTTTATGGTTGGTAATGTTTAATACACTGGTTATTCTGTGTTATATTTGGTTTAATTCCTTTCTATAGATCCTAGTAAAGACTACCCGACAAGTATTTTGTATTAGAATTAATATAGTGGAAGATGGGGGCTAAAAATATATGGGTGGCCTCTCAGGCCGAGTGCGCCCGATTTCGGTTCGCCCATAGGTGCGCCTGACGGAGGGTTAATGTATAATGTGGCAAATTAAGTTATTTATAAAATGATCGGAAAAAAATTAAATATTTACGCCTGAACATCCACAAAATTAAATAAAAGGCACTTTTTGGCCATGTTTTTTTCTTGCATAAATCAAAACCGGCGGATGGTGTTAAACGGGAATTTAAACCTTATCGCCATCTACGTAAGGGGTGTTATTGATGGCGGCTCGATTTAAAATATTACATGACGTAGTGCATCGCCTTAAAGGAGATCGATTACTGAATAGATTTTCTAGGTTAACCTAAATTATAAAGTACTAGTGGAGCTCGCAATGCTTCACTATTGCTAATGTCTTTCTCGGGCGTCTGCATCTTCCACTATACAAACCACTCTCTAAACACTCCCGGCACTAATAAGAACAATTTTGAAAATTTCAGTAATTTCAGTTGACTACTCTTCGAGTTTTGCGAGCACAAACATACCCAGGCTGAATTTTTATATATTAAGATGTGATGTAAAAAACAACTTAGATATTGCATAAAACTCTAATTTTAGGATGGTTTGAATCAACCCCCCTGGGGTGAGGGAGAATGCACAAAAGAGTCAAAAGAGAAATGAATAGAAGTGACAGGAGATACAAAGAATCACAAACGATTAATTTGAACAACAAATTTGAAACTAACCTGAGGGGGGAATAGGCTGATTCATAGTTCGTCTGATTGGCTGCTGGAACCTGGCCTGCTGCTGTCCAAGCCCCGGCAGCGGTCCTTGCGACGCCTTGTATTCTGGAGGGGGCGGCCTCAAGTGCTGCTGCGCTCTCAACATCTGCTGCTGCTGCTGCTGCATCATCTTGGCGTGGTGCTCCCGTGTCATGCCCATGCCCATGGCTATGGCGTTGCCGTTTACGGACGTGGGCACGCCAGGGCCCATCGGCACCCCCTGCGGCCCCGCGTTGGGCGCCTGTTGTTGCTGCTGCTGCTGTTGTTGCTGCTGTTGCTGACGCTGGCGTAGAGATTGCTGGGTGAAGTTGATAGTCTGTGACTGGGACACGGTGTACGAGTCACCGTTACCTGGAAGATTAAATGCTGGATTACAACACTGAGAGACCACAATGTATTATTTCAAGTCACTTGATGTTTTTGATTATTTTTAAACTTCATGAACAAATATTTGTGCTAATTCTTTTCAATAGGATCTTCTAGATCTGCAGTCTCAGAAGGGACTCCATATATTCCGATAAAGCAAAAAAAGCAGAGATTCTTTCCTTTTTTCAATTGCTTTAATGTAGAACTCCCAATGATTTAGACTACGAACCGCCACTGTAAACTACAGAGCTCAGAGCTCATCAAAAAGTTATGAATGAGCCCAAATGAGCCAGATAACTACTCAATGTGGATGGAAAACTCACTAAATGAGCTATTAGGACTATTAAAAGGACAGTTCCACCTCAGCAGACAAATGCCGTAGTCAGGAGTGGAAAGCAACATTAAATCCAGGCGCAGGCGAACAACTTTAGTTGCGAGCAACAGTTGCGTCGCTGCATCAAAGTCCATTACGATATATGTACACGAATTTGATGAATTTTGAAATAGTCAACAACTGTCACCGCAACTAAGGTTGCTTGTGTGGGCCTGGACTAACTGTAGGAAATGCAAGAGGATGAAAATACACCAATTCATAAATGGTGAGAATGTCCCGCATGGGTACAAGGCTTAGATACCTGGGAAGTCATGTTGTGGAACCAGCAGACATTGGTAAACATAAAATGACAACCCTGATGAACTTAATAAAGAACTGAATAAAGTTAAACATGGGAGAAAACACAATGGGCGTACGGCCTGAGTGCTACCGCCTTGGAACCACATATTGTAACTGCTTGTCAAATTTGGGTGGAAAAAAATATGACAAATGTAATTTATTATTTTTTTTTAGGATTCTCCTTAGTTTATATTAGACCATTGGAGGGTGTTTAAAGGCTATTTACCTGAGTTCTGGTGGTGGTGATGAGGAGAGTTGCCCCCTTGCTGGCCGAAGTACATGCCCTGGTGGGCCGCCACCGACACATGTCCGCTGCCCAGCTCCCCACTCAGCTGCATGTGCTGCCCAGCGGAAACCTAAAAACAAATAATTAACTTCATCAATAATTTGCCTCATTTATAAGCAAAACATAAGAGTATATGTAAAAAAAAATATTATTTTCAAAATTAAAAATATTATAATTAACCCTGGATTATATTATATTAAATTGTTATATTTATCATAATCCCTTGCACACACACATCCATAAAGAACTAAATTAAGTAGTGATTAACTGTTGTTTGTTTTACAACTGTTAGTTGTTTGTTGGCGGCATGCTCGGGAGCGTTGACAAATAACCAACAGTGTCGATAAAACCTTCTTCGATGTGCTTGGCCTATGGACCCAGATATAATTATTTATTAGATTTATCATTAGATTAAATTAAATTTAAAAAAAAAAAACACATTGTCGCAATTTTCAAAATATTATATTTTTCATAGTAATTAAATACAATGATTTGATATGGGAAATTGATATTTATTAACTACGCCCCTGAGGTGATGTCTCACAAAAGCGGCGCTATACAAATTGTCCAATAAATAAATACCCTTGAATATAGTCCAAATTTCTATTTGCTAAACCAAAATTTAATAGTCACTAATCAAAATCTGCTCCTAAGAAAATATACATACCTAAGTAATTAAAAAAATTGTTATTCGGTTTGATGAATTCCTTTATTCCCTTACAGACATATTATTTCCAGTATAACCTCCCTCCATACTAAATATAAAATAATTACTTTTCGTTACATCAATAACAGTTGCATCCTTTGCACTTAAACCTACTTTACACTTTGGAAAAAGCGGCATGCATCGCGAATTGTTGGGTACTTCAGTTCGCTAGGGGGCGCCGAGTGGGAAGTAGGAGAAAGACAGGGGGAAGGGCGAGGCGGTTCGGCAGGGGGGAAGGGGGAAGGGGGAAGGCGGAAGGCGGCAAGGGGTGTGGGCAGAATCAATAGCGACGGCGGCGGCGGAAATTGCAAGGAAAGCGCGGGCAAATTCACAGCTTCATACATCATTTCATTTCCCTCCATCCGGCTGAACATGTGAACAGAAATTAGGGGAAATGGAAAGACCCTCCCCATCCCTCATTCCCCATCCCCCATTGCACAAAACCATCAGAATCCAATCGGCTCAGGAGATCGTCTGCTGTCTGCAACCAACTCAAACCGCCGCGCGCCGTTTTTAATGCAATCAAGCTTAGTTTCAGCACAAACACGCAAACGTAAGATCATTTTTTCCTAAAGTACCTAAGAACTTAAAATTTGAATTCAGATAAACGTTTGAAAACTTTTGTTTCTAATATCAAAGGCCAAGGACATTGATATATTAAACATGCGAGACTAAAAATTTCAACTAAATACAAACATCTGTAGATACAAGTGATAAGAATGGTTATATAAGTAGGTACCTATTTAGTAGGCAGACACGTACAACGTACAATGTACGTGCGAAATTTAATTAGAACAAGAAATGAGATTTTCCTCTGATCAAGTAAAATAAATTTGGTATATTTATAAAGTTTTGTATTTCAGGGGTGAATTTGAAGACTCGTCGCTTTCGCTGTATCAATAATGAAATTCAGATTCCGAAATTGAACCCGCGTGCAAGTTTAATCTGTAATGACAGCGTGCTTTTATCCGATGAAAGCTTTTTGTAAACGCTTTGTTTCGGCCAACTTCCCGCGTCTCCCTATGATTGATTAAATTAATTTGTAACCATAGGATACTCGCGTGTTACATCATAAATCAATAGCCATGTCAAGGTGCGAAATTGAACGGTGCAAATCTCAGAAACACCATCGAGCTTTGCAAAACTTGGAGAGCTTTTAATCAATCAATTGATTTAATAGTTTTGTGCGTCAGTCTTGGGTTGCATAGCAACTAGAACTCTATTCGTTAAAGGGTTTTCCCAGAAAAATATTAGCTTTTCAAGATCCTTGAGAGAAAATTGAAGTTTTGACAAAAATAATAACTAGTTGTTTGTGACTAATATTATAAACACCTACACTTAAAGAGAAAGTGTAAGAATTTATCAATGTATGCATTCACTTATATGTAGGTACTTCTTTAGTTATAAATATTCAATGCGAGCCTTCCCAAAGCACGGGCAAGGTGATCCAGTGTCGTTAATAGATCCAGCTGGATGCAAAAAAACGTTAAAATATGCATTAGATCAGCCGAGTGGCCCGGCGGGCGCGGCGTAACACTTTCGTTAGCTAACAGCATCGTCCGGTGTAATCACAGCTTCCGTCGCGCAAAAGATCGGCGACCCGCGCGGGGAGAGTTCAATGGAACGTGGAACGGGCCGAATGCGAAAAGGCGAGGATGGGCTAAGATGTCCAGTGTCCAGTGTCCACAGGTACAGCGAGGGTACGGGTACAGACTTACAGAGCAGTCACAGTCCGAGCGCTCCAGCCCGCCAGCCCGCCACCGCCGCGCCCGGTGCGTGTCGGTGAAGCACGAGGCGGTCACGCGAGCCGATTGTTTGTAATGGGCATCCGTCCGGCGCGACCTGCGGGTTAACAACCTGTTCTACTAGGCCGGCGGATCTGTTACCTCTCCCGGCCAGCAAGTAAGCAAGCAGCGAGCCTGCCAGCGGTCACCACGCAACCCTATCTAGCCTACCTGAAGAGTGAAGACCTACAGAACAGGCAGAGAGGATAGAGCGATTAATGTTCATAAATATATGTATACGACATAAGCAACATTTTCCGCTTACTGTGGTGGTGGTAGAAGGAGATTAAAAATAATAAATAAATAAACTACCATAACCAACTCCGATATGATATGACCCGACTCCGAATATTTTATGAACGTGATACAGACTGCCATCCTCGACGCTTTTTTGTAATCGTTCCATGCATGATCTATAAAAAGTACTAGAATATTCCTAGGAATTGAATTCGTCCAGGCCCTAGGAAGCATCGGAACGGTACTTGAAGCACACGACGTGATTCCACTAATTATATACTTCCGGGTTGTCCGTACACTTCGTAATCCATTCATGACCTAGATTGTTATTACGTAGCTACGACTGTAATGAACACCAACTGGAATCACAGGGAAGCGGTACTGGAAAAGGCGTACCGGTACGAAGCAATTATTGTAAAGTGGAATTGCAATTATGGAAAAAGTTCCTGTTTGCAATTCTAAGAATTTATAGTAAAAGAATCATTATAATAACTTGTGAATATTCGTCAGTTGAGAGTTCGGTAAATGAGATTAGTGCGATAACAACTTGTTGAGCCGCCGCGCCGCGAATATCTGACTCTATGGTTCCCACAGGTTGAGCACATCTGTATCGAGTTTGGAGCAGTGTGCTGTCGCTGTGTCGTGTGTCGCCCTCGGGTTAAACTACTTTTTCGTATTTTTCACGGGACCTTTGTTGCACGCCGCCGTTAGGGCTGATTATAAATAATATTACCACCGTACCTACAGTTAAATACACCCACACACCTCACGCCCCCTTCCGCGGCCTTATGAAAACTCAATCAGAAAAGCGGCCGGTACGTTTCTTTACAAAATATATGGAACGGATTGCATTCGTCGCTGGAAAGGGGTAAAGAGGTAGGAAGGTGAGATGAGAGATGAGAGATGAGAGGTGAGAGATGCGAGACGAGGTAGGCAAGGAACGGAAGAGGTTGACACCGGCAGCGGTTGACCTGCTCGGCATCTGTTCACGGCGCGGCGTGTTCTTCGTGTTGATGGGAGTCAATACGGATTCACAATTTGTTATATATTATTAAATCTACCTAGACTATTACCGGTCGGTGGCTGAGTTGACATCGCGTTTGGGTCCCACCCAGGAGAAGTGTGTTCAATTCTTCGGCCGGCTAAGTCCTCCATCACAACATAAGCAACATTATCTGCTTAATGTGGTGGTAGTAGGAGATTTTATATCGATAGTATCGTCAGGTATTCGTAACCAGGGAATGTTTGTCTTTCTTCTAAAAGAGTTTTTGGGGTATTATTTATTTATTTATTAACGGACATCGTCCAAATTACAAAATAATAACACGAATACAGTCAAATGAAAAATACAGGAGTAGACAAAGGTACATGAAAGCAAAGACATAAGGCAGATATAATATAAGAAAATAAAGTGACAAGTCGAATCAAGTCAAGACTACGCCGTGGGTCAGGACCACGGGACACTTATAATATTCCGTCACTTGTTTAAAAATCATTCAGACTTATCCCAAAAAAGTTAAGGTTTTGACTTGAGTTGACCAGTCTACACATTCTGGACAATGGTGAATAATATCTAAAATTTGTCAAATGATGGTTGAGGAAGAGCAGTTCATTATTTCTGAGTCTGTGCGAGGGGATATTGAAGGGAATGAGTTGCAGTAGAGTAGGTGAATCAATAATACCATTTATAATTTTGAAGAAGCAAATGAGGTCATTTCTTTCCCGACGGACTTCCAAAGGAGAGAGGTTTAGAGTTAGTTCAATTTCATCATATGAGTATTTGCCTTTTTCTAATCCTAGCCTCCTAGCAATCCCACTTAAGGCCGAGTGTAGTTTTTTATTAACTTAAAATAATGATTATATTATTAAGCAAATCGATTATGATAGTGTTTTCGACAAGTAAAAAATTTTTTATACATTTTTTAAATTAACATAGGCTTAGTAATTATCAAAATCAAATCGAAAATATGACCTTTTTCAGACCGTAATACGTGCGTTTTAAAAAATACTATTAAAGGCTGAATATCGTCAAAAAATACCTGAAGGGGTTTTCTTTAAACGTACGAAAAAAAAAACTAAAAAATAAATAAAATAGGTTCGTAGTTTAATTTTTTCATAAACTCTAATTGTACTTGTTTTTAAAATGCAGATTATAAAACTTTGGATACGTTTATTTAACAAAACTAAACGATAAATTATTGGTATTATATTTTTCCATTTTTTAAAGTTAATTTAATATTTTTTATACTACAATTTAAGAAAGAACACTTAGATTTTTAAATTACTTTTAAAACAGGCCGTCTGCTGGCGCCTATTTGAAATTTTAAATACGGTAGAACATCGAACTAAAAGCTTCTTTTAAATATCCCAACAGATGGCGCTATCATGGTTCGCTATTGACTCTTCCCGTGTCATAAGCCAATATTCAACGTATAAATCGGTTTCAGTTATTCAAGCCAAACGGCCACTGGCTTAGGTTATGCTATTCTGTACACTATACTGTAAAACTCTCGCCTCGAAGTTTGCGGGATCGAATATCAGAGTGGGCAAGTAAATTTTATTTGGTTAATTTGTGTTATTCACATTTAATGAATTAATATACGTATGGTATATGCGCGGTACGTTCCATAGTGAAAGATACTCTCAGTATCGCCTGGTGTAAGACCACCATTCAGAATTGAAACGTTGCTTGAAATGGCTTTAGCCGTGTTTGGTGACCAAATCTGAATAGCCGGGTAGATTCACTTATTCAATAAATAATACCCGTTCTGCGGTCTAAATTTAAAAAATGATTTGTGGTCTTTCATGGGGGCGATACTGACAGTATCTAACGCTCTGGAAAATGCCGCAAATATAATACTTATGTAAATTGTGAAATAACACAAATTATTAAAATAAAATGTAGGTTGGTACTCGAGCACGCCAAGATTGTAACCCGCGACGTCACGGAGGTCGTCATCCTGTTGAGTCGGGCCATATCTCGATATTTATTATTGTTTTTGTAAATTATTCTAAAAAAACATGAATGAAAAGACCAAACACAAATAACCTGACATTTTTAGGTCGGGATATCAATTTACCGTCCACTATAAAACAACTTACAAAAATGTCCACCCGCGCAAGGCGCTTTTTAGTTCTGAGTGGCATCGTTGTAAATAAACTGAATGTTGCCAAATCTGGCGTTTTGCTTCACCAAGGACTGTTGAATACAAGCGAATTTTGGGCCCGATGGCGTTTCTGTGGGCCTTAGAAAACAATAATGTTATTTATAACCGTTATTGTTGACCGAGGTAGAACGAACACAGGTACTATGTTTTTTGACCAGATGTAGGTATATTTTTTACAATGCGTGCATCTGACGGCCGGCCTGTCCGGTGGTGAAGCTTTGGACTCCCGTTCCGAAGGTCGCGGGTTCGAACCCGGTGTACGCAAATAAAGAAGTATTAGCATTTATATCTGAACCTAGATATTTATTCTGGACCACAGAATAAATAAAATTTTATTTTGTTAAAAGTATTTTGGTATTTAAAATTTTAAGTACTTAAAAAATTATTTATTTATATTATTTCATTTAATTCATTGTTATCTATTGAATTTAATGTGTTAATTATTGTGCATAAAACTATGTAAAACCAAATGCCAAAATGTTTTTAATAGAGATATACATAATTAATAAATTGGCAATACATCATCACACATGTCATAATATGGAAAATCAGGACTAAAGATATATGAAGAAATAATAATAATATAAGCGATTAGTCATAATAGACCCGATATAGTTTTACATGAAAAAATTAAAAAAATTAACTTATATCATTGATGTCGCTATACCAAATTCCTGTAATATTCAAAAATCTGTTAGCGAAAAAATAAGAAAATACACAGATTTAGGAAATGAAATAAAAATATTACCATTCGTTATTTCGGCTACTGGCATTATACCTAGCTCTCTAATTAAAAACTTCAGGCGTATTAGATCTTTCAAAAAAATTATATATAAAGATGCAAAAGTCGGTCATTTTGAATACATGTAGGATAACAAAAGATTTTTTAAATATTTATGTTGAGGGATCAGTAGGATTTATAGGCCCTGTTAGAAGTTCTACCGAGCCGAACCCTCTGATATGAAAATATCTGGAGTCGGTGAATTATTTTCCCATTTGATCTTTTGTGAGTTGACGTGTTGTTCTTGTATTGTTTTGTATTTATTTTGCTTATATAATGCACTTACATAATGTTGATTGACTAGATGATCATTTGTGGAAAAGTGAGTGGAAGGGTTTAGTTTTTCCTATGGGGAAGATTTAACCCGGACAACAAAATCGGAAGCATAAAAAAAAAGAAATGTCAGGCTTTCTGTAAAAATATTGAAATACATACAATTAAATTAAATGTTACCTTGTATATATTCGTTTATATTCTAATTAAATAAATAATACAAAAAAATAGTGCCATCTGGTAACTGAAATTCATATAACTTTTATAACGAAGATTTACACTACCGCCATCTTACTGTTTTCAGGCAAACGTTTTTAAAATAAATTCTAGTTAGAAAAAATATTGTTTTGGAAATGAACAACAGAGTTCGTGTGTGTCGAAAATAGTTGATTTTGTCAGGTATACAATCACTCT
This sequence comes from Hesperophylax magnus, assembly GCA_026573805.1. Classification (NCBI taxonomy): domain Eukaryota; kingdom Metazoa; phylum Arthropoda; class Insecta; order Trichoptera; family Limnephilidae; genus Hesperophylax; species Hesperophylax magnus. Next base: position 53,844 of record JAIUSX010000035.1, read on the forward strand.
TAAGAACCGTTGTTGAACAGATTCAATGCGTCGAATGTGGACAGCATAAACAGGAGACCAGATAACACAAGCATATTCAAGATGGGGGCGAACCAAGGAGCAGTATAGAGTTCTAAGGATATTTACGTTTTTGAAGTCCGAAGTGATTCTAGTGATGAAACCAAGTAGTTTGAGGGATTTATTAACGATTGCAGTTATGTGATCCCGAAAAGAAAGTTAAAAAAAATTATAACGTGTTGCTCTTCCACCTTCTTTAGCCAACGTTTCAGACAGCGTTACAGTGTCCATCATCAGGGCGACGTGTAAATTATGGTCAAGTGTGTGTTTATGTATGTAGAAGCGACACCGTGTTGCACGCTCCAATCCTCTTCTCTCTGATCTGGTGACCGAGCAGATAATGCATTTATTATAAAATATTGATATTAAAAATTATAATAATAACAAAAACAGTAGTTACGCAAAGCTGCCTCGGGGCAGCTTTTCTGCAGGTACACCATTTTCTTTAATTTAATAAACATAACACATATGTAATCATTTTGTTGGTAAATTTAATTTCTCGAATCACGTTCATAAATATGTAAATCGTTAACAAATTATTATGCAATAATTTGTCGCCTGTAATATCAGTACAAATTGAAAATATCTCCCGAGTAAAAATAAATGCCGCCGACGCGAATTGAACCCGTACCTTCTGATGTCCGGTCAGGTGCTCTGGACCACTGAGCTACGTCGGCTTATTTCCAACACGCCAAATAATTCAATATGTACTAGTACTTCAATCAACAATTACTGCTTATCATATTTTTTTCACCTGTAAACAACCAATATTATTTTAGTAGGAAAGGCTTTGTTAGTGCTAAATTACCCACTAGATGGCGTCGAGACATATTGACGTCTACCCGGCGTTGTTGGGGGTTATCCTTAGGAGGCACACATATGCCATCACTGACTTTTCTGTGGGACTTTTTAAGATATACAATTCCGTAGTACATTATTTTCAGCATTATGTAATGTGAGCATTATGTAGTGTGATATATATATTTTTGTAGGAAAGGCTTTGTTAGTGCTAAATTACCCACTAGATGGCGTCGAGACATATTGACGTCTACCCGGCGTTGTTGGGGGTTATCCTTAGGAGGCACACATATGCCATCACTGACTTTTCTGTGGGACTTTTTAAGATATACAATTCCGTAGTACATTATTTTCAGCATTATGTAATGTGAGCATTATGTAGTGTGAGATATATATTTTTATGACTTGATTGCAAAACATCGATTTATCTCTACTTTCTATAAATAAGACATGCTTGTATTATATATATATAAACCTTCGGGAACAAATTAAGAAGAACTAAGCGCACAAACAGACAGACGCGGATAGCGACTTTGTTTCATACATAACTAAAGTAAGATGGGCCGATCAAATAAATAATTGCACTGAACAACAATCCAAAAAGAATCGAGATAAAACTAAAGTATAACTATGTTTTGTGAGTAAATAGCTGATAGCAGCACATACATATACGTTGTAAGTTTTGTTCCAGTTTCAACACGCGGAAAAATGAAACGATGTTTACCGGAAGAACAAAGAAGAAATTTTCCTTCTGGTGTCATATTATTATAATAGTGTTTGATAGTTTGCAATAGAATATCATGTAACGAATACGGTCTCGTGTAATATTTCCTGGTTGTTAGATAATTTGCAAGGCTTCCACCCAAGACAATATGTGATACTGATAATATAATGCTGATTATAGTTGAATAAGCTAGACAGTTATAATGCTAGAATATCGAATCAGGTTTATGGTCCATCAATTATCTGGTACTACATCAAAGCTCAGTGATTAATCTAGGATTGTTGGATACTACGTTTTCCCAAAAAGGAAATGAGCTTTACAAGAAAATAATGAAGTGTACATTAAACAAATCTAACAAAGATCTAGAAATTTCAAGAAATGTATATTATAAGTAGAGAAACCATCTTCAATCAAACGAGCCGCGTCAAACGAAAAGTCTTGAAATGAAATAAAGTCAAAATGATCAGCATGAATTTACAGAGAAAACAAAAACAGCTTTTGCCACGTGAAAATATAAATATTTTGACAAATGCGATTTGAATAATTCACTGAAAAGATTGTTAATATGAGACTTTGTTCCGATGTGTTTGTTGGTGACGAAACAAACACCTCGGTGAATGTTGGCCTTCGCTCGCCGCATTTTAACTAGCGATGTCTGACTTGACGTCATTGCATGTATTGTGTTTTGATATCAAACAAACTCGTTTACCTGCCTCTCTGGATTTAGAGGTGAAATGATTAGGTTATTACTTCGTTAACAGCTCTCTGCGGATGAGTGTATACTTTATACCGTAATATTGTCTTGGACATTCAATTATTTGGAAATCTTATCATTGATAAAAATGCAGTTTTTATTATAATTAGGATCATTTTATTTTAGACTGTAATTTTATTATTGCAACCGGTTATTTCAATAACTTCTCTCTTAGTCACTTTAAAGCAGGGACGGCCCGTGCTACTGTGCAATATTGTGCAACGCACCCCAGATCTTTTTCGATTATCTTTTTCCTCTAACCATTTTTTTCAGCAACTAAATGGCTTAAATTTTTTTTGTAACAGGGTCTTCGCTTCGACGCATTTTAAAATACTTTTTTTTCAATTTGACTTTAAAAATTCCAACTTCGGACTTTATTTAGTCAAAAACGAAAGCTCAAATCAAAAAATTTATTGCACAAAATCGATTCCAAATAAGATATAGATTCGCCAGTTTCCCACTAGCATCTGCTACGAGTTTCCTGACACCGTGTATACTCGTACATATGTATAAGTAATGAGAGCCAATCATCCAAATATTATTATGATTTTTATATGTATTTACCAAACATCAATATTGTTGGATGCGTTTCAATTTTCGCATTGTTAACATTCGTAATTTGTATGGGACCAGAGGAAGACATAAAACAGGCTGGACCGTGAAATAGGACATTTCTTCAAATTTCTATACAAAATTTACTTCATTTTGGACAACGCACCAACATATCAAAATAGTTTTAAGGAACACAGTGTCAAAAAAAAAATCTCTAAGAATCTTGTTATCGGTGTATTTCCACCATCGATGTGATTTTCACTCGCGATTATCGATTATCGTGATATGAATTTTGTCCACGAAAAGAGGTACTTATCTACGATTTTTTTACTACACCCCTGAAATAAAGGTCACCGGCCGCCACTGTCCTATGATAATAATTCTTAACGAAGTACCCAAACATTCACCGAAAATATTATGAGACTCGATTCTTGTGAGAACAGTTGCTCTAGTTGCATTGGCATTGAGTTTTATGGGAAAATTATGTACGCGCACTTGCAATAGTTACCAACTTTAAAAATATTTTATATTAAGGCAGAATAAACTAATAATATGGATATGAATAGTAATTTAAAAATTCACGTGAAATTTAAAATACGTAGAACCAACAGAGTATGAGTAGTCTATCTATAAGTTTTAGGCCTACTTTTTGGTGAAATATCTCTCATGCTGTATTTATTGTTCTTGACATTTTGACGGGGTTTCAAATCTCTCAATTCGGAGATACGCATCGAAGTGTGTTTTGGTCTATTGGCTAGTGTAATTAGTGGAAGCTCGCCCTCTTGGCGCGCTGCGCCGGAAAGTGGAACCCTTCGGTGAGCGCGATGACGCAACACATTTGGCAGCGTGAGAAGAAACCTCACACGGCTATAGAACGGTCCCTCACCATCGATGATTTCGCCGACAAATCGGTCCATTGTTCCAAGAGTAACCGAGGAATGCTACACAGGAATGGACCGGATGCGCCTAGCGAGTTACGTCAAATAACAGAAAAATATCTTACTTCCCCCGTAGAAACCGTTTCAGTGTCTCGTTGCATAATGCAATTATGCGGAACCTACTACCGCATTACTTGTAATTAAAAATCATGGCAATGTTGTTCACGATCACTATTAGGCATGTGGCGTGTAACGGGTAACCTTATTCAACTCTTTTAAAATAGTATATCGAGCATACCATCCACAACTACTATAAAGCAGAAAATATGTGTCTAATTTTCTGTTGGTACCACAAGCTAAGGACGGGTTGTTTCGGAGAATTTGAACAATTCATCAAATTTCAACGTTCATTTTCTGGTTCTGTGAAACTCCTATTCAAGTTCTGTTGTTATATCATTATAGGCTAGTTGGTTGACAGAACTAAAATAAAACAGAACTTGAAAAATCTTTCGCAGAACTTGAAAATTAACATTGAAATTTAATGAATTGTTCAAATTCTCCGAAACAACCCGTCCAAGTGTAGCTTATTCAATTTAACTGTAAAAAACGAGGACGCCTTATTTTTTATGTATATTTTTTTTAAATGTTGAAATTCGCGCGAAGCCATGTTAACTGCGGTTAGTATATTAAAACAAATTAGCAGCCATGTAACGTAACTTTAACCTGTAATTTTTGTCACGACTGAAAAAACAGCTAGCAGTTTGAATCCATCCTATACAATGAAGCAAATATAATATGCATTGTCTTCATACTGTTTTTGAACGATTTGTGAGCGATTTCTCGTCAATTTGCGAGTGTCTGAGGAAACCGCACCTGGACCCTAGCTCCGGTACCGTAGCCCGTAAGATGGATGCATTCTCACGGATGGTTGACGAGACAGTTAATCCGCAGAACGAGAATCGGCCGAGAATAATGCCGCCATGCAAAGTGGACCCGACACGGCCAACGGCGGACGGCAGCGGGGAACGTGCAGCAACCGACCGGCCGGTATGACCGTATCACAGTCGAGACCTGGTAGCTGCTTACTTGCAACAGTCGGACAGCTCTAACAACGTACTAGGTAGAGAAACCGTCGCACCATGGTCAAAGGCCGATAATAGAGGGGAAAAAATCACCAGCTCATTGATCGTGGTAATAACTGCTGCAAATGTCGAGAAACTCTCGCACTAGTCAATAAGACGATAATAAAAGGAAATTCTTGCAAAATACATCGATACAATAATAATAATCGCGTCGTGCACACAATTCAATACGACGCGCATTTTACTTTCGAAGACACATGAGAGTAAATGAAAAAGAACTCTACGCATATGATAAGTAATATCATTTTTTCGCGCGTTTTTCTCTGCTCCGTGCCGAGTTTTTCGAAAATGTTTCACGATTTCAAATTTTTGGCTTTCTGCCTGCTAGCAATGCCTGCCAGCTTGATTAAATTACTTTTTAAATAGTCAAACTTATCGTTTCACTACTGCCCACGGTATATTCCTCGGAGCAATCGATTTCTTCACGTGTGATGGTGCAAAGGTTCGAAGAATATGTGAAACGATAAATTTTATGTAACAAAAAATAGTTCTTTGAATTTTTTTATGAAGAGAACTGATCAGAGCCATTTTTAAATTAAAATTATTTTTTAATTATGTTTTCAAACATTAGTGACATAACTCTATTCGCACATAGCAAAATTAGTCAATCATAATATAAAATTTATTGTATCTAATTATGTATTAATAGAAGTTTTTTATAAAGAAATAATCTATTTCCCCTAAAATCGCTTCGTTGACCACTGTGCGGCATCGTGCGCGGGCATGTGCGTTTGCATGAGGAGCGGTGTTAGTAGGTCTATAATATTAGTAGTCTATAGTATTAGTATAATATTATAATACCTACGTATTATGTCATATAGGGATAGGTTACAGGTATGCTTAAGTCCAGATCCGAGTCGATACTACGCCGATACGTCTTGGAATTTAGTGTTGAATTTAGCGACCGAGCAACTATGGAATGAAGTCAAATCGGAAATAGATACAGTAGCATACTTTCTAAGCATATTCTCGTAACAAAGAGGCATAGAAAATTATGATATTCACGAATAAATAGAAATAATCATCTAAATACGGCAAAATCAAAGTTATTTTGAATGATTTTAACATTTTGACGGGTTGTGCGTGTGGTGCACAGACTGCACAGAATGCACAGAGTGCACAGATTGCACAGACTGCACAAAAATATTTTTCCATAAAAGAATATTTATTTTCTCATACAAACAAATTAATTGTTTAACCTAAAAACTAATTAAAACGTTAGAATTTCGAATATCATGTAGAATCACCCTCCGAAGTTAGCGCACTTTACCCCCGGACACCCGGTATATAAAAACATATGCGTATTCAAATGCAACGCTGTGTCAAAATTTCAAAGCAATCGGTGAAGAGCTTTCGAAGATTTAAGATTTACATGTATATAGATCTTCCGAAGTGTGTTATGCATTTCCAAAAATATTGAATACAATTATAATATTTATTAATCCGCAGATGAGAACATTCGAACATAATGAAATATTGTGATGTAATGAGAGATCAGATCAGAGAGCAGATCGGCAGTAATAATAGTTGGCGGTGATAATTTGGTTGGATGCTGTTAGATGTGTCAGGGCGGGGCGCAGATAGCCGGTCTCAAGGTGATCTAGTGGAGAGACTTACCTTATGCCTTATACAAGGCAACCAGCCAGGGCCGGACGAAGTAAGGCAAAGGAGGCAAAATAGAAGTAAAAAGATAAATAAATAAATAATTATCAAAAGTTAGCACACTTTACCCCCGGACACCCTGTATTATAAGAGAAAAGCAATACATTCGAAGGTGGGGCTACTTCGTACGAAATTTTGCCGCATGTGATTTAGTGCTGCGAATAAACAGAAGAAATTTATTGTAAACATTATTGTCACCTCATTTTTTTTAGCTTTATATAAAAATAATTAATAAAAAATTCACGAAGTTTCACTGAGGTCGGAACCTTTGGTTTCATTGAGGTGTATATTTTAATACTTCTGTGGTTAACTTATAGTTACGCATATAAAGCGTAGTGTTTTCTATTTCTAACACCGTTTAAATCATATTTCTAACCATGACAATAAGTCTATTAAACCGTATGAGCTGTTCCAAAAGCGATCAAATTAGCACGAGGGGTTAATAAAGCAGGATTTATTTAAAATAGATCATATATCTCTCGACAAATGTCAAGTAGCATTATTGATTGATTTATATATATATAGAAACGAAAATATTTTTTCATATCTATGTAACGTTAAATAACAAAAGCTTTGTGATTTTTTTCATATCTATGTCATGTTAAATAACAAAAGCTTTGTGATTTTTTCATATCTATGTCATGTTAAATAACAAAAGCTTTGTGATATTTTTTATAGAGGGAATTCAATATAATTACTTGTTCAACTCGGCAAATTTATTAAATTTATCTTAAAAAATAACATATATGTTTTAGAGAGAAAAAAATCGGGTTTTAAACATCACACCTAAAGTGAACATTATGTTTTTAATTTATTCTTATTTATATATTTATTTCCATTCTCTTACATACAGTTTACATAAAAATGTTATTTTAAAGTCGCTATCCGTATGGGTTAGTAATTAATTTATTAAAACTTTTTGAAATACATTAACGTGAAGCTTAATGCTAAATCACTATTTTGATTAATCTTTATAACGAATTGGTGTACATTATGAATACCAAAAATATGCTTTAGATAAATTGAAGGTTTCCTATCGTTTCGCTTGAGTTGAATACAAATAAAATAATGAATTACTTAATAAAAAAAAATATGTAAACTACTAAAACAAATATTTTTTCAATAGAAATGTATGAACGCGTAAAGAACAAACTTAAAAAAAAATACAGTACCATAGCTAAGATTATCTGTGACCGTTTCACTTGATTAACTTTTTTGCTTCCTTATAAAGTTATTTACAAAATAAATAAAAACAAGTTTTGTGCTTGAAATCGAACGTTTCTAGACTCCGAGTCAAGTGATTTTAATGTCTATTACCTACAATATTAGGTATACCAATAATATACACATTTTTGGCTTGTAGCTTCCTCTTAACGGCCTCCGTGGTTGACTGGTTACAATCCTTGGCTACGAAACGCGATGTCGCGAGTACAAATCCTGGCGTACGCAAGTAAATTTAATTTGTGTTATTTCACAAACTATTAGTCTAAAACAATATAATATTTGCCGTACGTTCCAGAGTGGTAGATACTTTCAGTACCGCCCTAGTGAAATACCACCATTCAGAATCAAAACGTCGCTTGAAATTCGTTTTATCCGAGTTTGGTAACCGGATCTGAATAGTCAGGTACTTCCCCACCTTCCTCTTTCACGTCTCTTTCCCCTCCCCACTTCATATCCTCAGTATATGTATCTTAGTATATCTTAGTCTCACTGGCTCCAGACGGTTTGGGAGCAATTGGGACTTTTGAGCGATACTTAATTAATACTAAAATATTACGTAATATTTATTATATTAAAGGCGGACTTATAATTTTTCCCAACCAATCAATATGTTATACTTACGTATTTCGTAAGTTTGCTTTCGTTCGGGCCTAAAAGCGCGACAAGAGAGATAATTTGCGAGGGGAAGGGTAAAGGTAGGTACTATACTATTTTACTTTACACCACTCCCCGTTCTGCAACCCCTGTTCACACCCGATGCTAAACGCTGGGCTGTTTCTAACCCCTCTGTTCTCATTAAATTCAACATGTCAGATGTTCAATTTGAACGGACTTATAATTTTTCCCAACCAATCAATATGTTATACTTACGTATTTCGTAAGTTTGCTTTCGTTCGGGCCTAAAAGCGCGACAAGAGAGATAATTTGCGAGCGGAAGGGTAAAGGTAGGTACTATACTATTTTACTTTACACCACTCCCCGTTCTGCAACCCCTGTTCACACCCGATGCTAAACGCTGGGCTGTTTCTAACCCCTCTGTTCTCATTAAATTCAACATGTCAGATGTTCAATTTGAACGGACTTATAATTTTTCCCAACCAATCAATATGTTATACTTACGTATTTCGTAAGTTTGCTTTCGTTCGGGCCTAAAAGCGCGACAAGAGAGATAATTTGCGAGCGGAAGGGTAAAGGTAGGTACTATACTATTTTACTTTACACCACTCCCCGTTCTGCAACCCCTGTTCACACCCGATGCTAAACGCTGGGCTGTTTCTAACCCCTCTGTTCTCATTAAATTCAACATGTCAGATGTTCAATTTGAACGGACTTATAATTTTTCCCAACCAATCAATATGTTATACTTACGTATTTCGTAAGTTTGCTTTCGTTCGGGCCTAAAAGCGCGACAAGAGAGATAATTTGCGAGGGGAAGGGTAAAGGTAGGTACTATACTATTTTACTTTACACCACTCCCCGTTCTGCAACCCCTGTTCACACCCGATGCTAAACGCTGGGCTGTTTCTAACCCCTCTGTTCTCATTAAATTCAACATGTCAGATGTTCAATTTGAACGGACTTATAATTTTTCCCAACCAATCAATATGTTATACTTACGTATTTCGTAAGTTTGCTTTCGTTCGGGCCTAAAAGCGCGACAAGAGAGATAATTTGCGAGCGGAAGGGTAAAGGTAGGTACTATACTATTTTACTTTACACCACTCCCCGTTCTGCAACCCCTGTTCACACCCGATGCTAAACGCTGGGCTGTTTCTAACCCCTCTGTTCTCATTAAATTCAACATGTCAGATGTTCAATTTGAACGGACTTATAATTTTTCCCAACCAATCAATATGTTATACTTACGTATTTCGTAAGTTTGCTTTCGTTCGGGCCTAAAAGCGCGACAAGAGAGATAATTTGCGAGCGGAAGGGTAAAGGTAGGTACTATACTATTTTACTTTACACCACTCCCCGTTCTGCAACCCCTGTTCACACCCGATGCTAAACGCTGGGCTGTTTCTAACCCCTCTGTTCTCATTAAATTCAACATGTCAGATGTTCAATTTGAACGGACTTATAATTTTTCCCAACCAATCAATATGTTATACTTACGTATTTCGTAAGTTTGCTTTCGTTCGGGCCTAAAAGCGCGACAAGAGAGATAATTTGCGAGCGGAAGGGTAAAGGTAGGTACTATACTATTTTACTTTACACCACTCCCCGTTCTGCAACCCCTGTTCACACCCGATGCTAAACGCTGGGCTGTTTCTAACCCCTCTGTTCTCATTAAATTCAACATGTCAGATGTTCAATTTGAACGGACTTATAATTTTTCCCAACCAATCAATATGTTATACTTACGTATTTCGTAAGTTTGCTTTCGTTCGGGCCTAAAAGCGCGACAAGAGAGATAATTTGCGAGCGGAAGGGTAAAGGTAGGTACTATACTATTTTACTTTACACCACTCCCCGTTCTGCAACCCCTGTTCACACCCGATGCTAAACGCTGGGCTGTTTCTAACCCCTCTGTTCTCATTAAATTCAACATGTCAGATGTTCAATTTGAACGGACTTATAATTTTTTCCCAACCAATCAATATGTTATACTTACGTATTTCGTAAGTTTGCTTTCGTTCGGGCCTAAAAGCGCGACAAGAGAGATAATTTGCGAGCGGAAGGGTAAAGGTAGGTACTATACTATTTTACTTTACACCACTCCCCGTTCTGCAACCCCTGTTCACACCCAATGCTAAACGCTGGGCTGTTTCTAACCCCTCTGTTCTCATTGAATTCAACATGTCAGATGTTCAATTTGAACGGACTTATAATTTTTCCCAACCAATCAATATGTTATACTTACGTATTTCGTAAGTTTGCTTTCGTTCGGGCCTAAAAGCGCGACAAGAGAGATAATTTGCGAGGGGAAGGGTAAAGGTAGGTACTATACTATTTTACTTTACACCACTCCCCGTTCTGCAACCCCTGTTCACACCCGATGCTAAACGCTGGGCTGTTTCTAACCCCTCTGTTCTCATTAAATTCAACATGTCAGATGTTCAATTTGAACGGACTTATAATTTTTCCCAACCAATCAATATGTTATACTTACGTATTTCGTAAGTTTGCTTTCGTTCGGGCCTAAAAGCGCGACAAGAGAGATAATTTGCGAGCGGAAGGGTAAAGGTAGGTACTATACTATTTTACTTTACACCACTCCCCGTTCTGCAACCCCTGTTCACACCCGATGCTAAACGCTGGGCTGTTTCTAACCCCTCTGTTCTCATTAAATTCAACATGTCAGATGTTCAATTTGAACGGACTTATAATTTTTCCCAACCAATCAATATGTTATACTTACGTATTTCGTAAGTTTGCTTTCGTTCGGGCCTAAAAGCGCGACAAGAGAGATAATTTGCGAGCGGAAGGGTAAAGGTAGGTACTATACTATTTTACTTTACACCACTCCCCGTTCTGCAACCCCTGTTCACACCCGATGCTAAACGCTGGGCTGTTTCTAACCCCTCTGTTCTCATTAAATTCAACATGTCAGATGTTCAATTTGAACGGACTTATAATTTTTCCCAACCAATCAATATGTTATACTTACGTATTTCGTAAGTTTGCTTTCGTTCGGGCCTAAAAGCGCGACAAGAGAGATAATTTGCGAGCGGAAGGGTAAAGGTAGGTACTATACTATTTTACTTTACACCACTCCCCGTTCTGCAACCCCTGTTCACACCCGATGCTAAACGCTGGGCTGTTTCTAACCCCTCTGTTCTCATTAAATTCAACATGTCAGATGTTCAATTTGAACGGACTTATAATTTTTCCCAACCAATCAATATGTTATACTTACGTATTTCGTAAGTTTGCTTTCGTTCGGGCCTAAAAGCGCGACAAGAGAGATAATTTGCGAGCGGAAGGGTAAAGGTAGGTACTATACTATTTTACTTTACACCACTCCCCGTTCTGCAACCCCTGTTCACACCCAATGCTAAACGCTGGGCTGTTTCTAACCCCTCTGTTCTCATTAAATTCAACATGTCAGATGTTCAATTTGAACGGACTTATAATTTTTCCCAACCAATCAATATGTTATACTTACGTATTTCGTAAGTTTGCTTTCGTTCGGGCCTAAAAGCGCGACAAGAGAGATAATTTGCGAGCGGAAGGGTAAAGGTAGGTACTATACTATTTTACTTTACACCACTCCCCGTTCTGCAACCCCTGTTCACACCGGATGCTAAACGCTGGGCTGTTTCTAACCCCTCTGTTCTCATTAAATTCAACATGTCAGATGTTCAATTTGAAAGCTCGTATATATAAGATTATTGAGGCCATGGCGTCTACGAAGCTTTCCGTTAAATAATTTGTAATAAAATATAGATTAATAGTAAAATCTTTTGAATACATAGCCTACAAACAATACTTACCATAGCCAAAGAAAGTGTCAAAATGAGTTACTGAAACTGTGAATTATTATTATACTGTGAAGTAATGATTGACATGATAATAATGTTAGTATTGTAGGATGTTTAACAATGTTTTGTCACGATGATGTCGGTGTTCATAAAAATCCCAACATTTTCGCATTTCGTCATTATATATTACTAAGACAAACGCAGGTGCATGAACACGTGTTCCGATATTAGTAAAAATTTACTAAAAGAGATTTTTAATTAATCAGCAATACTCATTTTTCTCCGTGTAACCTTTGAGGTGATTTTTCACAGAAACGGCGCTATACAAAAAATCCATTTATTATTATAATTAACATACTTACTACCTTCGGAGAAACCATGTTGCGTCAAAACATTAAAAATATATTTACTCGTAGACAGAAATTTACATATTTTTCCTTTTATTTCAACTTTATCTCGCTTAAAACTCCATTTTATATAATTTTTCCTAGAAAACTAAGACTTTATGACGTAATACTTGTGTATAATTTTTAAATGTTAAATTAAAAAAATATTTTTATAATTATTATAATTATACCTACGCACAGGCTTTGCCTCGGCGGATTTCGCTTCTACTAGGGGTAGCGAAACGTTGTTCATCTTCGCTTTTCTGCACGTTCGTGCAGTCCTGTACATGGTAATGATTAGCATTATTATAACGCTAGTAAACATATTTAAAAAAAATAATGTACTATACACTCTATACATATCCTTCAACCCATTTTTTAAATATGTTTTTAGAGTTTTGTTCTTTTCCGGAGTCAGGGAGCTTACCACGCATTAAAATATAAAACAATACAAAAAAGGAAGCCGGCCCTGCTCGATAGGCAGCGGTTGTGTTACCGGTCAGAGATTCCTAAACCGCGGAGACGGTGAAGGTATGCAGAGTCTGGCTGACGAGTGATTCATTAGACGTAATAAAGTCCGCGAGGTGACGTTTCCACTGCAGCCGACAGCCGGCCCGATCCCCACCCCAGCTGCACGACGAATCTTACACGAAAAAAACGATCGTGTTAAAAAATGATAGCGTGTCAATTTCCTGATAAAATATTAGTCAGTCAGAATATATCGAGAACACGTGTTCTTTTCCTAATAAATATCATGCCGAAATTTATTTATTTATTGGAATGCATCAATATTGGAATTTGTATGGACACGTGTTCCGCCGTCCTCATAACACATTCGCTTTTAACTGATACTTTGTTAATTCATTATTTAAAGGCCTGCAATCCCGTTTTAAAAGGAATACGAAAATTTGATCAACATTTTAATAAATCAACAATATTTTTCTGTCAGTGAGGTTTCTCCGTGTGACTATGTCATATTGGGTGTTGATGTGTGGAAGGTATTTTGGAGGAAAATAAGGAGTTAACCCTAGTTTTAAAGAGACCTGTGAATATGCCTATAGAAGGGAGGAAACACCGAGATGAAGTTAGTATATATTTGTAGACTTACGGTAGAATCGCTGAGAGAGGCGTTGTAACTTGTAACCCTTCTTTCGGCCACACTTGATACAAATCGAGTTTTTCTGCTAATTGATTGGTTCTTATTAAAATTCATCGCAAATGGGTTTAGCTGGTGTAAGATAAAACAAACGGAATGTCTTAATTTTGTGGTTTTGTTGCTGTATATCGTATTTTTGTGTTACATGTCGTGTCGTTCATGAGAAAAAGACAAGGTTACAAAAGAGCTGCGAACGGTCTCGGCTTATTGAATGATTAACTTAATACCAAATAATTAATACCAAAAAAAGCGAGTTTTAAAAGGGAATGCTTTACTTCATTCGCACTCTTCAAGACTTACATAAAGTACACATTTTACACAACAAGCAGCAGAATCTACTGCCCAATTATATATTCTACACACAAGTCTCAGACTATAATATTAATGAAATGTTACATAATACAAAGATATCCGCTACTGAAGGCTTATCTTCTATTGTGTTAGTTTAGCACGAATAGACTTTGGTATTTTGTTAACATAAAGCGATTTGATTTGATCAAACATTATTAGTACCACGCAAGAACGAATAATTATTACTGAGTAGATACAGAAAATATAATTATAACCATCAAAATTCAAACAAAAGGCTTATACATTTTGTGGTCAAAGCAAAAATAAATGAATATTTTTGGTATAAACACCCTGAAAATCAGGAACTTCAGATGATTCAGGTAATTTTATTTTATTTATTTATTCACACCATGATGCTAATTATGTATAGGTAAGTTACAATAATAAGTGAACAGTATGTATATAACTTAATAAAGTGAGTATGAACGATATAAGCAGGTACAATCCAAGTTATCATAGAAAGTTGTACAAAGGAGTATATATAATAACAAGAGTACCTACATAACAAGTACTTAACGCATCTTGTAGCAGTTACAGAGCAACGTTTAGTAAATTTGTTGATATTTATAAAAATAAACATGAACAGTTTGTTGTAAAGCATGTTTTTTTTTATTTAGCAAACCTATTATAAAACGCTAGGATTCAACAATGCTTAGGTGTAGATAATTTAATTTTAATATAAAAAATCTTGCTTTAACCTTATCTCCTTAGTAATTTAACAAGTATAAAAAGTACCTAATAAGAATCTGGAGATTCAGTTTATCAAAAAGCTTCGATAAATATCAAGAATTTAAAGAAGCTTTGAAAGTTCACACGGTTAGAACACGGTGGTCGGAAGTAAAAACATCAGATTATCAAAAAAGCTTAATAAAACGTCATGATTTAACAAAGATTTAGAAATATAGGTACGGTTTAGAACACAGGCTTAGGTAGGTATCTACATTTATTACATAATTTTATTAAGACAATTACATATTATTTTTGACAACGGTAACCGTATTAGACGGAACAGTGACAAAGAACATGATAAAATAATAGGGTAGGTTGGTATTATTTCTAATTTTTTATAATTTTATTTTAATTTAATATGAATTAGGTTAGTTTAGGTTCGGTAAATTTAAGTTGGGTTAGGTTAAGCCGATTATTTTAATTCACTTTTCATGACCTTTTCAATGTTCTGTTTTGTCTTGAAACCCCGTTGGTAATAATTCTAACGAATACAGGATTCCGTCGATAGGTTTAGTTATGGATGCCTTTGGCGGCAATAACAATAAGCAATGGTGACGTTAATATGCATATAACGTGCACGAATGTCCTCGGCAATTAAGTGCACAATGTCACCCCCTGATCGATCCGTCACAAGGGGTTCTCGGTTCTAAGTTCACCGACAGGCTGCGGGCTAGCAACCAAGCAAGCCTCACGGACAAAATCGATCCTACCCCACTGTGTAATCTGGACTTGAGAATTAGATAAAGGGGTAAAGTGTACCATGTCTCCATTTTAATAGGAAATTTGAGTAAAATGGGTTTGAATAATGTTTGAAATAATTAAAGTCAACTTAAATTGTTGGTTAGTTTTTTAAACGACAAATGCAAAATAAGATTCAACTACTTCATTTTTCCTCGAGGAATCGTTATTATAAAGCTTCTGTTATTTTATGTCGCGGTAAAATAACTCGCAAAGTGTGAGCTTTGGCGCCATGAAAGTTTTACAGCTGTTCGGTCCTCAATTAGATAGGTAGATCAATGAAACTATTTTCAGCTCGCAACTTCATTTCCATCGATAGAGAGGTATGAATTCTTGAAATACCTTTGCATTGAACTGTTAAAAAATGAGACAAAGCGCCATTCTTACTGCCGGTGTTTATTACTGAATATTCCTATCAAAAACTTATTACAACTCTGAAGAAGCTGGGTAGAACTACTAATGATATATTTTTTACATAAATTCGCGAAAAAAAAAATACCGCGGCAGAATAAGTGGTAAAGTTAATAAGATGACAGTCTTCACAGTAGATTATTGCAATTATTCTTATTATTTGGTGAAGTATAGACAAACCGCCGATAGATCCGCCGTATTTTCTCCCTTTATCTCATAAACGACCTGTGCGACAGGAAGAGAAGCAACGTCGGAGATCTTAGTGGCAAGAAAGTAGGTATAATATTGAATTTTTATTTTATAAACATCTGTTTAGCATGAAGTAACGAAAACACGTTGCATATAATTTAAGATGTGTGTCTTTGCACAGTTGTTGTCATTAATTAACGGTGCTTTAATTGTTTGATTGATTTCAATTATTATCCATTAATTGAATAAGAGAATTAATTAAATAATGCAAATACCGCGAAACAATGTGTTATATAAATAATACGTATAGAAAGACTTTTAACTTTTCAACCGACTATTTGAATAGTGCTAGAAGTTAAACCTAGTATAGCCGTTTGTGTGAAGAATCACGCTGTAGAAATATAGTATATATTTCTACAATTACCTATCTTATTACTAACTATAGTCTAGATAAACTATTATCCACTTACGGATAACAGATTGCATCCACGGGTTCGACGATCACTAATACAAAACTACATGTACCTACGATGCATTTGACCAATGAACGTGATGCTGCGTCAGAATAAACATATATTATTATTTACTTATATTCTGCACAGGCAGATAATATACAGGACCGAAGTGAAAGAGACTCTCCGAATCGCCCTGGTGTAAGACCACCATTCAGAATTGAAACGTTACTTGAAATAACTTTAGCCGTGTTTGGTCTTCCCATATCTCAATTGAGGATGTCGTAGTCTCACTGGCTCCAAACGGTTGGGACTCTTGTGCGGTATTCACATAAAAAATGACCATATTTACCTGGGAGGTCACATGAGATTAACATTGCTGTTTAGCATTACATAGATTAGCATTGTTGTTTATTAGAGAAATTTATGCATATAATCCAAGTATCAGAGTTGTTTCGCGTTGCAATCTGCGAGTGAAGATTGCCCTAATGATAGTCAACCTCCAATAAGAGAAGGAACCATAAGAAGAAAGAATATAATCTACCTACAGGTAAGCACGAAAATGTGTAGGTAGTACATACTTAGATGAATTAATAGAGAATATATAAGTTACTGAAACACCTCGCGCGGGTTCACTGAACTGAGTCCGGTGGACATACTTTAGCGGGCATCATATAGATATTTCATTCGTACACACAAATTCTTTGAATGGCTATCCCTTCCATAAGCGGTCCTACTTTTTTTTGATTAGTATGAATATAACGTGTCTTGTATTTTTATAATGTCAGTGAGGTAGAGTAGGTCTATTGCATACTATTTCTTACTCGGGCACGTTCAGTGAAGATTATTATGTTTGGAGCCAAAGCCAAATCTAGTGTTATATTTAGAAATACGGTAATTACCGTAGTAGAAATTGGTAATAACATGTAATTTACGTAAAGTATAACATATAGTAAATTACATAGTTTACTTTAAATAGTTTATAACATATAATAAATTACACGTAATTTACATTGTTTATAACATAGAGTAAATTATATGTAATTTATCTATGTTTGAATTTGACCTGCTATTCGTTATACACAGTAAAAACTTACTGATTAACGATTAAATTGATAGGTATCCTGACAAACTTTAAGTAAAACACCAATGCATTGTTGATCACCAACGATGTCGGAACAGGAACACGTGTTCATAAAAATCCATTTTCGCATTTCCTCATTATATATTATTAAGACTGTTTCATGTGATTTTTGGTCTTTATATTAAACACTTGGCACTGTTTAATTACTTTATTTAGACTTGTTATATAGGAGACATTTTAGAGATGCGAGCTTGTTATCATGCGAGCTTGCTCGCTGACAATACACACAGAGATTCACTATAGATACTTGACAATACAAATAGTGAAGGCATTAACATAGTGATGTGTCAAAGACAAACGCAGGTGCATGAACACGTCTTCCGATATTATTACGAATTTACTAAAATTTAGTCAGGAAGTGGCCTGCAGTCCCGTTTTAACCGGATTACCAAAAATTGGAATATATTTTTAATAAATCAACAATAATTATTTTTCTCCGTGTGGAGTCTATAGCTACATATTATAATAATCCCTCGAGGGTAATCCTTAATAGCAACGGACTTTTCCCGGCAAATAAATTCATTAATAGTATGGATATACAGGGGGATTTTTATTTTATTTTTATATTTTCATTCCACACGTGAATATATTTCTGTAGAAAAAAAAAATGAAGATCAACGATAAATCGTATAACCATATCATATTTATTTACTTATTTTAGTTTACAATATGGTTGGTTTATACATTTGCAATTTACTTAACTGAGAAACCAATTATACCAAGATTTCTTCATTGTACCTCTCACTAATAAACGTGTTTCAAATTGTATACAACTGATGAACATCAGCTCATCATTATTGACCAAGATATACTTATATAGTGAACCTACGCTACGCTCACGCCATACTCTTTTTCCACTCCATGGAATAAAGTTTCACTTTACACCGAAGCTATAACCAAGTATCTCTCTATAACTACGTTATATCCACGCTATTCTCACGCCATACACCATTTCCACTTCATATCTGAGCTGTATAAACGCTATGACTAAATATCTACGCTATACGAAAACTACATCCACGACATATCCAAGTAGCTACATCCAAACTACAACTACCTTACAATCTACATAACACATTCACGCAGTGGCGGGTTTACAGTTTTTAATCAGGGTAGGCAGTAGGAAGAACAGCGATTAATTCATATTAATTTACTATCTTACTATCAACAGGAGTGCCAAGATGCAGGCTTCAGCCGTGTTATTATTATTCATATTAAATGCCAATTACTGGACATCTAAATTTTCCATTTATTCTACAGCGAAATTCCACGAAAGAGAGCCAACATAACTTAATATTTATTTATTTCGTTACTAAAATTGTATTAATTAATAGAGGTACCAACAGATGGCACTGATTGATGCATTTGTGATTTGTACCGAAAGGCACGGCCTTTATCGATACTAACACAAGCGAGAATTATCTTCAACATGCATTGCGCTTTTGTTTGTATTATATTATATATTATACACCGGTCAGTGGCTGAGTTGGCATCGCCCAGGCGTCGTGCGTTCAATTCCTCGGCTGGCTAAGTCCTCCATCAAGACACAAGCAATATTTTCCGCTTTCTGTAGTAGTAGTAGGATATTTTTAAATATTGTTAGGTTATTCGTAACCAGGGAATGTTTGCCTTCCTTTAAAAAAATGCAAAATGTCTCATTCAAATGTTGACTGTATTGAACAATTTATATATGTACTGCTTTTGCGCGTTAAAGTACGGCGGTCGTACACGGAGAAAAATTAGTGTTGCTATTTAATAAGAATCTCTTAAAATTATTGGTAATCCAGTTAAAAACGGGCTTGCAGGCCCTTAACGAATGAATTAATAGATTTCCTGTTAAACACGTGTTCATAAAAATCCTAATATTTTTGAATTTCGTTTTTACATATATTCAAGACAAATGTAGGTGCATGAACACGTGTTCCGATATATCGGGAATTTAATAAAAAATATTGGGAAACGGCCTGCAATTCCTTTCTTAACCGGATTACCAATAATTGAAAGAGATTCTTAATAAATAGCAATACTCATTTTATCTCAGTATAGGAGCGCGCGCGGCGCTGTGATTCGTAGCTGGAACTTCGCGCGTACTTTTTAAGAGATTAATTTCTTGCAACAATTTTACAAAGTTTAATGTTATTTATATTTCGATGTGAGTAAGGCAGGGTAGGCAGTACTTATGTGCCTATATGGAATGCACGCCTATGCTTTACGCTGCATGCCCGACAATAGTTGATTACAATACACACATATAAATTAGAGTAGTCCGTGTGATATAAATAGCTACATGACAACTTAACGAAGCAATCTCTGGGGCACGTCTATACTGGAAAAAGCGAGCCAGTCACTTCCGTCCGTCGAGTCGGCGGACTCCGGACAGCATCCTCAGGCTGCAGGTGAAATTGAACCGATTTCTCGGAAAAACTATTACCATCGGATCGATACGCGCTCCGCATCTCTGGTGAACGAGACCCGAAAAAAATGTGGAAAACTACCATTATACATATAATCTGGTTATATAAAGGAGAGTGTTTGTGGTTAGAGGGAGGCGTGGATTTAATTTTTATTTCGATATCAAATTTTGAGATGAAATTTTGTGCACTTGACCTTCAAAACAAGAGGAAGGTCAGTGTCTACATTAGATTTCTAAAAACTCTGTCTGTCTGAAGTCCCAGGCAACATTTAAAACAGAGACTACATTTGGTTATTATATTTAAAAAAATTACAATATACGCTTGGCTTCATTATAAAACTACAATATACGCGTGGCTTCATTATAATACAAATACGAGTAAATATATTCGCAGAACGTAGGTATCTAAGTGGCGAGAGAATAAGGTTTTATTTTCCAATAAGAACTTCGTTCTGTTCTCTTTCAGTTCACTGTTTATAAGAAAGAGGGAGAAATTACAACAGTCGTTTTGGAAAATGAATTGTATATTTCAAAGCCCCATAGCTTATGGTGGAAATAACGTTGATAGCTGAAAATAGTAAAAATAAAAATTCCAGATAGAAAAATTTCTAAAATTTCAGGAAGCCAGATGTCAATAGTCGAAAGCTTTTAGAAAACATTTTGTTTTAAATTATGAATTGGGAGCTGAAAATAGTTACTTTCACCTAAAAACACCAGACAGAAAAACTATTTCAGGAAGCCAGAATTCGTCACTTGAAGGAATTTAGGTGCTTTAGAAAACAGATTTATTTATTACTAGCTTACCCAGCCACGCGCTGCTATGGCTCAGTCTGTCTGTGCAGATAGAAAAACAATAGCGCGTGTTGCTTTTACGTCCAACAGATTACGCTGTTTTAAAAAATAAACATGTTTTTACAACTCACAGGTGACATCTAGTCGGGGACGCCCGAGGAAGACATGGCACGACCAAGTGAATCAGATACTTGAGTCGGGCCATGTCAAGAGTCAGAACAATAGAAGAGTATGTATGAGACGATGTATGAATGTGAATGAGGCAAGGAATGTGTGCCAAGACCGAGTTGTTTGGCGGTCCGTCCTCTCTGCCTACCCCTGCGGGGAAACGGCGTGATGGTTAGTTAGTTAGTTAGTTAGTAAAAACGCAAGCGTATTCGAATGCAACGTTGTGTTAAAATTTCAAAGCAATCGGTGAAGAACTTTCGGAGATTTAAGATTGTTAACGATTTAATTTTTTCATGTCCTTTGTGGTTTGATCAAATCAGGGTGAGTTGGAGAAGGAGGAACTAGGTACTAACCTATATTGTTAGTTAGAGTTTACATTGATTGACAAATATAATGAAAAGCTTTTAACAAAGTATGTGTAGATTTTAATGATTCCCTTTAATTTATTTATTCTTCATCATAAAAAAGCCCTGCTAAACTAGGAAGTTACGAGCATAAAATTGGAGAAGGAGGATAGTACCTATATTGTTAGTTAGAGTTTACATTGATTGACAAATATAATGAAAAGCTTTTAACAAAGTATGTGTAGATTTTAATGATTCCCTTTAATTTATTTATTCTTCATCATAAAAAAGCCCTGCTAAACTAGGAAGTTACGAGCATAAAATTGGAGAAGGAGGATAGTACCTATATTGTTAGTTAGAGTTTACATTGATTGACAAATATAATGAAAAGCTTTTAACAAAGTATGTGTAGATTTTAATGATTCCCTTTAATTTATTTATTCTTCATCATAAAAAAGCCCTGCTAAACTAGGAAGTTACGAGCATAAAATTGGAGAATGAGGATAGTACCTATATTGTTAGTTAGAGTTTACATTGATTGACAAATATAATGAAAAGCTTTTAACAAAGTATGTGTAGATTTTAATGATTCCCTTTAATTTATTTATTCTTCATCATAAAAAAGCCCTGCTAAACTAGGAAGTTACGAGCATAAAATTGGAGAATGAGGATAGTACCTATATTGTTAGTTAGAGTTTACATTGATTGACAAATATAATGAAAAGCTTTTAACAAAGTATGTGTAGATTTTAATGATTCCCTTTAATTTATTTATTCTTCATCATAAAAAAGCCCTGCTAAACTAGGAAGTTACGAGCATAAAATTGGAGAAGGAGGATAGTACCTATATTGTTAGTTAGAGTTTACATTGATTGACAAATATAATGAAAAGCTTTTAACAAAGTATGTGTAGATTTTAATGATTCCCTTTAATTTATTTATTCTTCATCATAAAAAAGCCCTGCTAAACTAGGAAGTTACGAGCATAAAATTGGAGAAGGAGGATAGTACCTATATTGTTAGTTAGAGTTTACATTGATTGACAAATATAATGAAAAGCTTTTAACAAAGTATGTGTAGATTTTAATGATTCCCTTTAATTTATTTATTCTTCATCATAAAAAAGCCCTGCTAAACTAGGAAGTTACGAGCATAAAATTGGAGAATGAGGATAGTACCTATATTGTTAGTTAGAGTTTACATTGATTGACAAATATAATGAAAAGCTTTTAACAAAGTATGTGTAGATTTTAATGATTCCCTTTAATTTATTTATTCTTCATCATAAAAAAGCCCTGCTAAACTAGGAAGTTACGAGCATAAAATTGGAGAATGAGGATAGTACCTATATTGTTAGTTAGAGTTTACATTGATTGACAAATATAATGAAAAGCTTTTAACAAAGTATGTGTAGATTTTAATGATTCCCTTTAATTTATTTATTCTTCATCATAAAAAAGCCCTGCTAAACTAGGAAGTTACGAGCATAAAATTGGAGAAGGAGGATAGTACCTATATTGTTAGTTAGAGTTTACATTGATTGACAAATATAATGAAAAGCTTTTAACAAAGTATGTGTAGATTTTAATGATTCCCTTTAATTTATTTATTCTTCATCATAAAAAAGCCCTGCTAAACTAGGAAGTTACGAGCATAAAATTGGAGAAGGAGGATAGTACCTATATTGTTAGTTAGAGTTTACATTGATTGACAAATATAATGAAAAGCTTTTAACAAAGTATGTGTAGATTTTAATGATTCCCTTTAATTTATTTATTCTTCATCATAAAAAAGCCCTGCTAAACTAGGAAGTTACGAGCATAAAATTGGAGAAGGAGGATAGTACCTATATTGTTAGTTACGAGTTTACATTGATTGACAAATATAATCAAAAGCTTTTAACAAAGTATGTGTAGATTTTAATGATTCCCTTTAATTTATTTATTCTTCATCATAAAAAAGCCCTGCTAAACTAGGAAGTTACGAGCATAAAATTGGAGAAGGAGGATAGTAAATATATTGTTAGTTAGAGTTTACATTGATTGACAAATATAATGAAAAGCTTTTAACAAAGTATGTGTAGATTTTAACGATTCCCTTTAATTTATTTATTCTTCATCATAAAAAAGCCCTGCTAAACTAGGAAGTTACGAGCATAAAATTGCAAAATTTACAAGTAATAAAAATGTACGGTTAAAAATGCAACCGAATTATCATAATTCATATACCACATCCTAACTGGTTGTCGATTCATCTATTCGTCGATTGGGTTACTAGCAAAACTTCTATTTTATACAATTTAAATTATTCTTACGCTGAAATTACAATAAATGCTAAAAATATTATGAAATGGACAAGATATTGAAGGTCAAAATTGCAGTTTTTTATGTTACCTTGTAGTCATTTGAATAATAAAGAGTCGATTCTTATCGTTCGGCTAAAACATATTTTATTAGACTCGACCAAAAGATGTAATGTATACAGGGTGTCCAAGGGTAAAGTTCGCTAACTTCGCGAGGTGATTCTACATGATGGTAGAAGTAAAAAAATTAATGACTTTTTTAGAAATTCCAATGTTTATTTTTCTATTCAAAAATACTTTCCCATAAAAGCAATTAATTTTTTTTTTACCTAAGAACTACCTTAAAACATTGGAATTTAGGAAAAGTTATTTATTTTCTTTACTTCTAAAATCATGCAGAATCACCCCCCCCGAATTTAGGACAATTTACCCCAGACACCCTGTATATTTTGTAAGGAGTAGTAAGTAAGGTAAAAAAAGGTCCTGAAAAGTAATGTGGGCACGTACGTACATAAAACTCAAAATTTACATAATTACCTTCAAAATTGGTAAGATAACAATATAATCTGTATTGCGGCGGAAGAAACCTTTTCTGGGGCTGTGATTTTAACAGGTTTACCGTAAGGCCTTTTGGACGTGATTGAAAGAAATGACGACAATGGACTCAACAGAAATGTAATACACTTTCAACGAAGAATGTTTAGGCCCAGATGTTTCGCAGAAATTTAAATGTAGCATTAACTTAAAATGGCCATTCACGGCCATTTTAAACACTTAAAAGGTCCCGTTAAGGCGATGCACTACGTCATGTAATATTTTAAATCGAGCCGCTATCAATAACACACCTTACGTAGATGGCGATTAGACTTAAATTCCCGTTTCACACCATCCACCTGTTTTGATTTATGCAAGAAAAAAACATGGCCAAAAAGAGCCTTTTATTTTATTTTGTGGATGTTCAGGCACAAATATTTAAATGTTTTTGGATCATTTTATAAATAACTTAATTTGCCACATTATTTTTTTTTTTTATAGTCCCAACTGCTCCCGTCTGGAGCCAGTGAGACTATGGCATCCCCAATTGGGGGATGTTGTGAGGCTGAAGGTAAGTGGGGAAGGGAAAGAGGAAGGTGGGGAAGTACCTGGCTATTCAGATCTAGTCACTAAACATGGCTAAAACCATTTGGAGCAACGTTTCAAATCTGAATGGTGGTCTTACACCAGGGCGATACTGGTAGTATCTTCCACTCTGGAACGTGCCGCAAATATACTATATATTATTTTAATTAATTAATTGTGAAATAACACAAATTAATCAAATAAAATTTATTTGCGCACGCCGGGTTCGAACCCGCGACCTTCGGAATGGCAGTCCAATGCGTTACCACTGGACTATGCCGGCCGTCTATTATACAATAAAACCACAACCGAAAATGGGATCGTAAGTAGGAGATTTTGAACTTTAAAGCAGTTTTCATAGGCCTATACATTATATTTTTCTGGGCTTATAAAAAGACTTATCTAAAAAATACTCGATTATTTCAAAGGCCAGGATGTATTCTGCTAGCAGAATTTAATTAAAACATCTGAAACATTTCTAGGCGACAAAATTTTCAAACAAAACTCTGTAAAAAAATTTTCTACCTTACAAGTCCTGCGGTGATCTGTCTTTTTATTACTACTATCTGGTTGTTATTTACTTTACCGGTTTTGTTTTATATTAAGTGCTAAATTTTGATATGAACTAAACTTTTCCATTTGACTGGCCTAAAACAGGATCCATCCCTAGTTGGCCAGTCAAAGTTTCGGCATGTTTAATTGTATGATTTTTATGTCAAATAAATTTATTATTGTTATTTTAAAAAAATAGCTTTGGTGAACAAATCTGATTAACCAGATCGTTCCCAATATTTATCTACTCCATCTCTTTCCTCTCCGCTCTACACTCAGCCTCATAGCGTATCTTTAAGGATGCCATAGTCTCACTGGCTTCAGACGGTATAAAATTAGAAAAAATGACCCTTTTGTTTATCGAAACTTAACCACTCAAGTTGTGTGAGGAAAGAAAAAAATAAATTATTTAAATCAACAGGGTTCAATTCCCTTGCACTGTTTATGTGGTTAAATTAAATCACCGTATCATCACTATTGGATGGTGTGTGGGCAACCTCCAACTTTCCCCGCTCTACCTCCCGACATATCGGGGTTCTGTAAATCGGATGGTGTGTTGACAACCTCCAACAGTCAGACAAATTGGTAAACATAATAAATTAAAAGAAAAAAAATCATCAAATAAACAACTGGGCCTTAACCTCTGGAAAATCGCTCGTGAACCAGTGACAAGAATTTTTTCCCTCTGACAAACCGTTCATGCGCTGCTGGCATTGGAATTTCGCCCTAGCTGCAATTTTGTATGCCATGAAAAGTGCATAAATATTTTTTTACAGAATTGCTTGCGCTTGAAACACTTTAAAATTTGTGTTCCAAAGGTTAATGAGAAAAGTAAAAAATGAAAGCATGAAAAACAATGCGGGTATCTGAGTAAAACAATACAACTTTCGGTATGCCAACAGAAACAAAAACGTGGTACAAACTTGACAATAGACTTTTAAAAGAGACGAACGAAAATTAAAAAATCTACGTCGAATAAACGAATGTACTTCGGTACCTACGTAATATAAGCACTGAACTTTATTTGTTTTGCCGAGTGAATGGGCGAGCGAGAGCAATGGCTAATAATAATTGAAGCTAGAACAATAGTCAGGAAACAACAATGTGGTCTCCATATATCGATGTCATCACGCGAAATTCAATTAACTGGTGCACAGCGCTCTTTCGGGTCGGCGCGCGGCGCTCCCTGCTAATCAGAGCCAGTGGCAATGGTCACTCGGCAGCGGAGCTAGACGCTAGACGCTAGACACTAGTCAGTCGTCAGTATTTAGTTCAGTAGGCAGTAATCAGTATCAGTCAGTCAGTCAGCTAGGGTTGCCAATGAGTATGTTCTAAAATACTCAAAATAGATGTTCAAAATCCTCAAATTTGGCGACAAACAAATAATACTTTTAATCGGTATTAGTTACGTCTTACGTCCCCTTAAAAAACCCAAATCTTGAAAATTCTCCGCAATTTGAAGAATTCTCACGATTTGGCAACCCTGATCACTATTCACATTCACCATAACCCAGCTTGACTCCACCTCGTACAGATTAACTAAGCAACTACGCATAAGAACCCGATCATTAGCTTCCCCAGAAAAAATATTAATAATGAATTGGTATACATTTACAAGTTGAGACCTTCGGTGAAAACGAACCATTGTAGGTATTTAATACCAGACAGTTCGGATAAATTAACAAACCATCCGTTACTCCACAATTAAGAGATCAATACTGAATTTGAATCTCTTCACAAGTAGCCACCTTAATGCGGTAAGAAAAACTACGGTACAAAAGAGAGATTTTAGTAAAAAATAAAAATTTAATCAGCTCCCCCTAGGAGTAAAAGATTAAAAGTTAATTTGAACCCTTTTACAAGTCACCGCCTTTTGCGTCATGAAAAACCATGGTAAAGACGAAACGGCACGAACAAATACGCAAACCATCAGTTTCCTTACTAATTAGAGATCAATACTGAAATTGAATCTTTTTATAAGGTTTCACCGGAATGGCAAATTGACTGGGCGTGTATGTAAACGCCTTGCATATTATACCAAAGTGTACGTCGTTTCGTTTATTAAAAAAAAAACTCAAGACCGACGCAATCACAACAAGTATGTAGTATTGCATGCAGAATCAAGCATCTTATTAATATAGTGATGATCAATAAAAAAGTTTAAGCCAAATATGCATAACATATTACAATAATTTGTACGTGCGTGGAATACAAAAACACCTTCAATACATAAATATACATCGTACATAACGGAATTTTATTTTATTTTTTAAATAATTTATTATTTGTTTAATTTACAAGACACGCAACGGAGTTTTGAAGGAGTTCTGACAGTATGCTGAGTTTAATTCGATTATTCATTTGAGATTAAATAATAAACAACCTGCATCTAGGGTTTGCAAATCCCGCACATTTTTCAAATTACATCCCGAAATCCCGCGGGATGATGCGCGATTTTTTTTTATCATCGAGGGGTATTAAATCGAAATATGCCAAATTTTCATAAACATTTTTTTTGTTAGTTGGTATCAATTATCTTTAAATACTGTCATACAATGGTACGTATACATTTGCGAACCTGAAAGCGAACCGAACCACGAATTACGGAAAAGGAACGAAGCAACTGCAAGCGGCGTTTCGCGCCTTTTGCGGTTGCTTTGTTCTTTTCCCATAAGTTGAGGTTCAGTTCGACAGTTCGGTTCGCGTATGTATACGTACATTATACTTAAGGTAACATATGAAGTATTTTAAGAAAACTTTGAATTAAAAAAGAGCGTACAAGATATTTAAAATATATACTTATATAAATGCATCTGACAGTGTAGCTGAGTAGTGATTTACGATAAATCATCTTGAGTACTCTGCTTCCACGCTAGTTGGTGGGAGTGTCATCAAAAGGGTGTGTGCTAATAATAATAATATTTGACTGATTTTTATAGCGCCGTTTTTGTGCAAAATCACCTCAAGGGCCCTGCACAAATATATAAAACATTTCTACAATGATCTATGTTATTACTAACTATATATGGAGATAATATACAGTACAATACTTACTTACTTAACTGAAGGTATATCTCTTTCTTCAAGATCGATTCCAATTTGAAGTTTGCTCATCGATTCAGTAAGTTTTAGTGCAAATTTACTATTTTTTAAATCCCGCACATAAAAATCCAATATTATTAAAACCCTACCTATATCCAGTCCAGAGTGGAGCAGTATGTGGAGTAAAAGTAAAATAAATTCAAGTGAAACGTACCTACTACCCGCAAAGTGAACTTAGCATAACCAAATTAAATTTTAAAGGATGTAGGTACAGAAAACACACATTTATTTATCACGAACTTGCGATAAGCATTTTTTTCGTATGGAATCACGCAGCGTAAATTCGGATATTGTATTTGTTATCATTGCCATTTAACAGCTGCACTGACAACTGACAACTGACAACTGACAACTGATAACTGACAACTGACAGCAAATCAATAAAAGGCCAGCGAACACTAAACAGTTTTTTGTGCAGGCAAAGAAACGCGAGGAAATACATTCTATGAATAAGAATAATAATGTGAAGAAAAATAGGTGCAATGCTGCCATAATAAAATATAAGTGTACCTAAAACAAATAATGAAACAAACGAATTTAAATTCTATTACAAAAAATCTAAATATTCCTAATAAACCTGTTATATTCTATTACAAATAATATTTGACAATATATAGAACTCATTGGATTGCACTACCCTCCCATAGATCTGGAATAAAAATAATAATGAAAAAAATATGTTAATTTATTTATAATCCAATTGATTTATTCTACTATTAGTTACTTCCCGGTTTCGCCCGTTTTTAAAATACATACTATATTTCCAAAATTTTCCCTTGCTGAACAATTGAATAATATATTTATGTAAAAAACAATCTGACGTCGCCTTACTGACATTTAAATTCACATTTTAATACACTATAGCTTACGTTAGATATTATGTATTAAGGTGCAAATACTTAGATTAACCTAATACATTCCAGACACATAAATCTACACAAAATTTGTTGATACCAGAGCTCACCGTTCTGTTTTATAAAGGCTTACTATCGATAGATCCTTTGTAACTCATTCGTATTTCTCATAAACGACACATACGAAAATAGAGGCCACAACAGATCTATCAATGATGGACCATAGTCAAGATATTTCTAAAAATCATTTAAAATGAAAAGTAATAATTCAAATTCATCGCTTGTGTATGAATATTACGTATTTATCAACGACCTTTTACGTAGGAATAGTAAAAAATATACAGAATTATACATAGCTGGCCAATTTGTGATAAATTGAAGGTGCCCACTGACTCAGCATAATTATTTCCCTCCATAAGTAGGTATTCGGGGCAACGGGAAATAAATTATCATGGTAGTTAGTCCCAGAATTTGTGTACTGCAATAAATCTCGATTTCTAGTATTATGTAGTGGAATCCGAAAGCTTATCAATCAATGCAAACAATTCTGGACTATGATTAGATTGTTACATAGAAACACCAATTCAGTGAACACCATTATCAAAATTATATATATAATAATTCAAAAAGAATAAAATTAAGTGGCTAAATTCAACAAAACTATCTATAGGTATAACATTCCATAAAGTGTATTACAATGTTTATTTATCTTTATAGCATTTTAACAGAAGTCCTGCTACAACTCGACCACTTTGTCACCAAGTGTATGTTTGTAGCGAGCGGGCGTGAATTTGATTTGTATACAAATCTACAATTTTATGAAATTTTGCACCTCGGCCTTCAAAACAATAGGAAGGTATACATGAAATTTCTAAAAACTCTGCGTGAAGCCCGATCAACGCCGGGGAATTCAGCTAGTCTCCTATAAGTGTACCTCATAGTTCTAAGTGTACAATATAGCTATACATGGTGTCCGGAAACTCGTAGTACAAGCCGGAAACTGGAGAATGTATACCACACGGGGAACCCAAATAAACATAAAGTTTTTTGATTTGAGCATTTTTATAAAAAATAAAAAAAAAACCAAAAAAATATATTTTTCGGCTATTTCAGGGTTCAAATTTTTTCGTCATTATTTGTTTTACTTTTAAATTTTTAAATAGTTTTAATTAGTTGGGTACTTTGATCTTCAGTAATAATTTATAAGAATTTGATCAAAAAAAAAATCAATTTCTGACTCGATTTACTCGAAAACGAAAGCTCAAATCAAAAAAAATTATACTACAAAATCGACTCCAAATGTGATCTAGATTCACCAGTTTCCCGCTTGTACTACGAGTTTCCGGACACCATGTATAACTTAAGGCTTAATGTATCGTGAGTACCTCAAGGACGATGATGTGTTTTTACTTATGACGGCATAATAACACTTTCCCAATACATGCAAACACCTCAGCACAGGTTCTCCTAGTGAGGTGTTAACAAAACTTATGTAAGCTGTATATAAAAAAAGAATAGAAATAAATAAATAAATCGTGGTAGTACCTAAATATACCTTTATTGCGTAGAATTCACAGACAGATCTATTCGGCAGGTCTGTCCGCCCATGAATGGACAGATCGGCTCGGTCCATCGGTCCGCTGTCCGTCTGTCGGTCACGAGCCGATCCGTGTGTGAATTTATGCAACGGATCGGATCGCCGATCATGACCTCATTCACAGTCGATGATCATGACGTCATTCAGTGATGGTTGCCCAAAAATGTATTACCCTAGATTTCAGAAAGAGTGTGTAT
Organism: Hesperophylax magnus; assembly: GCA_026573805.1. Taxonomy (NCBI): domain Eukaryota; kingdom Metazoa; phylum Arthropoda; class Insecta; order Trichoptera; family Limnephilidae; genus Hesperophylax; species Hesperophylax magnus. Next base: position 85,055 of record JAIUSX010000035.1, read on the forward strand.
AAGGTGAATTTCAATGTTTCCAGAATTCCCCGGAATATAAATAAAAATTAGAAAATAAACCTAGATTTTGAACTTTTCCCCTTACATGTATTCTCCCTACATCTAGAGAAATTGTAATATGAGGTCGAATGTCCGCGTGTGTGATGCCGTTGGCGGATTCGCTCGCGGACAGATCCGACGAGCAAATCCGTGTAAGAAGTGTACCTAATAGTACGTATATATTAAATGTACCCACATCAACAGAGTACATTTAATGGTTACGGGTGACCTTCTGAGAGCGGGCGGGGTCAGGCGCGCCGGCCCTGGACACCTATCATGCTACAGAGAGAATCACACCATCATACTGAAAGAAGACCGACCTCAACAAGTAAATAATTTTCCTTCTTGATAATTTTGACCACAAAATAAAAATTAGAAAATAAACCTAGATTTTGAACTTTTCCCCTTACATGTATTCTCCCTACATCTAGAGAAATTGTAATATGAGGTCGAATGTCCGCGTGTGTGATGCCGTTGGCGGATTCGCTCGCGGACAGATCCGCCGAGCAAATCCGTGTAAGAATTCCGTGTAAGAAGTGTACCTAATAGTACGTATATATTAAATGTACCCACATCAACAGAGTACATTTAATGGTTACGGGTGACCTTCTGAGAGCGGGCGGGGTCAGGCGCGCCGGCCCTGGACACCTATCATGCTAGAGAGAGAATCACACCATCATACTGAAAGAAGACCGACCTGAACAAGTAAATAATTTTCGAGAACACAGGGCACCGAGTTAGGCTACGAAACGCTTCTTAATCCTGTTTTTTGTCACCAAGCACAGCACGGGTCTACCTCCACTTCCAAAGAGACAATATACCCAAATACCTACATACATTTCTATTTATGCTTTGGCATATAGGTATTTCTTTACTCTACCTACAACTATGTGCATTCGGTAAGAATAATTTATTTTCTGTTCACCGTGCGAAATAATTAAGAGAGGCATACAGAGTGGAAGATACTCTCAGTATCGCCCTGGTGAAAGACCACCATTCAGAATTGAAATGTTGCTTGAAATAGCTTTAGTAACCACATTTTTATATTTATCATCTCCTTCCCCTCCCCAATACCTTCATCCTCATAACATACCTCAATATTGGGGATGCCATAGTCTTACTGGTTCCATGTGAGACGTAGTAACAGCTTGTTTATTTATTTATTTGGACATTCACAGTGTTTTTTTTGTTATTTGTTTTTGGGGTGTTATGCCGTGTTGCGCTAACTCCTTCTTTAGCCAACGTTTCGGACAACATTGCAGTGTCCATCATCATTGCAGTGTCCATCATCAGATGATGATGGACACTGCAATGTTGTCCGAAACGTTGGCTAAAGAAGGAGTTAGCGCAACACGGCATAACACCCCAAAAACAAATAACAAAAATACTTTTGGCCGTGAAAATCTTAAATCATAATTCACAGTGTTGTATTAGTCAATGTTCACAGTACATTTTACTACAAGTTGTAAGTACTACTAAATATTAAATTATACATAATTAATGTACCTATTACGTACGTCTTTAAAATATCTTGGTAATTTCGTCTAGCATGAAAAGTATTGTTCTTAGTCCTTACTAATGATGCAGGTAGAGTAATAACAACAAAACAGGAAGAATTTGTGTGGAGAAATGACGACAATTTTTTTAAATTCAATAATCGATTATTAATAAAAGTTTAAGGTAAAAAGTGCCAATAGTTTTTAAATGATTTATCACGCCAACAAAATTTAAAAAATTAGTTTTGTCATGAATTAAAAGAATATTTTGTTTTTGATTCCTTTTACGGTCGCCTGCAAAGTTAATTTTGTCAAGCTGTACTGGCGGGACCCGAATACCGACACAATGCGAGAAACGGTGTCAATCAGAAAATGAAAAGTCGCGCTAACTATCCATAACTTATTGTAATGAATGCACATAATTTGCGGTGCGCGGGAGGCGACTGCTCGGGTGCTGCTCGGGTACGAAAGGTCGCCCCGGTCTCCGGTGGATCGGTCTGCTTGCTATACAAAATACACAATAACCGAGCTACAAACAAATTTCCGTTTTATAAACAATTCATATATACAGGATGTGTATCAGCACGTACCCGAAATATTTTAACCAGTAACTTCTAAGCATTATTATTATTTTTTTTTATTAATTGAAAACGAACAAAAAAATATTTCTATCACGCGTTGCCACTGGTCACAATGCCACACGTCGCAACGGATCACGTGTTACGCGTTATGTCTCTTCTGTACGGTGCCGTAGAACGAGACGGAGTGCGTATAAAATGACCCGCTAGGCTGTATGTAGTGACGGAAAAACTTTTGTTATTGTTTTGAATTGAATAAAAAAACATGAGACAGCAAATATGGTCAGAAATCAGTACTGATACACCCTGAATTATATGTATAAATATGTAGTAGATAGCCTATATCGCCTTGGTGAAAGACCGCCATTCCGAATTGAAACTTTGCTTGAAGTGGTTTTAGCTGTGTTTGGTGACCAGATCTGAATATCCAGATACTTCTCAACCTTCCTCTCCGTTCAGCCTCACAACAAACCTAATTAGGGATTCAACAGTCATATTGGCTCCGGACTGTAAAGCAAATTCAATTTTATCGACAAATCGTACGGATAATAATATATTTTGTGTAACATTTCATGCAAAAATTCTCAGAAAAGCGTATTATCGTAGCCCCTTCAGTCTTTCTGCGAATTTTCAGGTAGATAGATCGGTAGTTGTTCGTAAAGATACACATACCTACATTACCTACCGCTGATAACTACGTTATAACCTCTCCCGCAATCACATAAACGATTCATGTATCTGAAATAGGGATTACAACCAAGCTCTCAGTGGCAGGATCATATTTTAGTTCTTTATCTTTCGCATAAACGACGAAAGTATGAGAAAGAGAAGTCGCAAACGCGCCCTCAGCGGCAGGACCATATTATGTGAGTTATCCTTGGAACTCCCAAAAAAATGGACTCTTCTTAAGAAATTTTCATTAGATACAGGTTCTTTACAACATGGATAGTTCAAGTTGTAAAAATTAACTTTAAAAATAAATTAAATGATGCAAGTTCGTTTTGCAAGGTGTTCTCGCCAGAAACAATTCTGTATGTTGGAAATACAATACCATATTAAGTTCATGCCTTTCACAAACACATTTACTCCAATTGGAATTTTGAGTGCCTCTGCCACTCCATCCAGTTCCTGTGACGAGGTGTGGATGACCGGATATGGAGGTTTAGTTATAGAATAGTGACGGCTGAATCCTTTATTCGTTCCATTTACCTGAAGCGACGGTCAATTATTCCAATGACCCTATCGGGCGGATATCGACGACTTCAATTAAAAGTTATGGAGGAAATGAACAATAACATCAATGTTGTGGAGCTTATAATAATAACTAACAATATAAAAACAAACACTACAAAAAACTAACTGACCTAAACGCTCCAACTCGGCTCTGGCGTCATCAGATACCGCCCGGTACACTTTTGTGAAGAGATTGAAATCCAGTTGACAACAATGTCACGTCATTCGATACAAAATACTAAGCACTTCAAATTGGACACGTTTTCACGTGTTTTTATTGGGGGAAGTGAAAATGAAAGTAAACAAGTCCTTATATTGTTGATACTACAACAAATCTATTATTATTAACGTATACACAAAGACATAATATATCACATATTAAAAATTCATCATCCTATAAAACACATCCATTGCCAATTTTAATGAGAATAGAAGCAAATATACCGCACAGAGATTTGGCGGCCGGGTGGAAACATCCGACGAGTCACGAAACTGGACGAATGAAACGTCGTTCCGTCTTGCCACGTTTACTACGCAAGAGGCGGTTTTTCCCCTCTAGGCGCGCCAAACGTTGTTTTACATCAAAAAGATTAAAAATAAATAAATAGAAAACAAAATGGTGATGCTACCGTGCTACCATTTTTATTACACCATGGGAATCCCTTTCAAATCCGTTGCATTTTTGATTACACATTTCTTGATGAAATCATTAATATTACTTCCATGCTTTTTCTGACAGGGGAATTCTATGTTTATTTTTCAAGCGAGGGTTCAAACCTGAACTTAATCAATTATAAGGATAGGTTCTTATTATTTATTGTTTCAAAAATTAACATCACAATAGAGAGTTAAGCATTAAAAAGATAAATTAAAGTGGATACATAGTTAAATTATTTAATTATTTCTCGGGCAGCATAATAAATTCATGTTTACACAGGATGTCCGAAGTTTCCACACGCGCGCTGCATTTTTCCAATCGAACGCAGGAAACAGTCAAATCGCGCCAGTGAATATTAATGACGGCAGTATTGGTCGCACTATACACGGGCGGAGTAGTAGTGGTGGTGGTAGAGGTTCATCCAAAGCAACTAACGCCCGGTATATCAAACAACCCGGGTTCATGATCACCATATTTATGGAATACTAAAGGTGAGAACAATAATTATTATTATTATTGAATAATATATTAACCCAAAGTCCGCAGTAAAATCAATGTTGTTCGAAGCAGAACTTTCTGATGTGCTCGTATATGATAATATAGGTACTTAAGGTTAGTAGTAGAGTAGACAAATGCGACGGATTAACACCCAACAATCGCGGGTTCAATCAAAACCTGCAAGGCCAGGACTCAATCGTGAATCAAGTTGGCCATATATTCATATAAGCGGTTCATGATTGTGCGTAGCTTTTGTGGTACAAAATTTAAATTTGGATTTGAGGCTGAAATACCTAACCTAACTGAATAACATTTTTTTAAATCAAAAGGTGTAGCAAATATTTGGAACGAATGTGTGCTATTCTAGTTACTTGCGTTTTAAGTAATAAAATGTGGGCCATTAAGGAATTCGATTTTTCATAATTTTAAAGGCAATTTTGGCAATTATCTGCGAGTTAATTACCTACCACGTAAGTGATAGTTAAGATAAAATAGCTCAAAAAAGTTATTTTATGGGCTTTAATTTAAACTACAAATGACCAATTTACAAATTTGTCCAATATAAATTAAAATTCCCTGTCATAAAACTTTTCTTTGACGATGTTTACTTTTTAAATTTATATTTTATTATATTGAAAAAGTAGGTGGGAAAGAATATTTTTTTAGTAATTTCTAATTAATATTAACAAAAAAAATTAAAGTAGAAAAAATATCAAAATTGCCTCAAAACAATCATGGAAATCGTATTATTTAATGCCCTATATATCATAATTTAAAACACAAAGAAATAAATAGCACATATTTGTAGCTACGGAATATTTAGATTTAAAAAATAATTATTCAGTTTGATTGGCTATTTTGGCCTCTAATCCTAATTTAAGTTTTGTATGAATCGGCCGCGCAGCCGTTCCTTTTAAGAGGAAGCCACAAGCCAAAAATGTGTATATTCTTGGTATACCCTATATTGTAGGTAATAGGCATTAAAATCGCTTGACAAACGGAGTCTAGAAACGTTCGATTTCAAGCAAAAAAACTGTTTTTTATTTATTTTGTAAATAATTTTATAAGAAAGCAAAAAAGTTAATCAAGTGAGACTGTCACAGATAATCTTAGCTATAATACTGTATTTTTTAAAGTTGTTTCCTTTACGCGTTCATACATTTCTATCTAAAAATATTTTTTTTATAGTTTACATTTATATTTTTTATTTTTAGTAATTTTTTTTATTTATATTCCTACTCAAGCGAAACGATAGGAAAACCTTCAATTTATCTTAAGAATATTTTTTGGTATTCATAATGGACACCAATTCGTTATAAAGATTCGCCAACGTGATGATGGTTCAATCCTCTGCTAGCTAATCCTCCATCATTGCACAAGCAACAATTTCAGCATATTATGGAAAAGTAGGAATATTTCAAATTGTTTTACTATTGTAAGTCTTCAAATATTTTTCACAAATGAAAATTCCGGTGGCTTCAGACGAAAAATTCTAATGAAATGTGACATGTATTTATTACTAATCCCTACGATACCCACTAATAACGCTAGATATACATTATGCATTCCATATACAATCCGTCACCAGTCCAGTGAGCAGTGAGCTGAGCAGTGAGCATGCCATGTTTCCAGATAGCGTGTTTATAGAAACTGCTGCTCAACTAGCAACAGTCCACCAGTGGATATAATAATCATTATGACTGGATATTGGCTTAAGGGCCCGCTTTCCGCGTAAAGAATTTAGATTTGGGCAACACCTACAAAATTTAGTGTTAAAAGAATCCGACAGAGGTGTCTGAATTCGTATTAGGAATAATTTTGGGGATTATGAAATTAAATTACCGACATCTATTGCAATTTTAGAAAAACAGAACCATTTTTAGTTAGCACCGACCTTAGAGTAATAATGCACCGACCAAATGAGAACGAAGTCGATATGAAGATGGTTCTCAAAATATGGGTTTTATTACGGATTTAATTAAATTTTTTTTTTTAATTTTACAAAAAACATTTACGAAAGTTATTTGTATAGGTATAAAAATTACTTTACTTTACTAAAATACTATTCTCACTTTTATAAAAGTAATTTATAACTTTTATAAAATCAATAAATATATTTTTACATCAATAAGGTTTTAAACTTTTTTACTCGAAAACTATCTTAAAACGTTGGAATTCCAAAAAAAGTTTTTTTTTCTTTTTTACTTGTACTATCAATTAGAATCACCTCCCGAAGTTTGTGCACTTTACCCCCGACATCTTGTATAATATGCGCAATATAATATTTATACAAGTGTAATATCTACTTTTGTACATTTATATAAATTATATACACGTTTACATTTTTATGCTCATCAAATTTATTATATTATAAAGATAGATAGAAAGATCCTTAGTGCTTCCTGAGGACTTACAAATCAGAAGACTTTTTTGTAATTATTTATTTATTCATTTAAACAATTCAATAATTATAAAGAGTAATAAAACATGTAAGCAACATAAAATTACATTCTAAAATGTGAAAGGGGCTCTATTTATTTACATTTTTATGAAATTACTACTTTTAATAGTTTAAGCTTTCAGTGAACTTTCAATTTTATTTTTAACTTCTCTAAATATTATTTGTTTAAATTGTCAAATATAATTTAATCACAAACACAAGATTCACTCAAAATGAAAGATTGGTGGTTCTGAAATGTTCCCATAAATACGGTGAAAGAACCCTAAACTATGAACTTATTGCCCTAAACATGCTTCGAGCGAAATGCGGATCTGGAAACCTTATCGTCAATCTGAGCAAAACATACCATGAACGTCAATATAGCAACAGCCTTTGTTCTGCTGCAGTTTCATTAAATGCCGAGAGATCCGTTTACAGTCTCCAAAAAGCAATACTGGGGCACAACCCTAGAAGCCAAGCTAAATGATTGGAATACAGAAAGATAAAAACACACCATTGTCAAAAACATCTTGGCCGTAAATGATTAAATAAAATTAGATTTATTCAGGAAGGCAAGCATTACGGTGATCGATGTTAAAAATCTAACATAGCCCTAGAATAACTCCAGTATCTTTAAGAAACCTTTCTCTTAAAGCTCAGAAAAAAACTTTCCATGACAGTTAGATATACCACTCTACAACAAGGCCGCGTACGGTAAAACTGTAAAAAAAAATAAAGTAATAAATAACAAAATAAATATTTCACAACACAATAATTTCATCGAAAATCTTAAATCCGTTTCACCTTTCTACATTTTCTATATTCTCCTTAAGAGTATAATCCTTAGATAATGCCTTTTCAAATTATTCGTGGAAGCTAGAAAAAAAATAAAATCATTGATTATAACTGCACTTCAAGTGACCTTTTAAATAACAGTAAAGGGCTCAAATGATTTTATTGTTACGTCCGTGCCTTTGCATCTTTACAAGACTTGGGCAAAACATTCTGTAGCAGAGTATAGATTTCACATCTGAAACATAATTAAAGAGTTTATTGAAAATAGAACACCAAGGTACGGTTAGTCAAAAAACGTACAATAAAGTTAATTCTGGGAAGAAATTGTACAGTTGACATTCAGGACAGGTTCACTCCCTCCTCCTCAAAAAAGACCCTCTATACAGCATTCTCAAAGATGACACAGGCTCTGAGAGAAATTATTTTCTTCAGGGCCTCCTTCCGACATAAAAAATAACATCACTGAACTAAATTATATTATTGTAGAAAGCAATCACTTTGTGGTTTGACATATTTAATAAAATAAAATACTTTTTTGTTTTAAAACCACGATATTTATTAATTTAAGAACCGACCGGTTTCGCTTTACTTAAGCATCATCAGGGTACAAATTAATACTAAACAAGAAGTACATAATGTGTGCATATATATAACAAAATATAGAGGGAGACAACATGATACAAATATATTATAGAGGGAGACAACATGATACAAATATAAGCAACACAAAGACGGTCATAAAATACATTAACATAAGTGTACAAGTAATGGAAAACCGCTAGATAATTATGTAGACTAATGGGTTATACGAATAAATCGGGAAAAACAAAACATCAATAAAACCTCAATAATAACGGTTTTTCCGAATTTGCAAATCATTTGATCGATAAAGATCATACATTCTGTCATAGAACCGGTGCTAACATCTTACATAAAAACGGGCATGGTAACAGACTAAACAATTTAGAGGCACTAGAAATTAAAAAAGCTGTAAAAACCAAAAGTCAGATACTTAATAATCAATTAGACATATCAAGTAGTCCAATATTAAGTCTGTTTCCAATAAACCCATAAAAAATTCCCAGTTCTCCTTACCTCCTTACCACCTTGCCAGTTGATGTTTTGTTTCTCCCGATTTATTCGTATAACCCATTAGTCTACATAATTATCTAGCGGTTTTTCCATTACTTGTGCACTTATGTTAATGTATTTTATGACCGTCTTTGTGTTGCTTATATTTGTATCATGTTGTCTCCCTCTATATTTTGTTATATATATGCACACATTATGTACTTTTTGTTTAGTATTAATTTGTACCCTGATGATGCTTAAGTAAAGCGAAACCGGTCGGTTCTTAAATTAATAAATATCGTGGTTTTAAAACAAAAAAGTATTTTATTTTATTTAATTATATTCCCCACAGTTTCAGAACTTTCGATAGCTTTTTTCGCTGGCCCGTTCATTATTTTTCTGGATTCCAAGTTCGAGTATTGTTATTTGAAACAGGTGGCCCATATTATTATTACATATTATATTATATTTCGGACATCGTTGCATTGTGAATCATTAGAGCAGATCTTAGAGTAATATTACTCTAAGGAGCAGATGTAAAGTGACGTGTGTATTTGTGTACGTAGAAAGTTAATTCGCAAATAAATCACGATCGTATAGGAACAAGAAAAGAGACAAGACAACAAGAAAATTAAATTAATAAAAATTTACCCCGTAATTTCTAATGCATTGGAATTAGTTTTATTTCCCAAAGTACCTATTCTGAAAAAAAAATAATAACTTTTTACTACACAATACATAAATAAAAATATGAATTATTAATTTTTATAGTAAATTATCGTTTATAATAAATATAAGCTTATAAATCAAAAATTGTATTTTTTTCTTCTCACCTATTAGATAGGATATAATTTTATGAGATAACATTTTTTCTTTGAAATACGGGATATCTTTCGTGTATTTCCCATCTTTGAAAAAACAATATTTATTAACTCATAAACTTTACACGCGTAAAAATTATCTTTATAAATTCAAATATTTGCACGTAATCGCACGTCTGTAGATCATAGAACGATGAACGACACGTCTGCCCCCAAAGCCCTCGAGTTGGCGAATGAACTTCTCAAAGAAAGATAGTTTAATCTGCAAGTCGGAGCGAGCGCGCTATAATAAATATGATTTAAAAGCAATAGGCGTAAGCGACAGTTGTGAAAATGTTTAATAAATCACGGCGTATTTCAAAAATAGCAAAAATTACTTATGGGGTCTATTGAGTAGCATTAAAAGAAGCATTGTGATTTTTTTCATACATATAACTTGTAAAATAACAGAAATAAACGTGTTAATAATATTTTTCGGAGCATACTTTGCGATTTATTTCTATCGAGGGAATTTCAAATAATTACCGTTTCGGCTTTTGGAACAAATAGATACTATCTTAAAGAATAACATATATTTTTTTAAGAGCTTAAAAACTTCAAAATTTTAAGGAAAGTATGTCGGAAATTGGATGAAATTCGAATAGTGGGCCCTTAAGACCGCGAGCAATGCATTGCATTACACTGCATTGCCGTTGCTATAGTTTCGAAATGGGAAAACGTTCCATTGTTCTGCTCCCATAAGAATAAATCCTCGAGAATGATAATAACTGGAAAAAAAATTAAGTATGAGAAACTGCATGCACGCCGCTGAAGGGAATTAATCGCACAGCGCTAACAATTGTATTATTCTTTATTCTAGATAAGTATGCTGATATAATGAAACGATTTCACGAAAGAATAATAAATGAATCTATAAATAATTAGGCGAAAACAGGGGCGCCGCATCCTTACGTGTTATATGTGGAGCACGCGGGCGGCCGGGCTAAGGGGAGGCCAATTAAATTTGCCTTGATGCGGCTTGAATTATTTCGTCACATTTCTAAAATGAAAACTTTGGTTTTAGGAGAAGATTGGAAATTAGTGTAGTCAAACCATATATGATCGAAAAACTAATGTAAAGATTTGAAAATAATGCAGGCCCGATATAAACGTGATTCAAAGAAGATATGCGATTTATAATAAAATACGTTTTTCTTTATGAGACGTTTATTATAAACTTGATAAAAGTTCGTTTATTATTAAAATGTAAGAAAATCTTCATGAGTGTTCTTTTTTTCATGTGTGTGTTGTTACAGATTAACAAGGTTCCACCTGACACAGCATTTGTATAAGATTATTAGCACTAAACAAGCTCCCACTATAACCCATTACAAATAGAGACGGAACCTTTTTATTCTAATTTCGAAAGCTTTAAATTTAGCGGAACAGTAAAGTTATCACACAATCTAGATTAGGATGGCATTTTTTAACGCCCTCGGTACGTCCCTGGGGGCAACTTTTGGACTATCTGTGTACTGTTGTGTATGTCTGAGTGTTGTAGTTAACCGCCGAAACATGGAATTCACAAATGAATTATTTATTTGCAGACTTGTCGCTGAAAAACTGTCGGGGCTGAGCGATGCATTCACGAGCCACTGCGCACGGGTAGTACATTTCGACAATAATTAATCAACACGACAATCACGTATGTGTAGTATGTTAAACGAACTGTCAACATCTTAATACAAAGTTGGCCCGAGGAAATAATACACTCGACGCAATCGGCTTACAAGAATCTAGCACCCCGCTTGATTAATACAAAAATCTCGTGTGTTCCGATTTAGTTTTAATGCAATTTGTTTGCGGCAGTGTATACAACTAAACATAGGCTGAATGTTCTCAATAAGATTGGGTTTCAGTAGAAACCGTGTAGAATTATGTGCATTCATACCACATGAATAATTATTTTTAAATTATTCATTGCAGCGATCATACGGGCATATCGCTGATAAGTCCTTTGTAACCTCTCACTCTTTCTTATAAACGACGCGTGTAGCAAAAAGAGAGGGAACAACGGCGCTCTCGGTAACAGGACCAAGGAATGGTAAACAAACTGTCAACATCTTAATGCAAAATTAAACGTAGTAAATCACAGTGCAAAAATCAGGCACCCGTGATTGATGGAAAGATCTCGTGTGAATGGATGTAATTTTAATGCAATTTATTTCCGAGCCATTTTATTTATTTTTATTAATTTTATTTATTCACGTCATGAAGGCTGTTTATAATAATAAATATAAACTGAGTTTTATAATATAAACTGAGTTTTCTGATATAAACTAAGTTTTCTAATTTAAACTGAATTTTATGTTGCAAGTTTTTCACACCAAACTAGGATCTCTATTTCAAACGAGTTTTCTAATTCAAACAAAGTTTTCTACTTCAAACTGAGTTTCTAATTCTGATAGGATTTAGATTATACATAAATGCACTTCTGCGCCATTTTATCAGCCGAGTCGGTCTGTTTTCTAATTCAGTCTGGGTTTCAGTAGAAACCGATGTGAATTATGTACATACATGAGTTTGTTGTAGAAGCAGGCGCTGATAGAACCTCGTTTTGTGATCAGACACTACTTATCCTTTCATACGTGACATAAATGATTGAATCATGTAAAAGTGGACTTCTTATACATGCGCATATGAATTATTTGGACTTATCATAATATCATCGCGTATAACTTGCAGATATAGGTAGTAAAATGTAAATAAGCAATAATACGATACGATTGTACCAACACAGATTTGAGCACTCTAGTCCCGGAGCAACTGATACACCAGGGGGCACTGATTTGTTAGGACGATATAGACTTCTTAGAATTCCAACCATTCAAATGCTTCAAAGCCGTCAAAATTAGAGAAATCGTTTAAAGTATTTAATAATAGAGTATTTAAAGGAAAAATAATTTCGAACGGTGTGCTGCAGCATCATGAAATTTGCACAGATTTTTCATTCTACAACTTCTAGCACCAAATGTAATTTAAGATTTTTGAAATATCAACTTTACTGTTAAAAAATTAGACAAGACGCCACCTTTTTCAGTACATAAAAAACCCCTTTTAATAATCTCAAATATTTTTATTTAATTTTTTTGTAATTATTTAAATGACTAAAACATAGAATAACTTACGCACATTATAAATTTGAGTTTAACCATAAGCTTTTTCTACGTGAAAGTCTTTTAGAGTTTAGAGTGATAGTTTTAATGCAACCCCTGATTATAATAAATTAAGTGTGAATTATGTTTTGCATATTGCATACAATGTAATGTCGAAAAAAAAAGATTATATGTATAATGTTTTTTTTCTTCTTTCTCCTTGTAATATTGTGTTTATGTTTGTGCGTAATGAATACCTATGTTGCATTACTCAAATGTATAAATTATTACCTCGATACAGGCTTACGTCCTAGTGAGATTGATATTGATTTATTTATTTAATTATCAACGCCCTTTTTAGGGGTTTTAACATAGGAATTCATAAAGATGTCCACTGACTCGGCGCGGAAAAGCTGCGCGGCATTTTTCATACGAAACATAAATTTGGATTCGAAGCCAAAATGCCCAACCAAACTAAATAATTATTTTTTTTAATCAAACGGTATAGCAAATATCTAGAACAGATATGTGGTATTTTATTTATTCGTGTTTTAAATTATAAAACATAAACCATTAAAGAATTCAATTTTTCATGATTCTATAGACAATTTTTTGTGAGTTTTTCATAGTAGGAAGGGTTTTTTTTTTAATAATTATCACTAATTTTGCTATATTTCTGTAAAAATTTTATTATTTTGTTTAATACATATAATTGTAAAAATTTAACTGTAACACACTATAACAAGATTTATAGTGTAAAGATCCCGTTAGACAAACTGCTAAAAAGCAGTTTATCGGGACTTTTTTTGCCTTATAAGTGTCTAAAAATATAATTTTAAAAAAAGGTGCATCCAAAATCGTGTAAAATCGATTTCTTTATGTCCTCGAATACCCAAATTCTACCGATTTATAACAAGTTTCTCGTTAACTCTTTAAGTTTAGAAGTTACAAAAAATATATACATTTGATATGCCGAAACGTTAATTATATGAAATTCACTGGATGGAAAAAAATCACTAAATAAGCTCCGAAAATTATTAAAAACACGTTTTTCAGTTATTTATTATCTCATAGGCATGAAAAAAATGTATATTTAAATACAAAGCATTTATCGAGAAATTTTTGCTGTATTTCAAACTATCTATTAGTAGTACGTGAAAAATTTTGCCTTATTCTATGAGAAGAATTAAATATATAAATGAATAAGGAGAAACTCAAAATAATAAGGGATCTTTCAACTTTATTAACCAAAGATACAAGGTCACAGGATCCAATAATCTATCCTTTGGCATCCTAGTAGGGAGGGCGGCTGGAGCTTTAACCCACCTGTTAACATTAACGGGTCCGCCCACGCCACGCGTGACGTAGGCGGCCAGTCGCTACGATTATTAATTTTGTAATAATATCATTATGTACTTAGGTACACAGTAAGTTAGCTTCTTCGCAAACACCGTGGTAACAAGATTTACGTAATGGCAAACAGGGTTCGTGATTCCATTTTAAATCTTAATTTTCCTTTTAATCGGGTACCTTTGTACACTAGCCAACCAACTTAAAAAAATACTGAATATTAACATGAAATAGTAAAAAGTTGAAAACACAGGTGTTTTTTTTTTCTATTTCTAAAACTTTGTATGAACTTAATATCACATATTTTTCGTTACTTATCTCTAAACAATTTTCATCATTTTCATTCTCCTAGAATGGGTTATCTAGGTTAAAAAGGGACGGTATTTCTAGGTACCGTTAAAAATGAAAAAAAATACAGTAAAAACTCGGTCAAAGTCGTAATTCATTTTAAAAATAAAATAAAATTTTAATTTTCAGTGACATTTCAGGGGGAAAATAAAATCGATTTACATAAGAGCAAAACAGAAATATCTAGAAAAATAAATAAAACACGAACGCACAGTACTGTTACGGCATATATTATTGAAAAGGCAAGGCTAACCACGTCAAACCTATGACGTAGCAGAAGCGGTGGGCGAAGGGTACAAGGATATACATATTACATGGAGTCGGGAAAGCGGTTGGGGCGCTGTGAGGGGGGGCGGTCTGACGTCACGTCCGGTGCGATAAGGCGGGAAGCGGTGCCGGCGCTCGCCAACAGATGGCGACAGTGTCGCTGTTTCGGAGTGAAATTCGCACGGTGATTGCGTCCGCGTAATATTGCTCATTGGCAATTACGTTAATTATAAAAACGAATATTTTGCTTGATAACGATACAGTTATTGTACCACGTCATAAATACTTAACCATTATTATTATCTATTTACAAAACTTGATTAAAAAATAACGAATTAGGTACATTATTTGGTATAATTTTTTACTAAATTTGGTACTAAATTATTTATTAAATCTAACCTAACCTTACATTATACATACGTAAAAACCACCTAAACTCACTTAAACATGCTATCAGAATTGTGAAAGGACTATTCAGAATAAAAAAGAACAGGAATATCTAAATACTATTTCGAGGTAACATTTTAGGTTAACATTAAATAGCTATTGCAACTTATGGCGTATTTTAGTTTTTATTAGCTAATACTAAAATTTTATGTTGGACATAACCTACCTCACCAGGCGAAACTGTATTGGATGCAGAAAAATTAAAAATTAATTAACATGTTTTTTCTATGGATTACGTGTTATTCATATAAAACATTTGAATTTATTAATGTGACTATGAAAAATTCGCTAGACTTGGATGAGTTCAATGGTTAATGCATGACCTTTATTGATCATCCATTATTTAGTTGGGATTTTATACTGACTTTAACTTTTTATTTGCCTTGTTTTGTCGGGTAAATTTGAATAATTTAAGCTCAAAGTACCTGAAGTTTATTTGTCCAAATGTTGTTATTGTTTTTGGGTGTAGTCATTGCGGTGTAATAAATTTGGGCCTAGATAACTTCCTTGGGGGACTCCGCAGGACTCCATTAGTTGCGTTGTTTAGTGACTAGATCTGAAAAGCTAGGTAATTCCAAACCTTCCTCATTCACCCCACTCGCTTTCCAAACCTTCGATTTTTGGGATAAAAATTGGGGATAAAAATGGGGATTCAATCGTCCCACTATAATAATAATCTAATAGTATTATTGTCCCAGCGTCTGGACGATGTAGGCCCTGTGATTGGTCAAATTCAAATTGTGTTTAAATAAGACTTTAAAGATTAAGACACGATTTCATACTGAAATAGAATCGCCACATGTAATACGATATTTATTCAAAAATATCGTTTCTGCTCATACAATTTTTGGATAATATCGAAAAAAATATGTTTTAGAAAGTTCATGATCCATTGGATTAATTACATTACAGTGAAAATTATCCACAATTACGTGATTACGTTTGACGTTTGACGAAAAAAGCACGCGTTCATTCAACATGGCCGATACTCACCGCGTCAAAGACAGAGCGCTCCTCTGGCGGTGAAAGAACGAACCAAGGGGCTGGCGCGAATATTTAAATATGCAAAATAAAAAGATTTCTTCTGGAAGTTTATTTAAACTTTGCAATGTCATCGTTTCTAAAACAAACATTTGATTCAACTTAATGACAATAAACAACAACTCTTTGCATGTACGATTTTGAAAAATTTGATATTTAATATTATTTACGTAAATAATAATTTCGCATTATTTTGACAGAACACCGATATGATATACGCGAAAGTATAGGCACTGCCAACCCAATAAAATAACATGAAAGACAATCGGAAGATAGAAACGCTTCGTTGATTGTAAAATTAGCCAACAAATCTCTAATCTGACATGTACTTATATGTATAATAAAACAATCATTTTGCCAGGTATAAATATTTATATAATATATATTAAGGTATTATTCGGAAACGCTGGACAAGGATAATACGAAATATTTTTAAGTAAAACCTTCGGATTTACCTTAATTAATATAGAAGGAATCTGAATGCATTCGGGAATTTTTGATTTTTAGCAATTTAATTTTTAATCACGTAAAATTAAAATTTGCTTTCGTTGTATTGGATGACAGCCGGAATAATTTCTATTGATGACATTTTCTTTTTTTGGTATTCCTGATATGAGTGTCTAGAATTTTTACCATAATTTACTCTATGCAAATATTATTTTGGTATTTTGGTTTCTTTTACAAGTAAGGAAATATTTAAAAAAAGGTTATTATAGGTTAGGATAGGTTAGGTTGGGTTATGCTAGATTAGGTTAGATTAGGTTGGATTAGTATAGTTCAAGTTAGTTTATAGGTAAGGTTAGATTAAGTTGGATTATTATGGGTTAGGATAAGTCAGGTTATGTTAGGTTAGGTAACGTTAGTTTGGGCTTTTATGGGTTAGGTTAGGTTGGGTTATTATAGGTTAGGTTGGATTTGTATAGGTTAGGTTAGGTTAGGATAGGTTAGGTTAGGATTGGTTCGGTTAGGTTAGGTTAGGTTAGGCTAGATTGGATTATTATAGGTTAGGTTAGGATATAGGTTAGGTTAGGTTGGATTATTATAGGTGAGGTAAGCTTAGGTCAGGTTAGATTATTATAGGTTAGGTTGGATTATTTTAGGTTAGGTTGGATTATTATAGGTTAGGCTGGATTATTATAGGTTAGGTTAGGTTATTATAGGTGAGGTTAAATAAAATAATAGTCAAATAAATCATTTGTGCTAAGTAGGCCCTATTTTGCCGGAATATTGTATTACATTATATTTTTTTAATTTACGTTTTTCAATTGTCTCTAGCCGCTCATTTCAGGAATACCGACAAAAGAAAATGTTATCAACAGAAATTATTCAGGCTGTCATCCCATTTAATTTTCATTTTACGTAATTAAAAATTAAAAAGCTAAAATTAAAATTTTCCCAAATGCTGTTCGATTCCTTTTATAGTAATTAAGGTAAATCAGAAGGTATTATTTAAAAATATTTCCTATTTTCCGTGTCCAGCGATTCCGAATATTTACCTATATTAATTTACCTTTAGCCATTTAGGCAATTATTCGGGAAAGGTAAAGTTTTACCCGAACAACTGTCATTATTATTATGCCTAAACGCCTTCCTGTTCCGTGTTTTAACAATATATACTCACCCTCTCTCTGTGAATGACCTAATATCTACCTATTAAATGTAACTGTTGTTAGTATCACTTAAACTGGGCAAAGCCCAACTAAGTGCCGCCCGCAGGGCCTAGCAGAAAAAAACCCGCGGAGCGGGTTTTTAACTGCTAGTAATGATTTATTGTCTTCTTTTCTTAGTAACATATAGAGATAATGATACTCACTGGGATCTCCCGTGCTGAGGATTTCATTTACATATAATTTAATTATAAGAAATAAATATTACAACAAAGTAACATATGAATTTAATTATAAACATATATCATGTGGTATAATTTTTTTTTTTTTAATAATTTTAAAATAAGTAAGATAGTGTTTTTTGTATAGTTCAGTTTAGTAGATTCGGTTTTAGTCTGTGTTTGATATCAGTATATTTTCTATTTCAGATCTCCCTATATTAAGATCCAGTTTTTTATTTGAGATTGAAATGTTATAATTTTGAGGTTTTTGAGTGAGAGTGGTATTTTATTGTAGAGTTTAATACTATGATATAAGAAGCTTTTTTGCCCAAAAGTTGTATGTATTAGTAGTTATTTGTTGGATAAGTTTTTGACCATGAGATCTAGTGTTTCTATTGTACGTGTTTGTTGTTATTTCTTGGGTTTTGTACTTATGAATGTAAGTGAGTATATTTTTAGAATATAGTTGTTTAATTGACATGATGTTAAGATTGGTGAAGATTTCGTCAGTGCTAGTCTTACAGGAATTCTTAATAGTAATATAGTAATTGTAATAAGTCTTATGCAGTAATCACGCTTTTTCTCCGGCATTTGTATAATAAAGTGCGTTATACTGCTAAAGTACATCGTAACTCGTTTGATACAACATTCAAGGC
The DNA here is from genome assembly GCA_026573805.1 of Hesperophylax magnus. Taxonomy (NCBI): domain Eukaryota; kingdom Metazoa; phylum Arthropoda; class Insecta; order Trichoptera; family Limnephilidae; genus Hesperophylax; species Hesperophylax magnus. The sequence goes on from JAIUSX010000035.1 coordinate 103,755, forward strand.
TGCGATATTGAACGAGAATAAACACAAATAAGCTTAATAATTTTATTATGTAAAAACGTAAACGGGCAGATCGTGTAAATAATAACTCACAATTAGCTTTATTGTCAAAGTCACATAACGAACAAATTTTAATCAGCCAAGAAAAACAAGGCATAGGTACCTACTTGTTGATGAACAGCAATAAAACGTAATGTAAAAAGTCATTGCGCTAAATAAAGAACGGACAGAAATAGTTCTCGTTCTCACAACACACGCAATCTATTTCGGTCGTGTTATTTTTATACTAAAAATTAACCGTTAGCGAAGAGTTTCTGTGCAAAATTGATCACTCGAGATGGTAATTTCGTTTTAATAAAACCTTCATGAACACGTACAAATAAGTGAACTTTAACTTTAGCGCTAGAAACTTGGATGTGTTAGAATTGAACATAATTATTATCAGTCCATAAGGAATGGCAAGGTTTTGAACATTAAATACTTTATCGGACTGTTTATTTACCTCAATAATTATGCATGTTAATTGATAAGAGGTAAAGGGGAAAATTTTGCTATAGACAAAGACTGAGTAGTATCTACCTATCATAAATTAAATATATTTGTGAAAAAATTGTTTGATATAATGGTGATTTTGACATAATATTCTATGTGATATAAGGAACCCTGCTAAAGATATTTTTTATTTGAATTTTAGCGATATTTTCTATGTTTTATTACGATTTATTAGAGTGGGTAAAGTGGTGGAATTGAGGTGGCTGGACGGTGCGGAGGTGAACACAGCGCATTGTACAAAAATGCTAAATAAATTCTATACTATCATTAGGACACAAGATTTTACTAAAAAAAATACAATTGAGTTATAAGTCGTGTGAAAACGTAATCAATGTGTAAGCAGCATGGTAACAATATGTAAGTTAGAGAAATACATATTAAGAAATTAAGCAAATAACGAGATGATTGGAGTACTGTGAAGGTTCTATTCAAGTTATGTTATTACATCGTTATAGGCCAGTTGTTTCATAAAATTGAAATAATAACAAAACTTAAATAGAACTTTCACAGAACTTGAAAATCACCTTTGAAATATGATGAATTGTTCTAATTCTGTGAATCAACCCGTCCTTAATATTTAGATATTTCTTTAATAAACAGTGTTAATCCCAAGTGCAATGCCATGTAAGTATGTTCCTGTATATTCTGCCTTTACACAATTTAAATAATATGTACATTAAAACGCACTATCACGATCATTCGTCAAATGCATTGTACATAGGTATTCAAGTTTAGTACCATTAGTACCAGCGAAGAACTAACTGATGGATGCAACATGCTAACCAAAAGTTTTATAATAGATTGTCTATGTTTAGTAATAAGATACAGGTACGACGCCTGTGAGGTGATGTTTACAAACGGCGCTTTACAAATCATCCAAATATTGTTAGTGCATTAACTCTGTGCCCTGTGGTCAGCAGAGATTATTTACAAAGCGCCTTTATCCAACCGCAGTTTTTCGCACGATTGTTGAATTATCAATAACCACCTGAAAACATATTTTAATTCCGGTAAAAAGTAGAAATGTTTACCATATCACGTTAAATATTAAATACAATCAACTACATAATAAAATGATGCGATAGGAGAGTCTGAGCGTTGCCGCTTGCGACAGAGGTTTCGAGTACCCGTGTACTTAAGGCGATGCCATACGTAGTAATGCAAAATCATGTGGTTTTGGTTTGAAAATTTGGTCGCCTAGAAATGTTTCAGATGCTTTAATTAAATACTGCGAGTAGAATACATCTTGGCCTTCGAAATAATTGAGTATTTTTTAGATAAGTCTTTTTATAAGCCCAGAAAAAAATAATGTATAAGGCCTATGAAAACTGCTTTAAAGTTCAAAATCTACTACTTACGAACCCATTTTCGGTTATGATTTTATTGTATAATGTGGCAAATTAAGTTATTTATAAAATGATCGAAAAAAAAAATTATTTATGCCTGAACATCCACAAAGTGAAATAAACGGCACTTTTTGGCCATGTTTTTTTCTTGCATAAATCAAAACAGGCGGATGGTGTTAAGCGGGAATTTAAACCTTATCGCCATCTACGTAAGGGTTGTTATTGATAGCGGCTCAATTTAAAATATTACATGACGTAGTGCATCGTCTTAACATGTGTTGTTGATAGTAAGTCTGGAAAATTTTCACGGAAATTTAATAAAATCGATAACTTGTTCCTGGCCAAAAGATTTCTACAATTTAATTCATTAGAAATACATATTATACAATATGTTGTATCATGATAAATAATATGTTTTTATGATAGGACGTAATTCAACCGCACAAGTGCTAAAAATGTAACCTCGTTTATCTATTAGTGTCGACTCGACAATTTATTCTAAGCTAATTAAAAATCACTGAAACAAGATCATTTCTAATCTATCCATTATAGTATAAAAATTTGGACATAACCTTACATTCGAATACGCGTTGGTTTTTATGTACATTCATTATACAGATGTCACCTGTGACAGGTAAAAACATACTTTTTTGAAAAACATCGCAATTTGTTGAATAAACATGTTTTTTAAATAACAGCGCCATCTATTGGACGTAAAAGGAATTATTTATCTATTTGCACAGACAGATAAACTGAGCCACAGCGCGTGATATAATAATAATAATAGTAATAGATACCTACTTGACAACAGTAAAAGCAGTAAATATTACAAATAAGGTTTACCCGAATAAATATGAATCTACAAAGCAAACAAACCAAGGCAATTTATAAATTTATTGAATATGTAATTACCTTCGTAGAGTCCATTAAATTATCATTCCAGTTGTAAAGCAAGACTCATCAATAAAGATAGGAAAATCCAAATAATTTAAATAAACCCATTGTACGACACCTCCGGTTAACCCCTCCCCAAATGCAATGTATTATATAAGCCATAGGTCAAGAAATATTTGTACCCATTTGTATATTTGATGGCCTTAACACGCTAAAATTGGTTATGGTCAAAAATAAAATATAGTGGAAAAAAGTTTTAAAACCTTTTATAATATTATTATAATGGAATTCCACCACAATTTTTTAGTATCAAACATAGAAATTTCAATCGCTTATTAGAAGATGTCGAAGAATATATAATTTCGGGAAGGAATTTGAGAAACTACATTAAAATTACGAAATATTTTTTTTTTTGAGTTGGGCTCTTTATCTTAAAATCTTATTCTGCCAACGTAACTGACAAACTTTCATCTGTTTTTTTTGTTTTTGTTTATTATTCTTTATGAATCCTGATAAGATATAATTTAGATACAGTATGAGTTTTTTTTATATAAAAAAATATATGGTGTTACAAACTTTTTTTAATGGCAACCCTCAGGTAAAAAAGGTGAAGAAACTTAGTACAAAGAAATTTTATATTGATGCTTTTCAAAATGAACTAACTTATAGCAAAGCAGGAGAGCAAAAAATATATAAAATAACAAGTATTCATCCAAAATAATATGAATGAGAAGAGAAAAATGAGAAAGAATACACTGTGTACTTCTAATATTATTATTATTGAAAAATATTATAACAAATCGTTTATTCATATTGAAATATATTTTTGAAAAAGTAGTAGTAAGTTTTTTTCTCTCAGGCAATTGGTTAAACCATTTAATTCCAATATACTTCAAAAAAATTGTCGGGCTGTGGAAGCGTTTTAAAGCACATGACATTATACTACAATCATAAGTGTTAACCTTTCTAAATGTACTCGTAGGTATTTATTCTAAAGTGAATCCCATATTATTGTCGGGCTGTGGAAGCGTTTTAAAGCACATGACATTATACTACAATCATAAGTGTTAACCTTTCTAAATGTACTCGTAGGTATTTATTCTAAAGTGAATCCCATATTATTGTCGGGCTGTGGAAGCGTTTTAAAGCACATGACATTATACTACAATCATAAGTGTTAACCTTTCTAAATGTACTCGTAGGTATTTATTCTAAAGTGAATCCCATATTATTGTCGGGCTGTGGAAGCGTTTTAAAGCACATGACATTATACTACAATCATAAGTGTTAACCTTTCTAAATGTACTCGTAGGTATTTATTCTAAAGTGAATCCCATATTATTTTGGAAAAAAATGATAAAAAGTTAATTCAAGTTAATGAGTAGGTGCACGAACAGCGAAAAAGTGTGAAATGATTAAATATAAATAAACACACTTAATCAACGAGTAACATAGCCTTCGAAAACTGGCGATTAAATTGGAAGCCTTTAGTCACCACAAAAATAATCGAATGGCCGATAATTCATTTCTCATCAATTTTAAAGCAATACGCATTATGTTTGTATTTGTGCCTGTAACAGCATTTCTTTATTCAAATTTAAAAGTAATACGTCAGTTTCATAAAGAGTGTTTCATATCAGACACTGTTAATCGCGCAAGTATCTGGAAATGTAAGTTACGCAAGTAAGATAACATTCTATTAGATTCCTACTACAAGGTCATGATCCGAGCTGAAGGGAATTTTGCAACATACGCAATAAAAACAATATACAATTTAATTAATAGGAGGTAGAAGCTATCTATATGTGTACTAAGATACTGTAAACTTATTATACAATGGCTGCAATAGAACATCATAATATGTCATATATAATTCGCTTGAGAAAGAAACATTTTATGTATAACAAAGACCAATAAATCAAAATAATAAGGATACTAGGTTTACCTTGAATATAATCAGTTCCACGCAATGGAAAACGCAATTTCATTAGGCCAAAAGCTTATTACTTCTGGAATATTGCGAAAATCGGAAAAATGTCACAGGTACAGAATTACAAACTTTTCTGTGCAGGCGGCCAAAACACGAACTAACGAACAGACTATTAAGTAATAGGGACATTCTGACCGAAATAACAAGCAGGTATGTAGTTTGTAAGCAGATTTGTATAAGATTCAATATTTCTTTATAAGCAATTACTTCGTTTAGTTGCAAAGCAAAAGTATTGGGTATTAGTTATTAAATTTCTATTTTTGATACTGCCAATTTGTAGTGGAATTCCATTATAATGATTTATCAATACAATTTAAAAGTTTAATCAACTTTTTTAAATTTATGACCGTTAACGGTTTCAGGTAAAATTTTTCCTCAAACCGTACCAAATTCAAAATTGTACCATTCTGAAGATGGCCGTAATAGGCTGAAATCGGTAACGGTCATAAATAAAAAAATGGATAAAAGTTTTTGAATATCTGGTATTATTTTATGCAAAGTAAAGTACTAAATGAAAACGGTAATTTAAAGAAGGAATATAACAAAAAGTACCTAAAATTAAAAAAAAAAGATTCAAGATCCATTTTCTCTTGTTTCCGACAAGTCCACGAGATGAGCAGGCTCATACAATATTATATAAATTAATTAATTAAATAATGCTCTCCCTGTTTATTGCATAATCATAGGAACTGAATTATAATCGTAGATTTATAATCTACAGTTTGCTAATTAACTAATAGGATGCTCGAAGAGAAAAGATTAAAAAAAGATTCAAGATCCATTTTCTCTTGTTTCCGACAAGTCCACGAGATGAGCAGGCTCATACAATATTATATAAATTAATTAATTAAATAATGCTCTCCCTGTTTATTGCATAATCATAGGAACTGAATTATGATCGTAGATTTATAATCTACAGTTTGCTAATTAACTAATAGGATGCTCGAAGAGAAAAGATTAAAAAAAGATTCAAGATCCATTTTCTCTTGTTTCCGACAAGTCCACGAGATGAGCAGGCTCATACAATATTATATAAATTAATTAATTAAATAATGCTCTCCCTGTTTATTGCATAATCATAGGAACTGAATTATGATCGTAGATTTATAATCTACAGTTTGCTAATTAACTAATCTTCGAGCATCCGAAGAGAAAAGATTAAAAAAAACAAATGCCACTCTAGTCAAAATTACAGATCCATTACTAGATATGACATTGCCGTCTTCAATTATTTTGTATTGATATAGCATATGTTTTTCGCAGGGTCTAAAGATAAACTATGCATAATTTGGTTTAGATGTTTTAAAGGATATGCGTTGGATTGTTTAGAAAACATATCAGAAAGACATTCCATTTTTATATGATGAAAGATATTAGAATTTATGTAAAGACACAAGAGAAAAAACATTCCGAATTACCCCAACTTAAATTCAAAGCGAAAAGAGTAAATGTGGCTTGCGTGGGTCATTTTATGAAATTAAAATACAGCATTAAATAAACCATATCACAAAAATATATTATTTTATATTGCAATTTCATTATAATTCAATTTGTTACTATGGTCTTTTCTATGGAGAATCTTAGCACCGGTGCTTTTATTGAATGTATGATCTTTTTCAATAAGATGATTGGCAAACTCTGAAAAGCCATTGCTATTTAGGCATCTAAGATGTTCTTTAAACTTTCCACAAAATATTAATAATAATAATCTTCCTTTCCAATGGCGCCGTATTCTATTCATCAATAATTTTTCTTCCTGCAGTATAGTTAACCTTCCTTCTGAAGTCAAACCGGCGTTTTATACCAACAACAATTTAGGTAAATTTTTAGTCAATTCTAAAGATAAAGATGACACACTTAGTCATGCAGGAATTTATAAATTAAATTGTAACAATTGTCCAGCGTTTTATATCGGGAAGACAACGCGCAATGTCAACATTAGGATTAAAGAACATCTTAGATGCCTAAATAGCAATGGCTTTTCAGAGTTTGCCAATCATCTTATTGAAAAAGATCATACATTCAATAAAAATACCGGTGCTAAGCTTCTCCATAGAAAAGACCATAGTAACAAATTGAATAACCTAGAAGCACTAGAAATTAAGAAAGCCATTAAAACCAAAAGTTTAATTCTGAATAATCAATTAGATTTGTCAAAAAGCCCAATACTGGGAATATTCCCTGTAAACTGTAAAATTCCCAGTATCCCTTAATCACCTTACAATTATTAATGCCTATTCTCTATTATTATAATATTTATATACACTAATTGTTTTCTTTTAATATATTGTTGTTTCATTTTGTTTTTACTTTCTATCTCCCTCTGTATGTATATATAATGACACATTTTGTATTATTGATTAGTTTAATTTTGTACCCTGACGATGCTCGAGTGTAGCGAAACCGGTCGGTCTTAAAATTAATAAAAATTCGTGGTTTTAAACAAAAAATATTGTTTTTATTTCATTAAATTTAATAAGTGTTTCTGATTAATTTCCACGAGAATGACGCAATTTGTACCATGTGAATAAACCTTTGTCTTTTGTACGTTGATTGCGAACCGTAATTACTCTACTCACGGCAAATAATAAGTGTCATGCAGGTATTCTAATCGCCTGTACCAACTTATGAAATCTATGTATGATTGGGCGTCTAGACGCGACAGACGTCACGGAGTTGTAAATTTTTCCAAATGAACTCGGGGTGTAGTTGAAGATTTTCAGACATCAAAGGCGCAATCGGACTTGGAGGGCGAAATTATGCCCCCAACAATAAAGTACAATAGCAACATAATACCAAATTCAAAGATGACGATTTGAATTTGGCACTTTTTACGAGGTGCATTATTTTATTTGCCAGAATTCGACTTATCTTGGTATCAACATCTCAAGATGTAACGGGCGTCGCATGGGTTTATATTGCTAAAAGTCAAAGACGTCTTGTCTGAAGTCTGAACCGTTAACTCAAAAAGTTAAAAGGTAGCCTTTAAATTCTTTCTAAATTTAAGGTACAAACTAGAAAGTTTGGTACTTTTTAGTAGGTGGTCGGTTTTTGTAAGATTTCTGTAGAGTTTTTGGGGGTGTATACTACGGGTTGGTTGGGGGTTAGGGTGAGGTTGATGAAAGCTCTGTACCGGTCAACGACTGGCTGCTCGGGGTGGTTATGTTGCTCCGAGCTGTAATAACACCCTCCAAAGGTATTCCCTAGAACAACTTTCCCCCTAATGATTTAATGCAATATGAAACTGCCATTAAAATAGGATGGCAGTTCAATTACGCGAACTGCCAAGAATAATACGTTATCGAGCTTCATTCATTACGCTCCCAAATAATATAACATCATTATTTCCATTTGTAGAAACATAATATCACAATGAAGTACAACCATGTAGCTAAACACCTGCAAAGCTGAAAAAATATATTGTTAAGATTATGTCGGGAAATATTGTGTAAATTTCAGTTTGCTGAGTTATCTAGTCATTTGTAACAAATAATACCCATGGGAATTAAACAAACGCCGCCGTACGTGACATCAGTAACGAACGATGTGGATAGCTGCACGTTATCGAACGTTTCGCTCCATACAATGGAAGCTCGTATCACTATGAAGGCAAATTGATTGAATATCTGACTCTTTAACCTCTAGCAAGTTGGACCTCGTGACATCCCTTAATTTACTTTTCGAAATTAACCCTGATGGTTAAATTAGTGAGAGAAAGTCTCTCCTGCCCCAGCCGAGACCTAAGGGTCGATCTCCACTCGTCCTTTGTCACTGTCTGGATAATATGCCTCTTTTGTTATTCAAATGAGTAATAGTGCTAAAAAATGAACACGAACGAATATTTTAAAGGCAATATTGACTTTTTCAGGGGTTATCTGCATTTCTATAATTCATTCTCACACGATAGTGAGTTCTAAAGGGGCATTTAGCTGAAAATCTGTAGCTTTCTTCAAATGGTCTAGTAGAAACATGTGTGATCTGTGTTTTAATCCTCCGAAGTAATTTTTCATAAAATCGTTAATTATGGTGGGGATTATTTAATGTTTACTTGTGAATAATTTATATGTCCTTATAATTATAATTGTCTATACGAAAGACAAACGATAGCACCCTAAGTTACCAAAAATCACCATCAAAATGAAAATCACGACCCGTGTAGGTTGAGAGCTCATTTCATATATCTAGCAGGAATCATAAATCTCTCCCAACTGCATTGCATTTTTGAGACATGAAATATAAAGTTATTACTTATTACACACAATCTGTTACCACGCACTGTTTTATTTTCTCCATTATTCTGTATGGCATCGAAATCGAAATGCCCACTAAGCATTGACACGGAAAATGGGGAATTTTAAATGTTCTTCTAGAATTACATATAACAAGGGAAAACCCTAACATCTTGGCCACATCTCGAAGGGCGACAAACAAAATATTAAAGTACTGATAATCCAAGGAAAGATTATTAGAAGATGCCACATCTAATGATTTCTAAACGTATATTACTGGTAGGAGTAGTTCAACGTAGATGAATTGAAAGGGTTCGCAGTATGATGGGAGAAGATATGCAAAATAAGTAAATAAAAAAGTAGGTGCAAAATAACAAAGCCGATAATAAAATTAGCACTAAACTTTAAACGTAATGGAAGGTTCAGACGACTTCTCCCCGCCCCCCGTTTAGAGAGATTGATAGGGCGGGCCCTACAAAGGGTTTGCCACGGGCTTTTCGAGCTAAGCCGACTTTCTGCTTTTCGTGTGTTCGACCAGAATCTGAAGTCTGGAGTCGCATGTAGTAGGTATACAGGACTATAGGAAATTGTACCTTTTTGCGGGATTATAAGCTTGGGCTACGGAAGTAAGGCCACGTAGCTAAATCAAACAAAGGCGTAGATAAGAAAGATAAAGCTAGTAGAACACAATGTGACGAGATCTGAAAACATCGATTCTAATTTAATCGGATTAATTTATATTTAAACGAACCATTCGTATTAACCAAAAAGATTAAGTTTATTATATTAAATGAAAAATACACTTTGTAAAACACCACTTTTATTTTGAATTAATATTAACAGCCAACCAGGTTTCGCTTAGCTCAAGCTTCATCAGGGCTTATTATATCAACTAAAGTTATTTTCATACAGACACATATATATATAATGTCACATCACAAAGTGTTTGCTTCCTTCGATAAAATTAAGTTTATTGTTTCAAAGTCGATTTTAGAATTCGGAGAAATAAATATGGTACCATACTTATCTAATTCTTCGTATTCCCCAATGATTTTTTTGTTGGTTTAATAGCCGAAAAAGATAAGAAATAATTACTCAAAAGGTTTTAAGCTCAAACACATGTGAATGTGAGACGTGCTTCAACGATGGAAAGTTTATTATCAACATATTGTGTTGACGCATAGGTTCGAAGCGTTTTAGAAATATTTATTTTGACATAATACCTATTACGTCAATTTCATTTTAATGCTATAGTTTTGTTTAATTATTTACTTATTGAATTTGAATTCTTAAAAAAGTGAGAGTTAATTGGGAAGTAATTCCACATCCACTATATTTCCCTGATCTTACTATATCAGATTCTGAGAGATCTCCTTGAATAAGGACGTCACTCTTAAAAACATTAATAGAGGACTGAACGCGGTTGGCGCTAATGAAAAAATGTCGAAATAAGCGAAGCTAGCAGTTCATAATGTAGTGCTGTTACTTACCCTGATGTATGGGATTGAGACATGGAACTGGCAGAGAAAGGACGACAGTGACTGAAATGCTGTAAAAATGATATCCCGAGGAGATCGTGTGAGAAATGTGGAGATTCGCAAAGAATGCTTAATCTTACTTACTAATTACCCGTACGAAAGGGACCGTTAGATGGCTTTGACATGCAGAACGAATGAAAGAAGAAAGGAGTAGGACGGATGTAAGGAGTGTATATGACGCGGATTCGAAAGGTAGAACAAGTCAGAATCGCCCGAGAAAGACATGGAACGATGAAGTGATCCACATACACGAGTCAAGAGTTAGAATAAGAGAAGATTATGTATGAGACGATTTATGAATGTGATGAAGCAAGTGGTGTGTGCCAAGACCGAGTTTGGCAGTTCGTCCTATCTGCCTACCCCTGCGGAGAAACGTCGTGATGGTTAGTTAGTTAGTTTAGACTTCTTCTCCTTGAACCACCGGATTTCTTCACTATGTTTATTTCAACATAAATTCAAATGAAATTTTATAAAATGCTACGCACTTGGCAAACAACCAAATAGATACATTTTGATTTTAATGTAAATTATTGATCCTACCTTCGTGTTGCAAATTTTAAATTTCAAAATCCTGCAAAAAGCACAATACATAGTTTTCATATTGACCTTTAGACATCTCAGATATGTAACGACCAAAATGACGCATAATCGACGTAATCATACACACTTTAAATAATGAATACGGCATTAGGATAATTTCCTCGGTCAGACCGTGTCAGTCTCGAGTTGAGATCGAGAGCGCTTTGGAACTGTAGCACATAAGCTCGCCTCAGGGCCTCCCGATCGATACGATTACGAACATAAGTTGGTGTGTATAAACACGGTTTACCTCATCAAAACTAGCGTGACCCTTCCTTCATAATAGCCTTCTGTGTCCATACAGACACGCCATATCATCGCAACAATGATATTGCCCATCAGATATTGCCCATCTAGCGATCAAAGATTGAAATGGAAATAATTACCATTTACAACAACAATAAAAAAAGCTTTAGTGGCTGAGATCGGCGAAGAATATTACTGGATTTCGCAGACTATACGTATCGTATGACTATTATTATGTGAGATCAGTCATAACAGCATAGTACATATTCAATCCGGGTCTCTTCAAGACCTTTTGTGAACAAATCCTTTCCTTAACCCGTCTCACAAAGCCCCATATAGACTCCTTAGCTGCACACAGTAGGTACATCTACATTGATGTTTATTATCCTTAGGTCAATATCCTTACATATATATTTTATAATCCTCACGTTAATATCCTTACGTTATGTTTTTATTAATAATCAGGCCTGTTCATTTCGTGCACAGGGAGGGGAGCGAAGAACAAAATGATACTAATACATAAATCTAAACAAACGTGAAACAGAACAAGACAATTAATATAATTTAACGGTCACAACTGGGAATCGAACACAGGATTATCGTTTTCTCATCGGGACAACGCACTATGGTCCCCTTTGAGGAAACTAGCTAGACAAAAAGATTTCAACGATGTTTTTATTTATGTACAAAAATATTCTCACAACATTGAAAAATGTCCATAGTATTATGTTCACATCGATAAAAAATTTAAAACAATACGCGCGATACGTGGCGACGTTGTAAACACGACACTACGGATGTGCCAATCCTTCGCCCAGCGGTCGGACGCTTTCGGGTGTGCACGCTGTTCGATCGTTAGTGTTGTTATTTGAAATCGGAGAGAAATTATGTAAATACAAAAATTGAAGTCTATGGTATGTTCTTTCAAATTAATTTAATTATTTTATAATTTGCCTATTCAACATTACTTAATTATTAATTAAAAATCGTGAAAAAAGTATCAATATTTAAAATTATTTGCCAAAGTTTAATTAAACTTTCAAAATCGTGTACCGATTTGTACCACCAAACAAAACTAGTTTCAAATAGAACCATTCTTTATGTATAATATCTTATAAAATTTGTTTGCTCAAACTTGCTCTTTTGTCTTTTACAGAGCCTCTACCTACAATCTATCGTTTAGATATTTTGGACATTCTAGAAGTAAAGGGCACGTCAAAGTTGAATTGTGCTGCAATACGGCAGTGTGTTTATGAACACTTAAAATATTTATTGAAGAAAAACAGTTTTTAAAGTCTCGGGGATAGTTTACTTAAGAAAAAAATCCCTTCGTTTATATTAATATTTTGAAGTCGGAAGAAGTACTTTAAAATTGAAGTTTAAACACGCAAAATGGCTTAACACAGTATTTATTCTTCCTGTAGAGACGCGTGATGAGAGACTACATGGTAGACCAGAAAAAGAATTTGGTTTATGCTCGTCAAAAAGCAAAACAAGAAAATCTCGAAGTCCACAAGAACTCTCTCATACTACTCAAATCAACTTGAGGTCACATGGAAAACGGGATGCTGCAAAAAAAAAATAAAAAATATCAACAACACATTGCAATATCTTACCTACTGGTGTCTTAAAATTATTATGGATTCCAGAAGTTCTAGCGAAGAAAATACAGAAGTCTGTTAACAAAGCCAATGTTGGAACATTAGCATTTAATAATAGTGACGATAGCGACTCGGCTAGTAATTCATAAACAAAAAATGTCATTCGGTTTTGTTCTTATATTATTTAAAAAAAATATTTTTAAATAATAACTTAAAATAAATGCTTCGTTATGACTTAACCGAACTATTGTACTATGGACATTTTAATAGTAATTAATTTTGTTTTAAAAAATCTGCAACAATGGCTAAAATAAATGTATATTTTTTTAAGTATTTTTTTTATTACATTGTGACCCTTTTGTATCAAATGCCATGAAAAAATATTTTTGTCTAGCTAGATCGGGATTTGGGACCACTGTGCAACGCCTCAATTCACTCGGCAATTGTAACCTAATATACAATATGTGTGTTCATATAAATGCAGCCATCCTGAAACTCGATATTAAAATTTACTAAACATTCTCTTATTTGATATTTTTTGTACGCGGATAATAAAGCTTTGGACGGTAACCACAATAATATTAGAGAAAAGAAATTGTGACGAGAAAACAAGATGGACAATCTCTTCGTTGTTCTCTCTTTATTCGAAATACGCTTACTGCAAATTCGAAATAGTCCGTTTGTAGTATTTACATACTCAGCTTAAATATGTATGACGAAATTATTGAAATAATACTTCGTTTCATTTTAAAGAAACAACTATTTAGGTCGGGGAATATGGAAAAAACATGCACACAATACGTTATTAGGTTCTCAGTTTGAGATATTAGAATAATTTGTGAGTATTTAAATTTAAAAAATGGAACTTCAAGGCATCTAAAAAACGTCAGCATTTCATAGACGATTCACCTATTTCTATTTCCGATAGCGATATCATCACAAAAACAACAGTCAAACTTCTCGGTGTCAATTTAGATTCGGACTTTTCGTTTAAAAGTCAAATAAATAGGACTGTAAGCACCGTTTTTTTCGCATAAGACAACTCAAGACCGTCCGAAGAAACCTTCCTACAGAAGCAACAAAACTAGTTATCAACTCTTACTCTTCTTTATGCCAGCCTTCCAAAATATCAAATTGACAAACTTCAATCACTGTTTAATACAGCAGCACGGCTCATAACCTGGGTTTTTAAATATTCGCACATTTCAGAAAACCTTCGTAAACTTCATTGGCTCAAGTGCCCTGAAAGAATCTAGTACAAATTGTGCTGGATGGTGTTTAAATCCATCAATGAAATGGCCCCACCCTACATCTCTGAAGTATGCGTCCCGGAAAATACTGGTCTGAGGCAGTCAACTATTAGATCAGCAACATATTAGCTGTAGGCAGACTGATGGAACCTAAGCGCAAGCCAAATACAAAGTTTGGTGATCGCGCTTTCGGAGTATCTGGGCCGAAGGCTTGGAATAAACTCCCTCCGGAACTAAGATCCATAACAAGTCCAAAAGAATTAGGTCTAAACTAAAAACTTACCTTTTAAGCTGTCATACCCTTAAATTAATTATACTATTCCTGAGAGATGGTCCAATTATATCTAATTTTCCAATTATGTCCTAAATCCTGTATCTAAATTTCTCTAATGAATAATTAGTTAATGTTAATTAAGTGTTAATCTTAAGTGACCTACCAGGTAAGTATGGTACTGTATATTATCTCCATATATAGTTAGTAATAACATAAATCATTGTAGAAATGTATTATATATTTGTACAGCGCCCTTGAGGTGATTTTGCACAAAAACGGCGCTTTACAAATCATCCAAATATTATTATTATCTTTTACTATCCGCCCTGACGTTAATAGTTGTTCCTTGTAGTAAATAAGTTGTGCTTATTAAGAAGTAATATAATATAATGAAATAATAATCGTGTGAATTTAGCCAATATATTCCCCACGGTTAGTTATTTAGAAAAAAAGTTTTGTAATTGCATTCGATTACGGTGAATTTATTTCTTTACGTCAAAAATCTTACAAAGTAGTAAAGATTTAATCAGTCTGTAAATTTGAAGAACCTCTGCATTAGAGACAATTTGAAGTTCGGGAAGTTGACACGACAAGTGGAGATCGAATCACCGGCAGCCTTCCGTGACTCGAGGTATTCCGTATTATACTCGAAACACACGAACCGGAGGCCCTAAGTTCTACTAACTACAAACATATAATACAGAATAATATCACCTCACAGGTATGCTATTCACTTAACGCCAGTTGGACTCCTTTTCTCTGGTAGCGTAATGGAGATTCTGTTACTTCTCGGTAAATTAGTTGTGCTTATTAAGAAGTAATATAATATAATGAAATAATAATCGTGTGAATTTAGCCAATATATTCCCCACGGTTAGTTATTTAGAAAAAAGTTTTGTAATTGCATTCGATTACGGTGAATTTATTTCTTTACGTCAAAATCTTACAAAGTAGTAAAGATTTAATCAGTCTGTAAATTTGAAGAACCTCTGCATTAGAGACAATTTGAAGTTCGGGAAGTTGACACGACAAGTGGAGATCGAATCACCGGCAGCCTTCCGTGACTCGAGGTATTCCGTATTATACTCGAAACACACGAACCGGAGGCCCTAAGTTCTACTAACTACAAACATATAATACAGAATAATATCACCTCACAGGTATGCTATTCACTTAACGCCAGTTGGACTCCTTTTCTCTGGTAGCGTAATGGAGATTCTGTTACTTCTCGGTAAATTATGTAGCACTCTAGGCGTGCTGCACAGTGCACACTGCGCATTATATTTGTATCTGTGACCTCATATTTCACATTATATTATATATTCATTGAAAGAAAAATGAACTTACCACATGAGAATTTTTATACAGATACTAGTAGATACTTATAGAAAGGAAAACTAACTTACCACGTGAGATGTTAAGGAAGCAATGATTTTCGTAGTTGTTTAGTATTATTTATTTATTAACGGACCATGTCCAATTACAACACATTACATATTTCACGAAGTTAATACAAGTAGAAATGTTACAATACAGGATAATTATTGTTATGACAAAAATAGGGCACATATAAGATAATGACAAGTCAAAACAGGAACAAGGTTTTGATGGTGTTTACGACTTCTGCCACATGAATATAAAATATTACTTGCGTAATGACTGATAAAAATCATTACGGCTTACACCAAAACATTCAAGATTCTGACTTGAGTTGACAAGTCTTGCCATTCCTGACATTAGTGAATGGTATCCATAATTTGTGGATTTTTGATTGAGAAAAAAAGTGAGTCTACAGGAAGAGCTATTGAGAGGGATGAGTTAAGTAAGTGAGTATCATACTGTTAATAATTTTGAAAATGCAGATGAAGTCCTTCCCAGGGTTTATAAAGGAATTAAAATTAAAGATAGAAGTTAAAATTTAAATCTTAAATTTTACTTCAAGTTCATCGTTTGAGTCATCGCCTCTTTTTATCCCTAACCTCCAAGCAATTAATTATTATACACTTAATTATATTATTTGTAATTTATCCCAAAACATTGGGAGTACAAAGCAGTAATGTTATATACAATGTAAATCAATTAACACAGGTCACCAATAGCAAACACGTGAAATAAAAAAAAAATAAAAAACAGTTAATTTCCATATTTGCTAAAACAACGATCGTTGTTGGGAGTTCTCGCCTTTCGCAACAACGATGCATCGTTTACTGGCGTTGAGAGGGTTAAATTAAAAGCCTTTACTGGAGTAGAGCGGAAGGAGTTATTTGTAATGTTGACCGAAAAATTGTAATGCGGATCTCAGAAGGAGAAACTCTTGGGATGAAATGTATAATAATTAATAACAATATTAAAACGCGTTAAGTATAAAAGACGCTGTGAACTGTGATGGAAAGCATAACTTAAATGTTCTAAACTTAACTCGAGTTAATGGGCCATAGCAATAATATGATATACTAGGTGATCCGGAAGGCGGAGTGAAATCGCATTTTTGTGTAATTAAATTTCATACATAAATAACCAAAACGAATGAAACATTCACAATACTAATGGAAGAAAACATAGTAAATGAATTTATGAAATAATAGTTTAGAGCGAATGACGACTTGGTCTTAACCAATTGACGTGAAGATAGTTGTGGAGAAAGCTTATTTCAGTCGAGCGTCAAACAAATTAGGAGCACGAAGTAGGAAGTTGCAAGGCATTATTTACAAACAATTAGAAGTGACCCTGTGTAAATATAACTGGTTAAGAAAGAATGTCTCAGAGGGTTTTAAAGCTCTGATAATAAGCTTACCACTTTTATCACCAGTCACTACTTTGGACTCGACAATGTTTAACATGAGAAACAGTTCCCATTGATTAAGATAACCTAATAAGGTCACTAGAGCAAGAGTGGTGTAAGTTTGGGTTATAGTGTATAACCCTCACTTATTGAGAAATCTAATTAGACTAACTAATCTAAACCTTTTTGTGATCTTCCAGAAGAGTAAAAAAACACCAACTACTTCAGCAATTTGGGTATAACCATATTTACAACAGTAAGTAGTGCCAGATAATTAAACACCTTAAAATATATACATAGTAGTCCCAGAGAAAAGTCGAATGTAGGTGATCGACGATCGTCCTCTTCCTTCTCACACGTCTTATATGAAAACGAAAAAGACAATATACTAGAATGACGACATCACGTACGAACTCTATCTGGTACTACCATATCATTTCAGTTTGAACGTCAAATTTTCAAAAGCATTTATCTCCATTATGCAAATTTGGAGTTAGACTATTCTTGCGCCAGTGTCCTCTTTCCAGTGGTTAAAATAACATATATTAACAATAATAGGAACTCAAAGTAAAATAATATTCGGATAGATCCTTGTAGATTTTAAGGTAATTTCATCCCATAGTAACGAAAGACATGTCGGTTCTTGTTATAGCTGAGTAGTGAGTAAACTGGTGCCCGGGTACAACCAAAACTACCTTAAGCCAGGACAGGACAATAAATCAAGTTGGCCTTCTATTCACATAAGAGCCTCCCAAAAAGCAGGAGTATCTTACATAAATAAAAGGCCAACATGATTCAGTTTCCTGGCCTGGGTTGAGGTGGTTTTGGTACAACGGGTACACTGCACCGCGGCCACGAAAGTCATTCAGGCCTCCTCTGAAAAGAATCCGCCGTAAAATGAAAAATCGAGAGAGTGCAATGTATCCTAAAAGACGGTCGTAATAATATACCACAGAAAGAATAAGAAGTGATACCCATACATAGAAAAGAACCTAATATCGCACTCCCGCAACTACATTGCTATAAGTCAAAATCAAATTGTTTTTTAGTAAGTAAATATCTACTAGGTTTGATAGTATTGTACATTTGAAAGAACCCTCAGCAAAATATCAGAACTTTAACTAACATGGTTACTGCAAGAATTTACTGTTCAGGTGTAAAAAAAACAATTTTCATAACCGTTTGACGAACTTCTTGTAATTTGAATAATGCTAAACGTTCACAATTCTCAGCTAGTATTTTGATCTCCAATCCATCATCATTATTTATTAAATTATAAACACACTTCGCAATTCACCACTTACTTGAGGTTTAATCAATTGAATGCATTTAATTAAATTGTTTTTATTATTTAATACTACTTAATTTCACACTCCCAACTTATTGCTTCCTTAGAAAAATTATTCATACTTTCCAAAATATAATACCTACGCAGGTACGAAAACAAAAAAAACTTGCGTCATATTTATAATATTATATATTATATACCTAGTAAATGAAGACGCAAAACAGTAAAATCCATTATCTTAGTGTGACATATTTTGAATCTGAATGGTAGCAGAAGTCGGGGACGCCCGAGGAAGACATGGAGTGAGTGAATCAGATACTTGAGTCGGGCCATTTCAAGAGTCAGAATAATACTAGAGTATGCATGAGACGATGTATGAATGTGAATGAGGCAAAGAGTGTGTGCCAAGACCGAGTTGTTTTGCGGTCCGTCCTTTCTGCCTACCACTGCGGGGGAAGCGGCGTACTGGTTAGTTAATTAATATTTTGACTTACGACAGTGTAGTTGCGGATGTGCGATGTACCTACATAATAATATTATATTATTTGATTCCTTCGTATCTGAATCTCTATCTATTTTATACGTGTGGTTAGAATCTAGACGAACAAAATATAAAGTTATTTTAGACTCATGGGGAAAAAAGGACAAAGTAAACAATCATCTGGTCAAAATCCAGCTTGCTCCAAATCGAGCCTTTTCTGGCTTGATTAAAATTTCTTAGAGGCTTTCGTTTTTACTTTCCTCGGGAACTCTACAGACTCCGGACATCAGTAGCCGGCCCAGCTCGGCAGAGTCTAAAAACCGCAAAATACTTTCCCACACTACTCAGGAGAGATGCATACTCGGTGTATATACAGTATACACTGCTTTGGGTACTAAACTAGACTATAAAAGCGGCTAAGTACCAGCGAATACCCACTGGCTATCACAGTAAGCAGAAGAGGGGTTTAGAGCCACCGAGCAAAAAGTTGTACGACATTTGGGGCACATTTCGGTAAACGTGCTGATACTGTTACTTTGACTTTATTAGGTAAAGCCTTCATTCTTCTTCATAGTGAGAAACTGATGCTTTGGAAGGACAATGAAATAATATTCACCTGGTGGAAGAATTAGCTATGAACCTCTCAAATATTCATTTTAGTCCAGTTCCATTTGATCCATATTTTACAATTAAAGAGAAAATCCTTGCTAATTTTATGACGCCAGAGCTCACGGATAGAATTTTTTTAGTGGCACGTACAAGTAAATATTCCGCTCACATTAAGGCTAGTAAGTAGTTACCACCCGGCTTCGCCAAAGATTTCATTAGATTAGTTCATTCTGCTTCAGAATGAACTATTCAGCTTTAAAGTTGTTAAGATTTATGGAAACAAACAAAGGGTAATCAAAATAACTGAATAAATTACTAATAATATAAAATTAAACTTTGATAGGATATTAAAACATTGTAACGTAAAATCCATACGTTATTTCACCGTATGTTAATGCGCTATTTCCTGTATCTGTACTACCCAGTAGGTATATAACAACCAGTAATGCCAAAACTCCCTCAACCAAGGACAGGACACTGAATCAAGTTGGCCTCCTATTTATATAAGATTCTCCGATTCTACCTTACGTGTATAGCTAATTAGTTAAAACATTTAAACATAAATAGAATGGCTTATAACATAATTATATAGGAGAATCTATGATATATGAGATTGATAACATTTTGCCCTCTTGACCTTCAAAACAAAGGGAAGCTCATGTAGGAAAGGAACATGAGCTTTCTAAAAACACTGCGGAAAGCCCTGGCAACGCCGTGAAGCTAGTCGTATAGCCTTATAATAATAATAATATTTGGATGATTTGTATAGCGCCGTTTTTGTGCAAAATCACCTCAAGTATAAATAAGCGCTAAGTCTTGTAGCAAAAATTTAATTGATTACTTTATGTTATTTCGCAATTTCCGTTCCAGAGTGGATGGTTATCTCAAAATCGCCCTGGAATAAGACTACCATTTAGAGTTGTAACGTTGCTTGAAATGGTTCTAGCCGTGTTTGTTAAATAGATTCTAATAGCCAGGTCCTTTCCCACATTCCTCTCCCCAGTACTTTCAGCCTCGCACATACCCCAATTGTGGATGCCATAGTATTTATTACTGGCTCCAGACGATTAGGAGCAGTTTTAACTCTTGCGCAGTATTCACATAAAAAAGGTCAACTTGATTCAGTGTCCTGGCCTACGTCGCGGTGATTTTGGCAGTACACAGCCGAGGAGGCGGTAGTATACTTACGTATTTGTTTCAAGTCGTGCATGGCAAATTAGCCGAGTAACCAGATTACTATATCGGCATCGGAATTTAGTAGGAGCATTTATCGAAAATGTTTTTTTTTTTCACATTGGGAGAATGGAAATTACTCGCACAACGACCCGTTGCGATTCCGTTCAAATCATTGAACTGCATAAATATCAACGGTACAATGATGATAAATAACATAATCCTCATCCAATTTATAAACGAATCCAAGATGGGAATCGCATGACAAAACCCGTGCTGTCAGTACTCAGGCGTGCTGTAATGGAGGATAATAAATATTATTAATTATAAGTCGGTAGTTTGAACCCGTGATAAATCACAGGAAAACTTTAATTCGAGGAAGGGTTAGATTTAATTTGAAAATATGTTGGTGCAATCTCAATTTTCGTGGTAAAATGTCGTGATACTGTTCAAATATTGAATCTTCAAAATACAGAACGAAATATTTTAATGTTTTATCGCAAATATCTATCTCCTATCTTTCCATATGTATATAAAGAAGAATGTCCCGTTGTGGATTTGTTTTTCTATACATTCTACATTTTTATTACGAGATTGGTGAAATTTTTTACACTTGACGTTCAAAATAAGAGGAAAATTACTGTCTACTAATTTCGAAAAACCATGCGTAAAGCCCGGGCAACGCCGGGGACTTACAAAACAAGGATAGAAGAAAGCAGAATTTGTGTGAAATGAAAAAAAATACAACCTCATTATTTAACCATTTGACTGCATTATAAAATGCATAGACATAATAGAGTTTTAAAGTATTCTTGATGTTTGATATCATAACTTAAGCCAACAAAAAATCATGATTCATAAATAAAGTTTAGACATTTCATTTAATAAGTATACATGGACCATGGATGGTGCAGTCAAAATAATAATATTAATTAGTGATAATACATTAAAATATCCACTAAAAATACAATAACAACTGATGATTCCAACGGTAACATTGGTAGCACCGCAACATCTCGTCTCGCGGGGGTCATGTGCGTGTAACAAATCTAGCGTGGCCTCGCCTCCTGGGTCGGACCATAACTGGACTGGTAATGGAGAGCCACAATAGTCGGGAGTAATAGAGCCTAGAGACGGTCGGCTGGTTCACGGTGTCGTCGGCTGCTCTAGCGGGCGATTGTTAGCGCGAATCGCGGAACGTTCACCTCTACAATTAAGGGCCCACTATTCGAATTTCATCCAATTTCCGACATACTTTCCTTAAAATTTTGAAGTTTTTAAGCTCTTAAAAAAATATATGTTATTCTTTAAGATAGTATCTATTTGTTCCAAAAGCCGAAACGGTAATTATTTGAAATTCCCTCGATAGAAATAAATCGCAAAGCATGCTCCGAAAAATATTATTAACACGTTTATTTCTGTTATTTTACAAGTTATATGTATGAAAAAAATCACAATGCTTCGTTTAATGCTACTCAATAGACCCCAAAAGTGATTTTTGCTATTTTTGAAATACGCCGTGATTTATTAAACATTTTCACAACTGTCGCTTACGCCTATTGCTTTTAAATCATATTTATTATAGCGCGCTCGCTCCGACTTGAAGATTAACCTATCTTCTTTGAAAAGTTCATTCGCCAACTCGAGGGCTTTGGGGGCAGACATGTCGTTCAACGTTCTATGATCTACAGACGTGCGATTACGTGCAAATATTTGAATCTATAAAGATAATTTTTACGCGTGTAAAGTTTATGAGTTAATAAATATTGTTTTTTCAAAGATGGGAAATACACGAAAGATATCCCGTATTTCAAAGAAAAAATGATATCTCATAAAATTATATCCTATCTAATAGGTGAGAAGAAAAAAATACAATTTTTGATTTATAAGCTTATATTTATTATAAACGATAATTTACTATAAAAATTAATAATTCATATTTTTATTTATGTATTGTGTAGTAAAAAGTTATAAAAATTATTATTTTATTTTTTTCAGAATACGATAAACGATAATTTATTATAAAAATTAATTATTATTTTTATTTATGTATTGTGTAGTAAAAAGTTATAAAAATTTTTATTTTATTTTTTTCAGAATACGTACTTTGGGAAATAAAACTAATTCCAAAACATTAGAAATTACAGGGCAAGTTCTTATTAATTCACAATGCAACGATGTCCGAAATATAATATAATATGTAATAATAATATACCGTCCATCTGTTTCAAATAACAATACTCGAACGTGGAATTCAGAATAATAATGAACATGCGAGCGAAAGAAGCTATTGAAAGTTCTGAAACTGTGGGGAATATAATTTAATAAAATAAAATACTTTTTTGTTTTAAAACCACGATATTTATTAATTTAAGAACCGACCGGTTTCGCTTTACTTAAGCATCATCAGGGTACAAATTAATACTAAACAAGAAGTACATAATGTGTGCATATATATAACAAAATATAGAGGGAGACAACATGATACAAATATAAGCAACACAAAGACGGTCATAAAATACATTAACATAAGTGCACAAGTAATGGAAAACCCGCTAGATAATTATGTAGACTAATGGGTTATACGAATAAATCGGGAGAAACAAAACATCAATAAAACCTCAATAATAACGGTTTTTCCGAATTCGCAAATCATTTGATCGATAGCTTGCCTTCCTGAATAAATCTAATTTTATTTAATCATTTACGGCCAAGATATTTTTGACAATGGTGTGTTTTTATCTTTCTGTATTCCAATCATTTAGCTTTGCTTTTAGGGTTGTGCCCCAGTATTGCTTTTTGGAGACTGTAAACGGATCTCTCGGCATTTAATGAAACTGCAGCAGAACAAAGGCTGTTGCTATATTGACGTTCATGGTATGTTTTGCTCAGATTGACGATAAGGTTTCCAGATCCGCATTTCGCTCGAAGCATGTTTAGGGTAATAAGTTTATAGTTTAGGGTTCTTTCACCGTATTTATGGGAACATTTCAGAACCACCAATCTTTCATTTTGAGTGAATCTTGTGTTTGTGATTAAATTATATTTGACGATTTAAACAAATAATATTTAGAGAAGTTAAAAATAAAATTGAAAGTTCACTGAAAGCTTAAAACTATTAAAAGTAGTAATTTCATAAAAATGTAAATAAATAGAGCCCCTTTCACATTTTAGAATGTAATTTTATGTTGCTTACATGTTTTATTACTCTTTATAATTATTGAATTGTTTAAATGAATAAATAAATAATTACAAAAAAGTCTTCTGATTTGTAAGTCCTCAGGAAGCACTAAGGATCTTTCTATCTATCTTTATAATATAATAAATTTGATGAGCATAAAAATGTAAACGTGTATATAATTTATATAAATGTACAAAAGTAGATATTACACGTGTATAAATATTATATTGCGCATATTATACAAGATGTCGGGGGTAAAGTGCACAAACTTCGGGAGGTGATTCTAATTGATAGTACAAGTAAAAAAGAAAAAAAAACTTTTTTTGGAATTCCAACGTTTTAAGATAGTTTTCGAGTAAAAAAGTTTAAAACCTTATTGATGTAAAAATATATTTATTGATTTTATAAAAGTTATAAATTACTTTTATAAAAGTGAGAATAGTATTTTAGTAAAGTAAAGTAATTTTTATACCTATACAAATAACTTTCGTAAATGTTTTTTGTAAAATTAAAAAAAAAAATAATTAATTAAATCCGTAATAAAACCCATATTTTGAGAACCATCTTCATTTCGACTTCCTTCTCATTTGGTCGGTGCATTATTACTCTAAGGTCGGTGCTAACTAAAAATGGTTCTGTTTTTCTAAAATTGCAATAGATGTCGGTAATTTAATTTCATAATCCCCAAAATTATTCCTAATACGAATTCAGACACCTCTGTCGGATTCTTTTAACACTAAATTTTGTAGGTGTTGCCCAAATCTAAATTCTTTACGCGGAAAGCGGGCCCTTAAGCAATACAGGCAGCAGTGAGTCGGTCCCATACGGCAGCTCTAGGTTCTATATAGTCAGATGCTAGGCAGTGTAGTGGTAGATGGTAGGCAGTTAGGCAGTAGACAGCCAATGGTGGTAGTGCCACGGTAACGGTACCGGAGTACCGGAGGATAGCGCTCGGAGCTCGGAAACGAAACGTTGCCCCATTGCAGCTTGCAACCGGGCGATGGACCAGTGTCGTCGGGGATTGTTCGCTTTTTGCGGAAGTACTTTTTAATAGTAACCTTAGCAGGGACGTATTAACCCCTCAGGTCTTTGGCATGTCAACCGTTATGTTTCATATACGCTACCAGAAATTCAGAGAATTTGTTTGTATTTCCGCTTCGCAATAAATCGAAATAAATGAAATCAATTTTTCATCTAACCACTGAACTAAAATTACTGATAAAGAAAAAAAAAACACATATTTTATTAGAAAAATATATTATAGACATTACTCCCACCTCACTTATTGGCGTTTCATACACAAATAATTTATCAAATTCATAATTATTTCTCAAATTGCGGTCGGAACTTTTGGTTAAAGGTATACATTTGAATTATTTTGTGGTTAACTTCTAGATTTGAATATAAAGCGTCATGTTTTCTCTTCCTAACACCGTTTAGTTCATACGTCTCACCATGACAGTAAGGAAGATATAACGATTTCTATAAGACCATATGACCAAATCGACTCTACGGTGTATTAGCTGTTTGTTCGAAAAACCGAACAAATTATCCCAAGGGGTTAAAACCAAACCTTCCAACATAAATTTGTAATAGAGCATAATCTATTTTTACAAATGTATTAGTGGGCAAGTATCTTTTTGTAAAATCCTACCTTGGCTTGGTACTATGTTTATATCCCTGTTTCTTTTTTGTTTTTCCATGTTTGATCTACTCAGCCTCCCTTCTTCTAATTTTGTACTGTTTTGTATGTGAAACTTATAATTTATTTTAAATAATGAAGACAATATTAGTGATTTCTAAACGAAAATCTGAAACAGAAAAATCAGAAAAGGAAACGGTCACATCTGGGATTTTCCTTTTCTGATTTTTCTGTTTCAGATTTTCGTTTAGAAATCACTAATATTGTCTTCATTATTTAAAATATTACAATTTGAGGTTTTACTCAATAAAGTTATTCCGAAAAATAAATACTTATAATTTAGATTATTTTTCTAGTTTTGTACTGTTTCGTATGTGAAAATTACAATTTTGATATCAAAATGCCAATGTAAAATTATACATATTAACTCGCACCTAAGTATTGTAAGTTCCTCCCGTCCTACAATGAGTTTTGTAACTCTTTGGGATTGCCCTAGCAAAAAATAAAAATAAAATTAAAAAATTTCAAAATACTAAAGTGCGATATTCTCTAGTTAGCTCATAAAAACAATTTGTTTCGAAGATCAATTTTTTTGACGTAACTATAAATTAATTTATAAAGAGTTGATTTAAGGCCAGTTCAATAAATGACATTTTATGGTACGTATACATTTGCGAAGCCGAAAGAAGAGCGAGCCGAGCCTTGATTTATGGGAAAGGAATGAAGCAACTGCAAATGGCGTTTCGCGCCATTTTCGGTTTCACATAAGTTGAGGTTCAGATAGTATTTATTCTGGCCTATGTTACAAAACATACTAATCTATGCAAAAAAACAGCAAATTTTGAAAAATCGCTACCATCATCCAATAGTATCAAATTTGAAATGCAGTTCAAATGCAATTCATCGCCACTGTTATGCAGATGTTTGTTTAAAATATTTTTCCCTAAAGTGACGCGAGTGGGGCCCCGAATGGTTCAATCCGCCCCTGAACCAAAACACAGTAAAATCGTTATACCTATTGTGGAAGAAATCTTTCAGCAAGTACTACCACTTCAAACTGACATCACCAGGAGACATCCGTAGCAGCCTAAGGCCATCTGTACATGGAGACACTTACAAGCGACTCGACTTTCGTGCGCGTAGCATACGCGCCGCTCGACAGTACCCGCCATACTATTTTGCTAGTGCTCATACACGACGCTACGCATCGTGTACGGGTTTAATGTCAGTTTTATTTTTTATTTACTACAGGTTATTTATTACTATACATTTGAAAAATGTTTTGTCTGTTCAACTAGGAGGAATTCCCGTTTAAGGACAAGCAAAATTTAAATAAATTGACTTACATATTTTGTACAACTAAAGATAAAATTAAAGAGAAGAAAAGAAAATTAAAGAAAAAATAAAAAATAGATGAAAACATAAAGAGTTAATGTTAGATTATCAAACTTATTAAAAGCTAGAGTGGCTTGACATCGTTTTAACTCGACGGCAGCACGTAAAAAAAATTATCAGTATATTTCGAGTAGCGCTGTGTACGGAAACCAGCATTAAGGAGAGGCTTAATTCACTATTTTGATTAATCTTTATAACGAATTGGTGTACATTATGAATACCAAAAAATATGCTTTAGATAAATTGAAGGTTTCCCTATCGTTTCGCTTGAGTAGAATACATATAAAAAAAATAAATTACTCAATGAAAAATATAAATGTAAGCTACTTAAAATTTTCTTTTTCAATAGAAATGTATGAACGCATAAACGAAAAAACTTTAAAAAATACAGTATAATAGCTAAGATTATCTGTGACAGTTTCACTTGATTATTTTTTTTGTTTTCTTATAAAATTATTTAAAAAATAAATAAAAACCAGTTTTGTGCTTGAAATCGAACTTTCTAGACTCCGTTTGTCAAGCGATTTCAATGCCTATTACCTACAATATAAGGTATACCAAGAATATACACATTTTTGGCTTGTAGCTTCCTCTTAAACAGATTAAATATAAAGCGCGGGATGTCAGTTGATCACCAACGGTATAGTCACATCACTTCACCAGCGGTATATTATTCATATGGAATATATGGGAGGATGACCTATTTACTGCTTCCAAGTTCTGTTGTTGTAAATGCAATTCAATTTTCGAACGCAAAGTTTATGTAAGTATCCTGTAGCTACATATACCGGTGTCGGAGGTACGCTGTACAAAAAATGGAAAACATTCCTAAAAACTACTTCCATAATAACATGCCAAGCACAAAACCATATATGATTGTGAATAAAGCAAGGGGTGTGTGCCAATACGATTGGTTTGGCCAGTGCCGATTAGGTGTTAGGTATGAATTTTAATTTAAGGTTGTTTATTTATTATTTTCATATTTTATTGGCTCCTTTGCTTCTTGGGAAGTCGGCGCCCGGAGCGGACAGCTCCAATTGCGTTCATTCCATTCTCTCTACCTACCGCGTGATAGTCAGTTAGTTAGAGCAACAAAATATGAAACTTACACAATTCATCCTGTTCTTCTTGTAAATAGAATTTATGTAACTATACATTTTCATGAAAAAATAAATAGATACCGAAGTGTCCCAGATACTCTCAAACCGTAGGTTATGATAAAATGTTGTATAAAAAATAAATACATTAGTAATACGGAACATAAAAACATAACAAGAAACATGGAACTGAAAATATGTTAATTAGTTCAAAATCTGTTGTATTGGAGATTTATTTTGAAATATTCCCGCTTGACCTTCATATTCAAAATTTTTAACGCTTTTATGGTAAACTTTTAAATGCAAAGAGAAAGCTTGGTGTTCTCTATTTCTAAAACTGTTAATTTAATTATTAACATCATTATACATATGTCTGACATTAATAGAAAAAAGACGTAACGAGTTTTATGAGGGCGTGTGTTTTGATGACAGACATAGCACAAAGTAACTCAACGGCTTTCGATGTTTCGTGACAAATACAGCACTACGTGGCCCGGTTGACGATTTAAAAAGGTAATAAAAATTATTACTATTTATTTATACAATAATTAAAAAATAAATAACCTTGTTAATAAAAATAGCTTGATTAAGAACTCCTTTCCCGGTTGACGATCGTCGATTCAAAAAACGTAATAATGACTACTGTTGAGTGAATATAATTAATAACTCTTTACCAAAAATAACCAAATTAAGAACGCCTTTCATGGAAAGGTGATGAATTTATTTTTAACCTACAAAGGGTTGCTGATGGGGACTTTTGTCGACGAACTTTACTGAGTTTGCATAAATGAGGCTTCGCCAATTATGAAGCCTAACAACAAATATAAACAATAACTTAATAATATCACAAATGACCCCGTTACGGAGGAAAATATATTTATATAGCGTGTTTTGGCATATTAAAACAAAGTACATATGTATTATTTTCTACACAACAAATGTTGGAAAAATGGTGAAACATTTCTTTGCTTTATTTTTCAAATATTTTATATTGTACAAAACAAATGTTTAACAATTACATTGGCTTATAAAACGATAAAATATTTTTATAATTTCCCTAAGAAAAAAAACAGATATTATTAAATAAATAAATAAATAAACAAATGTTATTTGTTCACTCTATAATATTATTTTAACTCTTAAACTAAACTCAAGAGCTATTTCTCTAATTTCTCATTTCCTATAAAGTATTATTTATTATTCCTTTAAAATAAAATAAATTTCTTCCTCCTCGGAACAGGCTCAGCCTAGTAAGGTGATTTATACAAAAAAAAAATATTTGTATCTACCTTGGCTAATAAAAATAATTAAAAAGAAAATAATATGTACATTTCAATTACTTTTAAACCAGGGTGGATACAAATATTTTTTTTTGTATAAACCACCTCACTAGGCAGAGACTATTATATTATTATAATAATAATTCCACTATCTTGTTATCCCATTATGTTTATTTGTGTAACAATATTATTAAGAAAAAAAAATAAGAAATAAAAATTTGTAACATTTAAAAAATCAAGAATCGTAGTTTCATCGTCTCTGCTTACCTCTGCGTAGAAACTGAGTGATTGGTTATACTACCTGCCTATTGAGCTAAGTATAAAAGCGTGACAAAACTGACGGTGACAGGTAATGCAATTTCACTTTTGGGAAGAGTAGGAAATTAAATGCTAGAATTTCGAATGTGACTCCGCCGTCTGTTCAGGTAAATTCTAATTTCGAACCATATTTAGAAAACTCATAATGATGAAGAAAGGTTCAGATTGACAAACTTATCTCTGCAGCCATTCGAAAGAGATTTTCTTAGACCTCCTTCACAAGTGTGAATTTTTTAAATATATTTTAGGTACGTACTAGCTTTCATAACCGGTTTCGCCAGCATTTAGTTCCCAGTTATGTTATATCATATGCTTTGACACTCGACTATAGGCGATGTTTTCGTTGAATTATTTAGTGTATTTGCCAGGTTTTGGTTGCTTAGGTCGTGAAACAAAAATGTCAAAAGATTGTCACTTCCCGTCGCACTGAGCAACTCTTACGTAACAAATTGGAACTATTACGATTGATTGCATTTTCATTTCAACGTGACTAGTTGTTTACAATTAAACGGAAACTTCAATGGATCATAGTTAACTACTACAATAGATAATAATTGCGTTGCTCAAGATTGTTTTTTAATGTCACACCCCTAACGTCTTTCATAAGCGACTTTTTAGTAAGACGACAAATAAAATACACACAGAAGGAGAAAATAGACAAAAATAAAAAAATAAAAAATTCAAGAACCGACTTAAAACTAGTGAGAAATACATTAATGAAATTACGTCTAACATTAATTATTAGGAGCGGCTTTATTGATAAGAAGAGTTCACGAGGTTTAAAATGTATAATACGCCACAAAGGTGGAAATGTGGTATGAAGCGGAAAATGTACTTGTGACTTTGAGATACAATTTATTTGTTTTGTTAAGATCTTTACTATCAGTTGTACAATTTCTTACGTTTATTCTCACTGAATTGCATCATCATCATCAATAATTTATTATTATTCTCGAATATTACAATTATTAAACCTAGGAGAGAAACTGCGGTTAAATAAGATCACTACACGGCATACTATTATTGTTTTCAATACATTTTTTACATTCTGTACAGTAAATTACATTTACACCGGTGAAAAAAATTTCATTGAAACATGAAAGATTGCAAGAACGGGGTTAGATGAACCAAGGCATCCACGGAACCAAGGCAAGTTGTAGGAAGAGCTTGAGGGCTAAGAGATGGAAAAGAATAAGGTTGGAAAGAGGACCTGGGTAGTCAGATCTCGTCTGATAGCTAAACGAATTCAAACGATGTTTCGAATCAGAATAGCGGTGAAAAATTCATTTAAGTGTATTTAATATTGTTATTAATTTTATATAGTTCTCATAGAACTTTGAACCAGTAACCTTTGAGTTCAAATTAAGTTAAATTGGTCTGCCACGAAGGTCATCAAGTAAATTTACAAAAAAAATGCCCGAAAATGGCAATGCCCACATATGTGTCCGTAAAATCGTAGTACAACCGGGAAACTGGTGAATCTACAACACACTTTAAGAGGAAGCTACAAGCCAAAAATATGTATATTCTTGATATAACTTATATTGTAGGTAATAGGCATTAAGATCGCTTGACAAACGGAGTCTAGAAACGTTCGATTTCAAGCACAAAACTGGTTTTTATTTATTTTTTAAATAATTTATAAGAAAACAAAAAAATTAATCAAGTGAAACTGTCACAGATAATCTTAGCTATAATACTGTATTTTTTTAAATTTGTGTCCTTTACGCGTTCATACATTTCTATTGAAAATATGTTTTTTAGTAGGTTACATTTATATTCTTTATTCAGTAATTTATTTTTTTATTTGTATTCTACTCAAGCGAAACGATAGAAAAACCTTCAATTTATCTAAAGCATATTTTTGGTATTAATAATGTACACCAATTCGTTATAAAGATTAATCAAAACAGTTATTTAGCTAAGCTTCGCCTTAAGTCGATTTTGTGGCATTACTTTTTGTATATGAGCTTTCGTTTCCGAGTAAATCGTTCGGAAATGATTGTTTTTGCACAAATTTAATTAATATCAGCTGTAATATATTTTAAAATGCGTTGAAGCTAGAACGGGCTTAGACTCTTAATTTAAATCGAAAAAAACACCATTTTCTGTTTTTACTACGATTTTCTGGACACTGTTTATATTATGCCCATGTGTCCCATTTTACCGATGACTCACCGCCATGAAGAGAGTAGCTGGGCGCAGGTGAGGTACGACTGCGCAATAGCCACCTCGCTCCTCTGTGTGTATTCAACGCCTGTACAAGAGGCGGCCAGGGGGGTGGCTAGCACTTTGTGGTGATATATTTTACTATCTCCGAGATGTCATGTGGGAGATAGGGAACCGAAAGGAAGTAGGGGATAAGAAAACGAGAAACCTGTATATTAAGATCCAGTTACTTAAATTCAACACAGAAACGCCATTAAGGTACGTTTCGTCGCTAAATTGTGGACTTTCGGCTTTGCAATACTGAAAATAGAATTAAGATTTTTTTTATTATAGTAGAAAAACATTACCAAGTGTTTGAATCATACTTTATGATGATGGTAAATACTCGTATGTAAGTAAGGTCACTCTATTAATTGGCATTGTGTTACCTCCGTATGATACGGTTCTAAGGAAACTTTTTATGTTCTTTAATCGAAAAAATACAACTTTGACTTTTTTAGCCTCGGAACAAATTTTCACAGCGTTTAAAACTCTATTCACAAGGATGGGTTTTTTCAAACTCTGTCACATTTGATTTCGACGATCTACGGCTTTTTGAATCTTTGACATATCCCCGTTCAACGCCGATTCTCGGCCGGTTTCAGCTATTACGGTTTTAGCTTTTGGGGCACCTACTTTATCATTATGAAAATTTTGCTTGTGTCGTGATGGAGGACTTAGCCAGCCGAGGAATTGAACACACTACGCCTGGGTGGAACCCAGACGCGATGCCAACTTAGCCATTGATCGGTCTTAAATAAAGTTTACATATATTTTGACTGTGCCTGTCTCACTACGGATGTCACGTGTCGGTGAATATACCTATTTGTTATTTTCAAATATGTATACGAATATTTATGTCTACAATACTTTCAAAAGAACATTGAAGGAAATAAATAAATATGTGTACAAAATTACAAAAAGACAAATTCGAATGGTTTTGAATTTATTAAATCCTAAAATCTGCAAAACAGGGTCCTACACTAAAATACCTCCTTAATTTACAGTTTTCGTATTGATTTCGAATAAAACCGTAGTTATTTGGTATGGTTGTTTGCCATTAGAACCCAGTAACAGCAGTATCGCGATATCTACAACATTGTAACACTAAGTACCTTC
Source organism: Hesperophylax magnus (assembly GCA_026573805.1). Taxonomy (NCBI): domain Eukaryota; kingdom Metazoa; phylum Arthropoda; class Insecta; order Trichoptera; family Limnephilidae; genus Hesperophylax; species Hesperophylax magnus. Next base: position 136,824 of record JAIUSX010000035.1, read on the forward strand.
AAGGAATTACATGGACATTAATTCGCAGGATCGAGGAGGTATGCGGCGAATTAATAGTACGACCCACGTCCAATCGGATGCAAGACAACACTTAAATTAACAGTGGAAACCACAAATTATCAGTAATTAGTACTTTGTCCGTATGTTTCGCTTTTAAATTCGTTTACCTAAATATTTATATTGTTTAAAAACAATTAGTTGACCACCTCCGTAGTTTAGTGGTCGACATTTGGGACATGGGTTTGAAGGTTGACATTGGGGTCGAGTTCAAAATACACATATTGGTTATCTACAAAATTTAAAAAAATGTAAAGATTTGAATGCAGGCCAAGAAAATATATATACTGTAACTTAGTTAAAGTCTAAAAGTTTTCATGGGTGCCCCAACCAAAAATAAACCGAATATTCCTTCGGGACTGGAAGATTCATTTTACACATGGTATAAATAATAATGGAAGAAGTGCCTTGTGGGTGTGTTTTGTGATCCAAATATTTGCGCAATTTGGGTCTAGATTTTCATACAAAACTGGGTTTTGGAAATTCAAATGGGATGGAGATCTACGATTTCAGGCGAGTGTAAGTGAGACGGAATGGTGGGCAAAACGGACATTCAAATTTGTAGGGAAGGCACTTTATATGGTTTTACACAACCCCGTCAGGATAATATTATACTTTATACGAGTAGGTACAGTCAGTAGATACATGAGCACTAAGGACGCTTGTTTCACAGAATTTGAACAATATTCATCAAATTTCAAAGTTAAAATTCATGTGAAAGATTTATTCAAGTTCTGTAATAATTTCATCGTGGGTCAGTTATTTCACAGTAATTTGAGAATAATAGAACTTGAATATGACCTTCACGGAACTTGAATATGTATTAACTTTGAAATTAGACGAATTTTTCAAATTCGCTGAAACAAACCGTCCTAAGTTTTCTTTATTTTAGTTATTTATTTTTCATGGTCTCCATAAAACAGTTATACACCAATATATGTATTATAATGAATACTATAAATTTAAAACAAAGGTACAAGGTAAAGATAAAGATTTTCTCTAAATTTACACGATATGTCTAAAGTCGTGTCTCCCGCGATACCGTTTGCAAAAACATTGAACCAAATGTTGGCGCAAATATGCTAAATGGGGGGGTGGCTAAAAACATTTTTGTATGCAGACATAATATTCAATGTATGTGCAAACATTATCGCAGGGATAATACGCTTAATGAAAAGAAATCTGGTTAATGGGAAGGTATGCATTTATATCTACTTGTGTATCGGATTTGAGAAAACGCTCAGTTCTAAATGACAATGTAGAACATTGAGTAATCTTTGACTAAGTCTTTCGCTAAGGGTATTTTACTTAATTTTACATTGGTTTACACTTTATACTGCGATATTTTTCCACAATAAATACCTACCTGCCACCCCAATAATCGCAATTTGTGTGAGCCTCGTCGATTTGTGATCGAATGCAAATTCACTTACGCGAGGAAATGGTTGTGATCCAAAATTTTAGATTTAAATATAAACGTTATATAGATGTTTTCTTGAATATACACACTGGAACATTAATTGAAATTTTCCTATGACGCAAGAGATAAGGTTAAATCCAGTAACTTTCCAACTCCACAATATTACACAACAATTGCTGGTGGAGGATTACTCGATTATTGCAATGGAATAAAACAGCATAAAGTTGTCTAAAACAAGAAAATAAAGAAAGAGAGTGAACACGGTAGATCGCGCAGGATAACGAGATAGAAATCAATACACAGAACACTGTCACAGCTACCACTATTAAGATGTTTACACTACGGTTGAACAAGACATCAAGAGAAGAACAATATTCTTATACGACAATAAAAACAAAACGAGTGCAAAAGTGTCTTAACATTTTTATAAAAAGTCTCTCTTCGGAAAGTAATATTAAAATAATAGAGTTATATTTTTCTAGTCCGTAATAACTTCCTGTATAAATTCAACAAAACAATATTTTCTTTTAGCAAATTTGAATCTTCAGTCAGTGTATCTTTTATCGATTTATAAAAGAGTGGCGCTGGCGTGCGGCATTTGAATTTTATACAAATCTAGTTTAATCTGGAAACTGAGAGACTGACGAAATTTTGCACACAAAACAAGAGGAAGGCCACTGTCTACATTATATTTCAAAAAACTGTACGTAAAACCCGGAGAAACGTCGGTGGCTTCAGCTGGTTTATCATATTTACAGTTTGTCTAATTAGTCTGATCTTTTCACAGCTCGCGATATGTAAATATGGAATTTACATTTCATAAATCCATGTTAAATCATAAATAAAGAAATACCGCCCAAAGCTGCGTTATAAATAAGTAAACTATAACCCATCATTCATTCTCATAAACGTTGCACGAATTATCAAAAAGCGAGGTTACGACAGAACTCAGTGGCCGGGACAAGGTATAAAATATTGGTAGAGTTTTTATTTAATTTCTAACTTTCTGAAGCGCCCTTGAGGTGAATCATCACAAAAATTGAACTATGAGATTATATAAAGGCGATCCACCTCGACGTGTGAAATCACGCACTCCTTATGCAGGTGGCGACAAAGTTGAAATTTCCGGTCACCTGTTTTGTTTTGTACAAAAACATATCGCGAAAATGAATGTTTTTTTTATTTTTTAAGTTAATGGAAAAATATTTCAATTTATCGATCTCAATCTATTCTAAAGAACTTAAGTTATAAAACATTATATACAGTAAAACCATATCCGAAAAGGCCTGATACATTATTTTTTTGGTAAACTAACGTTTAAGACAAGATTTTTTTATGCATAGCACAAAGGGTAACAATTATTTTACAAGCAATAATTATTCGCCTGAAACACTCATCCACATTGAAAAATCTCCTGATAAAAGATACATGACGCCAACGGGAAAAAAAATGTAACAAGCAGTAATTGTTGAATGAAACACTAGTATATATTGAATTATTTCGCGGATAAGAGATAAGCCGCCATAGCTCAGTGGTCAGAGCTGTCGACCGGAAATCGAAGGGACACGGGTTCGTAAAATAATCATTATTTTTTTCTAAGCTTTTAAAAAGACATTGCCTCGATCTTTTATAAAGTACTCGTTGTTCTACTCACAGTACTTAATTAAAGCATAACAAATTTAGGCGATCAAATTCTAACTACAGACATGTATGATTTTGCATAACTTCGCATTGCATCGCCTCAATACTAATACACGGAGTAAACTTAATAATATAAAATATTGCTAATTTATTAAGAATTTCTCAAATAATTCGTAATCCGGTTAAAATGGGATTGCAGGCCCATTAAGGAATGAATTGAAGAGAAGTTCAATGTAAAAATACCAAAATGATGAAACTATCTTTTTAATTAATTATTAATTTTAATATTCATAATTACGAACACTAAATGTTCTTCATCTTGATACTCACCACTCTTCTAAACACAAGCGCCAGCTTCTATAGAAGAGGAACATTAAAAAAATCAAAAGCAGTGAAAACTAATTGTATGAATTATTTTAGTTAACATTATTGATTACACTATGTAAATTTATTAATTATTTAATTTAAAAAAAAATATTAAATTAAAAAAATTGATAGGTATCTGTATAAACTTTTCGTAAAATACCAATGTTTTGTCACGATCTCGGAACACGTGTTCACATGAATCCTAACATTTTCGAATTTCGTCATTATATATTATTAAGATTAACGCAGGTGCATAAACACATGTTCCGATATTATTACGAATTTACTAAAAGTTTATCAGGAAGCGGCATGCAGTCCCGTTTATAACAGGATTAACAATAATTTGGAGATTTTTAATAAATCAGCAATACTCATTTTTCTAGGTGTACGTATTATTACAGAGTAGTGAGAATAGGGATAAAGTACTAGAGGATACTAATATAGTTGGGTATCATTGACAGAACTAATATAAATATATGAACATTAAGTAAACATCAGTTTGTAAAACGGGAAACACGAACTTTTGGCTGGTCGTGCATTAAATCCACCGGCTTACCTGACTAATTGATTAGCTGCTCAGAGCTAAGGTTGAAGCGCTTTTGTTTTGACAGCGATTGAGTGATTTGCATACCATTGCACTGGCTGCAGTTCATACGGTATCCACATGTTCGTGGTATGTGCCAAATCGAAACTGAATAAATAAGATCCGTAGTACGGTTTCTTGGTTGATCTACTGATGATTAGGCTTGGCACCCGAACAATGTTTTTCAATCAATTTTATTAATGTATAATGTCTAATCAGAATGTTCTCATTACTGAATCTTTTAAAAAAAATTTAATCTTGTTCTTTTATCCTGTGCTAAAATACCTCTGTTTTTGTTAATGTGATCTCTTTTCAAATACAACTGTTTGAATTTTGTTTTTGTTTTCTCGAATGAAATGGAAATTAACCCACATCCCGACATCCAATCAAGCTGTAACTCGGCAGATATAATCGTTCTCGATGACAATGCATTCAATTTTTTGATGGCACTCATGCACGCACACGCATTTTTTCTGGAATTTTATGACGTTTTTTTTTTGCAGTTAACATATGAAATAAATGTCGGCACTATCCAATTAGGATTTGGTTTAGATTTTAGCGTTGTTAACTCCAGTTCCTGGGGAGGAAGGTTCGATCCTCAGTCAAAAAAAATATTGTAATTGGCTTCTGACCGGCCCAAGAGATGGCGAATTACGTTGAAAATTGCAGATGTAAAAAAAAATAATTTTATGGATTGATTTTAATATTATTTTGTCCTGTGCTAAAATAACTACGTTCTTAATGTTAATTTCATCTCTTTATTTTGTGTATGGGTAATGCATAACATTATCATGTTATTTTATTTTATCAATATGTAAAGATCACTGTGGGAGTCATTTTAAGTACATGACAACTGCATGGGGTTACTAAATCATTATGTTTAAGTTTATTTTTTACTATATACAGCGCACTTGAAGCGAACTAACACAAAATTGCGAATACACAAATGTTATATTATCGATATTATTATTAAAATTATACTAGAAATATATCAATTATTTAAGATGAGAGACTGACAAACTAAAGGGAATTGTCGATTTTGTATGGGAGAGCCACCAAGAATTCGAAAAACTATATTCATTCTAGGGAAGCTTTTGTCCATTGTTGGACAAGAGAAGACTTATGAATAAGAAAAAGTTAAGTTAATCCATATTCACACCAAAAAATTCTGTAGGTTGTAATTGCTACAAGCATGTCAAACGTTGACGAAGGTCAAAAGCACTACGTGCGCCGACAGTTTACGTTCACTGATAAAACCGACAGAGTTTTTTTGTTGTTGGCCAATAGAAGCATTTTGTGACAACAATGGCGACCCATTCAGTGGTAGTCATTGGATAAAAATAAATTAAGGGCTGCACCTCCCAAAAAGCATGGGTGGCAAACATTGGAAACGTACAAAAAATTCAAATAATGTTGACGTTTCATTATTACATTACCTACGAAAATTTACATTTATTTCTTAATTAGATGAACGTTACATATCGAAGCGGAGGCGTTTTTGCTGTACTTAGTAATTTGTTTTATTTATTTATTTTTTATTTAATATTTGAATAGTTTAAGGTAATTTTTCAAATTAAGGTGAAATTCCTGAATATTTACGATATTTTTTAAATTTAATGGAAGGTTATTAAAATAAATTATGCCTAGATAAAGATAGGTATTTTGAATGAGCTTAGTGTTAAATTTTACGATTTTAATAGTTTTCTGGTATCTTGCTGATGTATTGAATTGCAAGTTATGAGTATTTGACTGTATTTCTTTGTAAATTTGAAGTATTGAATATTTTTGATACATTCTGTCTACTGTAGGTACTTTGAAAATTGTAAAAAAAATTTCGGTAGAAAATTTTGACGGTTTTTTCAAAATTACTTTGATTACCAATCTTTGAACAACTTTAAGTGGGTTAAAAATTGTATTATATGTTCCTCCCCAACCAATAATACCATATTGTAATATAGATTGAACAATCGTAAATTTATAAAAGTAAATATCATAATGTAGACGCAAGCCAAGCCGACATCACAAGTAGTAAGTAGATAACGCGTCCTAATGAGTTCGAGTAGTCAAGATGCCTCCGCTAGGATAGAGTATAGTCCGTTCGATCCCATCGGACCACGCTGGACGGAGTCGGGCTAGCGTGGGCGGCGAGGGGGGTGGGGCCCCCCAATCAATACTCGCTGGGGGAGAATGGGGCCGAGGGCGGGTGCCGTGGGCGGGACACCCTACTCAACCATCCAGCAACCCACCTCCCACCCAATCCAATCTCCTAATTGCGCGCAACCCCTAAGCCTTGGCGAAGCGATTTGAGGATGCATTTTATTTCGTCTCTTTCTTCTGTCTCAGACAGATTCAAATAAAAATACACACTTCATGTAAATTAAACCACTTTATTTTATTGGTGTATCCTCTATGGTTCTGCAGCGTACATACATACACTTGTAGGTACTTACATTTATATGCAAACATACTTATTTACGAAGGGTTGAATTTTCAAAACAGGTAGAACAGTTGTTGAAATTTTAGCAGTTATTTTCGATCCAGTTAAAACAGTTATTTTTATAATGTTTTTGAAATATGTTTGAATGGATGTTAAAGTCAAATCTGCGTTAATGAAATGACAGCAATGGAAAGATTACTTCAAAAACGCGGTTCACTCTTTAATTTAATATAAATAGTCAAATTTAATAATATCATTGCGGTGTAGAATTTAACAAATAAATGTATAGATATTTTTATAAAATTGCAAGGCAAAAATGTATCCTTGTTTGTTTGCATTTCGTCGTTTGTTATATTTTCTAAATGTTTAAATAACAACTTCTGCCGTTGTAAAATCGTTGTGTACAAATATAATTAATTGTATTAATTGGTTTACACCTTGCGTTTCGAAATCGATAAATAACCCAATAAAGAAGGGTTAGCAAAGTAACCATAAGTCAGATTAATTTTTGAGAAAAATTGAAAACCTGTAGCCACAATGAGATTCGGAAATAAATCAAATAGGGGTGTCTTATCCACTCCAGAAAAAAGTCAAAAGTCTTTGAAGGTCAAATAAGGTATTTGGCGAATTAGCAGAAGAGATTAAATTAGAAGAAAATATCAACAATTTTAAATAAAAATTACAAAAATATGTTATTAATTTATAGAAATATATTTTTAAATAGTTATGTATAAAGGTTTTTTAGGACATAAATAACTACAGCGCCCTTGAGGTGATTTTGCACAAAAACGACACTATATAAGTTATGCAATTATTATTAATATTATGTATTATTCATTTATTTAAAAACCATAAACAAATAAATTTAAATTATTCGACTTCTAAACTCCTTTAAATTATTCGACCAATGAAATTGATTTTCAGTTAAAAAAAAAGAATTTCAACATTAATAAATGTTTCATCAAATTTACCGGAAATAAGGAAAATTTGAGCTTACTTAGCAAACGGACACGCCCACAAGACGTTTCTATCAGTTTATCTCTTCAGTGGCAATAATCATAAGTGCTTTTCGACGTTTGGTGTCGCAAACCTGTAGCAGGTTAAAGATGGCGAAAATAAAATACAAATCGCGACAGGTTGTTTGTTAACCGCTGAAAACGTGGCATTGAAACACAAAATATTCTAATTTTGACACTAATAATTCATTTCGGCCAATAGGATACTAATAATAATTATAGTCGTCATGGTCACGTGTTGAAATCAAACATTCAATATTGGTATACACAATTTAACAAACAGCCATACGCAATTATAATAATCACTAGAACAGCGACTATTGATAATATAATTGAGTTAATAATTGTGCGATGATTAAAAATATGATTTCAACACCAATATTAAAAAAATTTTTTTGTAAAGAAACTGGTCTATTCTTATGGGCGTACCGCTGATAGCTCCGTTTTTACCTCTGGTCTTTCTCACAAATATCGCATGTAGAAGAAAGAGAAGTTATAACGGAGAACTCAGTTGTAGGACCACAAAGAAAATCGAGTCAATGATAGTAGATACCTATAACTACCAAAGACAATGATAAACAAAAAATTAAACACTTCCTTTGCACAAAATTATTACACTTACCGGGCGAGAATTTTTTTCAATCGACTACCTGAAGAAATTAGAAACATTAATGATAACATCCAAATAATAAACACCGTGAAAAAATATTTTAAAGACAAACTTACAAAAAATAAAAATGTTTCCAATTGAATTAATCTTAAGAATAACTCATTAACATTCCATTCTTCAAATAAGTTTAAAATCATTTTATTTTTAATTACTTACATACTGTAATAAAACAATGTAAACTCTTCTTCCAGCCACAAACTAATGCTTCTATGGAAGAGTGGTCTTGAAATATTGATCATATATTGTAACAAATAAACAAAAATGTACTTATATAATAAAAAAAATAATAAATAAATAAAAATAAAATAGGATATCAACAAGAATAATTTTAGAAAATTAGAACATTGGTAAATACTTAACTAATACGGGTTCCAATAGAATCATCAAACTATAATTTTAGAGCTAATTCGAAGGGTTAAAATATACCTAAGAAAGGATATCAACCCTTCCTGTCTCATCAACGTCGCAAGTATCAGAGAGAGAAGATACAACGGAGCTCTCATGGGCAGTACCATTTTTATAAATGAGTAAATAGTAAGATCAAAGAAGATAAAAAATTGCAATAATTCATAAATATTCAAAATGAGTCGTAAATTTTTATCAATTGTTTTTCTTCAAATAATTCTTACTGCAATTTGACGGTGTATTCGAACTTTGAAATAATGTTCAGCAAATGACATTCCTATTTACTCATAAACGTCGCATTATCATAAAGAGAGATTACAACAGAAGTTTCAGAGAGTTTCTATAAAGATGAAAAATATACAAATAAAAAAAATTAATATTATTATTTGTAAGTAAACTGAAATCATGTGTTTTTGGTTTGAAAATTTGGTCGCCTAGAAGTTTCAGATGCTTTAATTAAATACTGCGAGTAGAATATATCTTGGCCTTTGAAATAATCGAATATTTTTTAGATAAGTCTTTTTATAAACCCAGAAAAAAATAATGTAAAGGCCTATGAAAACTGCTTTAAAGTTCAAAATCTCCTACTAACGAACCCATTTTCGGTTATGATTTTATTGTATAATGTGGCAAATTGAGTTATTTATAAAATGATCAGAAAAAAATTAAATATTTATGTCTGAACATCCACAAAATAAAATAAAAGGCACTTTTTGGCCATGTTTTTTTCTTGCATAAATCAAAACAGGCGGATGGTGTTAAGCGGGAATTTAAACCTTATCGCCATCTACGTAAGGGTTGTTATTGATAGCGGCTCAATTTAAAATATTACACGACGTAGTGCATCGCCTTAATGCAATTTCAAAGTGGATTCAAATGTTTTCAAATATTGGTGAGATGAGAAGTCCTAAGGAGCGCAGAACGCATACAATAACACGTATCTCGACATTAACCATGACAAATTGCCCAGTTTTTTATATTCTCATCCTCCGCATACCTTTCAAGGCAGATTAGAGTATTGTTCCGAACCCCAAATTCTTGGTAAACGAACCGGCAGCATTTCACAGACATCTCACACAAGCCTAACCAGGCGAGATTTAAACCGAAACATTGTCATGATTTTAAATAAATTAAGTAAAAGGGGGAACTTTTAAAAAAGAACCGATTTATGCGTTGAACTTCTTGAGCTACTGTAGTAACGATATCACATTTTTATCGGGTGCACAATTCGTGTTTTAATATCTCAGTCGTGAAGACATTGAAAATATTTTTGAATCATTCAATATGAGAAAGGAGGTTCAGAGAAGACCATAAGACCCACATTTTCCCTCTTACTAATAATCGTGTTTTAAATTTTACACAACGGATAAATGACCTTTTTCGATACATTAATGGTTATTTATCATTTGCTTAAAATTTAAAATACGTTTTTATTATTAAATTTTATTAGTAAGGCCCTTGTACGCACGTGCAAGTGTATTTCTTAAGGCGAAGCTTAGTGCCAAATCACCATTTTGATTAATCTTTATAACGAATTGGTGAACATTATGAATACCAAAAAATATTCTTCAGATAAATTGAAGGTTTTCCTATCGCTTCCCTTGAGTAGAAATCAAATAAAACATATTTTCAATAGAAATTTATGAAGGCATAAAGGAAACAACTTTTAAAAAATACATTATTATAGCTAAGATTATCTGTGACAGTTTCACTTGATTAACTTTTTTGCTTTCCTATAAAATTATTTAAAAAATAAATAAAAACCAGTTGTTTGCTTCAAATCGAACGCTTCTAGACTTCGTTTGTAAAGCGATTTTAATGCCTATTACCTACAATATAAGGTATACCAAGAATATACACATTTTTGGCTTGTAGCTTCCACTTAACTATAAAGTAGAAAATATATTATTTATTTGTACAGATGTTTATTTATTTATTTTGTAAGAAACAAACAGTTTATACATAATATACAATATACAAGTTAACTGAAGTCAAGCCACAAACTATATTATAGGTCTCATTAAAAGCTATCAATTGGTGAGCACTGGCGTCATTATATTAAACTTTCTAGTGCTCTTTTAAGCATGTGACAGACCACGCTATAAGCGCGCTATATTTTCGTGGCTTGGCCTATTTCAACATATCGCTAGCTATACATTCCCATTGGTAGTAAACCACGTGCGCTAAACCTGGCAGAACCTAACTTCTAGTTTTAAATAAAATGTGAATAGTGAGCATTAAAAAAAACACTACTGCAAGCTTAAATTTCCGATTTTCATGTCAAATTATGAACTTCCTAGTTAGTTAATAATTTATTGAAACAAAAATATTATAAAGTGATGTAGAACGAAGCAATACCGTTAGCAGTAGCATTATTGGCTGTGTAAATGAATGAGACGGTGCAGCAAAGCGCGGTGCTTTTTATTCAGAGGAAGTTTGTCTAGACCGCCAGGTAAAAAAAGCTCGCCCAAAGAGCTTTCAAACATTTCAATATAAAAACACGAACCAATTTTGAATGGAAGACAGCAGAGCTTACGGTACAAACCATCTTACTGGCTGGAGAATCTTAAACAGAAACACGAGTAAACTAAAGTACTCACAACTTTGTTACACCAGAGTGATATTATATACTGTCAGTTGCGCCATGGTGAAAGAGCATCCCAGATAACCAAGACCAGTAACCAGATCTGAAGAACCACGCACTTCCCAACTTTTCTTATACAAATCACGCCGTTTACCCGCAGGGGTAGGCAGAGAGGATGGACCGCCAGACAATTCGGTCTTGGTGCACATTCCCTTGACTTCTTGTACCATTCACATTCGCATCATGTATTCGCCTTACACTACTTTATTCGGTCATTCGTTCTACATGCCCAAACCATATACGCGTCACTTTCTTAATCTTACTCATCAATTACGATAACATAAGCCGGGTATTATTTGCGAGTCTCAGCGATCTCATTTCTACAGCATTCAGTCTACTTTCATCCTTCCTATGCCAGTTATATATGGTATTAGCACTCCGTCGGGGAGTGCTAGCTTTGCTTATTTCAGCCCCACAACATTTCCCTAATTAGGGATAACATAAACCCATTGTCTCCCGGGCAGTTGGGACTATTACATGTACGTTATCAAATAAAACATCAATATGAATAACATTTAAACAATTAAATAACCGGTGCTACTCTGACTTGAATCTTCTTTGCCAAATTAGTGATTACTTCTCCAACACATTTTGTAAAAAAATCATTGGGTGATTCTATTTCAATTTTTTTCAAATAGATATATCCATCTTTATGTTGTAATCAATAATAAAATAATAACACTCGTATACGGTGTCTAAAAATTCAAATATCTACCATCGATTTTTTTAAGCTCACGTTCATATTGGATGAGTTCTTGAACCGTCATGCGTCGATGGTATTGAATTGAATACCAAAACTTGAGGGCCAGTCATAATAAATTATTTTTACTGCCGTCACTCGCGAGAAGTATGTCTGGTATTTCAATACCACTGACAATAATGACGCACAGTTGTAAATTATTCAAATATAGTCGTAAAAAGTAAAATATTGTACGTCGGGTCCCGCGGAGTATTTAGTTTCCATAACCGCAGCTCTGATAAATATATAAATAAATAAATTGAGATAAAAATCAGCTGATGTTTCAGAAGCTTTTTGCTCAAATAATGTAGGATCTTTTGGAATCTGCAATAAGTAGGAATTTAAGAAAGTAAATATAGACAGATATTTGTATTCAGTGTAACTTATATAAGTATTTCTGTCTGTTTGTACATTAGATTGGGCTTAGGTAGTCATATTTATATAGCGCCCTTGAGGTGATTTTCTACAAAAACTAAACGATTATTATTATTAAAAAGGGAGTAAGAAGATGCCCGCAGTGGGATTCGAATTTAAACCCCATTACCAGTTGCATATCTGTTCTATCCATCAATTCCAAGTGCTATACTGACATATTTTAGCATTCCTACGTATTCCACAAACTGTAAATAAATGCAATTTTTACTAGGAGTAGCACAACTGAAGAAGAGACTTCAAAAAACGCGTTAAAAGGTTAAATAAATTAGGTAACAAAAGTGTTTTAGCCATTTTAATAAGCACGAGGATTTATGAAATAAACAATTATTTGTGGGATAATCTGAAAAAAAGAACATTCAAGTTTGCACGATAGGTACTGTAAAAAGAAAATTATACATTTATGTTTTGAGTAACATTTTTTTTTGTTTTATGATTTAATTATGAGAACCATTATGACTTTCTGTTTGTACTACTTGTGACCTCGGGGCAACAAGTTTTATCAGCCATTTACATGAAATTGATATATTGAGGTTCAAAGTTTGAATCACGAATAAACTAATAAAAATTGACATTTAAGAAAAAAGTTAACGCAAAGAACTATCTTCAAGTTTCATAACATTGACACAAAAAACAGATAGAACCGTGACTTTGAAAATCATCTAAACTCAAAGAAATAAGAATCTATCTGATAATTTCAATTAGTTTTTTTTGGCTAAATACGTATTTTGCATACAATGGTTCTTAAACGTAAAGGTCATTCAATTACAATAATATGTTCTGAACAATTTTTTTTCCTTCTTACTTTTACGCAATTGGCATATAGAAAAACCTTGTACCTAAGGAAAGGACTCGAAGCACAGCTCAAATCAAACCAAAAATATTGGAAATGAAAACATGTTGTTAAAAATAAATATAAGGGTTTTAAACAAACTTGCTTGTTGGATAATTATCTGTGGAATCGACCAATTTTAGACAGAGTTTTAAAGAGAAAAATTAACGTATTAATTTTGATTTGGAATTTTATCGTTCCAAGGGCACGTACTGATAAGATATTTTAAAATACGGCCGTTAATGCTACAGGTTATAGCGATGAATAGCTGAGACGGTCATTAACGATTTGAAAGGAAAGTGATTCACTTCGCTTGGAATGCCTTTAAATTACCAACAAACTTAAGTTGTAACAACTCTGAACAATAAACTAGTGATTGCAGAAAGAGCTATCATCTCATTACCCGTCGCTGGCCGACATAGAACGACGCCTGCATTAGCCAATAGGATGGACCTACTTTGCATGGATCTGACACAGCCTGTGTCAGATCCATGCAAGACAGTAACTTTCCAAAGAGGCTCGGCGACCAGCGGTCGCGACACATGGCGAGACGTCACTGGTAAGAAGTTTGAAGCGAAACCCTTCAGGCGGGAAGATAACAAATTAATTTCTCACAGAAGAAGTTTTTCGTATAATAATTAAAGTCTACTTTATAAATTACCAAAAACTAAATGAAATCATTTTTTTGCAGATCAAGTTAAAAGTAAGGATAACCGTGAAACCGCTGGACAAAATATGGCTTCTTTTAAATTCATAATCTGAAATTCATAAAAGGTTTATGTGCAAACTTTTTAATGCTCCGTTTTCCTAAGATACTGCATTTAAAATTCGAGGTTCAATAAATCAAAACGGAACCCAAAAACATAGGCGAATAGCGTTGAATAAATCAGAGTGCAATGTTTTGAGTTTAAGCCGCATAACCTTTTTCATCAATTTGGAAAATATGCCACGTTTTCGTATATTTACATCTTCCTGTCCACATGTTCCCATTGCACCAGCGAAAGCATTCCAATCGTGATAAATAAAGTCATTATAATATTTTTCAATGCCATCAGTACTCGATACAGAATGGCTCTTCGACGGGGGCCAACTCTGTAACACAGTAACCTCCTTCACCACGACCGCCGATATAATATTGTGAACACATTGCTGCGCTTGCACATAATAATAATAATATGGATGAGTGTTAGATATGCTAGACGAGTTTTACATATTATAAGTGAGTTTCTCTTGAATCGGTTAAAATGCACCGCAAGAATGAATGAGTCTAGAATTATGAGATAGAATTTTTCAAGTGTCCGCAAAGCGCTTCGGCCACGGGTCTATCGGCGCTGATCCGTGAAGGTGCCCCAGAGACTAATTAAAATTTATTGTTTGCTAATTATGATCCCTGGTTTGCAATTTTACCCATTTTACCTCGAAGATGCACTTGGATGCTTTGATTTTGCCCTTGCTGATAATTGTAATTTTCCTTTATGTTGGTATCATCTCTAGTGTTATGGAGAATAAAGTTTACGTGTTGTCTTAAGGTTTGAACCCGAACATGGAGCCAGAGCACAGTAAATTAGAACAACCTTTAAAGAACCTTGAAGATTATAAAACAATATTTTTTTTTATTATAAGATAATACATTACAAAATGATAATAAACAAAGTAATAATGTATTATTCCCAATGAGTTTATAAAACTCATTTCGGGATATAATTTCGGATATTTGTTTGTACATAACATTCTAAATAAAATAAATACATAATTCTTATATTTTCATCAGGTACGTACATGTAGTAAATTAATGCCGCCGTTTTTATAATATGTTGGTGATGTTTCAAATGTATAGTTGCCTCCCAAGCAGACTAATTTTATATTATTGTAGAAAGCAATCACTTTGTGGTTTGACATATTTAATAAAATACTTTTTGTTTTAAAACCACGAGTTTTTAATATTTTTTATAACCGACCGGTTGCGCTTTACTCAAGCATCTTCAGGGTACAAATTATTACTGTAATAATTTATACCCTGAAGATGCTTGAGTAAAGTGAAACCGGTCGGTTATAAAAATTATTAAAAACTCGTGGTTTTAAAACAAAAAGTATTTTATTTTATTTTATTAGACTAATTTTAAATTAAAATGTTTGTAATTTTATTTTACTATTATTTACTTTCATTTAAATTTTAATTTTCCATCCCGTATAGATGTGCTAATCTCGCCGTTTTCACCGATCGAAAAAAATTTTTCCTTTCCATACTTACGACAAGTTGTATGGTTAAGATTACGTATAATAAATAAAGCAATAAGTACGACACTATCCGGAAATCCTGCTCGAATATGCAAAACAAAGCACGTTTACTGAAAATGGAGAAAAATAACAAAACAATAGGAAAACAATGATTATGTACGTAAAAAACGTCACTAAAGGTAAATATTGTTGTAACGCTAATTGGCTGACAGGCACAAATTCTAATTGACCCGTGTTTACTGTTTACAAGTTTTATTCACGGTCACTACTTTACGCAACTACCGTGTTTTATTGTACTTTGAGTTACATCAATTACAAAAAGCTAGTCAACAAGCTGCAGCTATTATAATGCTAACTCATTAACGAAATGTAGGCAGAGAAGACTGTATGGACCGCCATACAAATCTGACATTAAACAAACCACTCACATTCGGCATCGTCTCACTCATCCTACACGTAGAAAACTTACTTATTTAAAATACTGTCAATTTATTCAAAATCTGGTCAAATTATTCGTTTTCCCGAGAAATCCCCAGTTAAAAACGAGACTGCAGGCTTGCAGTTCAAAGTCTGTAGGCCTATGATGAATGAATTGACAGAGTTTCTAACAAAGTACCAGTTAAAGTGAATGTTTTGTGAGGACGGCGGAACACGTGTTCATACAATTATTGATTTCGGTATTGACATACTGATATTGTCGCATTCCGTCATGAATTTATTAGGAAAAGAACAAGTGTTCTCGATATATTTTGAAAGACTAATATTTTATCGGGAAATTGGCATGTTATGACTTTTTTCATTCACTTATGCATCATCTATTTCACCTTGCACTCAGCTCAAAATGTCCAAACCATCAAGGCAAGGGCGTATATAAGGGTGTGGGTTTAATGGGTTCAAACCTCCCCCCCCCCCCTTGCATGGAATCAGAAGAAGCGAATTTTAAAAAAAAGGAAATAATACTCGTAGCAATAATAATTCAGCAATCTGCACCATCTCTTTAATCAATGTGATTTAAATAAGTCGTGGTAAGTATAAGTCCCAAACGATCGAACCCCACCCGCTATGCTCGATGCGAGAATAGCGGGCATACCTATAGCATCCCTTTCTCAATCTTATTCAATACCCTTACGAGTACATTAGTCTTGTATTATTTCCGGATTTCCGCTTTTGTAACACGGTCATACACGGTTTTAGCACCCACCATATCATTTGTACAGCATTCAGTCAACATTATTCACACCTAAAAAGGAATATTTGCAACGTTTGAAGAGATTTGAGTTGATTGATTGATTAAAATGTTGAAAATTCCGTGTTGTGTTGTGTTGTTGTAATCATAAAGTCGTCAAAGCGCTACCACCATAAAACTTTAAGGCTACATAAAGCTCTAACTGTTTGGTTGTTATTCTGGTGTTCTTGGAAGATTGTAGCAATCGCGATGGATTTGATAGCATTTTAAATTCAGCCACCCCTAAAAAGGGTCTAATTTCTAGACGCGCACAATCTTCTTGATTTCTGAAGGCTACAGAACTGTACGCCGCAGCCTCTGTGGGAAAAATACTAACAGGACAAGGATACTTCAGAACGTACGTGAGTTGGTAGCTGTCAGAAACCCATCGAGGAACTTTATGGGAGTTATAATATACCCTGAAAAATAGCAATGCTGATTAAAGTAATAACTTATTTTGTCATGCAGCGTTTAGAGTTCATAGTTTAGAGTAATTTCACCCAAAGAACGCTTCCAGATTACATAAACTAGTGATGCTTTGCTTACTTAAAAACAGTAGTTTTTACATGTATGTCATTTTGGGCTGTTATTTCATATTATGTATCGATATTAATTCTATTTTAAAAACAAATGATTGAGAAAGAACAGAATATTGAAACATTCAAAAGGTAAAAGAAACAAATATTTTTAAATCTTGTTACAGTTACCTACATACGGTAAAATCCTGAACTCAAGAAAATGGTTCTTACACATATCAACAAACATCAGAAGAACAAAACACAGTTAATAATAATGTAATAATTGTTGACAAGGGACAGTGAAGATAATTACAACAATATGCATTTGAAGTTGCAGTAATTACGTCATAAGAGAAAATACTATAGAGAAAGAAAACTAAGCTAACACTAAAAATAGGATATGATTTGAGGTTTTCATCGCGAAAAGTATTATCGTGATTTTTTGTGGTATTATGCCGTGATACTTGCTTCCTCCTCATTTAACCAACGTTTCGGACAGCGTTATAGTGTCCATCATCCATCCATCCGTACATCATGGACAGTTTACATCTGCTCTGATGATGGACTTTGTAACTCTGTCCGAAACGTTGACTACATTATGAGAAAGTGCAATACGCCGCAATATGCAAGAAAATAAATCACCATAACCTAAAAATAGTTTACATATCTAACACATTCGTATACAAATATGTTCGTGCTTACAGTGTATGAAAAAGCCAATTATCGTCATTATTTCAAAGCTTTGTAATATAATTACGTTTACATTATTTCGTCGACATAAACATTGTTAGAACCATTCAACCACAAAACATCTTCACCGACGTTTAGGTCAATTAAACGACGTGATTAATTATTCAATACACAGTCGTACACGTGAAGAAAAACGAAGGGTTACTTTTTCCTTCCCAGACTTCCCGCAGTAAAATGGATGCAGAGATGTAAAAAGAAAATGAAGCAATTTCAAAATGTGTCCATATGAAAATGGCGCAGTCTCACGAGGGTTGATCCGTTAACATAATAAAGAGATAAACCGATAGAATTGTGTTATTGGCGTATCCGTGTGGCCGAAATAAACTTGTTATTTTTTATTGATTCAAATGAAATTTATGAAACATTTTCAAATATCGAAATTCTTTCATGAACAGATTATCAATTGCATTGGCCTGTTTGGGGCCTAGGAGTCGAAAAGAACCGTGTAAACTGGCGAAAACAGTTTTCTTTCAATTCGGTATAGATCACACTTCTTGGGATTACCTGTTCAGTGCTAGACGAGTATTACGAAAATGACATTTGGCGATGAAAAACAAAACGACATCTCGGGCATTCGAAAGCGTCTCTCTTTGCGAATATTGTGCAATGCCGAATTTGTATATGAAAACGAGAGGTGAGTACTGGGTAGGTACTGGGTTTTTGGTACTCTACATAACATAGAGAGTTGACAGCCGCCTGCCAGTTCACTAACAGAAGTAAAGAGAAAGGCAACACGCGATAACAGGATGTCTCGAAATGGCGGATAACAATTGAATGAAATTTTACCTGTATTCAAATGTTCTAGGGAGTCTGAACAATAGAATCAGATAGCACACAGCGAAAAGCTTGACAACTAGTTAAGATTGTTATTTTGTTTCACGATTTTCATTAAAAATATATTTCGTTTCCACTTAATCAAGACGATGAAAATAAAGTCAAATGAAGCTTTAAAAATGTATTTTTCCATTTTGGCCTAGATCATGTTAGAACCCCCGTTATATTCCAAGTAGACTTCGTTTCGGCAATAGCGCTATACCGAAGTTTGTAACCATCGATTCTCAGACGGTTAATTATTAAAAGATAATATTACTATGCGACTTATAAAAAAACAAGTTCTTGAACCTTCCTCCCAGGGACTGACTCTTAACTGCTCTGAATTTTTTAAATGTGTTTAAAAACTTAAAATATATATATGGGATTAACTGAGGATTGAAACGTCCTCCCCAGGGACTGGAGTCAACCGCGCTAATAACATATCCAAATACTAATTGGGTAGGAACGACATTTATTTCGTATGTTAACTGCTGTATCGTCATTGTCACCAAAAGTTTACAGAATGCAGTGTCATCGACATCGAGTCTATTTGCGGAGTCTCATCTCGATCGGATGTCGGAAAGTTGGCTAATTTCCAGTTCCAAGATTCACTTCATTCTTGAAGTGAAAACAAAAGTGAAATTCAAATGATGAATTTAATAACGAAGTATTATAATTGTTCGCTTTTTCATAGCACATTACTATATTGCCTATATCATCAGCACAACACTTTTCGTCTCAAACATCATTATCGTTAATCACAAAATGTCCTTTAAAAGCGACTTTATTACAGGACAAAAGGATTAAAATGAGCGTATGGTTGACATAACCTAATCCATTCATAAATATAAATTATTTTTGCAACACTCTGTCGGTGCGCAATTTGCCGGGAGAGAGATAGCACGAGCCATCGGGAATGCCTGTAATTTATGCAACGGCGAGATGCTCAATGAGCAACTTCCACGGAACCTGCATCCGTGTCGAGCGAGACGAAAGATAGCGCAAGCCCAGAGAACGCAGTATGATAATGTTGATAGTTTATTAATTATTAAAAATGTTTGTCTCCGCACCTGACGTGAACTGCAAACTGAATTCACTATGCTTATGCTGATTGCTGTCCGGAATAATTTGCTGCTTTGAATAATTCTATGATGGGAGAAAGATTTTACTTTATTTTTGTATGGCCATTAAAAATGATTCGACTATCAGTTGAGGGGACCCATAGACATATGAATATTAGTAGACCTGCCCTAAGTGATTAAAAGCGTATTATCCCCACTCCCCATACCGGTTCCATTGAGCCGGCTGGGCTCGCGTTTGGCCTCAAATGAAATTTGAAAACGTGACGTCATCATTCTTGTGCGAACTATGGTCGAGGCATCATCGGTTCATTTTACTAAATAACACGGCAAAATTTTGACTTGTACTATGAAAACTGGTAAAAATAGATGTGAAAAAAGAGAATAAACCCAATTGTCGTATTACATTCCATATATAAGCATTATTTTACTTTATTTTAAGCATATTCACATCGTATAATATGAATCAGTTGTTACTATCACATAGAGAAACGTCTGGACGCGAAACACAAAGCTGGTTGGTTGCTGGGAAGTAAATTATGAACATTTATAAAAGTGTCTTAACTAAATACTCTGAAACTAACTACGACTCTGAAAATAAAAGCTGCCTTACTTTGCCGAATTTGGACTTCGCAAATTTGTTCATAACGTGGCGAGTAATTTGCGCTCCCATGTAAAAATGTCTATTCATTCAAAGCAGATTTTACTTTTAAGAAGTAAATGGTGATATTATAATGCGAGATGCCTATTTACTGTCAGATTGATTTATTGACGAATCACAGTCAGCTTCACTCGTTCCCTCGTTCCCTCGTTCTTCAACAGTTGATTTTACCCCTCGCCCATATCTTCTCGTCTATTAATTCCTATGTCTGTGAGGGGACCCAACCCTTTCCCGCGCTGTTATAAGTAACAAATGGATACTCCTTCAAAGCGCACTACAAGGATTTAAACACAAATTATTTATAAAAATACTACTCTAGATCCTCAAGTGTCCTTGCACAGCAAGAATTAGTGCTCACCTAATAAATTGAAAATTGTTACTTTTTTTTTTTTAAACTTTTATTGTAGTCTGTTTTTCTTTGTGGATGTGGAATCGGACAGGATTTCGGGTTTTAACCATCTCATTGGAGACTGGACGATGTTTAAGTTACGGATTGAACAGTTTTTCGTCATAAATGATGAGAATGTTAACGCAGTTAAAAAAAGGGTTTTTTTTGTTGAATCTGTTAGAGTCAGAAACGCTGTCTTTGATGATTATTTTGTGTTTTCCGCTTAAAGTAACGGATCGTTTGAGAAGTTATTGGCACTTCTCGATAAACATTGCAGTAAAAAACATTCTGTTTTTAAAGAACGAGAAATTTTTTATGCAACAAAACAGGAGATTGGGGAATCGATTAGAGATTTTGCAGTCAGAGTACGGTCATTGTCAACTTTTTGTGAATTTGAGTCTAGATTAGGAGAGTTATATATATTTATGAGGATGATGGATAAGGACGGGTTGTTTTACAGAGATTGAACAATTCATCAAATTTCAAAGTATATTTTCAAGTTCTATTTAAGTTATGTAATTATATCCTTATGGGCCAGTTGCTTCATAGAACTGAAATAATAACAGAACTTTCACAGAACTAGATAACTTAAAACAAAACCACATTAATAGTAAGTTGGAATACTATGCTACAAAAACATCAATATTTTATAAATTTAAAGGGAAACATAACGATGGTCAAAAGCCACCTGTGTTGGAGCAGGGACGGCATCTAACCATCCCCTTAAGGGGGGGGTGGTTAAAAATTAAATTAGGTTAAATTCAGATCAGATGAAAACTTGATGACTAAGATTTATGCGCGAAGATAACAGAAACAAAGGGACAAATGACATGGACATTGTGCCGTCTTTCGCAGAGCTATGATCAAACTGCACGCACTTATCAAAGCGGCGCCGGCGCCGGCGGAGTCAATAACAGCTAACAGTCAACAGAGCCGGCTGTCGCCAGTCAAAACACACCAAATGAATCACAAATAATAATTGTTGTTTGCATTCGTAATACATTTATAGGTTTTTAATCGTTTAAACCGAAGTTTTATCAGTTCATATACAATAGAATAAAATAAAATCTTTTTTAAACATCTGTCGTACGTCGCCACTGGTCACTTAGTCGAGTAACCGTCGTCCACTCACGACCCTTATAATAATATTTGGATGATTTGTATAGCGCCGTTTTCGTGCAAAATACATTTCTACAATGATCTTCTACATTTTATTACTAACTTTATATGGAGATAATATACAGTACCATACTTACCTGGTAGGTCACATGAGATCAACACTTAATTAACCTTAACTAATTGTTTATTAGCGAAATTTAGACAGGATTTAGGATATAATTGGAAAATTGGACATAATTGTACTTTCAGGTATTTATTTTAATAATATTTATTTATGTTGTTTAGGAAATAAAAGGCACATTTTATGCTGGGCGGTACTACAGTACAAGGTTTTGATCAGAATTCGCTTTCCTAAATGTGATTCGTCCCTCGGTATAAAGACATATTTCGAATAATGTAAATCCAATAAGAAAACTGCGATTAGGATGTATTTTAGGCAATACAAGAATGCTACTCTCAGGAATGGTATATTTAATTTAAGGGTATGACAGCTTAAAAGGGTAAGTTTTTTAGTTTAGACCTGAATTCGGTTTGACTTGTTATGGATCGTTCCGGAGGGAGTTTATTCCAAGCCTTCGGCTCAGATGCTCCGAAAGCGCGATCACCAAACTTAGTATTTGGCTTGCGCTTAGGTTCCATCAGTCTGCCTACAGCTGATGATGTTGCTGATCTAAGAGTTGACTGCCTCAGACCACTGTTTTCCGGGACGCATAGTTCAGAGATGTAGGGTGGCGCTATTTCATTGATTGATTTAAACACCACATTTCTTCTTCTTTCAGATTCAGATTCTTTCAGGGCACTTGAGCCAGAGGAGGTTACGAAGGTGTTCAATGATGTGTATACCACGTGGTGTCGATAGAAATATAATGTATGTATGTATACATATATTTTTGTTTTTATTTAAAAAGGAAATTTCACTGGACAGCAAACCGATACACTTCGATTACTTCAAACAAGCTCAGGAAACGCTGATAAAGTCTGTCCCGATACACCCAGTATATGCGATTGAAATGAAAGTTCTCCCCATGTAGTTTATTGATATAATTAGCTTTGTGCCATCAAAATCAAGATAATTACTTCAGCTTTATAAAAAATACGACAAACAGGCGTTTAATCAAGGTATAACTCAGTTTAACCAAATTTGTATGATTTTATTGTCATTATTTATTCACCGGATGGAGCCAATAAAAAGTAAATAAAAGCAATACAGGGTGTCCGAGGGTAAAGTGCGCTAACTTCGCGAGGTGATTAAGTAAAAAAGATAAATACCTTTTTTTAGAAATTCCAATGATTATTTTCCAATACAAAAATGATGTTCCATACAAGAATATTTATTTTCCCATACAAACAATTCAACTTCTTAATCTAAAAACTACCTTAAAACCTTGGAATTTGGAAAAAAAAAATTTTTTTACCTGTATTATCATGTAGAATCACCCCCCCGAAGTTGGCGCACTTTACCCTCATACACTCTGTATAAAATGATCAAAGAAATATCTCACTTTAAAAAATTTATAATTATTATTACGATCTGCGCTAGTAAAAAGACCTGGGTATCGATTCTCCAATCCAGGCCGCTCGCAATCGCCATCGAAAGTACATACATTGGTCGACATCCTTATTCTTGAGTCTTGTCGAAGGTACATAATTACGTACGCCAAACATCAAAATTCATTCCACTCGAACAAAGAGCACTCGTTGTTCAAGTGGAATGACCCTGAACGCATAGGAGATATGTATCGGAAGGAGTTTATTTATTTAAAAGATAAGAAGGATAAGGCCGCACAGTGGTCCCAAATCCCGATCTAGCTAGACAAAAATATTTTTTCATGGCATTTGATACAAAAGGGTCACAATGTAATAAAAAAAATACTTAAAAAAATATACATTTATTTTAGCCATTGTTGCAGAATTTTTAAAACAAAATTAATTACTAATAAAATGTCCATAGTATAATAGTTCGGTTAAGTCATAACGAAGCACTTATTTTAAGTTATTAGTTAAAAATATATTTTTAACATAATATAAGAACAAAACCGAATGACATTTTTTGTTTATGAATTACTTGCCGAGTCGCTATCGTCACTATTATTAAATGCTAATGTTCCAACATTGGCTTTGTTAACAGACTTCTGTATTTTCTTCGCTAGAACTTCTGGAATCCATAATAATTTTAAGACACCAGTAGGTAAGACATTGCAATGTGTTGTTGATATTTTGGCAGCATCCCGTTTTCCATGTGACCTCAAGTTGATTTGAGTAGTATGAGAGAGTTCTTGTGGACTTCGAGATTTTCTTGTTTTGCTTTTTGACGAGCATAAACCAAATTCTTTTTCTGGTCTACCATGTAGTCTCTCATCACGCGTCTCTACAGGAAGAATAAATACTGTGTTAAACCATTTTGCGTGTTTAAACTTCAATTTTAAAGTACTTCTTCCGACTTCAAACCATTTTCAAAATATTAATATAAACGAAGGGATTTTTTTCTTAAGTAAACTATCCTCGAGACTTTAAAAACTGTTTTTCTTCAATAAATATTTTAAATGTTCATAAACACACTGCCGTATTGCAGCACAATTCAACTTTGACGTGCCCTTTACTTCTAGAATGTCCAAAATATCTAAACGATAGATTGTAGGTAGAGGCTCTGTAAAAGACAAAAGAGCAAGTTTGAGCAAACAAATTTTATAAGATATTATACATAAAGAATGGTTTTATATGAAACTAGTTTCGTTTGGTGGTACAAATCGGTACACGATTTTGAAAGTTTAATTAAACTTTGGCAAATAATTTTAAATATTGATACTTTTTTCACGATTTTGAATTAATAATTAAGTAATGTTGAATAGGCAAATTATAAAATAATTAAATTAATTTGAAAGAACATACCATAGACTTCTTTTTTTGTATTTACATAATTTCTCTCCGATTTCAAATAACAACACTAACGATCGAACAGCGTGCACACCCGAAAGCGTCCGACCGCTGGGCGAACGATTGGCACATCCGAAGTGTCGTGTTTACAACGTCGCCACGTATCGCGCGTATTGTTTTAAATTTTTTATCGATGTGAACATAATACTATGGACATTTTTCAATGTTGTGAGAATATTTTTGTACATAAATAAAAACATCGTTGAAATCTTTTTGTCTAGCTAGTTTCCTCAAAGGGGACCATAGTGGGCCGTAGAGCTCGTGCCCAAAGGCTCCTCTCAGAATGTAGACGGCATGCGCTACCTATTACCTAACGTGCGTGATTATGCAAACAATTGGAATCAATAGTATCTTAGAATTTGCTTTATATTACCCAAGAATATTATAAATTGTTTCAAGTGTCAACTCACTTGGAATCTGAAGTTCTTTTGTGTAAAAAAATAAAATTTGGGAAAATATTTTTTAATACCTGTTTTGATTTCGATTTGTTTTCATGATCAAATGAATGTATTTGAATGCCTTTCTAGAAAGATTTGAGTATTTATACTTACAAAACTATTAATTCATATTTTTGGAATAACTTGGTGAGTAAAGCCTCAAATTTGAAACAGGAAATCCTGGGTCCTGAATGCTACCGTATCTTTTTTGACTTTTCTATTCCAAATTTTCGTGTGAGAATCTCTATTAATTCATATTCATATTGCGTGTGGACGGGCGGAAACAACTAATTTGTCTTAAAATTTTAAAGCAGAACTTACAAAAACTGTATTGTAATAAAGTAATTGAATTAACGCGTACGTTACGTTTAACAAAAACTTGGTGCCTATTTTCATGCGTTTATTATACGATTATAGATATTTATTGTTTACCACTCAAAACCAAGGTGGTTTTCAAACAATTATTAACCCTTCAGTACTTTCAACACTTTTGTTCATCTTGCAATGTTTTCTGTGTATTTCAAATGCGCTACATACATCTTATTTTTTTAATTTTCCGTTTTTTAAAAAAAATACCGTTTTAGAAACTAGATAAAATTAACTTTCCGGTGTATTCATTTAAAATAAACATTACTTTTACTAAATAATAAAATTTTAATATCAAACGTGAAAAATGTTGTCATAAGCGCTAACCACGTTTTTACTTAATTTTTACTCCAATCATAAAAAAACTGAGAGAACTCGATATTTCGAAAACACATTCGTTTTGTTTGGGGTATTTGTAAGAAAACTGTACCTTAACTTTTATCTCGTTCGTATAATAAAAAATTAGAAATAATTTTTAAAGTTAAACCGATTGTTACGATAGCGGCGCGAAATGTGAATTATTAATTTTGTCTATTTTTAGGATTTTATTAATGGATTCCAGTATAAATATTTGAGGCAAACTGGAAAGAATTATTATTTCTCTTTATATCATCAAAATTACTTATTTCCGCGTGAAAAAAAGATAAAAATACTTCAATAAAATATGGACGCCCGGTCATTTATGACCCTAATACGCTGGAGGGATTAAATACCATAAAAGGAACAGCTTCAAAAACATTCATCACAATATTTTCAAATAAGTCAAGTGCATTAAAGACGAAAAATATCAAAAATCCACCGAAATTGATTAAAATACGATATGTGTTTTCAGTGATAAAAAATGTTATGTTATATTTTTAAGTTTTTATTTTTGATTATTATTACTACACGTGACAGCTTTTTCGCCTTCTGAATGTGTTATACATTGAATAATAATATTATAGAATATAAAAAAAGGAGTTCTACAAATTAAACTTGATATAAATATGATTTTTTTCATTTCCGAGCAATTCCCGGCCAAGACACATAGAACCTTAAAAAAAACACTTGGAACAATTATCATTAGGTTACCTGTTGTGGCGGCCGTTGACCCACGGAAATCTCCCCTGACCAAATCTCTCTACCCACTGTTAAGTATTGTTAATCTCAATAAAGCAGTGTAGTCGCGTGTGTTCCGCGCGCGTCCGCCAGGATGTCGGGGCCACTTTAATCAGCGGATGGGGTATGAAAAAATACCCCATGGAGGAGTCTCCTCGCCCTAGTGCGTATCAGGAGATGCCTTCCCTCTGATGGAGCAAAGTCACTCATAAATTCGTTCGTCGTCTCACGTATGGACTATTGCAATAGTGCATATGCCGGCCTACCTCAGAAACAAATCAATAGAATCCAGTCAGTTTTTAATGCTGCGGCAAGAATGATTTTTGGTGAATCTAAGTATTGCCGTATAACCCCACTTCTAAGGGATCGCCTTCACTGGCTTCGATGCCCTGAAAGAATAGAGTTTAAAATCTGCTTAATGACCTTCAAAGCATTGCAAGGAATGGCGCCAGCATATATATCGGAACTATGTATCCGACAAAACTTAAGCAATAGACAGCTTACTCTAAGGTCAGCAGATCTAGATGTTAGTAATCGTCTAATCGAACTTTCTAGGTCAAATCGAGCTGTTTACTGTGATCGTTCTTTTAGTGTAACAGGCCCTCTCATCTGGAATAGACTTCCCTCAGCTCTTACTAATCTCCAGAATTTGGCTGAATTTAAACGAGCTTTAAAAACAAAATTATTTAAAAAATCTTACCATTTATAAATTTTAACTTCTTTTCAATATTTTATAATAAGCCATATTCTAAAACTTCCGGTAATTGTTTGGTTTCGGTTGTCTCCTTATTGTACCTTTTTAAAGTGTCTGCTCAAAAAATTCTCATTTCTGAGCACAAACTGCCTCCTGTTTTATGTTATGTTTTAGTTTTAATATTCGTGTTTTGTCCTGTCCTACTGTTATTGTTATTCTAAGTTTTGTCATCACTTTGTATAAACAGTGTATTAAGTGTTATAATATTAGATCTGTATTGGGTAAGGCACACTGTAGGAATAAGTTTGTTAAACGAGTAGTTAAGCGCACTTGAAGTGAAATGACACTAAACTGCGCTATATAAATTCCATGTTATTATTATTATTATTATCCGTTTACCGCAGGGGTAGCGAACCATCATTAATAACAGTTACAATGCAACTTTGTGTATACTATCATATCACTTGTTAATAATATCTTTGGGTTGATTTAAAACGACTTTATCGAATTAAAAAGAATTTTCGATCGAGTAGTTCTAGTTGGTATGTTGAAGGTGGTTGGTTAGGCTCAGTAAATCAGGGTTGTCTATAACTTATTAACATTTTTTCAAATAAAGTCAAGTCGGAAACAAGTCTTCTATCTGACAGTTTTAATAATTTAAATTATTTCATTAAGTGGTCTTGATTTATAGTTTCTATAGGTTAAACCGAGTTTATAGTTATAACATATCATTGAAATTTATACATTTAAAGTCTCTGCCATTGCGGAGAAGAAGTCAAGCATTTTTAATCCTTATAATAGGAGACAAGATTTATTTTATGCCAAATTCGAAATATTTTTGTGGTTATGTAGGAGTCTACTGTAATACTTCCTTCAGAAAATATTTATGTAAATAATAAATCTTTGAATTGGACATCAAAAAAGATTTTTTTACAAATATTTAGTACCAATGACGCAGTATACCTATTTTTTATGTGGTATCTGAAGCCTGGGTGAAGTTATTGTAAAAACAAAAAAAATGGCATTTTACGTCTGAAATTTCTAGACCAAAATAAAAGTTCGCAACAATACAAAATATCCAAAATATGTGTCCATATATTTAAATTATTCATTGGGAATATTTGGAAAAAGGGGGGTTCAACACAGGAAAGCACCCAGTGAGGCCCACATTATAAAAAACATCGGAAAATAATCTTTTTATACCCATAAAAATTATAATAATAAAAAAGTATATTTCCACAAAACAGGGATGGAACTTGGGCGGCAAACTGAAAGCCGGGTAAGTAAGACTAGTATCAGTATAATAGTCATAATTCAACATAAGTATCTGGTGACGTGTTGTATATATTTTTATAAGCGAGCCGAAGGAATGCAATATAATGCCGTAATTCGCCTTATTAATAATACGGTGGATGAAGGCTTTCGTGGTCGTGACAGAGCAAACCTCGTCAAATTCCACGTTACGTCATAAACAGAAGTTAAAACAACTATAAAATAATATTATGCCAATGAATTACTATACATCTATAAAAATGGATTAATGACTACAATATGTCGGCACGTACTCCAGATGACATCGGCCATGTTGCACAACCCGAACTTATAAATTCAGAGAATCATAATATATGTATCAAGTTCACAAATATTGTTTGAATATATGTACATATATATCGAAATATACGTGACTGCTCTAATCACTCGTGACTCGTTCGCGGGAACAATAACGTCACTTAAGACCTCTCTCTGGGACTACTATAAATACTACAACTAAGTAACTAAAGGTTCCATGATAACTCAACTACGGTCACCGTAAATAAAGTAAACATTAGATTATTAAAGATATAAACATTATTTTAACATTGAAATCATCGTACATATTAGAGATTCAATATAAAGGATGGCGGAATAATAGTCAACATAACTTATGATATTATGAATATGACTGTATTAACGCAACACACACATTTAGGATATAAGGTGATGAGATGAGGTAAGATGGTAATGAAAAGAGAGATTAACAGTCAACACAACAGTCACACGGAAGATATTTCAAGTTTAAAAATCATTTTGGATCGCTACACTTTTAGAAATCTTAACCATCAAAATAATTTATCCGCATATATATTTTTAGTGTTCAAAAAAGAAAATAAATTAATGGCGTCTCAGTTGTGTGCCCCTGTTATAACACCTATTATTGTGGGAAGGGACGTATTTCTGTTGCGGCAATATTCCTTGAGATATTCACTCGCATATGAAGTCAAAAATAAACAAAATATTTGCTAGCCATTCTTACAACAATAAAACATGTCACATGTAATTATTGTATCGCTGAAAGAAGCCGCGGGTTTTGTCTACAAACTGAGCAATCGAATGACTATAAAGCGTCGTATCATCAAAGTGTCTGAAATATGATGTAACATTTAGTAAAAGTAAAACTGATTCTTATTCAACGTAGATCTATGAATTAAGATATCGTACATTTGACGGTAAAAGGTTCACGGTGAAATTTACGGTATTTGATGAATGATGCTATTTCAACAAACAGAAATGATAAACGACTTCATTATATTTATGTAACGGCAATTTCAACACCGATTTAGACGGAAGAAAGCCGCGAAAAAATAATATTAAATTACACAAGGCATATTTCGTAATTTTAAAACATTGCCTTTGTAAATCTACTGATAAATTGTTATGGAAAATAATACATTTCTCAAAGCAGAAGTGACTCAGCAGGGTGGGGTGTGGAGCGAGTTGTAGTTGGAACGCTGCTCGATAGCGAGTACCCGCCCCCCGCTCCTCCACCGACCCCCGCAGCCCGCATGTGTGGGGTATGTGAGATATATGAGGGCAAGGGTATCGTATGTCGGCCACCCTAAGGATCTCATTTGTCGTGGAATCCATTTTGATTTTCCCCAACACGGCATAACACGGAAAGGGTTAACAACAGAACAAAAGACAGAGGTTTATAAGAGCACGGCGGATAATCTTCAAAGCCGAGTACGAAGGTCCTATTCCTGAAAGAAAGAAAGAAAGAAAGCACAGTATGTAAATGAAGGTGTTGATTGACATACCTGAATGCCGTGCGAGGGATGAGAGATGTGGAGGTGTTGCGCCTGGTTGATGTGTAGGTTGCCCGAAGAAGTCTGTGGCGGGGGCCCTGAGGGCGGGCGCGGCGGGGAGGGACCGCCCAGCGGGGGGCGGGGGAGGTAACCCGGACTGCCGCCCGAGCTGGGACTGCCGTACGGCGAGTACTGCTTGTAGGAGGGCGGGTAGGATGGCTCCTGCTTCACCTGCTCCTGCTTGCGGAAGGCGCCGCCCGGCCCGGACAGGTAGTCCTGCAGCTCGGCGTATGGGGAGCGGGCGGTGCGCGGCCCGAGACCCAGCTGCCCCTGCTTGTGCTGGTGCTGCTCGGCCATCTGCTTGAGGGTCTGCGCAGCCGGGGACAGTTCCCCGCCCCCGTAACCCCCACCTGGTCGAGGCCCGAAGCCCCTGTTGTTGTTGTTGCCTTGTCCGGGGCTCTCACTCCGCCTCATCATACCCTGCCCCCCGTCCTCGATTTTCACTCTATTGTCATTCAACAACACTCCACGATCTTCGAGACCGAGGTTATCACACTTGTCTTCGAAATTGAAGTCTTTCATGAACTCCGGATAGTCTGATATTTCCGAGATGAGATCTTTAAACGCGTCCGACATGATGATCTCGTTGCCGGCCTCGTCCCCGATGAGGTCGGTGAAGCCGGGAAAGTTGGAAGCCGCGTCGCGCTCCACGGCCGCCGCGCACTGTTCCAGGTCGGGGAAGTCATGGTCATGGTCGGGCTCGCGCTTACACTCCAGCAACGGTTGTCCCGTCTGCCCCGTCTGCCCCGTCTGTCCCGTCCCGGCCTCACTCTTCACGGAGGAGTTGGTGAGCGCCTTCACCGTCACGTTGGTGGAGATCTGCTGCGGCTGCGAGTCTGCAGCGGAGGTGAACTCCAGCTGCTGCACGATCTCCACGGAGAACTTGGTGAGATTTTCGTTGCCGCCGGAGCCGACGCGCTGCAGCTTGCCGGGGGGAGAGGCCCCGCCCCCGCCCTGCCCGCCCTGCCCACTCCCTGGACCCACTCCCGAGTCAGCGGGCCGCTTTAGGAACTTCTGTTGCTGCAAAAAAAGAATAGCGGTATGAGTCGACAAGTCAAATTGCTTTGATTGGAATTGAAAGACAAAATTTCTTTACTGTGTAGATACCTAGACAAAATAAATTAGCTGGTCGGGTGACCTATTAATTTCTTAAGGCTAACTGAAAAAATAACAAATGAAATGGAGGTAAATTTTAAAAAATCTAATTAAAACACAATTACCTCAAAAAAGAAAGGACAGATAGAAATTTAACCGTAATGTATTGTTCTATTTATCTGTTTGAGGCTTTTTGGAAGATTTTGGGAAATACAATGAAATGTGAAAATCTTGTTATGTTCACGTTGTAAATATTTCAGTGAAAATCCTAAAAATGACTGACAAGTATACGTAACTCCAATATGCTAATAAGACAGTCAGTGGCAGATAGTAATGTTGTTCATATAATAATATGTTTAATTATACAATAATTGCGTATTATCAGCGAATAATGTTTGGTTTTAGAAGAAATTAAATAAATAACAGAGCAGAATAGAAGTTAACCTAGAAGCCTAATAGAAGCCTAACACAAAATTGCTTATTAAATATTATTTATTCTAACGAAGAAGTGTTGAAACATTATCTCTCCAGTCCCCACTTGTCATGTCGGCTCCCAAAACCACGCGTCCTTAAACAGCTACTGAAAACCTGAATCATGTCACGGTTCACAAAATTTTATGTCCGAAATAACTCATATTTAAACACTCGCACACTTTCAGGCAACGTACAAGTTGAATAATAATTGAAAGCAACATGTATCGTTGATTTTCCACTTCTTTGCCGCTTTGTCATCGGCACACGAATCCTTGAATTTGTAATTACAGTTGTTGTTGAACTTCAATGCAGAAGTTGCTAATTAACAAGTCGGAATAATATTTTTTTGTCAGACAATAGGAAATATTAAATTATTCCAAAAATCTACGCAAAACCGGATCAAAATTGTTTTCGCTAATCTAAGGAACTCGATCGAAGGTTTGGAAATGAAATTATCAGGCTTTGATTCGCTGCTGAATACTGAAAACTACAAGTAAACTAATTCGACGATCTCCAAGAACAATGTCGGATGTGCAAATGTGTAGTCCTGCAGTAGAGCTGTTTGAAGTTTCGTTTCTGCATTTTTACTGTTTTCGATAATAGTTCTTTGGGACCGTCGAATTAAATCCCAAGCTTGATCAAACCTTAGCGAAAACCCAGTTGTGAGCAAAATAAATTAAATGTGGAATAATTTATAAAATAAGTTTTTTTTTATTTAACGGCAATATAAAGTAAAGTAAAAATGATACAATATTTAGTAAAAAAAGATATAAAGTGATGTAGTTTGTTCTCAGTCCTCCTCACTAGGTATTCCTGTTCCGAGGCGGACGGTAGTTTGTTGTATTTGTGTTGATCATGATTTCCTCATCTTCTAATTTGTTGGTTCCCACAAAATATAAAATAAATCAAGCAAAAAGTATTTATGTTTGTTGTCTGTAGGTTGCGTTGGGGTTACTTCATAAATTTAATGATTTCCTCATCTTCATGTTTAGTTAGCCATAATATGATGTCTTTTTAAAACTTTTCTATATCCATGGTGTTTTTAATTTCAATAGGAAGGGCATTACATAATTTTATAGCATAGTAATAGTGGTTCTTCTGGCCGAAAGATGTATTTAATTTTGGAATGTTTAGTAGATTTGAGGATTTCGTTCTTGTAGTGTAGGTGTTTTGTTCATATTTTTCTTTAAAATTGATTAGTGCATTTTTTGAGTACAGTTTTATAATGCTGAACACGTAAATTTTTTTAAAAATTTCTTATGATGGAGTCCTTATGGGTACTTTCAGGATTATTTTTATTATTACTTTTTGTGTTTTAACGAGATCCTTCATGTGAAAGTTTGAGGCATTATAGTTTATTATTGTTACAATGATACGACCAAGGAAATAATACAAGCAAGGAGTGCGTGCCAAGACCGAGCAGGGAAACGGCGTGATGATTACAAATAGAAAAGAATAAGGTATACAACATCAATTAGCAGAACTAAAAAACTAATTTAACTCGAGGAAAAATGAGGTTGTCTCCTACGAGCATGCGTATTACGGTGTCGCAATTTGATGTATATTATGAATGTATGCATATATATCAAGATATAGAGACACTATAAATATATATATAGAGAGAGGGATTATAATAAAAAAATATATATATATCCATATTTTAGAAAAAGGAGCCATAATGAGTCCTAATCATAAATATACGAATACAAAAGTAAAGGGAAGTAATTATTTAAATATTTATGATCTGCCTATATAGAAATATTTTGATAATAAGAGTAAGTTAACTTATTTTAATGATGTTAAACATTCTTTAAATTATAATAAAATTAAATTTTATATTTAAAGAGTTAAAAACGACAGTAAAATTAGTCATTCAATATCTCCAAAAGTGGCGAAGTTACGAGCTTTCAAAGTGAACTTGTGTAAAACGTATGCAATGGAATCTCGCGACGTCACACGATACGCGATTCAGTGGGCACAATTCATGGCAGTGCTGCAGTACGGTTACGTTACACGCTTTTTGGCTGGCCGCAAATATAAACATTTTAACAGCTTATATCTTCGGTACTATTAGGTTTTTTCCAAAAACAAAACTAGAACGTTCTGTCCTAGGCATGCTCTAATTTATGGAACATTTGCAAAAAAACATTAAATTTCGTTGCAGGAGACAACTCATTGAATTATGGAACAAACCATATTATGACGCCTTGCCTTATTTTTTTTACGTAGTTTATTGCCTACCTGTATCAAAGCTCCACAGCTAACCGTCCGAGGGGTTTTGCTGACAGAGATTTTTTCTGCTTTATTATAAAATAAGCTAACTCACTCACAGGAGAGATAAGGGAACCATTTCTGTTAGCGGACGAGTTATCTTCCACAAGAAAGTTTGCTAAGTCTGGACTTCATATAATATAATATAATGTATTTAGAAATCGATTTTTAATTCCCAGTGGCGGCCCTGGCTACAACAACCCGCGGGGACCTACCGATACAGCGGCCATAAACCAGCGGCGGCCCTGGGCCGTGAGATAGCAGCAATCTGTATACATTATGTCCGGCGGGCGGCGCACAGAGAGCCACTAACCAAATAT
The DNA here is from genome assembly GCA_026573805.1 of Hesperophylax magnus. Classification (NCBI taxonomy): domain Eukaryota; kingdom Metazoa; phylum Arthropoda; class Insecta; order Trichoptera; family Limnephilidae; genus Hesperophylax; species Hesperophylax magnus. The sequence continues at coordinate 171,668 of JAIUSX010000035.1, forward strand.
AACGGTATCAATAAATATTTTTTTCGTTAGGTCATGAAATTTGAGCTAAAACACGTAACTAAATCACAGATTTTTTTTCTATACTTTATTTTTGAAGTCTGAGTGAAATGGTAATTTTAAGTTGTGTTTATGTATGTGTTACTCCTAAAGAAGACTTATGATTTAGCAAGGTTTTAAATATGTACTTAAGTGATATTATTTATGGCGAGTTTTACATCGATTGTAAAATAAATTCGGATTTTTACCAATTCAATTGATGTAAAAATAAAATGTTTGATTAAAAGCTTATCTACATTACAGAAGCATTTCTGAGAGGTTTTATAATATCTTTAGTTCTTATTTTACAAGCAATAATTGTTCGCCTGAAACACTCATCCACATTGAAAAATCTCCTGATAAAAGATACATGACGCCAACGGGACTCGAACCCGTGTCCCTTCGATTTCCGGTCGACAGCTCTGACCACTGAGCTATGGCGGCTTATCTCTTACCCGCGAAATTATTCAATATATACTAGTGTTTCATTCAACAATTACTGCTTGTTACATTTTTCACCTGGAAACAACCAACTTTATTTTATATGAGAAAGGCATTGTAAGTGCTAACTCTCTCACTAGATGGCGTCGAGACAAATTGTCTACATTTTTTAGGCGAAATACTTGAACTTGTCAAATATTAATTATTATTTTTTTGGTAAACTAATGTTTTTAAGACAAGATTTTTTATGCATAGCACAAAGGGTAACAATTATTTTACAAGCAATAATTGTTCGCCTGAAACACTCATCCACATTGAAAAATCTCCTGATAAAAGATACATGACGCCAACGGGACTCGAACCCGTGTCCCTTCGATTTCCGGTCGACAGCTCTGACCACTGAGCTATGGCGGCTTATCTCTTACCCGCGAAATTATTCAATATATACTAGTGTTTCATTCAACAATTACTGCTTGTTACATTTTTCACCTGGAAACAACCAACTTTATTTTATATGAGAAAGGCATTGTAAGTGCTAACTCTCTCACTAGATGGCGTCGAGACAAATTGTCTACATTTTTTAGGCGAAATACTTGAACTTGTCAAATATTAATTATTATTTTTTTGGTAAACTAATGTTTTTAAGACAAGATTTTTTATGCATAGCACAAAGGGTAACAATTATTTTACAAGCAATAATTGTTCGCCTGAAACACTCATCCACATTGAAAAATCTCCTGATAAAAGATACATGACGCCAACGGGACTCGAACCCGTGTCCCTTCATGTATCTTTTATCAGGAGATTTTTCAATGTGGATGAGTGTTTCAGGCGAACAATTATTGCTTGTAAAATAATTGTTACCCTTTGTGCTATGCATAAAAAATCTTGTCTTAAAAACATTAGTTTACCAAAAAAATAATAATTAATATTTGACAAGTTCAAGTATTTCGCCTAAAAAATGTAGACAATTTGTCTCGACGCCATCTAGTGAGAGAGTTAGCACTTACAATGCCTTTCTCATATAAAATAAAGTTGGTTGTTTCCAGGTGAAAAATGTAACAAGCAGTAATTGTTGAATGAAACACTAGTATATATTGAATAATTTCGCGGGTAAGAGATAAGCCGCCATAGCTCAGTGGTCAGAGCTGTCGACCGGAAATCGAAGGGACACGGGTTCGAGTCCCGTTGGCGTCATGTATCTTTTATCAGGAGATTTTTCAATGTGGATGAGTGTTTCAGGCGAACAATTATTGCTTGTAAAATAATTGTTACCCTTTGTGCTATGCATAAAAAATCTTGTCTTAAAAACATTAGTTTACCAAAAAAATAATAATTAATATTTGACAAGTTCAAGTATTTCGCCTAAAAAATGTAGACAATTTGTCTCGACGCCATCTAGTGAGAGAGTTAGCACTTACAATGCCTTTCTCATATAAAATAAAGTTGGTTGTTTCCAGGTGAAAAATGTAACAAGCAGTAATTGTTGAATGAAACACTAGTATATATTGAATAATTTCGCGGGTAAGAGATAAGCCGCCATAGCTCAGTGGTCAGAGCTGTCGACCGGAAATCGAAGGGACACGGGTTCGAGTCCCGTTGGCGTCATGTATCTTTTATCAGGAGATTTTTCAATGTGGATGAGTGTTTCAGGCGAACAATTATTGCTTGTAAAATAATTGTTACCCTTTGTGCTATGCATAAAAAATCTTGTCTTAAAAACATTAGTTTACCAAAAAAATAATAATTAATATTTGACAAGTTCAAGTATTTCGCCTAAAAAATGTAGACAATTTGTCTCGACGCCATCTAGTGAGAGAGTTAGCACTTACAATGCCTTTCTCATATAAAATAAAGTTGGTTGTTTCCAGGTGAAAAATGTAACAAGCAGTAATTGTTGAATGAAACACTAGTATATATTGAATAATTTCGCGGGTAAGAGATAAGCCGCCATAGCTCAGTGGTCAGAGCTGTCGACCGGAAATCGAAGGGACACGGGTTCGAGTCCCGTTGGCGTCATGTATCTTTTATCAGGAGATTTTTCAATGTGGATGAGTGTTTCAGGCGAACAATTATTGCTTGTAAAATAATTGTTACCCTTTGTGCTATGCATAAAAAATCTTGTCTTAAAAACATTAGTTTACCAAAAAAATAATAATTAATATTTGACAAGTTCAAGTATTTCGCCTAAAAAATGTAGACAATTTGTCTCGACGCCATCTAGTGAGAGAGTTAGCACTTACAATGCCTTTCTCATATAAAATAAAGTTGGTTGTTTCCAGGTGAAAAATGTAACAAGCAGTAATTGTTGAATGAAACACTAGTATATATTGAATAATTTCGCGGGTAAGAGATAAGCCGCCATAGCTCAGTGGTCAGAGCTGTCGACCGGAAATCGAAGGGACACGGGTTCGAGTCCCGTTGGCGTCATGTATCTTTTATCAGGAGATTTTTCAATGTGGATGAGTGTTTCAGGCGAACAATTATTGCTTGTAAAATAATTGTTACCCTTTGTGCTATGCATAAAAAATCTTGTCTTAAAAACATTAGTTTACCAAAAAAATAATAATCTTTAGTTCTGTAAAAATCACTAAATTCGTTACTTTAACAACGTCTTCGAAAGAACTGCATTTAACTTGTTCATGTAGCATCATTAGCAATTAAAATTGGTATAAAAACTTACTAACTGTTTTATCATAAAAACACGACGTAACATATAAATATTGTTTTGTACAGGTTGGTACTAAATCACCAGTAATTCTTTATTTTTTTTCTCGTTTCTGGACGGAGAACTCCTTCGTCATCGGCCTGAGGACCTATGAAGACGATGGGTGATAAGGAGCCACGTTAAAGTTACTTCCTTGGAAGCCGAACGGTCGTGTAAAATACGGAAGGTAAAAAAAAATTAAATATTGAAGACAATATTAGTGATTTCTAAACGAAAATCTGAAACAGAAAAATCAGAAAAGGAAACGGTCACATCTGGGACTCGAACCCAGGACCCCTGTCTTTCCGGGACAGTGCTCTACCAACTGCGCTAATGGGACCCTATTCTCCTCGGTCACTTTTAACTGTATCATACTTCGAATAAGAACCACTAACATTGTCTTCATTTTTTCACCGCACATTTTTATTGGCAACTATCTTTATGTATGATCGCAAGATTCAACCCGAACTAAATGCAATCCAGACAGCGTCTTTTAGATAAACCTATCTTATCTATTACTATCTATTTCTATTATATCTATTATATCTATTATATTATATTATATTATATATTATTATATTATTTCTATTATATCTATTATATTATATCTATTATATCTATCTATTTCTATTATATATTTCTTATCTATATTATTATTTTTATTTAATTTTATTTAGATAAACCTATCTTATTTTTTTTATTTAAAAAAAATTTTTATTTAAAAATTCTCTTTCTCTCGCTTCCAAAAAAATAATTATGGTTTGTGATACTCTGCGAGGTATTTATATTCAAATTTTTATTCTTTTGTTTCTTCATTGTATTGGTGGAATGTTTATGCTTGGCGTATGTTGGTCTATTAAAAGTTTGGTCTATAAATTCAAACTTTCATTAATCAAGAAGTTAAAATCCTCACACACTAACCGAAATTATTATCAGCTTTGTCCATTAAACATACGTGACACCGACGATTTGGTAAATTTAAAAAATATATTTTAGTTCCAACAAACATTCACGTTTGTCCCACTGTGCGGCGAGTTATCAGCGAGACAGACACACGCGCAGGCGCGCGGCACACGCCGCTGTGCGAGGGAGAAGGAGCTTCTGCCATGAATTTATATTGTGGAAGCAAATGTATTGTATATTTTTGAATGAATTCTTATCTTTAAGTAATATTGTGTTAACAATTTCAAGTAATAAATTGTCAATATATCTGTCTGTAAATATGTAAGTAAATCACAGTCATTGAAATAATTTTATAGAATTTTTCAGTAAAGCGCGAAAGTTTAAAGGAACAAACTCTACAATGGAATGGAAAAAATACGTCATTTATCGTAGGGGAGGGCAAAAAGGATGGATTTCTACACAACTCTGTCCTGGACACACCACCCTTGTTTAATTTCATAGCCTTACATACTTCATGTTATGTGAACTCTTGCATGATAATATATTTTTTATTTTAGTCTTACAAATTTTGTATCTTTGAAAATCATACATTTTGACAGTTGCAGTTGACAATATTTTCAAATTTGAAAATTAAATCAATATTTTGATACAATGATTTGTAAATCACTTAACGTAGAAATGAATACTCGAAACACACGACTTTTATACGTACAGTCTAGAAAAACAACACAACGGTGAAAGGAAAGAAGCCTTTGTGGGTTGTAAATTTGTAATGTTGTGATCAAATATATTACTAATATAAAATCATATTAATATGACGCAAAGACTAGGGCCTAGACCGCAAACATAAATTATTTTAACTATACTTTTAATAGTAAAGATTACATACTAGTGTATAACAAACTATTTTATGAAGACTATGAAAAATAAATATGTTATGCGGTATCAAGTAGAAATCAAACAAGTGACTTTTAGACGTATAGCGAAAAAAAAGAATAAACACATTATAAAAATGATTCAGTGTTGCTAGGCGTTAATGGAACGCAGCCGCTGTGAGGTTAGCGTTGGTGTAGCGAGTAGAGATTACGATTAGTGATGTGACTTGGCAACAGCGCATGTGCCTAGCCGTGCAGGTGCGCGCGCCCCGTGATATATTTGAATTTGGAATGACAAAAACGGCGCTATTTCGAGTTTGCGGATTTAAGATTTAAGCTAATCCAACGAGACGAAATGGATAAGTGGGGTTATGTTGTGTTGTTTTGCATACTACTATTTGTTCTTCGAGTAAGTTTTAAATTTACATAGATATTAAGATAAATTGCGATGTGTACTCTGGAGTTTCATTACAATAATAATGCGAACGTTATAAGGACCAAAATACAACATACTGAAAGCTTTTATATTTTGTTTTGTGAACGCCGCACAAAATCCCATTACGATGGCACCCATAAATAAGTAATATTGTGTGACGGAAGTAAATTGGAGAAAAAAGGGGAGTATTTTCGTAACTAAGCTTGAAATAATTTCGAAAATATTGAACGATAAATTTAAGGCGATGCACTACGTCGTGTAATATTTTAAATTGAGCCGCTATCAATCACAACCCTTACGTAGATGGCGATAAGGTTTAAATTCCCGCTTAACACCCATCCGCCTGTTTTGATTTATGCAAGAAAAAAACATGGCCAAAAAGTGCCTTTTATTTTATTTTGTGGATGTTCAGGCATAAATAATTTTTTTTTCGATCATTTTATAAATAACTTAATTTGCCACATTATACAATAAAATCATAACCGAAAATGGGTTCGTAAGTAGGAGATTTTGAACTTTAAAGCAGTTTTCATAGGACTTATACATTATTTTTTTTCTGGGTTTATAAAAAGTCTTATCTAAAAAATATTCGATTATTTCAAAGGCCAAGATGTATTCTACTTGCAGTATTTAATTAAAGCATCTGAAACATTTCTAGGCGATCAAATTTTCAAACCAAAATCACATGATTTTGCTTTACTACGTATGGCATCGCCTTAATCTGCGAATTTTCTAGTAAGTTAAGGAATAACTTTTTGAAGTATCACCGTTCGGTTTCTAGTGTAGCACCTATTCTATGAAATATGAATGACATTGATTTCAATAAATTATTTATTTCTAATAATATTATTTTACTAAATGAAGGACCAATAAGATTTATTTCCTAGTAAAAATTCCTTAAAAACACGTGATGGATAGTCAATTACAATTTAAAAAAAATAAAAAATTGGATGCATATTATTTAGTATCGTATGTTTTTGATAAGACGACTAAACGTGGAATATGTAATATTATGTTCTTACGGAAGGTACCTACTCAAAATAAAACTAAAAATAATGTTAACACGCTTAAAAATAAATGTAGATAAGAAGGCAACAAATTAATTTAGTTTGTAAAAATAATATTACGTTGTTCACTCTAATTTTAAGCTGCGTTCAGAGCAATGACATTATAATAAGCTTCAGAGAGGGATTTTTGAACGCGATGGCTAAGTATTTTCAACCTCATTATTAGAATGGAATCTGACAAGAGTTCACACGGGAGTTGCAGTTCGGCGATTTTGCCGAACGTGATTTTTTGCCTTGTGGATACTGATTAAAATCTACAGAGTTATTTTACGATAGCTATTGCAGATCGACTATGCAACTAAGAATTCATTATTCCAATTTTATCTTTAGACGATAGTTGGTACAATAATTATTTTGTTTGTTCCGTCCCAACTTGTGTACCGTGCGAAGATTTTCTTTTCCACTTAGGACGGGTTGTTTTACGGAATTTGAACAATTCATCAAATTTCAACGTTAATTTTCGGGTTCCGTGAAAATCCTATTCAAGTTCTGTTATTATATCATTATAGGCCAGTTACTTGACAGAACTGAAATAATAACAGAACTTTCACAGAACCTGAAATTTGAAGAATTGTTCAAATTCTCTGAAACAAACCGTCCGTATATTATTATAAAATGTCAAACTTAGAACAAGTTTGAAGCAACTGCCGACGCCCACGTCAAAAAGCTTAGCGAAGGATCTGTTTTTTAAATATATTTTTTAATATACATATATTATATAAACAAACAGTACATTGGTTACAAGATGGGTACCTACGAAATGTTTCCCTGTAATGTCTTTATGTAGTATTTATATTTAGTAATTACCGGATAACTTGTGTATTATATAGGTGTGTGTGCACAGTGTGTCATCTGAACAGATTATATCATTCATGTTCCTTTTAAATAAGGGCAGTGAGTTCTAAAAAATCGACGTTAGAGCTTAGAAAAATATTATTGCAGGTAAAAAGAAGAAATAGGATGTAACCTATAACCCTTGTACTCTGTATTTTTGTGCAATAAATATTTTATTTGAATTTATGAAGAGCGCGGTGAATTGGCGAATCAGATGCTGCATTTTTTTGCAATTAAGCGTGTGTAATTTCGATGTACGCAATCTAAGTCTCAAAGGTGTGTTAAAATTAATTAGGGACAAAAGTACGATACAGGCTATTATTTTTATTGTAGTTATTGTTTTAAAGATTTCGTATAGTGGTAAATCAGTTTTTATTGATATTTTATTTAATAAAATTGACTCTTAGTCTGAACGAGGCATTAGTATTGTAAAGATAATATATTTGTGAAACAGACAAGAACAAATAAGTATTATAAAAAGTGATATTCGAGTGTAATAAAGAGATAAAATAATTGCAGGTAGAAAATTATAATATTCCAAAATCAGTTGCAATTTTGAAAATGCCAATTAATAATATTTTCAGTTAAAATATTATATTATAGGTAAGTATCGTTGTCTGAGTACCTACAAATTTTGAAAATGACCTTAAAACTCCGAGTTCTCGAGTTAATTGAACCAGAATGACTGCAGGACACAATCGAAATTAGTATTTTTGATTGCCATTTAAGAATACCATATTATTAAAAATAATTCAACTATTACGTTATTTTTCTAGCTTTTTAAAGAGCCATTGGAATAAAAATTGATGCAATTTAGTCAAGGATTAATAATACCTACTGAAAAAATTATGTTTATGTCAAAGTTTTGTAGGTAGGTACCAAAGGAAAATGGCCTGAAAATAAATAACCTTCAGACCTACACCTATTTCTGATCAAAATCTCAAATGTTTCTAGCGGGATCCCAACGTATGCAAGTTATTTATATTTAAGATTAATAAAAACAGGACCTCACCCCACAGAAAGATCGATTTTCTAGGCCTGCTAGGGCAAAGTCAACCGTATTTCCGAATATTGTTTTTGCACGACTTCAACATTTATGTCGTCAAGATTCCTACTTTATTTTAGAGATTTTATAGGGCAAATTCAAGCGAATGTCTGCCCAATGCACCAGGGCCGCGTGTCACATATTTTTGTGCACGCCTGCTGCACGTACGTCGTTAAGATTCTGGCTTTATTTTAGGATATTGTCTCGTCTTAAATTGTAATGAATGAAGTTGCGCACTGATTTGTTTTCGTCGTAAGAACATTATCTGTGTAACGCCCATTCCGAACGGCCCAAGAATGCAACTTTCACGACACAATAGGTACACTGTGACTGTACGGTGTATGGTTTGATAAGAATGCCCACTGATTCTCGGAGTTTCAAGTAGTGCTAGAAAGGAATTTAGGAAACGTTCTGGTTCCGTCTCAAACCTCACCTATACGTTCTACACATAGAATAAATAATAACACAAGACGTACCTTGTGGGCGTGTTTCGTGATCAACATATTTGCCTAATCGACACTTAAATTTCCAATATTAAACTGTGTTTACGAAATTTAAATGCGATGGAGATCTACGACGTCGGGTGGGAGAGACGGAGCGGTGAGCTGTTGGGCTAAATGAAACATTTATTTCAATTTAAATTTGTATGGAAGACACTTCTAGTGTTATTCTTTATTCTGTGGTTCTACAGGACAATGATAATGGGACCTGTAGTCTGTAGTACCTGCCTACTTGCATACATAGATATACCTAGAATGCGTGTACAAAAGGATAATAAGGAGATGGTTCCGAAGGCTTGTAGGTAACCCTACATCTAGAATAGAATAACAAAATATGTTGGGAAGATAAGCTGCTTGACGTATTGCTAGGTACCTAGTATAATAGCTAGGTACCGAATGAATGACTAATATTGAGGTTTATTTTTGTTTTACTAGAGTTTTGTAAATATTCACACAGTAAGTTTGAAGCAGTAATAACTCTCGAATGGTGAGCTTTAGCTAACGAAAATTGCACTTTCTGTCTGGATTTTCTAGTTAAAACCAAATACTTGCAACTCCCAATCCGATCTCTATTATAAAGCTTTTTAAGGAGATAAAAAAAATAGTTTTCAAAAGTTTAATAATTAACAAAACTCTGGAAAAGCCGGGAAGTAATAATTACTGGCCACCTGAAATGTTGAACCGTAACGAATTTCATTAAAATAAAGAAAAAAAAAAAGTTCGACATTCTGCACTATTGATTAATTTTATATCACAACCGCCATGTTTCAAATGCGTCATCAGTAAATCAGTTCAAGTGTCAAGTTGAGTGTGCTCACTGCATTACAATATTATTACCCCTTTATAACTCTACCAATAAAAATATTAACAAAAAAACACGAAGTTAAAAGCATCCGTCTAGCCTGCTTATTGTTGACTTCCTGCGAGTAACTTTGGCAGGCTGCCGCTAGATGTCAGCGCGCGGCGCACCTGAAGCCTTAGTTTCGAGATCGAATGGCCGGATAAAAAATAACTTACCCCAAAGGGTTTTACAATGATTTAACGCTGTTTGAACAAGGTGCCATAAACGCCGAGTGTTTGGGTCTAGAAATTTCCATTCACGAGGGATAGTGCGTAGACTAAAGAGCTCCTTGTTAGGGAAAAGGGATAGCACCGACATATCATGAAAAAACGGGTAGGTACCGTGTTATTTCAATCTTTGCAGTAACAATATACTGTTGCTTCCATGTTTGAATCAGTGCATGTTCGTAAGTTAATAAGTCTGGCATATTGAATGTTATATTTCTTAAAGATGCTGTAAAAGTCGGAGAATTTATGCGTATTTACGTTTATCAAAAAATCGAGATAAATGGGATATTTATGAACGTATCCGAAAACTAAGAAGTGTTTTTGAAAGGTAAAGTAATACGCTAATTATTAGAAATACACATTTAGTTAAAAAAAGTTTTTTAAATAACTAACCTTACATTTTTTCATCTAAACGCTGACCTAAAATTACTGATAACGAAAAAAGTACACATTATTGAAAAGATGTATTATAAACATTACCGCCACCTCATCTTATTTGACAAGGTATAAAAATAATTAATATAAAATTCACAAAGTTTCATAATTATTTCTAATATTGCATTCGGGACCTTTGGTTTCACAGTGGTGTATATTTTAATTATTCTGTGGTCACATAACTTCTACATTTGAATATAAAGCTTGGTGTTTTCTTTCTAACACCGGTTAGTTCGTATTTCTAACCATGACAGCGAGGGAGATACAACTATTTTAATGAGACCATACGATATGTTCCGAAAAGCTAACAAATTAACTCTACGGGTAATAGCTGTTTATTCCCAAAACCGAACAAATTAGCCTATGTAGTTAGGAACAACTTTATTAAATGTAACTCGACTAAAATAATAGATTTATTAATCGCGCATTTGGTAGTTAAAATATGTGCATAAAGCAACCAAAATCGGCAAGCTGATTTTAATATCGTTATTTTTATTCTATTGTGTAGATATGTCGTAAGAACGGCTAATTTTAAAGATAATTATAAAAAAAATTTAGTCGTTTATTTCGATTATACAAAAGTCCATCACTAGCGTTACCAACAAGATCATTTTACGATAAAGGTCTACATAGACGTTATAATAAATAATACAGCACCTTTGTTTCATACTGCAATCTGCACTAACATATTAAAATCAGTAAGAACATAAATATTTATTAGAATTATTAGTATTAGCAGTCATGTGAACTGATAGTCTGGGCTAAACCCGGACGATCAGGACTGAACCCGGACGATCAGGACTGAATCCGTACGATCAGAACTGAGATCCGGGCGAAATGGGGTAATCCCGGTCACTCCTATGATCATGCCGCTGAGAGTTCGGTTGTAAGCTCTCTTTCTGTTACATGCGCCATTTACGAGAAAGAATGAGAGGTTACAACGGAGCTATGTGCGGTATACTTGGATAGAACAATAAGGTACAACATTGTGACCTATGAACCTACAACATACTGTTACTTATATTAGAAGTGCACCAGATAAGGATCGGATGATCGTATTCGTTCTCAGCTTTAGAACAAGTCGTGTTAGAAAAGCGGATGATTGAATATTAGAACAATGAATGACGGTTTAACGAGCAATTAACACAGCTGGACACTGGTAATTTGTGTACAGAATTCCAAAGTTAAACAAATAATTAATGGCCAACTCATTACCTGACTTACATAATATACTCGCCGCGAAATAAAGAATAAAGACCATACATAGTAAATAGTTTTAGAGTACGAACATTAATAGGTAGGTACATGTCCAATGTAATGTTGTGTGCGAGCGTATATACACGAGCAATATGTGTATGTATGTTAAAGATTACAGAACGGTAAGCTTATTTCGCAGGAGGAGTTAATTCACGCTATACATATTTGTCATTCAACCAGATTTTGTATGGAATCTGACCGAAGTGCGCGGGAGTTGTAGCCAAGCGATTTTCACGGTTTTTGATTGGATGGCTAATAACTACAGAGTTCAGTAATTTCTTCACCTGCACCTCATTCTTCATGGTTCGAATTTGAGTGGAGTCTAGTAGACAAATGCATCCGGTTCCCACCCGGGCGTCGCGTCGGCGTCGGCGTCGTTTGTTCAATTCCTCCGGTAGTCCTGGAGGACTTAATTAAAAAGGCCCAGAAATGTTTTCAAATATTGCAATGTTATTATTCTTGACAAATGATATTTTGCTGTCGATGGGCGGACGACGGACATGTAAAACGAACTTGTAATATCACTAACTACAAAGTTTACGTCTTCTCCTGTATACACACGGATTATTTACAAACCGGGCCAGTCTCGGCGCTGAATATTTTAACCCTCTGCAAATGGGGCTTCAAGCACACCAAAGGATCAAACTAAGATGACTGTAATTAATTTGCATTTGTAATTTTTCTCACGGCTGCGTAAAACCGTATTATAAAATTCGATTATTACTATGGTAATTAAGTTTTAACTAGAAGTAACATGGTTTGTCTCCATGTTCACTGACAGTACGTATAACATTCGAAATTGAAACGTTGTTTGAAACAAGTTTAGCCGTGTTTGGTGATCAGATCCGAATTGGGAGGTACTTCCTTCCCTTCCTCACTCCTTCAACCTTACAACGTATCCCAATCAGGATGCCAGTTGGGAGACAACAGTTGTGCATATTCAAATTAAGAACACATTTTCAACAGTTCTTTCAGACGTAAAGTACGTGTGTTACAGTGCATGTTACATTATTAAAAATGGAAATGGCCGGAGGAGAGTTCAAAGAGTGCGAAATCGAAATTCCTGAAAGCAATCTCACGCCGGACAGTGATGGATACCTCGGGGCTGGTGGGTCCGGGTCCGGAGGGGTGCGGCGGGTCGCGCCAGTCCCCCCTTCGGCCAGTCCGGATCCTGCCCACGGCCCACGGAGGCTGTAAAACCCGGCTAATACCGCGGCATGCTGAGGCGGTATCGACCATCTAATCTGGACCACGGCCCAACCCTTCTTACATGGAAGGAAGACGCTTAAGAGACATCGTAAAACATTCAAAGTTAATGCTACCTGTTGTTAATTAATTATAACATATTATGGAACTTAGACCAGATATTAGCAATAGTTAAGAAAATTGGAGTAATTTTGTTCATGGCACAAGCTTTAAAAATATATAAATATTAACTGCATTTTCAACCTACTCTAACCGTACGAATGACGATAAATTTGAAAATAAGACAAATTTTCACATACAAAAGAAATCAACGTAATAAAAATTGAAAAAAAAGTTCATATTTATGCTCCAAACGTCGAAAAATTGTAGAAAATGCGAAATTTTGAAAACACATTCATTTTATTTGGAGAATCTCCAAGAAAACTGTCACTTCACTTTTTATCTAGTTTATCCAATTTAAAAAATTGTATTTATTGTAGGGCAATATGAACGTTGATTTCTATTATTTGTATTTACCTACACCTATAAAAACATGAATGTTATTAAAAAACACCATTTTCACAGAATTCTTATTAATTTCACGCGGTAACACACAATTTAAAAAAATGTATATGTCTGTAATTACCTGACGGGAATTTCACGTGTCAGTCTTCTGAAATGCGAGGTTGCCAGTTCTTTCGGAACCCAAAATGAAGATATTTTTTATTAGTACCAAATGGAATCTAAACTTTTACAGTATTTATACTTTTAGTAAGGCTGCTAATGTTTATGATCAATAATTATTCAGTCCACTAAACAATACATCACCTTAAATTAAACAACAATGTACAATATTACGAACAAAAACATGCTGTACATCACACGAAAGACGATCACTTATTACGGTCGACTATCAATACGACCACGAAGTTGGTTAGACGCGAAGTTGCGCGGCTGCGAGAGTAATAAAAGTGCATGTGAGGTGGGTTAATTATGAATACAGATGAGTTTCTTAATGAACTATTAGCGGCTTATCCTTCACTTGGGCGGATAATTACAGCGAGGGGGTCAGAGGGCGCACGGGGCGAGAAAGCAAACAGGGAGGGCCACACTACAGAACTATAACACCTACATGGTTCAATAACTAGTGACCGAGCAATTCAACAAACTTTTACAGAGTATATAAAGTCATGAAAAGTGATGGAAAAAAAACTTAGGTTAGATTTATAGGCCAGTTTTTTTCCCACACTTTAAATGACCTTATATCACTTAAAAGTGTGTTGAATTGCTTCTGTCCTCAGTTGCCAGGGAAGCAAAAAACGGCAACACGAAAATTTGCACTATCAACTTTTGAATGATTATTTTTGCTAACAGCGAGCTTCAAATGTAAATATTATTACTATTATTATTATTTAATTAGCAGGCAGCATTCTGCTGATGCACTCATATCTGATTTTCACACTAGTTTAATACTTTCTCGTCTCCAAATAAGAAAAACATTCATTACAAATACTAAATTACTAGATGTATTGAACTAGTAACTATTTTAAATATTCGAAATGTATCGATATTTTCACGATGAAAAGTGAATTATGTTGATTATCATGTTACTACGCGACTAATTTAGATTGTAACGTTTTAACTTATATTATTATAGCCGTCAATTGGTCATTTTAGGATGTATTCATTTACAAAAAGGAAACAAACACAGTCAGGGTCTAAGAAATACATGTAATTATGGTTTAAATTTGTTCGAAAATAACCTAAGTAGAATTTTAAGCAATTTAACTTATAAAGTATTTACTTATAAATAACTGAAGTCCTAAAATTGAACAATAAAAATAATAATACGTATTTGAAAAAAACCTAATTTTTTGCCATTAATCTTCTAATAAATTAAATATAAATAGTGAGAAGAATAAAACAGCAAATTAATGTAAAATCATACAATGCGCAGAAGTGTTTTTAATATTGTGTCATCTGCGTGCAAAATCGTATCTTCTCAAGCCTAAACTTTATAATGAAACTGTAACTGTGACACCAGGTAAGTATCTTTTTCAAAATCTGTTTGTAAATAATTAGAAAGAGCATAGAAATTCATATTTATACAACGCCCTTGGGTGATTTTTTCAAAAAAAAACGGCGCTATACAAATTGTTCAATTATTATAATAAAATATCATTAACAAGCGTCTTGAAAAAATAAAATTCCAACAGTGAACAAGTGCACAGTGAACTTTGCAAGTGCACGGTGAACTTTGCTAGTGCACAGACTGCACATTGAACTGTGATAGTTCTCTACCTACAACCGCTGTGTATAGCATCTGTTTCACTTTCAATAAAAATAAATTATAACTCTAATTATCCCACTCTTTACTTTACACTACACTTTGCCCACAGTCCATAGAATTATGTTTAAGACCAATTACTACACAACAAGTAAATTATTTTCCTTGTTTTTTATTCGTCTTTCACTACAGTATGATACTGAGATATTTATAATAATATCTTTTAAATACTGCAATATAAACTGTAAACTACAACAATGTGTTATCTTTCGTAACTTTAAATTTCACATTCTGTATCACCTGTTATAATTTATCTTCTACTTTCATGAAAATGTGATGGAATTGCAATTTACGCATGCTTTGTGTTAATTTTTACATCCAATCACAAACATTTAATCATAATTCTGTAAATGTGAAAGTCCAGTAGTGCCTAAATAAATCGAATAAACATTTCGTTGGTTCATGGCAAGAACTTCAGGGCCCCCTTAGAGGACCTAGTAGCAGAAACAATAGCCTACATATTACATTATTAGATAAAGAGGAATGCCAAGAGGAATCTAATCAATGTTCAAAGATCAAACATGGACAAGTAAATACATGTTAGGAACTACCAAATCGCACTGAACACTGATACATATTCCAGAGCACATTTCTCCGGCAAAACTACTTTAACCCAGGCCAGGACAATCGATTAAATCGGTATCTTGTCTACAAGACCATCATATATATTATAGACGTTTAAAAATATGTATAAGTATATTTTATTTATTAAAACATTAATTAAAATGTTAGTTATACACGGTGTCCAGAAACTGGTTGAATCTGGAAACTGTGAATCTACAACACATGTAGAAACCCATTTTTTTTTTTTGATATTTACCTTTTTCTTTTTTATTCGGCAACTAAGAGATTAAAAAAAACTTTTGGAGCCGGGTCTACGCTTCCATGCATTTTAAAAATACATTACTCGTAAAAAAATATGCATTTTAAAATACATACCTCCCAGCGACCGATGTTTTGAAATGTTTAAAAAAATTCCAACTTCGAACTCGATTTAATCGAAAACTAAAGCTTAAATCAAGGCTGCCCAACCCCAGGCCCGCGGGCCACAATGTGGCCCGCGAACGAATTATAAGTGGCCCGCGTGAAACATTTTCAAAAAACCCGCCAATCCGCCAATTTGAAAAAGTGTCGCGGGCCCGCAGTAAAACAAACAATGCAGCTTGCGCACGGTCACCAGTGTTGCCAACGACGGCGATTTATCGCTATTTAGGCTACTCAGAACGAGAATCAGCGACGAAAAAATCTAACCTGTTGAACTTACTTTTGAAACAAAAATACACCGGTCAAAAATACCCCCCCCCCCCCCATGGAATTCGAAAAATTGCTGTGGGGTATTACATATGATGTTCGGGTGTGCGGAATTTTTTCTCAGCGAAGTTCCGTAACAACCCCCCCCCCACGGATTTCAAATATTTTGTGCGGAGCACTTATTTAGATTTTTTTTTTGTGGGGAATTATGTTTTATAGAAATTCTCTAACAACCCCCCCCCCATGGAAATAGGAACCGTCAGGTATTCAGTGGCCCGCCAGTGATTCAAAATCGTCAATTTCGCCCAACTGCTAAAAAGGTTGGGCAGCCTTGGCTTAAATAAAAAAAAAGTTATACCACAAAATTGCGATGTAGATTCGCCAGTTTCCCGCTTGTACCACTAGTTTCCGGACACCATGTATAAGGTAGAAGGGTTTATAACATAATTACATAAGAGGTCTATTTATTCAGTATACTAGCTACAGGTTCGTTTTTATTTATAGAAATACAAACATTCCTGTGTAACGAATATCCTGAAAATCTAATACTTTTGTCTCCAGTCAGTGGGACGAACTTGAGGCAACAACAAGACTTTGAAATTAAAATCAATATTATTGATTACTCGGAGTGCAATTAATAGTTTTGCGTATTGAGTAGGTTATTTTACCAATAATGTAAGTATAGGTTTGTGCAAATGTTATGAAAGTGTGTTTAAAATGATAAGTTATAAATTATAGCGGAAAATAATATTATGTTTTGGTACATATAATAATAATAATTGCATAATTTATACAGCGCCGTTTGTGTTATTACTTCAAGGGCGCTGATGTATTTGTAATGTTGTTGACGGAAACGTCGAAAACGCACTCACGCAGGAACACCCTACCAATAAAAAGTGTTTTAAAAATTAATCCAAATGGGAACAGTTAATACCTTTAGGCAATATTAATTAATCACATTTATGCCCCAAATATCGTTGGCAATTCTAATAAACAATAACCTATGAGATAAAAACTATGGAGGACGTGTTTGGTCGTTTATGGACGATTACCACTACATACGTGAGTACTATAATATAAATCTATGCAAATCGCGAAAACATTATTTTGACACCACCGTCGACAGATCGTGAATTCGCCTACTGCATAAATGGTAAAAGTACATTGATTTTAATTTTTGTGTGTATCAAAATATTGCGCCATGTTTGGCCTTGTTGTTCAGTGCTGATTGTTAAGATTTTCAAACCTGACAGGCTTCACAGCATTCATATGCGACAAGATTTAGTTTATAAAAGTAAGTATTAGAATCTTACGACAAATTAAATATACAATATTCGTCTACGAATGCGTGAATATGTTCATATCAATCAAATTGATAGAGCACAAAAGAAGGTAACCGATTTAAAATAAAGTTTTTTATAAAATGGGAAAGGAGGTTAATACAGTAGTCCCAGAGAGAGGTCGTACGTGATGTTAATGTTTCAGTGTCTCGTGTCTTTTTCGTTTTCATACAAGACGTGTTGGAAGGAAGGGGGCGACTGTCGATGACATACGCACGATCTCTCTCTGGGACTACTTTATGGAGTATTTTATTACAGTTTCAATTTGTGAAAATCAATTGATCCATAAAAATAATATGTCCAGAAATTAGCAGTAAATTAGAAAAACATGAAATCTTTAGAAAAATATGCACCGTAATTTCAATTTTTGAGATTTATAAACTTTGAGTTCCGATGGAATATTAAATTGAGATAAATGAGTTTTGCTAATTTATTAAAAATCTCTTAAAATTATCGGTAATCCGGTTTAAAACGGGTTTGCAAGCCGTTTCCTGATAAATAAATTCGTAATATATCGGAACACGTGTTCATGCACTTGCCTACAACAACGCTAACACCTAAGTCAAATCCCAATTGAAGAAAAATGCGCGTGTGCGTGCATGAGTGTATTTGCCTTGATAATATACAATGACGAAAAGAGAAAATATTAGAATTTATATGCACGCGTGTTCCGACATCACATTCGTATTTTACTGATTAAGTTCATAGTAGGAAAGCTATCAATTATTTGTTTAGGGCCTGCAATCCCGTTTTCAACCAGATTAGGAATAGTTTGAGGATGTTCTTAATAAATTAGCAATATTTAATTTTAGCAATTATTCTCCGTGTGCGGTGGGCAGTTAAACATAATAAAACGTAGGAAAAACGATACAATTCATTCCAATATTAGATAAGAATTACGTAATACCAACCTGATGATTTTTCACGACAACGACGCTATTTAAATCAGCCAATTATTATTACGCGATAAATTAACTGACTAAATGTTTCCTTCAATAATATTCTCAAGTAAAAAGATGCACGCATTCGTCAATGGCGTGACAATCAATTATTATAGATTACCATCATACACTCTGTATACAATTAAATTTTACAAACATAATAATTACAACTCATTTTCTATTCTATTCTCCAAGGAGTAGGCCTAGACGGTCCTGGCAATTCCCAAGAACACTGTGGGTTGTAAAACGAAAACAATACTCAACGTCTAAATATATATATTTTTGAAAAGGAAAAACATTTTCAACTAAGGTACATTTACATTTTCACATGTTTACAAAAACAAAAAACATTATAAATACATTTAACTATTTTCCAAACGAATAACAACCTAACATTACTTTTCTTCCGTAACCGGCCAAAATAAGAATTAGCGACTAATTTTTAAATTATGAAAATAACAAACTTTGTTTACACCACTATTTTAAATAAAAATTATCAACATGTTTCAAAATCAAAGGTCATAATAGGATCAGGATATCAGGATAATAGGAATAGACAAATAAGCACAGAAAAATAAGTGACAAAAATATAACAATTTTTCAAAAGAACCAAACACTTTGTGACCTGACATTTTAAATAAATGAAATGAAAATACTTGGTTTTAGGTCACTAGTACCAGAACTGACGCATTGTCCCACTACAGTATACTGTCTCTTTCTTTTTTAATAATTTATGTATATATATGTGTGTACATCTGTATTTAATAGCATAGTTTTTATAGCTGTCCTGATGATGGTACTGAGGTACTGAAACCGGTAGACAATAAAATTTATCAATAAAGTGACCTAAAACCAAGTATTTTCATTTAATTTATTTAAAAATATAACACTAAATATAATAATAAACTAATTTTTACTTAATACTTAGATTTTTTTATGTATTCCTTGCACAAAATCTACACCAGCTACCATCCCGAGTGCATCCTATATGTCAATAATATGTCTCTATTATTATCACGCCATATCATTATATTATCTTTGCGCCATACAGAAGAACAAAAATAACACCTTCACTTCTTTTTAACCGTTTATAATTTTAGTGTTATTTACACGACGCATGTAAAAGACGCGAAATAACTAAGATTTGTTTTATAAAAACTGCCACAGGCGTCCGGACCTCAATTGTTATTGTAAGATAGGGATACCCCTCTATAAAGCATTAATATAAGATCCCATTGATGAAAATTATATCAAAAGCAAGCAACATAGTAAGAGAGTTAGTTATTCATTCCATATTATTTCCGACTCTCCATTATACGTTACGGTACGACTAGAGTCATCCATTCTGTAATTATTTTATACGTACGCATGTCTGTGTCAAGGGCAATCCTGATTATTGTGTTATCAATTACTTCTAGGTGGTCCCATAAATATGAATGTTGACATTAAAAGCAACTCAAACAATTAGGTCACAGGCAGCAGCTAAAATGCAAGAACACCAATAATTCGATAGGCGTTCTGTAAATCAAATAACAATAGAATAAGCAAGACAAAATTGGGTATGAATTAATCCGTTCAGTTATAGTAAGACATACTTTTTTAAAAGGATGCTAAATTAAATTGAATCGTAAAAGAAGCTGAGGTACATCATAGTGAGAATCCTAAACCCCAAACCACAAAATGCGTCCAAGTTCCAGGTGTTTAGGAGACTCGACGTTTATTGAACCGGGCACAAACAGAGCGAGGAGAAATGCGAGAATAAATGAATAAGGGAAACTCGGAGACCAAAATCTATACGGGAGAATCAGTTACATAACATGTATTACGTAGATTCAGTATCTCAAATAACTATTCCCTAAAGCAACGTGAAAACGAAAGTGAGCATTATTTAAGGTGACCAAAAGTCCCGTGGGGAGGACTACGATGCTTGACTAGCGATCAATTCTTAAAGCAAGGACAGCACAGAAGGCGTTGAGGTTTTATGAGAGCATGTCATCTTTGTGGATGCTTTGTAGAGGATATTTTTAAGGAAATAAGTAAAACCTAGTATCTCACGTTGAAGGTGGGAGAAAACAAAAAGCTAGAAAAATAATATGCTAACCATATGCAAATGTTCGACACGCGTTTTGCGTATCTCCCGGCTGTGCTGTGGACACCGGTGTGAAAGGGATCGATGACAGAGCATTTTATATTGAAATACTGGTAGAACAAATACAACATTACCTCCTGACATATGTGTTGACAAAGTAAGATCAAATCAATTGTTCTTCAATGATGAAAAACTAAATCAGTGTGGTAATTTATCACATACTAGAAAACAGCAAAAATTCCAGCAGAAAAGGCAGCTCGTTTGGTTATATATATTATGTTTCTTTACTATCATGAACAAATGGGAAGAAAGTAAGTACAAATATGTAGCTCGTTTGGTTATATATCTGGTTCTTTACTATCATGGACAAATGGGAAGAAAGTAAGTACAAATATGTAGCTCGTTTGGTTATATATCTGATTCTTTACTATCATGGACAAATGGGAAGAAAGTAAGTACAAATATGTAGCTCGTTGGGTTATATATCTGGTTATTTACTATCATGGACAAATGGGAAGAAAGTAAGTACAAATATGTAGCTCGTTTGGTTATATATCTGATTCTTTACTATCATGGACAAATGGGAAGAAAGTAAGTACAAATACGTAGCTCGGTTGGACAAATTAGTCTAAAAATTGGTCCATAAATTTTACTCCGTAGACTATTGATTCTTCTGGTGTTGACACAATACAAAAAATATTTATCTATTTCTATGAATGTAATAAGTACAATTCTAATAATAAATGTTTATTACATTTTTCCATCGCTTAGTTGCACGCTCTATATTTGCAGAATCAGTGGTAAAATGGAAGAAATGTGAGAAAGCAATTCGTGGATTGCCTATAAGCAAAGAACCCGAGCCATTTAAAGGGCGAATAAGGATGTATGCAGGCTACGTGACCGACTTTAGTAAAGGCACAGGCCCCGACTCCAGAGGGAAGTCAAGTAGGCTTTCAGCATTGTCCAAATAATAATGCCCCGATTTACGATTTTACAATCAAATAAAAATTCGAATGTACCATCATGGAAAACCAGCCGTGAAGAACGTATTTTCTGAATTGATAACAACATTGTCCACAGAAGAAAAAAAAGACACACTGAGTTCACATTTTAAAATTTTGTGAGGACTGAGGTGAGGGAGGATATGAAAGGCAAGCAAGAAAAAGCAAGGGGAATGTAATGTAGAAAATATGATAATAGTAATTTGGAAGGTGGGTATGGGTACCGCCGCCCGGGGAACCATTCGTTAGATAACACCTCTTTCATCACTCTAAGTGGCAAGCTACGCTTGGTAACTTAGCAGGGGGTGTCCGGGTTCATGGGGATAATTTTTTTTTGAGACGGATGCGTCTGCTCACCAGCTACGTGAGGAGCCGGATCGGGAGAGGCCGGTTGAGTGAGACACGTTGACCTCTCTCTCTCTCGACGGGATGGATACATACTCGTATCTACGTATGTCACTCGTGGACACAGAGACCTCCAGATTCCTACCTGCCTTCACCACCTTTTCTCTTTCCAGAACTTCCTATCCTTCATTTCCTTAAAAAGACCAAAGCCATTTAAAGGGCCATTATGGGGATGGAAAGAATCTTCATGAATTGTGGAAAAATAGATACAATTCAATAAAATTGAACATTTTAAACAATTCGTAGTACAGGGTTTTCCAATAAGAGGTGTTATTTTGGTATTCAATCGTAAAAGATCAATGGTTTCGTTGCTTGTGTGGCACTTAGCGCCGTCTTGTTGAAAGTAAACGTTGTCCAGATCAATACAATTCCGGCCATAAAAAATCATTAATCATATCTCTATAGCGAAATCCATTCACCGTAACTGTTGCTCCAGCCTCATTTTCGAAAAAGTAAGGTCCAATGACTCCGCCGGACCATAAACCGCACCAAACAGTCACACGTTGAGGATAGAGAGGCTTTTCAACAATAACTCTTGGGTTTTCCGAGCCCCAGATGCGACAATTTTGTTTGTTGACGAAGCCACCGAGGTGGAAATGGGCCTCATCACTCACATTTAATACATTTTTATTTGGTCCTCGTCGTATTTTGGACCCGCTACCTCTGGACCCAGATCGCGAAGCTTACTTGGCTAAGGGGATGTAATTTTCTGTAGATACCACATCGAAGATAATTGGAAAGAAATATATGTTTGTTTTTGTTACGTCATGCTACACGAGAGTTCTAATTGCCCGGATGGCCATGGCATTCCCATTTGATAATGAGTTTGACAGAGATCACGGAGGGGAAGGTAGGAAAGTACGCGCCTGTTCAGATCTGGCCACCAAAGCCATTTAATGTAGCCTTCCCGACCAGGCGATACATGGAACAGTATTGCCAACCCTGAAAACCGGCCATAACAAAATATATTTTTAAATTAACGACAAGCAGTCGTGTATTGTGTTATTGGTCCGCAGTGTTATTTATTTATACCCACAATCCAATCCAGCGGGAAAGCGAGACAAGCGAGTATGGGAACTAACTAACAACAATGGCCCGAGAGTTGTACGAGTCTGCCTCAATGATTACAAACACAATTACGTATGTATTTTGAAAGTATTCATTTCTTTCTGCGCGACATGCCATTCTTACAGAAATGTACACTTTCGCGTCCGCAATCGTTAGCCGTTATCTACCCGGCGACGAACTGTTGTTGCATGTTGGTTCGACTGCGGCGCGGTACTACGGTGTCGACTTCGATACATGGATGGCGTTGCAACACATCTGTTTTGTGTTTAGCCGACGTTTACTATTGTTTCCATTATGAGGAAGCTACAAGCCAAAAATCTGTATATTCTTCGTATACCTTATGTCGTAGGTAATAGGCATTAAAATCGCTTGACAAACGGAGTCTGGAAACGTTCGATTTCAAGCGCAAAACTGGTTATTATTTATTTTGTTAATAATTTTATAAGAAAGAAAAAAAGTTAATCAAGTGAAACTGTCACAGATAATCTTAGCTATAGTACTGTATTTTTAAAAGTTTTTTTCTTTATGCGTTCATACATTTCTATTGAAATAATATTTTTTTTAGTAGTTTACATTTATATTTTTTATTGAGTTATTTATTTTTTTAATTGTATTCTACTCAAGCGAAACGATAGGAAAACCTTCAATGTATCTAAAGAATATTTTTTTATTCATAATGTACACCAATTCGATATAAAGATTAATCAAAATAGTGATTTGGCATTAAGCTTCGCCTTAAGTGCTAATACCGAAAATATGACGATCATTAATTCAAATAATACGTTAAATATACAGATGACAAAAGGGAAACCGTATTTTTCTCAGAAAATAAACTTATTTTAAGAGTTTCGTTACTTGTTACTCGTTCTAATATGTGTGTTGTTTATAAGAAAGCTGGAGAGATGGTGATGGAGCTATTTGGCGGTACGGTACTTGACGGCCGGCATAGTCCAGTGGTAACGCATTGGACTGCCATTCCGAAGGTCGCGGGTTCGAACCCGGCGTGCGCAAATAAATTTTATTTGATTAATTTGTGTTATTTTACAATTAAATAATATATAATTAAAAATAATATATAGTATATTTGCGGCACGTTCCAGAGTGGAAGATACTACCAGTATCGCCCTGGTGTAGACCACCATTCAGAATTGAAACGTTGCTCCAAATGGCTTTAGCCGTGTTTAGTGACTAGATCTGAATAGCCAGGTACTTCCCCACCTTCCTCTTTCCCTTCCCCACTTACCTTCAGCCTCACAACATCCCCCAATTGGGGATGCCATAGTCTCACTGGCTCCAGACGGGAGTAGTTGGGACTCTTGTGAGGTATTCACTATAAAAAAAACGCTCTTATAAAACATAAAATCTGACTCTATGAACACTCACATAAAGTCAACAGAATTTTAGGGTCAAACTATTTTAAAATCATATCGTATTTTGTATCATGAGCTATAAAGATTTGAATATTATTTAAAATGGAGAAAAATACACCACATTGTTTCATGCATATTTTTAAATACAAATCTCGGGTGAAACAAAAAAATAAAGCTTTATTACTAAAAATATTTTAAACTCCTGCAAGAAGTTCTTCAGGAATATAATGGAAGAAATGAATGAAGCACAAAAAGTGAACCAGCGTGCACCAATGGAGATGCTAAGATGATGGTCGATTTTGATAATATCACCAATACATCTAAAATAATTATACCTATATTTTACCTTCTCAAATCACATCTATGTATCTTAAGTCTCAACTCCATATTACGACGTGTACGAGTAGCTACACCAAAACAACCCTTAAATATTAATTGAACTTTTCAAATTTCGAATTGATGGAAAAAAACACCCTTAAAGGGTGAAAGTGAAATAAAGTTAACACAATTTCCATCTTTCAATGTAACGACTTAGTACAAGAGTTTATCGGGCTGTACTGGCTGTACTGGCTGTACTGTACTGTACCAAACCGGAAGCCGGAAGTGAAAAATAGGCAAGGGAAGGGAATAAGAGAAAGAGTTGACTTCCGCTTCCTCCATCTGTTCGCCACTGAAGCGACAATAGTGTCTTTCTAAAGGAAATCTATTAATATATATGTATAAAATCGACGTGGTAAGCAAGTACGATCGTATTATGAACAAGAAAGCGTAAGGGTTCGTATCACAGACATAGGAATTAATAGACGAGAAGATAATAGCGAGGGGTAAAATCAACTGTTGAAGAACGAAGGGAGTAAGGCTGACTGTGATTCGTCAATAAATCAATCTGACAGTAAATAGGCATCTCGCATTATAATATCACCATTTACTTCTTAAAAGTAAAATCTGCTTTTGAATGAATAGACATTTTTACATGGGAGCGCAAATTACTCGCCACGTTATGAACAAATTTGCGAAGTCCAAATTCGGCAAAAAAATTCCGTTCTATTTTCAGAGTCGAATATTTCGTTTAAGTATTTAGTTAAGACACTTTTATAAATGTTCATAATTTACTTCCCAGCAACCAACCAGCTTTGTGTTTCGCGTCCAGACGTTTCTCGATGTGATAGTATATGTTTCTAAAACTGATCTATATTATACGATGTGAATATGCTTAAAATAAAATAAAATAATGCTTATATATGGAATGTAATACGACAATTGGGTTTATTCTCTTTTTCACATCTATTTTTACAAGTTTTCATAGTACAAGTCAACATTTTGCCGTGTTATTTCGTAAAATGAACCGATGATGCCTCGACCATAGTTCGCACAAGAATAATGACGTCACGTTTTCAAATTTCACTTGAGGCCATACGCGAGCACAGCCGGCTCCAATGGAACCGGTATGGGGAGTGGGGATAATACGCTTTTAATCACTTAGGGCAGGTCTACTAATATTCATATGTCTATGGTTCTTATAGATTTGCGAACCGTACAACGAATTACGGGAAAGGAACGAATCAACTGCAAGCGGCGTTTTGCGCCATTTTCGGTTGCTTCGTTTCTTTCCTATAAGTTAAGGTTCAGATCGCCAGTTCGGCTCGCAGATGTATACGTAGCATTATATTAACAAGATGATGAAAAAGAGACGCTTCGACGGTGATGGCCATTGTCAACACTGGCCCTTTATCATATGGATAGAGAAAGGAGCCAGTAAAAATAAACGACGCCAAAAATGAATAATGGATAAAAGAAATCGGGGACGCCTCACAAGTACATGTCGCTGATTTATTAAAACCCTGTTAAAAACGGGATAACATGCCGTTTCCTAATAAAAAATTTCAACATTCACCGGCGTTGTCCTGACAGTACATAAAGACGAAATACGGAAATATTAAAAAAATATATTATCATATGTTCCGACATCGCCATAAAACATTCCTGTTTTACTGATAATTTATTAGGAAACCTCTCAATTCATTCGTTAAGGGCCTGCAGATTTTTAATAAATTAGCAATATTTTATATCAAGTTTTCTCCGATCGAGATATTAGTTGGAATAACCCAAAAGTGCGTAAACGTTACGATGTATAAATGTGAATAATTGTGTTCCAATCTACCAACCCCTGTGTAAAAATTGCATAAAGGTTAGTTAGCGAAATGGGAGATTATACTTTTTTCAAAGAGAATTCTAACTTTTTTATCGTATCCAATCATAGTTCGAAGGACCTCAGAAAAAATGTATAAATTAGTTTTAGCCATTTTTATTTTTATCAGATGTCTAAAAAGGTTCCATAAAAAAAACAAAAGAAAAATCGTTAGCAAATAAGTACTTTCTTTATTATATGTAACCGTACAAGAGTCCCAACCGTCTGGACCCAGTGTGGTTTTGTGAGGCTGAACGTAGCGGGAAAGCGAGGTAAATGGGGAAGAGAAAGGCAAGGAAGTATCGGGCTATTCAGATTTGGTCACCGTCACGCCCAAAACCATTTACAGTAACGTTTCAATTCAGAATGGTGGCCTTACGCCAGGGCAATACTGAGAGTATCTTCCACGTTCGGAACGTACCGTAAATATGCTATAATATTATTTTAAATGAGTACTTTGTGAAATAATATAAATTAATCAAATAAAATTTATTTGCGTACGCCGGGATTTGAACCCGCGACATCCCGCTCGCTAGTCGAGAGCCTTACCCCTAGTACAGCACGGAGGCCGTCAACATATTAAACAAATTAATAATGTATTCCTTATACAAAAAACATCAACAATTCCGCAAAGCAAACGAAAGATAAGTCAGAAAGGTAAAAAATGTATTCGTATTTAAACCGCCATTCTACGATTTAAAAATGTATCAAACGTCTTGTCCCAAAAAAACAATGTAGTTACAATAATTTGCATGTTTTAGTCGAAAGTCGACGGACGATTGTGAAAGAGGACGTATTACATTCAGTGAACGGCAAATCAAATTGCAGCTCGGCGGGCAACAATAGGCGCAAAGCGGAGGTTGCGACCTAGGGCCCTAATTACTCTTAATGGCAATTTATTTATGAATCAGAAAGTTTGGAGTGGACGCTTGCAACAGTCGCAGCTGACCGGACATGGGGTCAGCGAGACGGCGCGGCCCGGGATTAGTGAGACAAGAGACAATGTTCACTGGTCGCTGTTCACTCTCAGTGCGCACTCATTCTCACTGGGTCTCATTCCGTAATATTATTACTATCAAACTACTGCCTCGATCCCCTGGCGACGCTTTTCCACACTAGCGAATACATTTTTGCGCTTCATTTGAGGACAAAAAATTGTTTTTTTTTTAATGTGAAACCGCACGAGTCCAACTGCTTCCAACTGTATGGAGCCAGTGAGACTATGGCATTCCCAATTGGGGTATGTCGTGAGGCTGAAGGTAGAAGGGATGGGAAGGAGATGAGGAAGAGAACGGTGGGGAAGTACCTGGCTATTCAGATTAGGTCACCAAACACGGACAAAGCCATTTCAAGCAATGTTTCAATTCTAAATGGTGGTCTCACACCAGGGCGATGCTGAGAGTATCTTCCATTCTTGAAGTAAGAAAATCCTAAAACCATATCGAATTCTAAAAATTTTCACACAAGAGTCCCGACTGTCTAGGGCCAGTGGGATAAAGACATCTCCAATTGGGGTAAGTTGTGAGGCTGCGTGGAGTGGGGAGAGGGAACGAGATGAGGTAGAGGAAGTTTAGGAAGTTCAGATCTGGTCACCAAACACAGCAAATGCCAATTTAACAACATTATTTTCTAATGTAAATGTAAAACCAGTGTATTAGACATATATTGTTATTGTTGAAGGCGTACAAAAATGACATATTAGGTATAATGATTACGTAGTCAAAGTTCAAGTAAAACATTTCAAAACCACAAATAGAGTCCCATAATACAGATGTTAAATCTATTTATATGTATAAAGGAGTGTCTATGGCGGTCGGGCGGCGATTGTTTGATTTTTACACAAATCTACAGTTTTATTCCGAGATTGATGAAATTTTGCACACTGTCAAAGTTTGATTTCGAAAAAGTCTGTGTAAAGCCGGAAATAGCCGGGTTAGTATTTAAATAAAATACTTTGCACATTCTACAATTTTCGTCTCAGTGTGCAATTAATGACAATTCCTCTAACATTCGTGGGTGACATTGAGTGCGAACTGACGAGTTTTCCAGTTTACCGCGAATTTCTCAAAGTAAATATGCAAACAAAGTTGAATTGACACAACGACCGACATAAAGATAGGCAAGTCTAACGCATTCATAGCATCAATGGTATCGAAGATATTTTGTATTTGAAACAAAGAATAGATTATCAACATCCTTGCAAATAGTCATTATTGCTATAATTGAGGTCAGATATTACGTACACCTGGGCCCCTAGCACAAGCACATCGATAATTTTTTTTCGCCATTTTAGATTATTTGTTAACATTCGCGAACACGACCGCAGATCGCCAACGAGTAACGTATACCACACTTCACGTCGACTAAATAAAACGACTAAAATGACTAAATCTATGTGTATTCACTGGCGATCTGCAATCGTGCAGGTAATAAAAGATGTTGCAATTTTTATGAGATGAAAAGAGGATTGAATTATCAAATGAATAGATGATACTAAAGCGTCATATCGAAAATCATGAATACATAATCACTAGTAAAATGATAATTTTATCGCCATTTGCCGAGTTTTATTACTCACTTTTGCAATGTGTCGTCGACGACAAAAATTCAACGTAGCATGTTAAATCTTAACCCTTTACCGCATATTCCAAACTGTGTTTAACAAAATAAAATACGCAAGGCTAAATAAAAAATATGTAAAAGGAGGCATCCATGTTCCACCATTTCCACATGAGCGCGTATTTCTGTTTGTATTGCATGATATTGAGAATATTTTTAGTTTGTTACTAGAAACATATATTTATTTATTCGAATTCGATATTTATATTAAAATAATGTTGACTTGAATAAAGAGTTAAGGAGAGCCCTAAGGCACATCTGATTATCAGATACAACGTTATATAGTAGGTGGTCGTTTATGGACCAATACTGTAGGAAATTAAAGGCGTTGGTGTTATATTTGCACAATAATTATTTTTCTACAATTCAAATTATTAATTACTAAGTTCTAGTGGCGTTTTACTACCATATATGAGTAAATATACGATTATGTCGAAAAACAAAGGCGTTGTTTTAATAAAATGTATATAAATAAGTCAAATGTGTGTGGCAAAGCAACAGTTTAAACATAGGTAATAGCTTCATAAGCGTGAAACCGAAAAAAAATATTACGAAAAGTAGAACTTATAAATAAAAATTTGATTACAAAATTACATGAAATAAAGTGGGAATGTCAGCATCTGCGGTTTGTATAAGGAAATTTATGTTTTTTTTGTACATTATCATAATAAAGACATGATATAATGTTCGTCATACAGGACGTACGTAATCGTCATTTGACGCCAAGGTTAACGAATTCAGTTACTTTCGGCACTCTGGGGGTTAAAAAGTAAAACGATTTATCGTAAAAGAAAGTGACACTGGGGCAGCCTCAATCAAAGGTTAAAAGGATGATGAGGCGTCGACTTGGAAGGTAAATAACGAATAATTTAAATAAACAATTTGTATTTTTAAAAAAAATGTCTCCGTTGCGACGTGCTAAAGAGAAAGAGATAATACGATCGACACGCGTTGTATTATTAATGTTATTATATAAAATTCGCAAGTAATACTCGTTAAACTTTCTGAAAGTAAAACTACGTCTTGTATTACGTACGAGACACGGAGCCACCGTGAAGATATTGATGTCATATATTATTATTAATCATGAAGAATATTTATTTGGGATATAGTGCCTTGTGTTAGTTGTGAGATTTCTTTCATGATTCATTTCATTTCCGTCATTATTTAAATGATTTGACATTATCAAAAGTGATGGTAGGTACTTTTTCTAACATAAAATCTTTGTTTAATTCTACACATAAATACATATATATATCGCCATTCTTTCGTTTTCTAAATAAGTCTAAAGTATTCGGCATTCAAAGAAAACATTATTCACAAACTAGGGCAAAATATCAGATTATTGACAGTAAGTTTTTAGGTGATATTGATCATGACGGCACGCATAGATTTTTGGCAAAACTTTACTACTAATAAATCGATCAGAAAAAACGATTAAAAACTTTAAGAATTATGTATTACGAATTAAAAAACTGTGTTCAATATTATATATCAAATTAAAAAGGTCAGGTTCAGGGTGATAGAACTTTGAATTATGAATTTTAAACTATCAAATATGTCGAAAAAAATACCTTCTATAAGTCTGTCTCAAGAAATAGATGCGAATAGTATTACAATAAATTTGACGTACTTATCACGAAACAAAACTTGTTGGAGAATATGACTGTAAAGCCTAATAATAAAGTTATAATTAACAACATTGTGATGAGTCAATCAAAACGGTAAATTTTATTTT
The DNA here is from genome assembly GCA_026573805.1 of Hesperophylax magnus. Classification (NCBI taxonomy): domain Eukaryota; kingdom Metazoa; phylum Arthropoda; class Insecta; order Trichoptera; family Limnephilidae; genus Hesperophylax; species Hesperophylax magnus. Next base: position 202,814 of record JAIUSX010000035.1, read on the forward strand.
ATATAATATGACACCGCATAAGGTACACACACATCAACACATTCCACAAACACATACTAAAAAAAAATACTTTGCTATTTTTGGCACCGTTGTTTTCGAAATATAATCTCAGGAGCGCTTTACAAAGTTATAAAATAACAAGCTACGAAGAAGGAAATATCACGTCAGGGGCGCTTTACAAAATTAGAAGATAACAAGCTACGGGGAAGGAAATAACACCTCAGGGGCGCTTTACAAAGTTATAAAATAACAAGCTACGGAGAAGGAAATGTCACACCAGGGGCGCGTTACAAAGTTATAAAATAACAAAATATGGACAGAAAAATAAGACCTCAGGGGCGCTTTACAAAGTTATAAAATAACAAGCTACGAAGAAGGAAATATCACGTCAGGGGCGCTTTACAAAATTAGAAGATAACAAGCTACGGGGAAGGAAATAACACCTCAGGGGCGCTTTACAAAGTTATAAAATAACAAGCTACGGAGAAGGAAATGTCACACCAGGGGCGCGTTACAAAGTTATAAAATAACAAAATATGGACAGAAAAATATGACCTCAGGGGCGCTTTACAAAGTTATAAAATAACAAGCTACGAAGAAGAAAATATCACGTCAGGGGCGCTTTACAAAATTAGAAGATAACAAGCTACGGGGAAGGAAATAACACCTCAGGGGCGCTTTACAAAGTTATAAAATAACAAGCTACGGAGAAGGAAATGTCACACCTGGGGCGCGTTACAAAGTTATAAAATAACAAAATATGGACAGAAAAATATGACCTCAGGGGCGCTTTACAAAGTTATAAAATAACAAGCTACGAAGAAGGAAATATCACGTCAGGGGCGCTTTACAAAATTAGAAGATAACAAGCTACGGGGAAGGAAATAACACCTCAGGGGCGCTTTACAAAGTTATAAAATAACAAGCTACGGAGAAGGAAATGTCACACCAGGGGCGCGTTACAAAGTTATAAAATAACAAAATATGGACAGAAAAATATGACCTCAGGGGCGCTTTACTAAGTTATAAAATAACAAACTACGAAGAAGGAAATATCACGTCAGGGGCGCTTTACAAAATTAGAAGATAACAAGCTACGGGGAAGGAAATAACACCTCAGGGGCGCTTTACAAAGTTATAAAATAACAAGCTACGGAGAAGGAAATGTCACACCAGGGGCGCGTTATAAAATAACAAAATATGGACAGAAAAATATGACCTCAGGGGCGCTTTACAAAGTTATAAAATAACAAGCTACGGAGAAGGAAATATCACCTAAGGGGTGCTTTTAAATTTGGTGGAATAATTCGGCCCACCAATGGGGAATTTTAAGCAAACTCCCCATCTGATTCCGTCACCTCTCTTCGAAAGCATAATATCATGGGAGACTAATTTGATCCTTGCAGACAACACAAGGTAAAAAATTATGCTTGATGATGTAAAAAGCAATGCCTTCGATCTTTCTGCGAAATAATGAACTTCTTTTCGATAAATATTTTCGTAACCCAATTTTAGGAACCAATAATTTTGATTTTCGTGTCATTTTTAACATCCACACGCCCTTGTCTAGACTTTGTTGGTCGATGTATGACACACATAAGCATGTACAATGCAAGTGAAGCAGTATTTTTACTAAGTATGAACTTAGTATGTACTATGTGGAAACATAGGAGATATTCCGATACAAGTTTTATTCATGCAAACAATCATGAGACACCTTTCAACAAAATGACAACATTAATATTATCAGCCAAGGGGTTACACATCGTCTGTTATCAGTATGAAATGGTTAATTGTGAAAAATAAGCAATAGGATGAATGAATGGCAGACAAGGTGTTGCAAATTTTAAATTTTCACATAATAATGATAATAAAGGTGACATCGCAACATATTATGAAGTGCACGGGCGCAGACAGTGTCAACCCTCATTTTCTTGGTTTCGAAATAAATCAATTTTAAACTTTGACCTAATCCATATACCAAAAAACGTACAATCAAAGAAAAATTAAAGCATTTTTCAATAACATTTATCAAACAAAAGTACACATAAACTTACATCATAACAGTCTTTACTATTTAGTAACAAATTCTAATTACGTTACAATACATACATATACACAGACGCGCTGTGCAAATATCAAAGTGGCAAGCCAAAAGCAAGACAATTGTATTGCTTTCGATTTCGTAATGTTAATACTAAAGTGCCATGCGTCGCGTAAGGTCGTGTGCTACCTCTAAGTAAATTGCATTGAAATGACAAAATGCCTTCGTGAGAAAAAGTTTTCATTACTCGGCAAACACCAGTAAAAGCCAAGTAATAAGATTTCATTCGTAAATACACAGAAATTATTTTATTATCATTAACAATTATTTCCCGAAGATTTTCAGCTCCATTATAAGTATAAGAAGGACAACCTAATATCAGTAGAACGTCTCATGCAGTATTCCGTGTTCGTCTTATATGTAGTGTAAGCGTATCTTGCTATCCCAGTCACACCCGTGAGGTAGAACGTAGTATTCGACGAAAATACGAAAACGCCGCCCGCTATCGTTTATTTCGTTCATACGCACATATTCTTTGAATGTCTATCTTTGTCGTACATGAACAACGTTTGAATTAAGAATGTACTGGAAACATAAAAGTGTTTCTTTCTTGCCACATTTTATCTTGGGTTTGTGAGAATAACATGTCTAGACGTACTGTAACGTCATTGCAAAATTCATATCAATAAAAGCGTGGGTTGGCACTATATTTAAATAAAATAAAAAGCTAACCCCAACAAAAATGTTCAGCTCCTGGGTAATGTAATGTAGTGTCATGTCTCGATTTCGACATTCGAAGAACTAGAAACAATAATGTCTGGATCTCAGACAGAATCGGTAGAATCAATGATTATTGTCAAATTTAGTCCCTGCTAGCTGCATTTCACGCTTCACCTGTCGTCATTTTGGTGTTGACACTTTTGGTTCAAAAATATTTTCAAATAAATCGATGGAGAACAATGATTTATGCCCAGGGATCCAAACGATCAACCAAACACGATTGTTATTAGATAAAAAAGAAACCTTATACATTGTTGCCATACATAACACAACTCAAGTCATTTTTTACAACAACAAAAAAATACACCATCTGCTTCCACGGAAAGGCTTTTTATCAAGATACTGTTAAAAATGTAACTACATGATCATTTCCCAATAAAATATTAGTCATTCAGAATATACATGAATATGTGCTCACGCAGGTGCCCTTGTCCGAATAAATATAGTGGACGAGATGCGAAACTATTGTTATTTTTAAGAACACGTGTTCCGACTTCCTCATAACATATGGGCCTAAGGCTTGGAATAAACTTCCTCCGGAACTAAGATGCGAAACAAGCCCAACAGAATTCAGGTCCAAACTAAAAAATGACCTTTTTATGCTCTCATACCCTTAAACTAAATATACCTACCTGACTGAGAGTAGCATTCTTGTTTTGCCGATAATATATCCTAATCAGACTTTTCTTATTGGATTTACATTATTCGAAGCATATACTTGTATATTATATACTTATCAATCTGTTTCATACCAAGGAACGAATCACATCTGGGAAGATAAATTCTAATCAAATCCTTGTTCTTCTGTACCGCCCAACATAAGAGTTGCTTTTCCTCTCCTAAACACGCTCATTAAAGAACATAAATATACATTAAGGCGATGCACTACGTAGTAATTCAAAATCATGTGTTTTTGGTTTGAAAATTTGGTCGCCTAGAAATGTTTCAGATGCTTTTTTGGGGATCCATGGTGAGGCACGAAATGAAAGAAGGTTGTGAAGGTCACATGTGTTTATTGGTGAGTCAGTGTAGCCGTAACGAGAGTTGACGCTGGACAGATGTAGAATATTCCGGATGCTGGCTGATGATGTGCTGGTCAAGCGCGGGTCAGTGAGTCGACGCCGGGCGCTGGTGACCGGGACTCGATGGAGGTCAGGCACTGGCGAAGAACGCAGGTCTTCAGGCACTCCAGTGCTGACGAGAAGGCCGAAGGTACGGCGGACCTTGTGGGCAGTTGAACGGGAACGGCGTGACCAGTGAGGATGCTGCGTGTCCTCGTGGTGGTCATGGTAGCGTGGAAGAAGCGCTGGTCAGAGACGCTGGAACCAGGGCGCTTGTAATCCGAGTAGCGCTGGCCGCGGACGTGGCCGAGGCGCTATGATGATGTCCCGATAGAGTCCATGATGATAGGGGCGAAGCCGGGTACGTGTCCCTCGCGCTAGTAAGATTAGCGCGGGTTAACACTCGTTGTTCCTTGTAGACTGGCGGCGAAATTATGTCTGACTGACTGGCTCGCTGCGTCGGGCTTATTTATACTAGACGGCCGACGGCGGCAGTAGGTAGATGGATGGCAACTAAATCGAAGACACTCGCTCGATCTGGATCATTCGCGAACTTTCGACGGCTTGGCAATTATGCCTAGGCCGTAGGCTCGAACCTTCTGGCGAGTTCTCGTAGTATTCGAGACGGACTGCGGTGTTATTGTCATCAATAGGCAGGTAGGTACTTGAAGTACGTAGATTACTTTGTTTACGATTTAACGATGCAAGTACATAATTCGGGAGTAGATACTAAGTAGGTCAAGCGGTTTATTATTAATTATTCAATGGATTAATATCGACGCTACAGACACCCCCTTCCCAGCAGCTTTGCTGAGGGCTGCGATAGAAGAAATAGCTCGGAGACGAATGTCTTTTAAACTGTGACACTTCATAAAAAAAAAATTTTGCAAAACACATGTTCACAACACAGGCTAAGATTCACTCAGATAACAATGGTGGCACTATTATCCGCGCTTGTGCGGAGATGGTCTGGTGCGTGATGCTCCGTGATGCCTTAACTGATCACCCATTTTGAGACGGGGCTGCAGAATCATGTCGGGCTGCAGATCACGTCGGGCTGCAGAATCACGTCGGGCTGCAGATCACGTCGGGCTGCAGATCACGTCGGGCTGCAGATCACGTCGGGCTGCAGATCACGTCGGGGTCACCACTTTGGGGATCCATGGTGAGGCACGAAATGAAAGAAGGTTGTGAAGGTCACATGTGTTTATTGGTGAGTCAGTGTAGCCGTAACGAGAGTTGACGCTGGACAGATGTAGAATATTCCGGATGCTGGCTAATGATGTGCTGGTCAAGCGCGGGTCAGTGAGTCGACGCCGGGCGCTGGTGACCGGGACTCGATGGAGGTCAGGCACTGGCGAAGAACGCAGGTCTTCAGGCACTCCAGTGCTGACGAGAAGGCCGAAGGTACGGCGGACCTTGTGGGCAGTTGAACGGGAACGGCGTGACCAGTGAGGATGCTGCGTGTCCTCGTGGTGGTCATGGTAGCGTGGAAGAAGCGCTGGTCAGAGACGCTGGAACCAGGGCGCTTGTAATCCGAGTAGCGCTGGCCGCGGACGTGGCCGAGGCGCTATGATGATGTCCCGATAGAGTCCATGATGATAGGGGCGAAGCCGGGTACGTGTCCCTCGCGCTAGTAAGATTAGCGCGGGTTAACACTCGTTGTTCCTTGTAGACTGGCGGCGAAATTATGTCTGACTGACTGGCTCGCTGCGTCGGGCTTATTTATACTAGACGGCCGACGGCGGCAGTAGGTAGATGGATGGCAACTAAATCGAAGACACTCGCTCGATCTGGATCATTCGCGAACTTTCGACGGCTTGGCAATTATGCCTAGGCCGTAGGCTCGAACCTTCTGGCGAGTTCTCGTAGTATTCGAGACGGACTGCGGTGTTATTGTCATCAATAGGCAGGTAGGTACTTGAAGTACGTAGATTACTTTGTTTACGATTTAACGATGCAAGTACATAATTCGGGAGTAGATACTAAGTAGGTCAAGCGGTTTATTATTAATTATTCAATGGATTAATATCGACGCTACACTTTAATTAAATACTGCGAGTAGAATACATCTTAGCCTTTGAAATAATCGAGTATTTTTTAGATAAGTCTTTTTATAAGCCCAGAAAAAAATAATGTATAAGGTCTATGAAAACTGCTTTAAAGTTAAAAATCTCATACTTACGAACCCATTTTCGGTTATGGTTTTATTGCATAATGTGGCAAATTAAGTTATTTATAAAATGATCGGAAAAAAATTAAATATTTATGCCTGAACATCCACAAAATAAAATAAAAGGCACTTTTTGGCCATGTTTTTTTCTTGCATAAATCAAAACAGGTGGATGGTGTTGAGCGGGAATTTAAACCTTATCGCCATCTACGTAAGGGGTGTTATTGATCGATTTAAAATATTACACTACGTGGTGCATCGCCTTAATAAAATAAATACCAGAATAAATTTCCAATTACACGTGTCTAATTATGTCATCTGCGTGCGAACTGTACATAAATTTCTCTAATAGACAATGAACAGTGATAATCTCAAGTGACCTCTCCCAGGTAAGTATAGTCCAGTATCTATATTATCTGCCTGAACAGAATATAAATAAATTGTAATATATATCCATTAGCAGCATCAGTTGATCAAATGCATTGTACATATAGTTTTGTATTAGTGATCGGCGAACCGGTGGATGCAATCTGTTAGCCATAAATTAATAATAGTTTGTCTAGTCTATGGTTGGTAATAGGATAGATCATTGTAGAAATACGTAATATACTCGTAAAGCGATTTTCACAAAAATGGCGCAATACAAATCATCCAAATATTATTATTGACATATTCGTGGTTTACTGATAGTTTGTTTTGAATTTTTTCAAATCATTCGTTATAGGCCTCTAGTCCAATTTTTAACAGGTTAATTTTACCAGATTTTTAAGAAATTAACTATATTTCATACCAGTAAGTTTTCTCCGTGACCGTGCCCTTCATATATGCACTGTTAAAATGGAAAATATGCACTATCAATGTTAAAATATCCACCGATAATGTCAAAATATACGATAAAAATTTGTATTTATGTCTCTTGTAACCGCACATAAGCATATTAGAATCCAATGGTCAAACGCAACCACTTTCGGGTCGCACCATCATTTCCATCAAGAGCTTATCCGAAATTTGATAAAAATAAGCAGGCAATAGTATTATTTTTCAATGTAAAAAAACTAACCTAGCTTATTAAAATGTGATAAACAAGGTGACAACCCTGTTACCGCATTCCATAGTTTGTTATCTACTAATTTGGCTGGCCGTGAGGCCGATTCAATTATGTGTTCTATAGTTCTAGAGGTCACTATGGACGGTTATATTTCATAAGAACCTCCAAGAAGTACAATTTAAGTTCTGGAGCTATGGTAGGTACAATAATTACATACGTTAAATTTTTTTCCGTCCAAATCTCATGAGAGGTCACCATGGAAATCTTTAGGTCGCTGAATTGAACAGTGGCCTAAATGACGAAGCGCAGACAGATTTGATCATTTTATAAATAATTTTATTTGCCACATTATACAATAAAATCATAACCGAAAATGGGTTCGAAAGTAGGAGATTTTGAACTTAAACTCAAAAACTTTCTGGATTATTTCAAAAGCCAGGATGTATTCTACTCGCAATATTCAATTAAAACATCTGAAACATTTCTAGGCGACCAAATTTTCAATCCAAAAACACGTGATTTTGCATTGCTACGTAGTGCATCGCCTTAAATGAAAAAACATACTTTTTAATACTACACCTTTTTATTGAATTAATAACTGACAGCCAACCAGGTTTCGCTTATTTCAAGCTTCATCAGGGCTTTTATATTAACTAATTATAATTACATAAAGACACATATTATATACATAAGAAAAACAATGCGAGAAAGAAAGAAATAGAGAAGAAGACATCTTATAGGTGACAGAAAGATATTAAAATAGAAAAGAGGGAGACAAAATATTGTAGGTAGGTAAGGGGAGAGGAAAACAGTTTCAGCGGAGGTTAATGGAACAAATTAAATATTATTAAACAAAATAAATAAACCTTGAGATAAGCGAAATCTGGTTGGCTGTCATTTATTAATTGAATAAAAAAAGTGGTGTATTACAAAGTGTGTTTTTTCATTTAATTATAAAATGCTTGCACGCGGAGCTATTTATCTGTCGAAGATTGTTTCAGCAAATATAATCCTGATTCATATCATATTATTATTACGAACGTAATGGTAAGTACATGTGCATAATAAATACGTCAGGCGTTCGTTCATACTAGGAGGTAATAACAATTTCTATAGAAATATGCGTTAAAAGTTACGTTGAAAACAGACAGACATCATTACAGTATTAATCATTTTCATAAGCAAGTAATTAGAAGAATAGTGCATTATAATCACAGGAATTCAAAATGCCTATTCTTGAAACTCTATAATAATATAATTTGTAAAATCGAATAACCAAGATCCGTGTCATTTGCGATTAAATGTATGCATAAACATGTTCCTGCTGCCTGCTGTGGCATTCGAACTCAAGCCATCCAACTGATCCATTGGGCTATCTAATAATATCCACAAAAATGCATCGTAATATATAAATCAATAGAAGTGGAAAATAAGCATGCGATAATGGCTGAATGAGGGTACGAAAGGGAGTGAGCGGTGCGGCGGTCGGTCTTCTCTGCGTGAGAATTACTAAGATCCAAGAAGAGTCCAGAAGAGCCAAGGAAAGCCAAGAAAGGTCGACAAGATACAAGAAGAGCCAACAAGGAGAGATAAGATGTAAGAAGAGTCGAGACGAGCCAAGAAGAACCAAGAAGAGCCAAGAAGAACCGGAAGAACCACGAAGAGCCAAGAAGAAGAAAGATGTGAAGAGAAAACAACGCTCAATCAAATCCTTTCTTCCTGCCCATACTTTATTTCAATATTGGATTATTAGATTACCAATGTATACCGGTCGATTGAACTCAAACCTCTTTCCTATCCTCAGAGCACGTGTTCTAAGACCTAACAAATCAGTGCCCCTGGTGTACCGGTCTCACCGGGTAGTACAATCGTATCATGTAATATCTTCCTACTGACAGATGTTTATCCAGAGTAGTCTAAATATCAAGACAAACCGTCCTTACAAAAGTGATGGGAATAATCTAAATACTGTAATAATCGATAAACACTGAAATGGACCATATTTTGAAAATGTAAGTCAGACGGACCAAAAAAACCCCAGAATATCATTTCAATCGTTCTGTCAAATCGATTCATCAGTTTAGGAATCGATCATTCATTCGATTGAAATGGAATCTATTGCTGTACAAACGAAGTGGGAGAATAAATTTTCGTTTAGAACTGAAAGCTTCGAATTAAATAAATTTAAATGTTTATAATGGAGTACAATCGATTGTTTTTAAATTAAATATACTTTGATCGATAATTTGAATTCAAAATTCTTTATTTATTGAATGAATCGATCATTTCGAAAATGATGTATCGATTATGTCAATCGCTAACCTGTAAGAACAGAGGGGTAATACGCGATTTATCACTCCATACAGCAAAAAGCAACGCTAATCAATCTCGAACAGCGACGGAGCGGAAATTATTCGCTAAAAGCTTTACGCGCCCAGCGCATTCATTATTCAAAGCAGAATACAAATTATTGTAGATTTTCCGAACGGAATACAACATTATTATCGATAGGCGAAGTGGTATTGGGCGGATAATAGGAACCATCAGATCATCACCGCTGACATAAGCGTAACGTGTTAAAATCAAAAACAATTCAGAATCCCTGATGAAAACGACACCAGATCCATTGTAACATGTCCTCTCACTCTTTCTCGCAAGCGGAACATTCGAATTATGGTACGTATACACTTAAACGCGAACCGAGCCACGAATTACGGGAAAGAAACGAAGCAATTGCAAGCGGCGTTTCGCGCCATTTGCGGTTGCTTGGTTCCTTTCCCATAAGTTGAGGTTCGACAGTTCGACTCGCTTATGTATAAGTAGCATTAGAAGAAAGAGAGAGAAGTTACAAGGGCGTTATCAACGGTATCCACATAAAAAAACTGGCGTAAAGAAGAAAAAAAATGCACACGTTTTTTGAAACGCATTGTATACATTCAAGTCACTAAAAACCAGTTTACTAAAAGAACTATTTTTATTAGGTTTATTTTATTCAAAAGGTATAAAATGTATTAAATGAGTTGTATTCACTAGAATTAAGAAATTAACCAAATAATATGTAGTACCCATTTCGCAAAGAAAAATACAAATTATGTGCAAACTTTTGTACTATTATATAATGTATATAGATTTTTTACATTATGCTAAGTAACAACTAACTATGAGGCTGAATGAAGTGGGGAGAAAAGGAGATTGGGCAGAGGAGGGTTATAAGAACCTTGTCATACAAATATAGGCACTAAACTTAGCCCAAGCCCCTACAAACAAAGTTGCAATTCTGAATGGTGGTCGTCCACGGGAGATACTGAGAGTTTCTTCCACTCTGGGACTCTATTATTGGAATGACCAGTAGTTAATAATATGGTCCATTTTTTATCATTAAAACCGTGACTATGAGTAATGCTACAGTCACCAAAAATTCTGCGTAGCATTTAATCGGAAACGACTTCACTACAATAATAATTCTCAGAATTAAATGAAGATCATCCAATGGGAAGTAAAATTATACATTCATATGCAATTATGATTAAAGCATACAAGAATACGACAAAATATGATTAAAATATTATATATACAACAGAATTCAAATGAGATTTGCAATTCAACACTCTAAAAACACGTTCTTGGAATTTCGGTAACTCTAAGGGCCTTCGGATACATACGCGAGCCGAACTGCCGAGCTAAACCTCAACTTATGGGAAAGGAACAAAGCAACCGCAAATGGCGCGAAACGCCGCTTGCAGTTGCTTCGTTCCTTTCCAGTAATTCGTGGCTCGGTTCGCAAATGTACACGTACAATTACGCACTGTGGAGATAAACTAATAGAAGAATTCAGTCAGTGGGTGTGTCCGTGTGCCCGGAAAAGCAAAATTTTTCCTACTTCTGGAGAAATTGATTTGACAAACATTGTCAAATATAGAAATTCTTTGTTAGACAGATTATCATTTTATCGGCCTGTCTGGGGCCTAAGGGCCGAAAGGTTTTCTGTAAACTGTCGACAACCGTTATCTTTCCAATCAAAATGGAAAAAAAGGTCTAATATCATCATAACTGTTAACATATCGTTAAATTTAGTAAATATCATGAAATTAATCAATTACCGTGAAAACTGCACGGAAAAAATTAGCATTGCTAATTTATTGAAAATCTCTTCAAATTATTGGTAATTCGATTAAACACGGGATTGCAGACCGTTTCCTCATATACTTTCAGTAAATTCTTAACATTTCGGAACACGTGTTCATGCACCTTCATTTTCCTTGATAATATACGATGACGGAATGCGGAAATATTAGTGTTTTTTATGAACACGTGTTCCGACATGGTGATAATACGATCGTATATTACAAAAAGTTTATTAGGAAACCTATAAATCTGCCATCCTGTTTTAAACCGGATTACGAATAATTTTAAGTAGAAATATTGAATAACAATATTTTATCGCCGTGAGATAAAAAAGTAAAAAAAGTGAAAACGGGAATGGCACAGATCACATTTCTAGGCATAATCTGTTCAGTGCTATAATGTAATTCAAAAGTGTGAAATTTGTACTGAAAAATTATATCATAATGTTGAATCCGTGAGATTTTGTCACCATTTGGCAACAGAGCGTAATTTGAGAATATGCTAATTTTGCAAAAGTTCATACATCACAAAATCATAAACTAGATTGTGCTGGTAACAAGCCGAGATTCGTCACTCAAATGGAAGATGTAATAATTAAAACGTGTGTTGTTTTTTCAAACGATAATTGAATAAAATATTGTAGAATCGAATAATATTATAGCAATAATAGTGATGACGCACTTAATCAGCAATGGAGAAAAGCTAAAAAAATAAAAAGAAAAAATTGCATAACCGCTGATATATATATTAAAACTAGCTAACGTGTACTCAGCGTTGCTGGGATTAATCCTTAGGAGATATACTTATACCCTCGCGCGTCGTGGACTTTTCTGTAGGCCTTTTTAAGATATACAATTCCCTCCTACATTATGTTTATGAATCTCACAAGGTTTAGCCAGCATTAGCAATGTAAGCACCTGAAAATATTGTTTTACTATTTGATTACAAAACATCGACTTTTCTCTATTTTTTATAAACATAATATATATTTATTATTTATATAAACCTTCCGGAAGAAATCCTCTAAATGATAGTGAAAACCGAAAACAAAATCCGTTGCGTAGTTTAGAAGAACTAAGCGCACAGACAGACGCGGAAAGCGAGTTGATGGAGTTACTAAAATTAGTGAATATTGAAAAATGGTTGACACTCGTTTTGAATCAACTTTAAACATAATATGTGATTTAAGATTTTCACGGCCAATAGTATTTTTGTTATTTGTTTTTGGGGTGTTACGCCGTGTTGCGCTAACTAACACATCTGCCCTGATGGACACTGTAACGTTGCCCGAAACGTTGGCTAAAGAAGGAGTTAGCGCAACACGGCATAACACCTCAAAAACAAATATCAACAAAAAAACTTTAACCATCGTTCGGAGAGCTCTGGCGTGGTGAAATTATTACAACTTTCTGCCTGGAATCTCTAGGTAAACTTAACTATTTTCAGTCTGCAACGTCATTACCATCATGAATAAAATGTCAAAAGATAAAACAAGACGCTGCAGTGTTAATTATTATATATTATGCACAATAAGAAAACAAAGTTTAGAAACTCGAGCATAACCGGGACGTAGGAATATGAAAACAAAAATAAAATACCGCACAAATCACTAAAAAGCTATTACGGATTGCATAAAATACATTATATTAGTCAATTTTCATTGTTAACTAATCTCGCTATATGTATTAATAACTTTTAAATCTGCTTAAATTTAGTTTTTCTATTGGAAATCTCATAATAAATATAGGCGTGGCTAATTTCATAGACTGGAAAACACTATTAATAATTATTATGACTTTCTTGTACTTATTTAAACCTACCTTATAAATAACAAAGAAAACATTGCGTAAATCAGAAACAAAAATCAAATAGGTAATTGCACAATAAGAAGCAGCAATTTATCAGAGGATACAAATATTATTTTCAGAGCTCAGGTAATATCAATTATTGCAGATAATATAATGTATTAAAACTGTAGAGTATATAAACATGTATTTATTTATAAGTAAGTTATTTATAAGTAACGGCTGTGAAACATTTGGCGATATTCAAATGTTGCTTTATTGCAATGGTAAAATAAGCTAGGGATAGCTAAAGGAAATGAGACCGCAGGCACGATTATGTTTAATACGTATATTGTTAAGGCGATGCACTACGTCGTGTAATATTGTAATTGTAATATTTAAATTGAGCCGCTATTAATAACAACCCTTATGTAGATGGCGATAAGGTTTAAAGTCCCGCTTAACACCATCCGCCTGTTTTGATTTATGCAAGAAAAAAACATGGCCAAAAAGTGACTTTTATTATAAATAACTTAATTTGCCACATTATACAATAAAATCATAAGTTTTCATAGACCTATACATTATTTTTTTCTGGGCTTATAAAAAGACTTATCTAAAAAATACTCGATTATTTCAAATGCCAAGATTTGAAATAATAATTCAGATGCTTTAATTAAATACTGCCTACTCGCAGTATTTAATTAAAGCATCTGAAACATTTCTAGGCGACCAAATTTTCAAACCAAAAACACATGATTTTGAACTACTACGTATGGCATCGCCTCAATATTGATTCCACAAATGAGGAAACATTTCCCTCAAGGCCTGTGTCATTTTGGGGTTGCTGCTTATTATAATTCCTGACATATCAGATCAATTTTGATTTTTTAAATAATTTTTCTAATAAAATATTTTATTACAGAATGGTTCTTTATCGCTTTTCTGAATTCTTCTGAAAATCAGTTACAATTTTGAAAATGACACTAAATTCAAAACAAATTGGAGTTCATTGAACCATAGTTAAAAACACAGAAAGAAAACTAAAATTAGTTTCTCTGATAGGACTCCAAGCGTGCTAAAATCGAAAATTGAATTCCAAGAATAATAACTGTTTATAATTCACCGTCATTCAAAACTCACAGTAGGATTTCACTTTTAAAGTGAAACCGTTTTAAAGCTACGTTTTAAGGTAAGGCAAAAGGAGCTAAGTCAGAGAGAATCCAAGTTTTATTTTTCTAAAGCTAAAACGAGATATGCGTTTCGAAAAAAACACAATTATAATGTAACTCTTTTCAACTTCAACGTGACATCAATATGAACTTCAATATTTGACATAACCTTAGAAATAAATTAATCGGACCAGCGACTGCATGAAAAAAATGATAATATCAGCGAAATAACATCATCCATAGTTATTTCATCGTTCAAATCAACTGGCGCCGATAGTAAGCTAATAATAATAACTTGTAGAATCCAGAATCTTGCTAAATGGTGATTCGTAGCGTATTTTGTATTGGAGAATTTATCTACTTCTGAATCATCGTGAAAATACCTCTAATATTGTAATAATTACAACATTTATCTTATCTGTATCTAATCTGATCTACAGCAATAATAATTTAGACAAACCATTCATTAGAAATACTTTTGGACGTGAGAGATTATTATTATTCGACTGTGTTTTGGTAAAAACCCTTCAAGCCACATTTTTTGAGAATGTTACTTTTCAGTTCTTTCGTATAAAAGAGTCTTCAAAGTACAACATGGTAAAGTAAATTTTACTGATCAAGGCATTTTTAATACTAAAACTAAATTTATGCGTATTTTTTAGGTTATTTCGAGAAAACCCTAAAGAAATTACTTAATCCTGAAATTTCTCAAAATTATAAATGGAATTGCAATATTTTCTCTTGTAAAGTTTTGTGGCTTGAATAGCTTTACCAAACCACAATCATATTATTATTGCATAAATAAGACATTACTACACAGGTCATAGAAAAAAATATACAGAGAATCGGTTGGTTTTGCATAATTTAACAATAATAAATAATTAGTGACTACGAGGTCTAGTCAAAAGGTTTTGGATTCAATACACTTAAAGTTCTAAATAATGAATACGTTGTACAAATTATAATTTTCAATTAGTCATTAATTTTTAATTAGTCATAAATAAATGTTAATTAGTCATGCATTTAAATAACAAAACTAATTTAAAAATAAAAGATCCAATAGTAATTATAAACCTTCAACATTATTTTTTTGATCAAATCGTATTTTTTTAGTACCTACTGATACCGAGAGAGACTTCCGACCTGCGGTTCCTCATGTGGTAACTACCAACACACAATAAAATTACAAAAGCCGCTTAAATTTCATGGAATTTCAGAATACTCCCGAGGAATCTAAATTATACTATACATATCTTATGTTTGAAATTATCGTAAAAATAAATACCATTTTAGAAACTAGATAAAATTATCGTTGAAATTTAAGTATTTGAAATAAACATTGATATTTTCAAAAAAAAAAATTTTAATATCTAACATGAAAATGTTACAATACTTCCCGGGACATTTTGACTCGAAACCTACATAATTTAGAAATAATTAGAAAACACATTCGAGCACAGATTGAATGCTGTAGAAATGAGATCCCTGAGGCGTATGTGTGGTAAAACCATGTATGGCCGTGTGAGAAATGTGGAGATCCGCAAAGAGTGGAAGGCTGATGTAGGCGTAATGAGTAAGATTAAGAAAGGGACGCTTAGATGGTTTGGGCATGCAGAGCGAATGAGCGAAGAAAGGAGCGTAGGGAGAATATATGACGCAAATGTGAATGGTAGCAGAAGTCGGGGACGATATGAGACGATGTATGAATGTGAATGAGGCAAGGAGTGTGTGCCATGACCGAGTTGCTTGGTGGTCCGTCCTCTCTGATGATTAGTTCGTTAGTTAGTCATTTCTATGTAGGGAATTAATAAGAAAACAGTTTTTATACCGTTTATACAATAAATAATATACATATTTTTTTAACTTTAAACTGTCAATGAAATAATCCCGCCAATTTGTAATCATACACTTTGATATTTTTTTGAATTGTATTTTTGTAATCATATATTGTATACATATTTGAGACAAACTAAGAAGAATGATTAATTGTCTTTCCAACGACGAACAAATCACATATCTACGCATCAGAGAAAAAAGATAAACATACTTTTATACTGTATGGACGCCGCGGTCAGATCTGTCCTTCAGAGCCGTGGGTGTGGCTAGTAATGCCCTTCCGAGGCTAGAAGGGTTAATTAGTCATGAAACATGAATACCACTATTAAATTATGTATTATACAATGTAAATGTATATAGTAAACACGAATTATGACACTTTCTCAAACAAAACATCACCGCGACGAAGTGAAAAGATACAAAATTACAGTAATCCAAATGTGCACAATCATGATTCACGAGTTGCCTACTGATGAGCCTCCACCCACAGCGAGCAACGAGCATTCCTACTCTAAGGACTATACGTACAATCTAAACAATACAACAAAATAATAGCTGCTCTCGATGTAGGTGATCAGTTCGCAACCAGTCACAAAGCTCATACCTGAATCATACCGAACCGTAAAATAGATAATAATAATAACACCTAAATACATTTATTCGAGGTTTTCCCAAAACACTATCCTTTAATAATTATCATCTAAAAAACACGTAAAGGCCGCACAGGCTAAGCACTGTAACATTTTTAAAATCATCAATCTGTATTTTTTTGTCTTTCTATAATATTCTTTAACCTAATAATATGATAAATGTACAACGATACTACCAACAAAAACACGTGAACACCCCCTCAGCAGAGATTCTCCCCACGTTCACGAAAAACTGTAAAATTCAAATCAGTACAGTACACATCATTTAATATAACATCAGTTATAAAAAATCTACTTACTTAAATGTATAAGGAACTGTTTGTATTATTATAATTGTAACTGAAATAAATAAATTCAGTGGTGTATAGCGAACGATGGGCGACTTAGCTCGGATCAAGACATCAAATACACAAACAAAATCTTCCCCTTGTTGAAAGGATTAATTAATGTGGAAGACATAATTAATAAAGTTCACAGTCGTTGAAAAAGAGTGTTAAGTATGCATTAAAACGGTAACAATGAATTTCAGTGTGCTTATCCTTTTACCAAATGATTTTCAGTGAACTATTTAAATATCTGTGTGTGGGGTATTTTACCCAAGGATTAATTGACATATCGCATTTATTAGTTGGTACCATCGTGATTTTTTCCTACACATTTGGTTAAGCTCAGCCATTGTTTGGAGTTCGTAAGGCAAGAGGTTGGCTTTCAGCTTCATTCCTCGGCTCCTCGGTCGACCGCGGGATAACCTGGGTATCGATTCTCCAATCCAGGTCGCTCGCAATCGCCGTCGAAAGTACATATATTGCTCGACATTTTTATTCTTGAGTCTCGTCGAAGGTACATACTTATATACGCCAAACGTCAAAAGTCGTTCCACACGAAGAACGAGTGGATCGAACCGATTTTCGAGTGGAATGACTTCGTTGATAATCGAGGCCCTGGGGCTCTATTCCTTAATCGAGGGCGCTCGTAATCGCCGTCGAAAGTACGTACGTTGGTCGTCGTTGCTATTCCCGAAATTGGTCGAAGGTACATACTTCGACGCCAAACGTCAAAAGTCATTCCACACAACAACTACTGGGTATAACCAGTAGAAACAGGGCAGCGAGTGGTAGGTTGTTGGCGTTTCTATGGAATTGGCTGTCAAAATCTAGTCTAGCTGTCGATTCCGCAAATGTAAAAGTGGGTGAAAATTTCCCACTTACTAAGTCTTTATCGGAGCTTACAAGCTCAATTAAGAGTTGCTTTTGGCAATTTGTAATATGTCCCGCAGCCATTTCTGTTTTGAATAACGAATAACTGTTGTCTGTTTGACAGTCACGCCATAGAAATCCCAAAAACATCAGGAACATAGACAATATTCACAGGGGTGCCAATATAATCATCTCTTCTACCAACTTCGACCGTTCGACGCTCAAGAATACGTAAAATTGAAACATTCGAAAAAGTTAGTCGCGACGACTAGTAGATTTTCACTCGAAGACGGCGCATACGAAAACGATTGATCGTTTAACTCCAGAATCGCAGGCCTGGACCACTTCTCTGCGGTCAATCGACTGTTTGTGGTTTGTTTTCCTCCTTCGTATAATCCGGGCTTAATAGATCCCATTCTACAGCCCCTACCTTAACCTGCCTCACAACCGTGTCTTGATATTGTTTATATGTCTTTAGATTGTAGGTATAGACATGTACGCCATTGTAAGGTGTCATAGAAAAATAAAACAAAAAAATCACTCTGCCATTATTCTTTTAATTTCCTCAGTTTTCAAAATATCATTTATTTTTTAAACTTATTAAATAATAATGATTGGATTATTTGTATAACGCCATTTTCGTGAGAAAATCATAAGGGCGCTTAACAACTTAATTTATGCATTCAATCTATTCCTATCACTTAGACTTGTGATCTTTATATACAATATACCTACTAAGAGTTAATGCAAACCATTGTTTATTTAATTTAATCAACCTTCACACAAAGTATTACGGCCGCCCTACATAGTATAACTACCTAAGATATAACAACAATTAATATTTTACTCAAGCTCTATTCTGTTCCGTAAACATTATTTTTACATGGTGCTCTTCAACCAAACACACCATTTCTTTCCTAAAAAGATCGACAGATGGAGTAAGTTGTCGCAACAACACCGCGAGGATACTAATTTTTAAATTCCATTTACTGTCAAAATAATGGCTTGTTAAATTGTTTACTGTTCGTACAAAGTACTATTTTACGGTTGTTTTCAATTTTGTCGCCAAACGAAATTGTAAACAAAAAACAGATGCCTATAATTAGATATAAAATTGTTGATATTTTTAAGAAAACAAAATTATTATTATGATAATATTTTTAAGCTGTGTAAGAAATACCTACTAAATGTGTTATAGTAATTGAAAAAAAAAATTCGCTGATGGGTAAAAATTACGACTTTGAATTTAAAACAGCGTCAATCGATCGTAAAAAAAACTGCAAACAGTTCAAAATTTAAAGTGACTGCAACAACAGAAATTAGATCATTAATTTATAAGGAGTTCCTATGATTTCGCTTTTGTGATAAACGTGTGCCCTTGGCAACAGTGCAATTGGTTCATGGCTCAGTTTAGCAATAGCGATGAATCCCACATAACAAATTGTGCAAGATAATCGTCATCTTTCGAGCAATGTACTTCGGTAAATTCATAGTTAGGTGTTCGCTTAGAAACTACGAAAAGGTATAATGGTCCTGCCTTTGAGAGCCCCATTGTTACACCTACTTCTGCTAAATGTGTCGTTAATGAGAAGAGGGAGAAATTACAACGGATTTATCAGTTGTATGCCATGGCAAGGTCACATGAAAGATTTCAAATACTAGTATTTTTCATAGTCAGGGAAAAATTAACCAGTGAAAAGAAATTGATTTTACTACATTACATTCCATATTTTAAAATAACAGACAAATAATAATAATGAATAGATACACAAAAAATGCGGAATAGAAGTGAAAAATGTGTATAGGTACTATAGAAATATGTATATTATATTATTTATTTATTGTTTAGGAACATTTACAGACTATACATGAAAAAAAATCATTAGATAAGCGCTGCAAAAAAAAGGAAATGTCAACAGTCCACTTAAAAATGTTCACATCATGCACAGTTTAAGTGTCATCATACACTATGTATTAACAAAAAAATATATAAACAGCAAAACGTGAGCAAAGGCAAAAAAAGAGATATCAAAAACAAAACATACAGATAAATATATGATCCAAAAAACAAAAGAAACAAAAATAAAAACAGAAAACAAATAGAGTAAATAAAAAAAAAAACAAACAAACATTCACAATCTATTGCTAATTTGCTTTTTAAAATAAGTGAGACTATTTGCATATATATCTATGTAGTTACACTATATTACTATTGATAACTATCATTACACTATATTACTTACTTTATTATTCATAGATAGATGTTTTTAAAAATAAACATATATTATTTTTATAGTATCTTCCTCCCTAGCGACTGGAGTCTACAACGATAACATCTAAGCCAAATCCCAATTGGATTGTACCGACATTTATTTTGTACATTAACTACTGTACATTTTTATACATTAACTATAATGTCATCCAATTTCAGAAAAAGGCCTGTGTGCATTTACCTTGATAATATATAATGACGAAATGCGAAAATATTAGGATTTTTATGAACACGTGTTCCGACATCGTCATAAAGCATTCGTATTTTACTAAAAGATTAGCAATACTCATTTTTCTTCGTGTGAGCAAGGTAAAAGTGACAGAAAAAGTAAGTTTTTAAGGGTATACATTTAATGGCGTTAATTTAATTATTTTAGGAAAAACCCTTTTTGAAAGTTATGCTTCAAAATATTTGCTTGTACCTGTACATAGCAATATGAAAATGCATAAATAATTTTGTTCGTGTAGAACCTAATTTTTTCAAGAAAGGCATACAAACACAATATTGGATTAAATCACCGATAAAAGTGTTTTTTCTTGAAAGAACTGAGTTTGTATACGGACAAAACTATTTATTTAAATTCATATTGCCTGTGTACGGGCACAAACAAATAATTCATCTTAATATTTTAAGTATAACTCGTAAAAAGTGTTTTTTTTCCAAAAATAATTAAATCAGCGCCATCAATGAAAGAGCAGATTATGAATTATTTTAAGTATACCCTTAAGTGACTTTCTGCGCAAAATAATAGATCTGAATGTAAACGTAACAGCAGGTTATATTATGTTATTAAATGAAACAATAATAACAATATTTCAATTTTCCATCGCTAGGTGAATACAATAAACACAGCAGAACAAACGGTGTGCACCTTGACACGGTTTCGATTTAAAAATGGACATAATAAATGCTATAGAAAACGATGAATAATGAATACACTTCGCATTTATTTACGGGCACTATCATCTCTGTCTGTTTGTTCCGTTCGCTTTCACAGTACGAGTATACTTCTTTTTCTTGAACAGAGCGACGTAACACATGTCATTTATCTTCAATCGTCAAAATGTCAGAAAGTTTTATTACTATTAACGGAGAGGCAACAGCGAGCGATAAATTCATTACGTATTATTATTATAACGCTGATAATTAAATTAATTTCGTAACGATTTGTGAAATTCCAATGGAGTTCTTTAAGTACCTATCTTCGTTTCTAAAGCAAAAATCGGTATCATATCTTAAGCTGTTAACGTGATTAGTATGTAATATAAAAAAAACATCTATTTGTATTGCGTTTTGTTATTGAAGCGGAAGTTAATCGTAATTTTATATTAATTATTTTTCGAAATAAAACTGTATTTGTGAATACAAATTAAATCCAAGCCCGCCACAAACAAACACTCACACACACACACACACACATGTATATATATGTATATTAGAAGACAGAAGATACAAAGTATTTGAGAAAAATAGGTTTAAGGCGATGCACTACATCGTGTAATATTTTAAATTGAGCCGCTTCAATAACAACCCTTACGTAGATGGCGATAAGGTTTAAATTCCCGCTTAACACCATCCGCCTGTTTTGATTTATGCAAGAAAAAAACATGGCCAAAAAGTGACTTTTATTTTATTTTGTGGATGTTCAGGCATAAATATTTAATATTTTTTCGATCATTTTATAAATAACTTCATTTGCTACATTATACAATAAAATCATAACCGAAAATGGGTTCGTAAGTAGGAGATTTTGAACTTTAAAGCAGTTTTCATAGGCCTTATACATTATTTTTTTCTGGGCTTATAAAAAGACTTATCTAAAAAATACTCGATTATTTCAAAGGCCAAGATGTATTCTACTCGCAGTATTTAATTAAAGCATCTGAAACATTTCTAGGCGACAAAATTTTCTAACCAAAA
This sequence comes from Hesperophylax magnus, assembly GCA_026573805.1. Classification (NCBI taxonomy): domain Eukaryota; kingdom Metazoa; phylum Arthropoda; class Insecta; order Trichoptera; family Limnephilidae; genus Hesperophylax; species Hesperophylax magnus. Next base: position 224,875 of record JAIUSX010000035.1, read on the forward strand.
ACACATGATTTTGCATTACTACGTATGGCATCGCCTTAATAAATAATGTGTGACGGTATTTGAACGCATCAGTTATCGCCTAGTAGTGCTTTGACAAGTAGAGCGGAAGTACGGAGAAATTATTGTCAGGAGAATAATATATGTGACAAGAGAATAATATATAGAAGAAATCGCAGATATTCCAGAAAGACTTCCAGCATCGCTTGAATAAAATACTCGAGACGGATTAACAGAAGAGTATGAATGTTAAGATATAATAATTCAGAATTTAGATCAGTCATTTACAAAGTGGTCTATATCGACCCCGAGTCGATTTCCACCGGGGGTACATAAGATGTTAATGGCTGTCCACGAGAGCTCTTAAACCACATTTTTGGGAATGTCACTGTTTATGGTTTCATGTGGAATAGTTTTCAAAGTACAATCCTAGTACTGAGCAATTGAAAAAGCAGTTGCCTACCCAGAACAAAAACCTAAAAGTTGGGGACCTCTAATTTATTTGAAGGAAAGTATACGCTATGACAAAGTTGCATGGCTAGATGATTAGATGTTTTTAAATTGTTGTTAATATTGTAGTGTGTTCTGTGCATAAGTGAATCATACTAAAAATGTGTCAAACCGAAATACACAGCTTTTTCAAAATGCAAAACACAAATGAATTATAACATCATTTTTAATACATTCATTATTTGAAATATGACTTTTTTGATTAAGAAAGTCATTTTAAAAACTAAAATGGAATTTCATCATAAAGATATAACATTAATTTGTGGTAATTTCGGTAAAAAAAATTTTTGTTTGAGTAGCTGAACATGCAATACGAATATATTATAAAACTACGATACAACTTCTCTATTATACTAAAATAAATTCGGTATCCGGATCTGTCGGTTTGTGCGTTTAGTTTTTCTAAACTAATCAACGGATTTTGATACGGTTTTAAATATCATTTAGAGAATGTCTTCCAGTAGGTTTATATTTATAATACATGTATATTATATTTATAGAAAGCCTAGCAACGCCGGGTACACGACAGCTACTAATTACTATAAAAAAACAACCAATATTTACGACGGGTATATGCCAAAAGATGCATTTTATGTCAATCAAAGTTTCAACACTGCATGCGTTTAAAGTCATGTTTATTTCTTGTTTGACGTATTCGCACTAAGCATGTCCAGCGATTCTGAAATTTTCCCCTTTTTTAATGAAAGACAAACATTACCGGGCTACGAATAAGCTGACAATATTTGAAAATCTCCTAATACGTAGATGTAGTAAGTGGAGATGTTGCTTGTGTCGCAATGGGGGAATTGAACTCACATCACGACGCCAGGGTGGAAACCTGACGCGATGCCAACTCAGCCATTGACCGGTATTGGTTAATTAATTTGTAGAACTGTATAAAAATGTAATAAAAGGAAAGTGCTTTAAATATCCATGTGCCTTTAATATCATTTCCACTGTGACAACCATAACATAGCACTAACTATTCATCACCCACAATTAACGTGATTTCACCGAACTGCCGATACATATTATAATACAGACCTTTTCTATATATATTTAACCTCTCCGGCTAATTTGTTCGCCTTTTAAACCAGTTCATATGGTCTCTTAGTCTATGGGTCTCATAGAAATCGTTGTATCTCCCTTACTGTCATGGTGAAAAATTTGATCTAAACGGTGTTAGAAAGTGAAAACACCAAGCAATAACACTTGAAAGCGTATTTTATCACCTTTAAAAAAAACAGTTTTTAGTTTTCCGATACGTTCATAAATATTATTTTTATGTTATTGCAAAGCGGAAATAAACACAGATTCTGACTACGACAGAGGCCTGAGAGGTTAAAACGTATTAAGTGACACGAGCGTTCAGTAAATGAATTAAAGATATTGTGAAGTGTTTTATCATTAAATAAGAAAATAATCATAATAAATCTAAACGTAACATGAAACAGAACAGAACAAAGTAACGGTCGCAACTAGGAAACGAACCCAGGATTTTACCGGGACAACGCCTCAAACCACTCGGCCATTGAGACCTGATTTTTTAACGTCATTTATGTCGATCTCGTATTTCAATCTCACAATTTACAATATTATCCTCAACTATTTTAATGATTAAATATTATATTGCTAGTTCTTCAAAGTTATTCTAACAACAAAAGGTTTTATTTAGGTAGGTTTATGTCTCTGCAATATGATAGCGGTCCATTACTGATGATGTTAAATGATGAAGTAACCTAGCAGTATATGGCAGAGTACGAAAGGGTAGCTCACCACGTGTACGCTGCTGTGCAGATTGGAGGTGAGCTGATGGGCGTGCGGGTGTAGCTGCAGGGGCGGCTGCAGGGGCGGCTCCTGCTGCCGCCCGCCCTGCCGGTCCCCGCCCTTCTTGGCCGCCCGCTTCGCCTTGCCCTCCAGGAACCTGCGCTGCAGCGCGCTGGTCTCCAAGTTCTGCTGCTCGCACACGCCGCTGAACGACTGGTCGAAGCGCGGAACGCACTCGCTCTGTCGACGACGGTAGCTCTCTATTCTTCGCCTGAGGGACAAAAATTAAACAAATCCATATTTAACTAATAAATAATAAGGACAAATATTAAAGTAATAAAAAATAAATTTTAATAATTTCGTTTTAACTAATAAATAATTTTAATAACAACACTGAGGGTCTACGAGGATAATATTTCGTTCAGAAATTCTGAATCAGGACGGTTATTTCAGTAAAAGAAAAATACATTTGTTTGATGATCTTGCTGCTAAAAGTTCCTTCTCGTCCTTTGTGAGAGGGGATGCAAATATACCAAAAACAAAGAGAGATATGGCATGGAAGCGTACCGACTGTCGTCGAGCTACTACCAAACGAAATGAACTACCAAAGCGGCTATGCAATGAAAGTAAAGAGTTTGGTGTGTATAAACAAAAGCGAGGCGCGGCGCTGTGCCCAGACCCGATTTGCAGTATGAGTGAACGATGTTGGCGACACTTTTGTGCGCGCGGTTTCACACTAATCTCCCTGTTTCTATTATACTATATGGGGGATGCTATAACTAGAACGGAGCTATAATATCAGCGGTACGCCTAAAATTATAGTTCTTAGCACAGTATCTAAAGTGAAAGGTGAGAAGGTGCAAATCATAAACGAACCAGGCAACTGCATTAGGAACGGGTTGTTTCACAGAATTTGTACAATTCATCAAATTTCGAAGGTAATTTTCTAGTTTTGTGAGCGTTCTATTCCAAGTTCTGTTATTATCCAAATCCTTTGAAATAACCAGCTGTGGTAAAATAAAAACAGAACTTGAATGGAGCTTTTATACAACTTGAATTTTAACATCCAAATTTGATGAATTGTTCAAATTCTGTGAAAAAACCCGTCCTTACCGTCTTACTTTTAAACATTCCCTAATACGCCGCTGCAACGTTGGTTTAGTATACGGTAAAGAGGGCGGTGTATTGCTAGGGTTAAAATCTTTACTCATAATAATATGTATGCAAGATTTTTTGTGACTGGCACCGCTTTGTTCCAATCCTCAAAAACAAGGTCATTTTCGCATTCCACATTTTGTTGCTAACTTCACATTTCTTCATATGACATTTGCGATGTCGTTGTTGACCCGGTCTGTTTTAAATTGCTCCATAAATGTATTAGTTTGGGAAATCGATATTTAGAATTAAAATATTCCTCCGATAGTGCTGCAAATGGCTATTCTATTATCTTTGGTATTACTGCTTTTTTTAAATTTTCATTGGGCGACCGGTCGATATTTGTCAAATCAACAAGATTGTTAACAAAGTCTGCGATCTCCGTCGTACTAAGATCGTAATACGTTTCTATTTATTTATGTACAAAAGTTTTGTCAACACCTCACTAGGAGAACTTGTGCTGAGGTGTTCGCATGTATTGGAAAAGTGTTATTATGCCGTCTTAAGTAAAAACACATCATCGTCCTTGAGGTACTCATAGAGGATACTGTGGTTTCATCCATGGCGGCAGTAATGTATACATAATAGGTTAATAGTTGTTACTAGAAAGGGATACTACATATAGGGACCGGGTGGTTTATAAATCTGTCATCTTCTAATACTGTCGTATTACGGCCGGTATATGCAGTACGCATTGCGCGTGATTATGAGTAACGTTTTCTATTAACCCCTTCTTATCCCTCTGCATTATCTATTATGAGTAAGACGGAATATGTATAGGTATTAAGAGTTATTGGGAGGCCGTAGGATTTTTAACAGTCAAGTTTTCTGTAAAGAAACAGATTTGCAGGGAGTAGGACTCGTCAAAATAAGTCGGACCTTGTTTCCAAAAAAACGATGTTTCTAATTTACTCTAATTTAATAAACTTATTCAATTTGTCTAAAGAAACGTCACTACCTCAATGACAATTTCAAATTTTCTTCAAGCAGGTAGGTACCATAATATTGAAAAAAAATTGAATAAGAAAGTCTTAATAAACACGACGATTACATATTAAAAAAAATCTTTACTGAAACATTAAGACGGCAGCCACCTTGAAAATTAAATGGAAAATACAACAGTCAGTTAAATATCTTCAAAGAAAAAGTTTTATAGGAGAGTTGCAGTCCTGTGCAATCTGTTCAGTAATAATATATGAAGTCTAATGCTACATACAAACGGGACAAAATTTCCGCGAGCCGAGCCGAAAATTATGGGAAAGGAACGCTAAACGCGAGACCCTCCTTACGCCTTGCTTTGTTGCTTTCCCATAATTCGTGGCTCGGCCCGCGGAAATTTGGTGCTGTTTAGGTGGTGAGTAAGACAGCTACACAATATGGGAGGAAAGTCAGTTAACAGGACCCTGTCACCTCAGGAGACACATGCAGTTGTTGGGAGTACAAACAACAATAACTATAAGAAAAGTGACACAGATTAATCTGTGGTGCAAATATCCGGCCTTCAAAACTCAGGTGTTATGAAACCAGCGTACGTCGCAAATCACTAATTGTGATTAAGCTTTACTACGAATTGGTTTACAGTTTACATTATCAATACCAAAAAATTTATCCTTTGGATAAATTGAAACTTTTTCTATCGTTTCGCTTGAGTATCTATAGAATAAAATTGTTAGTTACTTCACAACAAATATAAACGTAAACTACAAAATAATGTATTTTAGGACTTATGTCTGAGATTATCTGTGACCCTTGATTAACTTTTTTTTCGAATCGACCGTTTCTATTTTATACTCCGTTTGTCAAGCGATTTCTTATGATAATTCCATAGATTTGTGGTGACACTACACACTAAGAATGTACACATTTTGCCTCTTAAAAATCCAGGAGAAAATTATTAGGGACTAGGGATACTACCGTCAAAGGAACGAGGAGAAACATGGGAGAAATAATATGATCAGAGTGCTCACGAGAACTATGAGGACTGAATCCATAGCAAGATAATAACTAGAGCACCTGGATACTTAAAAGTATAATTAAAATAATTCATAATCAGCTTTTTCGTAGATGGCGCTAATTTAATAATTAAAAAAAAAAACTTTTGCAAGTTATGTTTTAAAATAAATTACACAATATGAATAAATAGTTTTGTACGTACACAAACTCAATTCCTTCAAGAAATGCATACAGATTCAACAATGAATTGAATCACCGATACAATTTTTATTTGGTTATGATTAGACATTTTCCATCTATCCATAGAGAGCAGATAATGAATTTTATGTATGCCCTAAAGGCGACATAAGACTCTAAGGTTTTGCGACGCTCACATTTTAATTATTTCTGATTAACGTATTACTAAAATCTCATTTTTTTCTAGAGGGATCTCTACGGATGGAAGTTATTCATATTTAAGATTAATAAAAATACGACCCTACGATTAAAATATTTAATGTAAAACGGTTTGAAAATTTTATAAAACGTTTTTTAACTATAAAATTAGCGGTAAGCACCAGATTTTATTTTTCTAGACGATGAATTAGTAAACTTCCCGAGGGATCCCTCTTAAAGCATTTGAGATTTTAGTAAAACTTTCCATCAGTAATAATTAAAATAAACCCCACAGAAAGATCGATTTTCTAGGCCTGCTAGGGCAAAGTCGACCGTAGGTACGTCCATTATGCTGGGTCGCCCGCCGAATATGGTTTATACACGACTTCATCACTTATGTCTTTAAGATTTCCACTTTATTTTAGAGATTTGACGACGCATATTTTTGTGCACGGCAGCTGCAACTTACGTCGTTAAGATTCTGGCTTTACCTCGTCTTAAGATAAAAATTGTAATGTTTTACAGAATTGACACATTATTACGTCGAGGTAAGGATATCGATATAATGATATTTATGTAAACGAAGATTAGTTCCACATCAGAGAAGGTAGTCAGTGTTTTGATTCAACCGGAACTGTGTTACTGTTGTGAAATAAAACTTGTAGGTAATAAGACTAATAAGATAATTAATAAGTGAAACCGGACTACAAATATTGCAATATAATTAGTGGAGTTTTACGAAGGGATAATTTATTAAAGTAATTATTTCATATAATGTCAAACCACAACGATAATGTAATAATATAAATAAATTATGTTTCGAAAAATTTGTAAGACATGCATTTTTTATGTACGTATGTATACACACAGAGAAAAATGAGTATTGCTAATTTATTAAGAATCTCTACAAATTGTTGGTAGTCGGGTTAAAAACGGGATTGCAGGCCGTTTTATGATAATTTTTTAGTAAATTCCTAACATATCGGAACACGCGTTCATACACCTGCATTTGACTTGACAATATATAATGACGAAATGCGAAAATATTAGGATTTTTATGAATACGTGTTCAGACATCGTGATAATAAATCCGTATTTCACTAAGTTTATTATGAAACCCATCAATTCATTCGTTGAAGGCCTCCAATCCCGTTTTAAGCGGGATTACGAATAATTTGAAGAGATTCTTAATAAGCTAGCAATACTCATTTTTCTCCGTGTAGAACTATTGAAAAAATAAAACCGGATGTTTAATTTATTGTTGAATAAGAGCACTGTAGGCAGTTGAGAGTAATATATCTACTAACAAAGTATTGAAAGAAAAATTATTACTAAATAATAACAAATTTATAATGTATTATTCCCAGTGAGTTTACAAAACTCATTTCGGGATATGCAATCAGTAATGGACGTAAAAGCAGTACGCGATATTGTTTCTCTATCTGCACGGAGAGACTGAGCCACAGCAACGCGTGGGGGTACAGTTAGTATTATAAGAATAAAACAATAATAATAAATTAAATAATAAAACGTTTTGTATAAACCACTATACGGTGTACTATACGCCTACACCCCCACCACGACACCTACAGCCGTACTAAAAAACTTGGTGTAAATATTATGCGGCGCGTAAGGTCAGAACAGTGAATAACTTGACTTAAAAATAGTCTTAAATAAGGCTCAAGGCCGGCTTTACCACATCAACGTTAAACGGGCGTGTAAGAATAATATAAATAGTATAATATTGTCATATTCATGAGTTAGTAAATATTATTAAAGTTTTCCAGAAGATTTAAATAAAGTATATATAATTTCATTTAATCAAATCTATTCTAATACATATGTGGGTGGGAGTGGGTGACGAAAATGTGAAGCATTAATGTGAAAATTATTAAGCGGCAAGTCTGGAAGGTTCCAGAAAGTTAATGAAGGTTCTCGAATGCTCTAGAAGGTTCTGGAAGGAAAAAGTTCAAGAAGGTTCTACAAGGTTCCAAACTGAGCGGAAGAGTGTGTCGGTGAGTCCAGATGGTTCCGGAAAGCTCGAGAATGCTCTTGAATGTTCTGGAGGGAGCCACAGCAACGTGTTATAAAAGAAAGCCATAAAGTTACATTAAGCTACTTTCAGAGTCACATTATTCAGTTTTATAGTGATATATTTTTGGGGTATTACGCCATGTTGCGATACCTCCTCCTTTAGCCAACTTTTCGGACAGCATTACAGTATCCATCATCATAGCAGATGTAATGCTGTCCGAAACGTTGTCCAAAGAATTAGGTAACGCAACACGGCATAATACCCCAAAAATAAATCACTATAATACGTGAAAATATCAAATCGTGTTATTCAGTGTTTATATTTTATCTCTCAGCTGGACGATATAAAAAAATCCTTCAGAGATTTGCGTTTACCACATGAATTTATGGACTTGCTCAAATAATAAGATATCTAACGATTATTTCTACCGAACCTAACCGAATTTCCCTACTAAACTTAACCTAAGTATTATTTATAACGAATTTGCCGAGAACCAAGCCCAGAAGCCGATGTAACATGAGATTCTTCTCGTAATATCGGTTCGAAGGATATTTACGACGGCAATTTGGTTCGAGAAAGATGGTCAATTAGTCTCGCGGACCCAGACCCGATTGGAGATGAGAATTTATCTCATTAGGGACGCTGGAAAATAACTAAGTCACATTATTTTTCAGGATGAAATCATTGAACGATTTTAGTACATTATTCGGTGCGTACAACTCGCGCAATCTTGAAGTAGGTACTTGAGTGACTAATAATATGAATCAGAAATATTATGCGTGCAGACAATAATATTTGTTCATTTCCGGGCGAGCAGTCAATCAAAGACGCAAATAAATGTAATTATTGTAAATAAATACTAAGAAGCGATAAATTCTAAAAATACACAGACAGTAAACAAATGATTTGTTGGTGGAACATTTCATTAGAACCATTTGCACAATATACTACCTATTATGTAGGAACCTACTTAATATTATACAGGGTTTTCCAATAAGAGGTGTTATTTTGATATTCAATCGTAAAAGATCAATGGTTTCGTTGCTTGTGTGGCACGTAGCGCCGTCTTGTTGAAAGTAAACGTTGTCCAGATCAATACCATCCAATTCCGGCCATAAAAAAATCATTAATCATCTCTCGATAGCGCAATCCATTCACCGTAACTGTTGCTCCAGCCTCATTTTCGAAAAAGTAAGGTCCAATGACTCCGCCGGACCATAAACCGCACCAAACAGTCACACTTGAGGATAGAGAGGCTTTTCAACAATAACTCTTGGGTTTTCCGAGCCCCAGATGCGACAAATTTGCTTGTTGACGAAGCCACCAAGGTGGAAATGGGCCTCATCACTCAAGATGATTTGCATTTGATTCACTCAAGTGAATTTTAATAATTTCAATGCGTTGTTGAAGCATGTATCGTTCCATTTTTATTAATGGCGTAGTTTCTACTTGTCAAATGTCAAAAAATGACAGCTACAAAAGTGACATCTACCGAAATAGCGGGCTATTCAAAATAACACCTCTTATTGGAAAACCCTGTAGTTTAAGGGTAAACGTAAGGTAGGTTGTAATCTACGCGTTCATACGTGGCGTCGATTTAATTATTGTATTAAAATACTATTGTTTCAAGTTATGCCTTAAAATATTAAGACGAATTATTTGTTTGCGCCCGTACATACGCAATATGAATAAATAGTTTTGTCCGTATAAAAACTCAATTCCTTCAAGGCATACAAATACAATACAATCGGTGATTCAATCCAATATTATATTTTTATGCGACTCTTGGAAGAATTACGGACAAAACTATTTATTCATATTGCGTATGTACAGGCGCAAACAAATACTTCATCTGAATATTGTAAAGAATAACTTGGAAAAAGCGCATTTGAATAAAATAATTAAATTAACGCTATCTATGAACACGTAGATTATGTCAAACGTCGCGTTTAACCTTAAAGGTTAAAACGTTAAATTCTCGAACGTACACTCGCACATATTGTGTAGTTTGTAGTTTTATAATAACAATAAGCAAACACTGTTAAAAGAAATTTGGCGAATCTTTGGTCTTTACGCATACTTCTTTTTGTAATACAACAATTGTTACTTTGACTACGATTATTCAATTACGCACTGAAAACAATAAAATTGTAAAATTGATTGAAAACAGAAAACGAATTGTTGCCAAATAGCGAAATTACTTATCCGAAGAATTGAGGAGTCTGTGAGAAAATGGTAGCAATGGTAGCTTTTTAAAAAATTTATAATTTACGTATTAAAAAGACATTAAGATTCCTACAACCTGCGGTAACGATCCTCGAAAATTTAAATTCTAATCGTTAGAAGTTACAACACAAAATATGTTTGAAATTTGTTTCCAAGCAAACTCCCTTTCATAGCAGAAAAAAACATATTACGATAGTATCATAATTTGGAAAAAAAAAGTAGTAAATTTCCAAAAAATTCAATTCATTCCTGACCAAGTGTGGTATAAATTTTAACCATAAAATAAATTACGATTACAGAATCCTCTCGTTAATATGTTATTACATAACGATTACAGAATTCTCTCGTTAATATTGAATTAAAAATATTAAATAAGATCAGGAAATCAGATACAAATTAAAATTTATTTTACATGGCTTTTTTTAATGGTTCCTCGATTTTGAGCAGTATTTTATATTTTATTTAGGAAATAAACAGTAGGTAGTACATTTAAGCATAAACAGTAATTATTCATTTGTTCTAGACCAATAAAGTTCCATTAAGTTTAGTTGTTGATTTAGTATTTGTACCTAAACAATAAGGAATTACAAAATGTTATAACACAAGTAAAGACAGTTAGTAGTAATACAGAGTTCGCATGATTATACTAAAAACAATAAAATAAACTAAGATGATTGAATTATTTCACAAAATAAAAAATTAAGTTATCAGTTTAGTAAGCTGCATTTTATGTTTTCAAGTTACAGTTGAAAATGTCTACAGTATCGTAGCATCAGTAAAGGGCAAATCGGGCACTATGAAAGAAGTGATAAAACACAGTTTGTTGGCGCAATTCTCTTGCGGCTTTTCTGAAGAGTTAGTTGAAAAGGAGTTAGTTATTATCGTGACTTCTCAGTGTTTCTCTGCGGACGAATGTTTTTTGAACGGCTTCCAAAATAATTGCATCATATTGATTGGAAAAAGAAAAGCCAATGAAAAGCCATCGGGCAACAAACATAAATTTTCTTCGAGAAGTATCGCATTGAGATTTATGTTTGGGAACATTTAAAAAAATGAATGAGTATACAGATTTAGTAGGTTTACCAAGTCCCTAATTAAGTAAGTTAAGTAGGTACCTACTGCAAAATAGGTTGGTTTATGGGTATTATGGAGGTTCTAAACTAACGCCTAATTTATGTGTGCCTATTCTTCAAAAATGCTGGGCAATCTTTCAAATGCGAAACAACTGTATCTCCTATCCTTGTCTAGTAAAATGAAAATGTTTAGAAATACATTTTCAATTAATTTAAGGTAAGATATTGAAATTATCGCATATCTTTTGAATATTCATGAACAAGCCGAAGGTATGGGGTTGAATTGTGTTATTTCACAATAGAGAGACACCTGTAAATATTTTTAATAACATGTGATGTCGTTCCGTGGAATCGTCCACACAACCCTCTCTCTCTACTCTACCTTATTTCACCTTCAACTGTATAACAAGCTTCAGGTAAGTAGGAGAGACACGCTTTTCGATGGCGACTTCCTCAGCCATATCTTCATTATTTATCACAACAACCTTGACAACCCCAAAGGAAGTCTCAGCCTTTGCTCTCATTTCTCATCTGTTTGGCTTTTTTTATGGTTAATGTCTCCATGCCATACAAGACACAAAATCGTATTCTTCACACGGATAAAAATGAGTATTGCTGATTAATTACAATACTATTTAAAACGGGATAGCATGCCGTTTCGTAATAAACTGTTAGTACATTCATAATATATCGTTTGTCCTGATAATACACAATGACGAAATGCGAAAATATCAGAATATTTATGTTCCGACATCGCCATAACACATTTCTACATGTTTTACGGATAGTTTATTAGGAAACCTGTCAATTCATTCGTTAAAGGCCCGCAGTCCCGTTTTTAATAGGATTACGGATAATTTGAAGAGATTTTCGATAAATTACCAATATTTTATATCAGTAAGTTTTCTCCGTCCACTACAAAGATATTTTTTCAAATTTAGTGCATACGTTGTAAGCACGCAGTCAATCTCAGTGTGATCAGTACCACTTGCTACCATTGACCGAGCTTGGAAGATTCACTGTGGAATGATTTAATTTTCTTTAATAATTAGGTAAGTACATTCATACAGCAGGAACGTTATTGAAGATTTTCGTTCACACAGAAGTTGATTGTTTTAATAAAAATCATGGTGCAAAATTTAATGAGTATGCTCACATTGATTTTGGTGGAATTAATTTGAGTTTGTTAACTTTAACGGCTTATTCTTATAACAGGTGTAAGATTACGGACGGATTAATTCAGGTTTAAATACCTATCGATTTCAAAGACTTTCGATCATTCAAAATGAATAACTAATCGCATTTATGTGTTTTGAAGACGGATCAACACAACCTCATATATGTTTTTCGTAAGAATACTAGGTATTTCCATGAAATTAAAATAGTAATATATATATATATTGCTGAGATAGTAATTTAGCTAGACAGTTTGTTTCCGAGAACGTGGTTAGCATAATGAGCAAGGCAAAAGTATTCTTATATTAAGGTAGTATAAAGCTCGTGTTGGGGTGAACGGTGAACGGGTCATGGAGGACGTTGAGCTCTCCAACTCCCTACTCCCTGCTGGCTCTAGCCGCACTGAGACCAGTGGCGTATTGAGGACTCATCCTCAACAAATTCCAGTAGTGACTTTTTACAAATTTCATGAAATTCCGTACAGGAGTTTTACGCAAATTGCATGTTCCCTAGTGATTATTAACAAATTTTACGAAATTCCGTACCTACCTAGTGTTTTTTTACGGATTTTATGAAAATAAAATTTTATTTCCAAACAGATTTTTCATGGATTTTGTGAAATAAATAATATTTTGACGCCGTTCTTTCGCGTTTTTTTTTTTTAATTATTTATTTCTGTTGCTAACTTGTCCATTTTTAAGGTTTTCATCACAGTAATGTAATTGCGTCAACAAGTTATTTATAGTGAATACTGCAGTATTGTGGTGAGATTTTTTGGTAAAATTTTTAAAATAAAAAGAAACATGGCCGAAACTATCAAAACGTACTTTATTTAGACATTGGTCAAAACACGTAAAATTTTGAAACTTTGATTAACAAAAATGGAACTTTAATGCATCTATCACTTGCTTTTAAAAGTTTTTACCTCCTCGACGTGAATAGTTGTATTTTATAGAAATTAACTTGAATCGAAGTGTTATTTCAAAAAAATATTAAGCGTGTCCAGCTACTCTGAAAGATTACCGATTTTTTGTTTTATTTTCAATGTTATAAATTTATCAAATATTATGTACTTATTGTGTTTTTGTGCTTTCATAATTTAAAAAAAAAACTAATTTTTCATCTTATATCTTCGGCGTAGGTTACGAAATTTAAATCTTGTGTAACCCTAAACTTTCTGTTACGTAAAGTCGAACAAATGAAGACAATGTACATCACTGGTTGTTACAGTGTTGGCTTATGTCAGTTTATAATATTTACATTAAACGGTTATCTGTGGGAAAGCCCTGAAATATGTTTACAAAACTGGTGTTACTACGAGAATATCAATGTTACATAACATTCAACTATCTAAACAAGTACTTACTCAACTACGTACAAAAATATTATGATTAATGACAGTCTTCTTTGCGGAAGGGAAGGGTTTAGAGCCGTTATGTTTCTTTGACGAAGGGGTTAACATGCAGGTAGGTACATAAACAATAAAAGCTCGAAAACTTTTTCCGACCTTCAAGTTAAGATACTTATTGAACAGAACAAGATAAACTTTTCAAAACATTTTCTGGAGCGATAAGATCTCAGCGGGGGGCACTTTGCCCGCACATTCCACTGGCTGGATTCCAGCTGTACAAGTAGGAAGTGTAGAGAGCTCTTCTTCAGAGGTATGGTGGATGTCAGCAAAACTTACCGAATAATTCATTAAATAAATGTAACGGGTATTATAAAATATTATAAAGTTAGTAAGTACCTTAATCTTTCTACAACGGCCTGTCTCTTGGGAGGGAGACCATCTCCGCAGGGCCCCTGGAGCCCCTGCAGGCCCTGCTGCGGGAGGGTCGGGGGAGGGGGGCGCGGGAGCAGGCCCCCAGCATCCACACACCCGCCCCCGGCTCCCACGATGTGATCCACCGTGTCCAAATACACCCTACGACACTATCATTACCACCTTACACGCACTTGCAAACACTTTCGAATCCCTATTCCCGCGAATCTGGAATCTTCACTTATCATCAGTCACTCAAGTCCGCATCTTGACAGAAAGAAGCGGCGGGACTTTCAGATTCGAGGGATCTGAGCAAAAAGCCAAGTTCCAGCGCTGACAAGAAGCAGTGTATTGATAAGATCGCTGTCACCGATTTGTACGAGAGTGCGCGCAACGGTCGCACGTTTAACTGACTTGTTTGACTTGGCTCCGTTTATAAACTTTAACAGCAATCAAAACATTTCTAAAACCTTATTTATTCGCAATTGTTGGTACAGAATGATATTTTACACGATAACTTTGAACACTTTGAATTACAGAAAGTAGTCTACTTGTCGAGAAAACAAAAACAACGAGTTAACAGGTTGTTTATACGTTTGTGATTTATGAAACTATTAGCTGTCAAAATGTTTACTTATTAGATTGCATGTATTTTGGTAGTTAGTGAAGCATTTTAAAGTCAAAATGACTAAAACAAGTTCTGATAAGTCACAAAATCCGATATAGATCACTTATTCACGATATTTTGATAGAAACAATATTTCGTTAGTATTGTTTTTATTCCTTTGGGCACTGAACATTACTTTCAAAACGTAAAAAACTTTATCCCTAACGCGAGATGCACAAAACTGAATGAGAAATATTTTTTGGCATTAAAGGTAGTCCAATTGACGATGATATTAACACATCGAAAGTTCTTATTAACAACACAAACACCAAACCACCCATTGAGATGTACCAATAGGTACTAGCTAACGCTGGTGGCCATTTTCCTATGTAACGTCTGTGTTGCCAGTAGCAATATATTGCCATATTATCCGTTACACGAACGCTTTTTTCTACGGGAAAAAGGTAATCCAAGATGGAAGCCCGATATTTTCTGCAAACATAATATATATTTTATATATATAAAACTTTTTTATCTGTTTTAGCATCACCCTATATTTAGGGTGTAACTTCCACAACGGAGTCACTTCTGTGGTTATACTGAAATATATAATTGTTCATGACAAATGAACGTCTATTTCACCGAGATCGAAATTACTTTTCGACGGGCATTGAGTAAATATAGCAGAATTTAAAATTGATTAGATTCTACACCTTATAGTATTGTCGATGTTACATAAAATATTGTTTCCTTTTTACGGTCATTCCCCGATTAAACGAATCTGCAAACGTTTTTAATTGTCTTGTTTATTCTCAAAAGAAGCAATGGTTTTTTTGTATTTTTGAAAAGCAAATAAATAAACAAAGCTGAAGATATTTTCTTCTTTTGTTGAAATCAAAATACACGCAGAAGAGGAAATCGTGATACCCATACGAAGAAACTTCTTAACTTTTGTATTTTTAAAATAGTCATTAATAAACACGATAAAAAAACATTCTTGCTTCAATGCCGGTTTTCTGAACGCGATAGAAATAGCTTTTGTCTAAACATATTTTTTTTAAACATTGCATGAACAAAATTATAGCAGCCGGCATCTTTGGTGACGTTTTTATAATCGAGTTCTAAATAAGGTACTTTTTTAATATTGCACTATTTTTACTATAGTAAGCTTATTTTGGAGATGCAATTTGACAGCTGTCAACATGTGTGGCAAGTGGCAAGGAGTTGAAGTTGATGGTAATGTGATAATAATGATAATAATTTGCCGGGAACAATCGCAGCTTGCAGCAAACCTTGATAAGTGAAAGACCTTTTTGCGCTAAGAGCATTTTCCAAACCACGAATTATTACAAAAAGAAAATAACCTCTCGTTTTGAACAAATGCTTACAGAAAAGATTCATTATTTACCTCGTGAAGACAAAACATGAAGATGCAGATTAAAACTTTCGTTCTGTACTTCATTACATTCGCGGTAAGTTATTGAAAAAAATTATTTTAAAAATTCAATTAAAGGAAGATAATTATTATTATTACCACTATCAATTTTTTTACTGTAACTAATTAACAGTTCTTAATAGTGTAAATCACGTCAATTCTCAAAATACATTTTATACTTCCAGGATTTAGTTGCTGTTGGATTGGTGGTACCTTTAATCAGTGCTCATGTGACGTCTCTCGGAGGGTCTCACTTTGTTGTGGGGCTCATGGGGTCCTTCTACTCTGGTTTGCAGCTGTTTTCTGGACCCATTGTTGTAAGCTCACTCAAAAATAAAGCTAACGGGTTATCTAAATATAAGTATCTTCCCACTTACACATCAGCCACTTCCTATCTACTTCTGATTGAAAATCCCCAAAGTTGCTTCCATTATACCCAGTTCCAGGCTTTGTACTCTATATAATATGATTCTGTCCAACTCCAAATATCTCCTCATCAAATCTGAGGGTTTTTGGGTTGTGTTGAGCGCTTTTAAACATCACTAAACGAATGATGAAATATGTGCATCAGTTGCCCATCTCACTGTATACCCCGAAATAAACCCATTCTTTGTAATTAATATTACAAATGTTACTTAACTCAAATTTATACTGGGCTTTAAAGATGTTCTCACTTACTTGTGAATAATCCAGTTATAAAAACTCAATTAATACTCAAAAATGTATGTATAATTACAAAACGATATAGGATACATTCATTTGCAAACATCTAAATAATGATTCAAAAACAAAATACACAATTATATAAAACTCACTAAAATGACAAATAATACAAAGATAGGTAAGAGACACAATAATATAATTAGCACTACATATTTTTTAGCAACATTAGAACATTTTTTCTGAAACCGTATAAATTATTGATGAAAATGTCTACTTCAGCACACTCCATTTTATTTTACAGTCGACACATTTCGGTCAGAGGGCTAAAATCTTGGGTGAATTAAAAGGGAAGATAAGTTCAGGAATTAAAATCCAGTGGACAAGCTGGTGATTTACTCCGTTTAGTATCGCACATAAGCCCGTCGGTCAGACAAGCTTTTAACGGCTGCCACAAACACGTCGCTCTAGGCTCTTTTTTGTGAAAAAATGCCTTCCTATGCGCTCGAGGTGTGCTCAAATCATTCTCGAGCAAAAACCAAATCTGATGGAGTTTCTTTCCATTCGCAGCATTCAAAAATCACTTATTATTTCAATAAATACAATTATTTATAATGCTTTTCGAATAAAATAAAGTGAGACAGCGAACCCAAAAACACAAAAGGTAAAAAACATCTATAAAAACACACACGTGTTAAGGACTTCCTTGTGACAGTACATCTTATTCTACTACTCTGCTTGCTCTTTCGTTAGCCAAGAATGAGGGTAAAAGCAGCCCACTAACGGGCAAGCATTTCGCGGCGAGCAGTCTGAACATGGCGTCGATACAAAAATGCTCGTCGCTCGCCTGTGACGTCATGCTTTCCGCGGACACGCTCACCCGTCAGAGGGCCGCTTTGAGCTCGGAACTGGTGTCGTGAGAAGGAAAGAGAAACGAAGGGCGTTCATAATAATATAGTCGTTTCACCTCTACACATATTCTTTTAATGGCTATCTCTTTCTAATGCGTTCCGTTCATTGTAGCCATTTCATTCATTCACATAAATTAGCTGTGGTTATCGTTTCTCGTGTGTTTCTTTATTCGATTTAAATCTAGAAATCGGAAAGTGCCATATTTTATTGTTCGATTAGTATGCACATAACGCGTCTTTGTATTTATGTCAATGGCTAAAATAGACGATATTATTTTTAAATGTATTTAGGTAAAACATGGTATGGCATCTTAAACTATGGGAATTGGGAACATTTATTTCAATATTGCTAAAACATAACGCAGTATCAAGATGGCCGTGAATTATTTTATGTAAACATATTAGATCAGTCAATTGCCTTCTAACTTTAAGTGTATTAATCTTGGAAGTATTCTAAACAAATGATAAGTTTTTAGTGCCGTTTAACTGATAAATCATCTCACTTTGGTGTGATGATTATGCTTTATCTTACTAACTGTTATCCAAGTAACTAATAATATAATGTTTGTTTATTTATCTGTTGCAACAAATTTATTACAATAATTACTCTGTTAATTCCTGTTACAGGGCAGCTTTAGTGACATCAAGGGAAGGAAGCCTGTCCTAATTGCAACGCTACTTTGTTGTAGTGTTGCATACTTATTATTTGGCTCTATTTCATCAATTTATGTTTTACTTGCACTACGAATTATTCTAGGTTAGTACAACTCACCATTAAAAATTTGTGCACACTAAGCCTTAAAACACTCTATTTAACGGTGTGGCAATGAAATTATAATTCCCATGCATTTATGCAACTAAAAGGCTTCTCACTGTCTGTCATTCGATTATTTAAATTCTTTGGCAATATACACGGTGTCTGGAAACTCGTGGTAAAATAAAAAACTTAGTTTTTCTGCTCTAGTAAACATTTTGTTATTTGGACTTGCATCCGCATTCTTCTCGGGTACAGACATAATTTACATATTTGAATTGATTTTCCAGGTATATTCAAGCATACCCAGACACTAGCCAAAGCCGTTGTTAGCGACGTTGTGAAGAATGATGAACAAGCTGATGTTTACGGAAAGATGGCAGCCGTGTCTGGAATCGGAATAGCTCTAGGGCCGATGATTGGTGGCCACATTTCAGAACATAACCCTGAATCAGGATTTTCAATTGCATGCTCAGTCGCTTGCTTGTTATTCATATTCAATGCCGGTAAGTTAATTTTATTATTTATTTTTATTGTTGAAATGACAATAATATATCGAATACTAATTTCTCAAATGTTTTCAGGAGTGGTATATTTTATCAGTACATCTCCGAAAAGCAAGAAGGGATCTCATCCTCACTTCAAACACCACACTCCTGACTACCTGGAAGTTATCGCTGATGGATGGACCAAATCCATCCAAGAACTCAAGGAAGTGGAGTGGCACAAGTACTGGGACATCTTCTTGCTAAAAGCCCTGGCTAGTTTCAGCATGGGAATCTTTTATTCCGTTTATTCACCTCTTTTGAAAGATATCTATGGTTTATCACCCAAGTGGATAGGGTACACAATATCATTCCAGGGGTTTATCGGGGCTATATGCAGTTTTTGTATTAAGTATATTAATGCAACTTTCTATAAGAATGATTTAGAATACTCTGATAGAAATTTACAAAGCTTCACAGTTATTACAACAATGTTTTTAATGTTAATATTTTGTAATTCCTGGTTTTTATTTGTCATCTTATTGATTCCTATGGCTGTGGGAAATGCGATTCTTAGATTAGTGGGTTTAGAAATAATTGTACATAAATCCCCAAATAATCAAAGGGGATCCCTGATTGGTGCTTCCAACAGTGTGAGATCGATCTCAGGAATAGTTGCTCCGGCTGTTGCTGGTTTTTTGGGAGATAGGTTCGGTTTGCAATATGTTTTGACTGCTTCTTTAATCTCTTCTTTCATTGGCACAATCATTGCTCTAGTCTATAAGATGAAGACAACCAATAAGAAAGTACCACTGAAGAAAAAACAGTGAAGCTTCAGTAAGTTGTTAGAACCCAATTAAATTCTAGATATGTATTAGTTTTTAATAAAATTTTGTATTTTATAATATACCTACATAACATTGTACAAAACCAAACTGCCACATTCAAGTATGATCGATAAAGTTTTACAAAGAAGTACATTAATGAACAAAATAAGTATTATTGACTGTAAATTGGTAAAACACTTCAAGCCACATTTTTGGTGTTACTTTTCTTTGGATTTATATAGAATATTCTTCAAAGTATTCTAAAAACTAAATTTATGCATATGATTTTTTTTACGTTATTCCGTGAAAACCGTAGATGAAATTACTCAACTCAAAATCTCTAATTTTTTAAATATTGCAATACTTTAAATCAAAATTTTGAAAAACTATCATAACTTCAAAGATTTTCATTTAGTTTTATGAATCTGTAAATATTCATTTTTATATGTTTTTATATATATTGCAATATTTCATGTTGTGGTTTGAAGGGTTTTACCTATTTACAGTTGTTATCTATTAGCAAACCAGTTGCAAATCATGCAAACAAAATGTTTTTTGAAATGTATGCAAATATACAAAAAAGATAAATTGTAATATTAATCTACTCTACAAAGTCAGTTCAGTACCAATCAAAAATTAATTGATTTTGATTACAAATTCGCCAATAAAATACCATTCCTACAAATAGTTTATACATAAATAATTATTTTCTGTGTTATCAGATAGTTAATGTTGTACAAATATTAGATAAAAATAGAATGAACACCTTTGGCTATTCTTTTGAGAAGTGGGAGGGCTCAAAATAAAATTTTGTACCAAATGTGTATTTTTTTAAATTTCGATTAGATTTATCATGTGTTACATTATTAACACTAAGGACGGGTTGTTTCACAGAATTTGAACAATTCATCAAATTTCAAAGTTGATTTTCAAGTTCTGTGAAGGTTATATTCATGTTCTATTGTTATATTATTACTGACCAGTTACTTCACAAAACTGATATAGAAACAGAACTTGGATAAAACATTCACAGAATTTGAAAATCAACCTTGAAATTTGATGAATTGTTAAAATTCTGTGTGTACCCGTAGTGTGTTAACCCTATCTGATTCTATTTTTGTCATAAGTTACTTATTTTTTTGCAAAATGGTGCTTTTGTAAATTGTACTGTCTTACCAGATACAGTGAAACCTCTATCTACCGTTTTTGAAGGGACCTATTGAAAAAACAATGAATGCGGGAAAACAATGGAAGTGGGAATATAGAAAAATGCTAAATTCATACAAATGTCATGTCCTTGGGTGAGCTGTACGGTTATCAACAAATGTCATGTCCTTGGGTGAACTGTTCAGTTATCAACAAATGTCATGTCCTTGGGTGAGCTGTACAGTTATCAACAAATGTCATGTCCTTGGGTGAACTGTTCAGTTATCAACAAATGTCATGTCCTTGGGTGAACTGTTCAGTTATCAACAAATGTCATGTCCTTGGGTGAGCTGTACAGTTATCAACAAATGTCATGTCCTTGGGCTAGCTGTACAGTTATCAACAAATGTCATGTCCTTGGGTGAACTGTACAGTTATCAACAAATGTCATGTCCTTGGGTGAGCTGCAATTTTAAATATTTATAGTAATCCACACCTTTTTGTTTGTGTAATATTTTCAAGTAAAGTTTTCATATTCTTAAAACACCTACATGGGCTTCAGTGAATTGCCAATGTGTGAAGGGTTCGCGTATGTCAGTTCCTTCAGATGCAAAACAACATGACATAACAACTAATGACTAATGTCAACAATTTCGAATGTTCCTCTCATTGTTTATGAGTACATACTGTTAATTGAAATCAAGCATCTATGAAATATGGTTTTGTATGTTCACATTATTGTATATTATGAAAAACGATTGATTGAGCAAAATATTTAGAACACAAACTGTGCGGCTGACCACACTTGCGGTCCAGTTAAATTATGACTACCTTGAGGTGCGCTGCAGTGTGCAGTGTGTAGAGATAGGTTTTAGAAGTTTTAATGCATTTCATTACTGTCCATGAAAATCCCATAGTAAAAAAGCTGATTTTGTAAAAGGGTGACTATGATTTCTAATCTAATTTTCAAAATTAAATTTGGTTTTGAGATATTTACAAGTCTCATAGGGGTTAAACAATGAAAGCGGTAAAATGATACATAGAGGAACTATCGATGCATTCTATTTTTGCGAGTTTTGATAAAATTAGTTCAGGATTGGAAGAAATAAACGAAAAATGTGCAAAAACAACTACTCAGGGAACAATCGATCGAGAATTCACTGTAATGGTTTATAAAAATAGTACTTAATCTACCATATGTATTTTCCCCAGAATAGCTAGTTATATTCAGAGAAATGATGTTTTAAATGTATCCTTAAGGATACGCTGGCGTTCAAGAGGTTAAGTATAAGTAGTACAGTACAGTATAATATAAGTACTTTATATTCAGTCTTCCTCACTAGGGATACCTGTTCTGAGGCGGACTGTAGGTTGTTGGGTTGATTTTATACTAAACTTATTCTGTCTTCATTATTTGTATAATTTCCTCATCTTTATGTTTACTTTTTAAATTTATCTCTGTGGTATTTTTATACTCTTACTGGCTTCGTAATTTTTATAATTCCTCATTTATAGTTTTTTTAAATATTCTATTATCTCCTCTAGTTATTTGGCTCACTGAGGATATGAAGTAGTTAAATACGCATATGAAAATAGTTTTATTTTTATTTTCTTATTAATTATAAGCAGTATACAACTAGTTAAATGTAGTATACTCCTTAGAGCCCCTGTTTTTCTTAAGATTAGCCATGTCCGTCCGTTCTCTACATATAAGGAATTGTGATACTTGATTCCAGGGTTATACATAATGAAATAAATTCATTCAGTTCTTATGATTTTGCATCTTGTTTATTTAAAAAGTTATATTTTATTTACATGTTGAAATATATTTATATTTTTTCACACAAACACATTGTATTATTTATCAATTTAACAAGACGATTTAAAGAAATTCACTGCTGCAAACAGTGAGAAGAGGAAGAATATACATGTAGTTTGAAGTAAGAAGAAGACAAATTTTAATCATAGTGTAAGTCATGCAAATTACCCAAAAACTGATTTATCCTTTGGTAATTAACCCACTATATGTATATTATTATATTAGGTGATAAACTAATTTAATCCTAAATTTAAAATTATGTATTACTACGTATTGATCATTGCAACATCTCAAGTCATTGTGCAATATTTTGTATTATTTTTGCAGCAAGTAAAGTTCCTGCCTCTAAACTCAGAATTTTGAGACCTCAAAATGAAAACAATGAAATCCTTTAGTAGAGTTCCCATCAATTAATTGAACCCTTATGCGGAAACACAGCATTATGTGACAAGTGAGTTCTGAGATACAAGACGAGCTGTTAAACACTGTTTGACTGTATAGTGAGCATCTACACATCGAAAGTCTAATTAATTCATATGTAAAAAGGTATTTCAATTAATAGACAACATGTTTTAAGTATTTCAATTAATTCATTCATAAGTTTTGAGTACAATTCAAGTTAAAGAAAAATAAATAATGCTATTTTTCCGTGTATCAATTTTTTTTCATTTTACTAACTATAATACCAAAAATTTAAAATTCCAGACGTCACAACATATTAAAAAGTAGTAAAATTCCGATTGCATAAACCGTCAGTTTCAATTAAGTAATGGCCGACTTATACTGAGATCGCGCTACCGGCCATCACTAATGTACTGTCATCTGTAGTTGAGATGTATACATGTTATATCTGTGAACGTAATTGTATGGCGCGTAATTTGAATGGATTTGCACAAAAACAGCGTTATTTCGATAACGCTGTTCGTACGCAAACAATATTTAATTAAGGACTAGGCAAACTAAAAAAAAAAAAAAATAACCTATACAACACATACTTCATACCTGTATGCTTTTCAAAAACGCTTTCCAACCTTTCAACACCTTAAATAATTAAATGGCCAACCATACGAATATAATGATGCATTCACTCAAATTTTTAAAAAAAAGTCCGCGCTGTGAAACCTTTATTGAAAACGTAACATTGCGGTGTAAGTAAACCATTGTATATTCAAAATCCTGATTGTTGAGGAGAGCGGTTTAAAGTTCATTTTTATCACTGTATTTCCTAATATTAACTGAATTATAAATAATATAATCCAAATTTTGTAAATACAAATATTTTCATAGTATATAAAATAAAATTTTAGTAAAAATGATTCAAAATAAATTTTAAACTGCCTCCTCAACTATCGAAATTTTGAAGACACAGTATTACACAGGAGGGGTCGAAATATCATTTGACAACAGCAATAATAGTCCTAGAAGAATATAGAAATAAAATTAAATATTTCCAATACATTGGATTGTTCAACAGCTTTGAATTGAACCAGTTTATTTGTCTCTTTTTTTAATTAGTGTCCATTGTGTCATTAGTGAATATGGCTTGTGCGGAAAAGAACTTTCATCGCCATTATATTCATTTCATAATATTAATATTTAATAAAATATTTGTGGTCGATTCTCTCTGCTTTTCTTAAATCTATAGATTACAATATTAAAAAAAAAACTGACTAACAATAACATCATCAAAGCATTTGATTAGTTATTTATTAAATCGCTATCTACCACATGATTGATTCTGCTTGAACTTTCAACAAGTAATCTGAAAAAGTCTGTAATCTATTTGTGAGTGAAAGTGCATCATCAGCTAATTTTCATGCCATTTCGTCCCTCTTAGAGTTGTAATGGTGGTGAAGCTTGGACCCCGGGCTGTAAAAGGTATCGGGCTGAATGTAAGTATCAGTGACAGGTCTTTCTATTGTGAACATCTTGTTGTGGTAGATGTTCTCTGTATTCTTATTGTTTAATGGTTTGATTATGAATGAACCAGAATCCTTCCTCCTCTTTCGTAGTTTTACACATGCCAGGATTGTACTGAATAGTGCCCCAAATTCAACCAGTGAAATGATGAGGATGATAATCAAAAATCCAATGTATTGCTGCTGATACCATATCTCCACTTTTGTGAGACATCCCTGGAAAAAAAATAAACACCAAGTATGTATTATAAAAGAGGAATGATAAATTAATACAAATTTTTACGTTTTTTACTGTTGATTCAAGAAAGTATTGAAGGCACGTAATATGTATACGGATAGAGAACTGTAAAGCGTATGTATTATTATGGTTATTAAATCCAATCTCCAGTGGGAGTGGCAAAAAAGATGAAAGAAGAGACTCATAACGTTACTTCATGAAGAAACATTCTAGGAAACTTCAGTGAAATAAAGAAAGACAGACCTGCCCATATCTAAAGGGAGTAAAATGCTCTGGAAGCAGCTCTTGGCAGATGGATTCGTTGGCTGGTTTCGGATCCAAGTAAGAGGAGGTGACTTCAGCCGGCACGCAGCAGGTGAGGGGCACGATTAGGTCCCGGGGGCCTAGCCTATGGAGCTGCCACAGAGACATGTCGTAATTTCTTCCATCGGTCATTCCACAACATTCAAACTGAAAAATAAAATGTAAAATTATGCATTCAGATATCAATATTTTTCAACTTCATCAAATCAACATATTATCAATGCTATTGAACTGCCTAATAAAGAAAAGGAAAAAATTACCTCTTGAAAGTTAAAACTCTAAAATGGTTGATCAAAATCAAGTGTTTTTGGTTTGAAAATTTGGTCGCCTAGAAATGTTTCAGATGCTTTAATTAAATACTGCGAGTAGAATACATCTTGGCCTTTGAAATAATCAAGTATTTTTTATATAAGTCTTTTTATAAGCCCAGATAAAAATAATGTATGGGCCTATGAAAACTGCTTTAAAGTTTAAAATCTCCTACTTACGAACCCATTTTCGGTTATGATTTTATTGTATAATGTGGCAAATTAAGTTATTTATAAAATGATCGGAAAAAAATTAAATATTTTTGCCTGAACATCCACAAAATAAAATAAAAGGCACTTTTTGGCCATGTTTTTTTCTTGCATAAATCAAAACAGGCGGATGGTGTTAAGCGGGAATTTAAACCTTATCGCCATCTATGTAAGGGTTGTTATTGATAGCGGCTCAATTTAAAATATTACACGACGTAGTGCATCGCCTTAATACTTTCCAAAGCACCAGCATCTGAAGGTAGTCACATTAGTTCTGTGGTTAGAGCATATGCCTCGCTAGAAAAGGGTTCGGAGGTCAAATCACTGGTTGCAGCGACAACCCTTTTTCTTACGAGTTTTTTCAATACTATTTGATGATTACATATTACTATTCTTTCAACATTTAATATCTTTGAATCTCTTGAAGGCAGCCAGCTTTAATAAATAAGGTAGCACAAAGGGAAGATTATTCTGTATTTGAGATATCAAACACATGAATTGTCAGGGATTAGATACAATTACACCACAAGCCAAGCATATTTTAACATGTATACCAATGTCTGCGCCAAATCCAGCGCGGCAGTGAACTGCTCATGTCCCGGGACCCCGTAAGCTGCCTGCAGCGCCCCCACGGCGCCCCCGCGGGCCCCCGCCAGGCCCACGCAGCCTGGCCAGGCCACCACCACCACACACGCCGCACACTGACACACCAGGGATATCAGCACCATTAGGAAGTACTGAAATCATTTTGTTTTAACTTTGGCTGCATTAGCTAGCTCAGGTTTTTCAACACCCCAACACGGAACAATATCGGCAACCAACGTTGCTATCAAGGATTGATAGATAGGTGCATATCAATGTTGATTTCCTGCCATATCAAACATATGATACGATCATTTGAAAAAGGTTAAACCTTATATACATATATGTGTTCTACTCAAATCCGAATCACCATTAAAGTCTCTGTAGTTAGAGCGCAACGCAACATGCAAGCATTTCACTGTTTTGTTGAAATTAGAGATTACTTTTTTAGTTATGATTGGTTCATAGGTGTGATCAGTGAAATCGAGCATCCTTATTTGCTAATTGAAATTAAATTCATTCCACGCGGGTTGTAGAGAAAAGTCCCAGGGTTAAAAGTTGGTAAAGCAAATGGCAACGGGAATACAGATATGATGTTATTTGTCATAATTAAGCATTTTATTCCACTCTACAAATCTGTACTGATGATGAATAATGTAAGGCTGTTCAAAATGTTGGCTGAAGGACGAAAAAGTGCAAAACGGCTTATTACCCGAAAAATCAATCATGAATATTATTATTATTATGTAATGAGCAGGCAGCATTCTGCTGATGCGCTCATATCTGATTTCACAACAAGTTTGACAGTAATTGAGTTGTTTTAAGTTTGAACTAAGTCCTTTCTTCCCTCCAAATGTGAATCCAATAGAGCTTTGAATTGATTTATATTTGTTGCATCGATGACATGTTGTGGGAGTTTGTTCCAAGCATCCACTACTCTATTTGCAAGGAAGTGTTTTCTAGGATTAGATGCAAAAGGCGTTTTGGTAATTTTTTTTGACTGTCCACGGAGATTTATATTTTTATTAGTAGTGAAGATTTCTTGGATGCTAGGGCAACTGTAATGTCCAGATAAAATTTTGAAGGTCTCGATCAAGTCACCCCTTTCTCTTCTTTCTTGTAAGGTTGGTAATCTTAGTTCCTTGAGTCTATCTTCGTATCGTAGATCTTTCAGAGCTCTTGGTATTTTAGTGAAATGTCTCTGTACTCTCTCTAACAGATTTATATCCTTTGCGAAGTAAGGACTCCATATTTGGAAAGCATATTCCAGGAGAGGTCGCGCATATGTTTTATATATTTTTAACATCATGTCCGGTGTTAGGTCAAGGAAGGTTTTCCTGATTAGATATGTTAGTGAATTTGCTCTTTTCACAATTCCAGCGATGTGTGGTTCCCATTTCAAGTCCTGTGATATGGTAACTCCTAAGTCTTGTTGTAATGTCACTGCTTTTAGAGGTGTTCCATTAAGTTTGTAGGCAAGTGTAGGGTTAGTTTTTCCAACATGTAGGACAGTGCATTTTTCGACATTGAGTTTTAGAAGCCAATCATTTGTTCATTGATATATTTCGTTTAAATCGTTTTGCAGTTGGTTGTGATGAGTGTGTGGGTTGGCAAAGAATTTTGTATCATCTGCAAAGCAGCTGGAGTCTGATTTTATTATAGTATGCAGGTCCGTGATGTACAAAATAAACAGAACTGGACCGAGAACTGATCCTTGAGGGACACCACTGGTCACATTTCGCTCAGATGACAGTTGGTTGCCAATTCGAACTTGTAATTTTCTCTCAGTGAGGAAGGACTTGATCCATTCGAGAAGTCGTCCTCTTATGCCTAGGAATTTAAGTTTAGCCAACAGTCTATTGGTTGGAACAGTATCGAAGGCTTTCTCGAAGTCGAGATAAATTACGTCAGTGGGAATCCGTTTGTCCAGGAATCTATGTTAAGAATGAGATTGGTAATCGTGGATCTTTTTGGCACAAATCCTTGTTGTTTGTTTGAGATTATGTCAAGTTTTATCAGGAATGAGCCTATCTTGTCCACTATTATTCTTTCCATGGTTTTGCAGATAATACTAGTCAAGCTTATAGGTCTGTAATTTGCTGGTTTGAGTTTATCACCTTTTTTGTAGATGGGTGTAATTATAGCTCTCTTCCAATCTTTAGGGAGTTTCCCATCTAAAAAGGATTGTTGCATAACCAGAGCTATGGGATGACTGAGAGTTGCTGCACACTTTTTGAGAACAATAGCAGGAATATTATCAGGGCCAGTAGCGCTATCTTCTCGCAACCCCTTCAAAATATTCTCAACTGCTGATGGAGTGAATTCTATTTCGCATAGTGAACTATCTACATACACATCTTGACTAATAGTTGGTATACTGGTGTCTGGTTCATTTACATAGGTTTTTTCAAATTGTGTTGCAAGTTGTTTTGGATGAAAGCTTTTTAAAATTAATCTTACATTTAAGTTACTCCTGCCTAAGTTATTTGAAGTGCCTAACTTAACATTAAAAAATCTGTAAAATAAAGATCTAAACAGTAACTCAATCATAGATAATAGGAACTAAGGGAGATATGGTATGGAAGGGTACTGACTGTCGCCGAGCTATGACCAAACTCCAAGAACTATTAAAAGTAGCTAGGCAATGAGCGTTTAGTGTACAGGTAGACGCAAAAGCAAGACGTCACTTTGCTTAGATGCGATTTGCATTAGTACGAGTGAACCAGGGTGAGCGAAGTTGGCGACACTTTTGTAGGAATGGCTTCATACTAATAATGGTTGATGGACCATCTCCGTTGTTTCTGTTATCTATGAACTCAATCAAATGAAGTGGAAGATACTCTCAGAGACGCCTTGGTGAAAAAACACCATTCAGAATTGAAATGGCTTTAGTCATGTTTTTTAGATCTGAATAGCCAGGTACTTCCAACCTTACTCCTCTTCATCTCCTTTCCATCCCCACTACCCTCAGCCTCATATTGAAGATGCCGTAAACCCACTGGCTCCGGTTAGTAGAGATCATTGGATCTCTTGTGTTATATTTACATAAAAAAAAAAGAAATATTCTTACAAAAGTGAGAACGCAATATCCTCTCGCATAGGTGGCCCAGCACCCAGTGGCCCCCGCAGCGGTCATGAACAATCCCGCACCGATGATAGCAAGAGACGCGTAGTAGAACGGGGGCTGTGGGGCCTCATCGTCAGGGTAAGTCAGGAGCCGAGACAACAGTATCCTCGGTGAGTCGCAGAGCAGAAGGAAACCCATCACAAGTAGCAGTAAACCACATGACTAAAAATGAATAATTATTGTAGTGAACATATTTTAAAAAAAAAAGAAAGTGTTGCCACGTGAAAAAATTATTATTACCACCATATTTTAAAATAAGAACTGATAAAAAAATTATTAATTGTTATGAACGACTGAAGGGATAAACTCATGTAAGTGTGTTGTACGCGTGTGTGCCAGAAAGGTTAATTGTATCTTGCTTCGGGTGAAATTGATCAAACAATTTCAAATGTTTATTGAAATTCTTTGATATTATTGGCATATCTGGGGCCTAGGAGTCGAAAGGTCTTGTGTAAATTGGCGACCTCAGTTTTTTTTCAAATCAGTACAGATTACACTTCTATCTGTTTATATCGACGGTGCTGAACACATTAGAAAATAAGAACACTAGGATAACAACTTTAAATAAAAAAAAAATATTATGTAGCTTGTTGCCGAATAAAACAAAATAACTGGAACTTCTTAATAACTGTGAAACTCCAAAATACAAGTAGGGCAATAGTAATGTCATAACGTAGAATAAATATATTGGACATAGTTACATTAAGAACTGTATATTGTGGGCTTGTTCTATCAATGCTTTCATATAATGTTGTACGTTGGGGTTCTTGTCATGAGACTACCCTAGAGCCCTAGAGTTTATTGTATTCATCACAGTTGATTATATAGTGAAAGTAAAATTATATGTCATTGGCAGTTGTACATAATACAGGATCTCTGTAAAATATCAGAACATCCTTTGGACAAAGGAGTTTTTCTTATAAGGCTCCGTTGCTTTATATAAGGTCAGTGAATATAAAAAAAATATATAGGTTCGTTAAATCGGTTCCATGATAACTCAACACAGTGACAATTCAACACACTTTTAAAAAGTTATATTAAGTTATTAGAAACGATGAAAATTTTTTTTTTTAACCTAACCTAACCTACTTAACCCAGTTAATAAAGTTTTTGTTTCATCAGTTTCCATGACTATATAACTTTTTAAACATGTGATGATTTATCCGGTCACTGTTAAATCTATTCAAGAAAATGGCCATAAATTCCATACTAGTTGAGAGTGGTGATTTTAGACTACCCAAATCATAGCTTCTGCCATAAATCACAATAGAAACCCCATATTCGATATAATCCGTGTTTTTTTTTTTTTTTTTTTTTTTTACAGTAATACCGCACAAGAGTCCCAACTGCTCCCGTCTGGAGCCAGTGAGACTATGGCATCCCCAATTGGGGTATGTTGTGAGGCTGAGGGTATTGGGGAGGGGAGGAAGATGGGGAAGAGGAAGGTGGGGAAGTACCTGGCTATTCAGATCTGGTCACCAAACACGGCTAAAGCCATTTCAAGCAACGTTTCAATTCTGAATGGTGGTCTTACACCAGGGCGATACTGAGAGTATCTTCCACTCTGGAACGTGCCGCAAATATACTATATATTATTTTAAATTAATTAATTGTGAAATAACACAAATTAATCAAATAAAATTTATTTGCGCACGCCGGGTTCGAACCCGCGACCTTCGGATCTGTAGTCAAAAGCGTATACCACTAGACCACGCCGGCCGTATGTATGTATTATGTACTTTACTTATTTAATTAAATATAATTGTAAAGCTGCTCATCTCGATACAGCAAATCCCTAGTGAGATGAGCAGCGGAGGAAAAAAAGAGTGAATGTGCCTTAATTTTTGGGAGGTGGTCATTTGACTGATATCATTTTTTCAACTTAATGCCATCACTTTTATACCGTCAAATAAACTTTCCGTGAAAACTGATTGAAACTTTGTACATTAACTTACAGACAAGTAATTAAAATGTACCCAGCGTGGTGTAATGAATGCTTAATGAGTTTTTTTTCTTGATATGTACACTTAGATACATATGTTATGATTTGAGATTTTCATGGCCAAAAGTATTATGGTTATTTATTTTAGGGTTATTATGCCCTGTTGCACTACTTTCATCTTTAGCCAAATATTACAGTATCCATCGTGATACATCTACCTGATGATGAAAAGTGTAACATGGTGTAATATCTGAAAAATAAATAACTTCAAGACACCTATGTATTTTGGTCAATAATAACTATTAATCACAATCAAATTAACACAAGTATTTTTACAATCATACAGTGATAGTTGAAAAAAAAATTACATCATACTCGTGATTACCTTGAATGAGACAAACTATCAAAATAGGGAACTTCAGTCCCTTTTAAATTAAAAAAAAAAATCAATAGACCTCTAACTTAAATACCAGTACATATATTTATTGTTATACTTAGTTTATTTTAATAGTTAAAATAATAATCAAAGTTAAAATTATTTGGGTCTCCCAAAATCGCACCAAACCTGTGGACGTGACTTGAAACGTCACCAGTCTCATAAAGCCTACTTAATTTTTTTAACCGGTGCTGTATTTTGTATGGGAGTCTAGTTGTTTTATATTCTTAAGATTACCCGCCATTAACATTGAAAAACACTAGGTAAAATGTTAGAATCTCATCACTAATGTTATTGTATCGAACCAAAGTGCAAAAATAAATTCATGACCACCACCTGACAAACAATTTACCGATGTTTGAAAATTTGCATTACTACGAAAGAAATGGTGTGACTGTGAACCTTGTAGACCATAGGTATATTACTCTCGTAGACTGGTTTTGATGTCAGAATCAGCAGATTCTAATGTACCAACCAAACAGTGTGTATAATATGATAGTGTTTTATTCGTTTTTAAAAGACGATTTATAAATTGTGTGTACAGTAATAAATTAATAATACTTATTTATAAAAAATCAGCTTTTATTGATCTCTGTGAATATATTTTTTTAAAACTACAATATTTTTCACTGGAGTTCCCTAAAACCAATTTTGTTGTTTTATTTGAGTTTTCTATAATACTCCAATGCCCTAAAAAAGAGTTTATCATGTGATGATGATAAAAAAAAACTTTAGTGTAGTAGGTACCAAAACCACAACTCTAAATATTGATAAACCATACATGGTGTCCGAAAACATGTTGTATAAGCGGGAAACTGTTGAATCTACATCACATCTGGACTAGATTTTGTATTATAAATTTTTATGATTAATAAATTCCAACTTCAGACTCGATTTACATTGAGTCCGAAATTGGAATTTTTTGGATCAAATTCGAAAAAATGGTCGTATCTAAGTAGATACACAATAGACTGTGCTCCAAAAGTTTTTAATCATTTAGTTGCGGAAAAAAATGGAAAAAACAAAATAAAAATCGAAATGATCGGATATAAATATATTTTTTCATTTCGCTGTGATGTAGATTCACCAGTTTCCCACTTATAATACGAGTTACCGGACACTGCTTATATTATTTTTTTCACCTATCTTGTCATTTTTGGACAAAAAATAATTACAGCATACATAATAAACACAGGCACAGCTTTTAATGGTTATCTTTAAATTAAAATTTGGATACAAAAGTACATACTTATAATATAAAAATGAAATGTTACAATATCTACATAAGAATTATTACACTACTTCAATTATACATGAATAATTTTTTTTGTAATTGTTATTAACTGCTAAAATATTTTTAATAAATTAATTAATTTCAAATAAATTATTCTGTTCTGTTGAAAAATTATTAAAATGGAATATGACACCTATCGCTCATGACAAAATAATACCTTGTATTTCGCATAACGTAGAATAGTTAAGGACTTAACTTGTTTATGTAGTCATAAATTCAATAATTGACAGCCCTGAACATATTTTTGACTTTTTTCCATTTACCCCACAAACCAACATCGAATATCTACCGTATTATTGCAACGACTCTAACATGGAATCACAATTTTATACTCCCGTTCGCCGTCTATAGAATTTGGGTAATGATTATAAGGATGTTGTTGATATATTTAACGTATCAATAACTAAATATAAACTTGGTAGAATTTATATTGGCAAGCAGAACAACAAATTTAATTGAACAAACTGCCTAGCTCTGCTTGGACTTATTTTCATTTATTTATCTAAAAACTTGAATTTTCGCACAAAATTTGAATGCTCTTCTATTTAGACATTGTAATATGTAGTTGCATTGTCCACTCATGAAATAAATATAGTGATTGATACTTTTTTTTAAATAGTTATGTGGATTAAGACAAAAATGGTGGCTTATAGGATGGATCATGCAGTACTTCATATCTCTCTGTATGACGAATTCTGATATTATTCTGTGCTATATTCATTGACTTGGGGTTACAAGGAACTACTTTAAATGGAAAAAAACTCTAAAAATTTTAATAAAGTTGTGTATTTTTTTTATTTTTGTAACAGAATACACACTGAAAAGTTACTTTTGACAAATAAGTAGGATACGAGGTACTATTTTGAAATGAGTGCAATGCTTTCCAGATTTAGACACAAATAAATAATAATAGAAAACTTGTTGGTCTTTATTGAAATGGCCTAATTTTTTTTACAAACATGGAACTACATAAAAAAACACTACTTAAATAGTGTTATAAATATACAGTAGGGGCTTAGTTATTTAATGCATGAGTAAATATTGTCCGACAACACCAAAATATAATTAAAATAAATTAACTTACAAAAATCATGATATAGAATTTAATTAATCCTTTATTTTTACATATGTGAAATATTATACTCACCAAAAATAAAAAATTGAAACATCCTAGTAACACTTTAGAACTGAATAGTTTATGGCATCTCATGTTTATTTATATAAATACAACAAAAATACTTCCTCGAAAAGATAATCCAAACACAAGATAAAATTCACAAAACACAAAAATACTTTTAACGTAATTCAATCAAAATGAAATCAACAAAGAAATTCCATAAATCACAAACACCACGCAGCACTCCCTCATTGTTATGAACGTGGAAGTGAATTTTAAAACACAATAGGAAGGAAGTACTAGTAAATAGAACTGCTGCTATATTATGAGTGGGGACCAGGAATGGGAACTAATTATGTTCGTAGGCACAAATTGTATTGTCAAAAACTGTATGCAACTATATTATTCCAAGCCAAACGACCGGTGTTCTATTTTTTTCGAATTAAGAATGGCAACAGTAAAGTTTAAATGGGCTGGTAAAATAAGTACTGGTCTGTTGGAGTGATACAGGCAGAGTGGTTTGTGTTTTTGGCCAGCAAGACCATTGGCTAGGGGAGACACGCTCTGTCGGACATGAAGGGTGACTAATTACAGTTGAAGCTGCTGAATATATTACACACATCAGAGTGCACAAATATTTTAGCCTAAAACAGATCTAAATACAGGCCAAATTCAGTAAGTTACAGGTAATGTGCTAGGTATAATTTGCATTGTTGAAAAACATAAAGCAATTAGTTGGTCTGGGTGGAATACAGTTGTAGGTCAATTCTATTGTGTTTGAGCTAAAGATGTCAGCTATTGGTGAAGTCAATAGGCAATCAAATTATAATGGTTATTTCCTTTAGGTAGGGTCACTAATAATTGATTTATTTTATGTTAGCTTAGTTTTGTATAAAAAATATTTTCTACTTTTTTTTAATTGCTTGTGAAGAGTAGGAGAGTGAAAAAGGAGTACAAATTAAAGCACAGAGGTGGTGTGTATTTTGCGTAAGCCTAACGCTGCATAGACAAAGTCCATGTGAACACCATTTTAATTTGTTTGAGTTTGTATTCATTCCAAGAATAGTAGTAAAATCGCGTTTGCGCGGACTTCGCCCACGTATAACGCAGCGTTAGGCAACGCAAAAGATACAGACTCACCCCCCAGTAATATAATTTTTTTTTATTATTCCTGGCCAGTGGTGTAGTGATAAACTGTCAGGCCCTTAGACATTTGATAAATTTCTCCTATTATGTCAATAAAATATTAAAGGGGAGGAAATTTGTACGACAGGTGGACATTTTGTATAAAGTTTGGTGTGCAATGAAGCGGACCCTTTCAAGGACCGGACTACACCACTACTTCTGCCATACTTTGAAATTTGTATATTTTTTTAAAATAAAAGTCTTGTTTGCAATAAAAAAATTACTTTATTATAATAATATTTTTATTAATCATTATTGGTGCACCATTTTCTTAGAAGTCTATTTTACTGTTTCCAGATCCTCCACAGCTTGACCCCACATCATCCTGTTCCCTCTCGCTTGAGTTTTGTAGTTCTGTAAAGGTGAGAAAACTCTATGAATGATCAATAAAAAAATATATAATAAAATTCTGACAAGTGATAAGCAATTTATAATTTTATAAATAAATAAATAATTAAAATTAGGATAACTTATTGAAGCTATATTCAAGACACCATCTATGGGTCAATCACGTTTGTGGAAGAACTTTGCACTCTCATACAAAGATGGAAGCCAATGTGTAAATGGGAAAAGATTGAAAAATAATATTAATAACTCTGGGAAGTTAGAGATTGATAAAAGTGACAGAATTCAAGAAGGTCTCGGTAGCTCAATTGGAAGAGACGCCACTCTCGGATAGACCGGAGGTTGTGGATTCAACTGTATATTTTTATTCTCTGTGACTTCTTTTGTTTCATATTTTTATTGCGAATTGTGGATATTATTATAAATAACTCTTAACACATTATAGTCGGGCGCTTCAAACAATAGAATCTAGCCTATAGCGGGTGTTTTTCGCGAATAGTGCAAAAATATATCGCTTCAGCTAAATCTTCACCAGAATGGGCAGACAAATTATCGGCGAATATTTCCTCATCACTTTCGTTATTATCTGAAGACATTTTTGAAGGGTAAAAGAAAATATCAATTAAATAAATTCCAATCAAAAAACATGTCGGTTTTGTAACTCTGTATATCATAACTAAAGCACATGTATATTAGCGCCACTCTATCTTCACATGTAATGAGTGCTGGGAAAAGTCATTCAGGAAATGATTATTGTAATAACATCCTCGGGATTATCTCATAAGAGTAAAGGTCCAATGAATTTATAACACTTCATTAAAATATAATAGGTACTCATATTCCCAGTACAACTAACAAACAATCTTTGAAATTTAACATGATAAAATTGCCTAATTATTGCAAGAGTAGGTGTGTACATAAAAGAAACAACAGCTTATCTTTTTTTGTTATATGTGTGTGTAGTTTGTAATGTCTTCAAGCGTTTAGATTAAATAGTCACGGGAAATAGTAATAATAATTTACCTTCCTCGCCTTTGAAGTGGAGCCGGCGTAAAGGGTATTTTTACCCGTCCCGCCGATAAGCACCAGTCGGCCGCGCGGGTAAAAATACCATTCCCGCTCATAGTGTATATGACCAAAATATTACTTTCTCATAAGTAAATTTTGATCGAAATTACAGTTGGAAACTATTGTGGTAATTTCACGCACTCTAAGGTCATCGGAGATATATCTGTTGAAGCTATTATCATTTATACAAGACTTTAGTAATATTTCACATAATAAACAGACCTGGAGGAAGATGCAGCTTCTCAATTAAAAACTTTTTCCTTCTCAGTTTGAAGGCAAGATCCAGTGTAGACGGTATGTACGGGACCAGTGAATTGATTGAGGAGAGGTTAGGAATGTAGAATAGTCCGTGGTAGTCCCGGAGAACCGGATTAGATTCCTTATCAGTTCCCGCAAACGCAACTAACCTGACAGCGGAGTCCACTAGATGCCTTACATGAAGAACAGTATTGGAATTCTGCAAAAAAAGTTCATTTGAATGTAAAAATATTTTAATTTAGACTCATAATAAAGATTAAAAGCAGTACCAAAGTTAAATGCTTCGAAGGTTATGAGAAAGTTAAAGGGAAAATATTATTCTTCTGGTGCCCTCTCTTATCAGAGGATGGATGTCTTTAGGACAATGATCACCCTGCAGGATTTTCTTGGTCACCATTAAATCTGTGACCGTGCCCAACGGTACTTTCTTCTCTGAACATAAAACCAGTACATATTATTCTAAAGACCTATAAGACCTAGCTTTAAAATAACACCACTCACTTCACTTATTGTCAATATAAATCTATTTCTCCATAAGTCGTGTTGGGCCTCTTTTCGAGAGAGACAAAAGACAACTTCAGGAATTTGAGGTTATTGAGATTTATACTATTATTGTGGTAGGGTTTATAGAAGTGACTGCTTTCTACCAAAATATTATATACCTTCACCGTTGCTGCTGTCACATTTAAGTAATAATAGATTTTGCAAGTGAATAATTATATTGTTTTTTAAATTTGTAGTAAGTATATATACCCCAAAAAGATGTGTTGGAATTGTCATAAATACAACAGCACAAGCTGATCTCAAAATTGCTCTTAAGCAGAACAAGAAATTAATAAGTTCCTTTCCTTCTTCAAAAGAATCACGCCCTGCGTCATGTTTCTCAAAAGCCTGCCAAAGAGGAGATCCCAGAGATTCAATACCAATCCTTAGTACATTATTATTTGCGTCAGTATTTGATTTATGAAAACCTCCTTTTTGGATTTCATTCTTAATGAAAATTAGTAGATCGTTGTATGCTGTATTTCCATTGCCTGAAAATGAAGAAGATTGATTTGGTAGGATTATTTGCATACTAGTAATATAAAGCTAGTACGTATAATACTAATTTAATATATGTGCAGTAATCACAAATTCAAAAGTTTTACAATGTCATTTAACATTTTATTATTGACTGAGTGTAGCGAAGTTCTGTTTTAACTCAAGCGCTTTGCATTTTGTCTGTCCGTACATTTTTTTGTGTTTCGTTTCCAGACATTCCTGTCAAGATAGTGGCCATGTTGGACACAATATGCGAGGTCTACTATTCACAGAACTTCTACATAGTTATAGCAGATTTGTAA
Organism: Hesperophylax magnus; assembly: GCA_026573805.1. Classification (NCBI taxonomy): domain Eukaryota; kingdom Metazoa; phylum Arthropoda; class Insecta; order Trichoptera; family Limnephilidae; genus Hesperophylax; species Hesperophylax magnus. Next base: position 263,223 of record JAIUSX010000035.1, read on the forward strand.
ATAACCATGACTCATGTATTGTTTTATAGCACTAATTCTGTATGTATTGAATTCTGTATGTTTAAACATACACTTTAGGGGTTTTAAATTCTTTAAGTATAAACGTAAACTTTACTGTTAGATGATGTCATCAGATTTGCATTCTATGAAAGGCTCGTCAGAAAATTATTTCAGTAAAAAAATAAACACTCAGGGCGTACAAAGTGCTCATATCAACAGGACCCTGTTCTAACTTAGGAAATAAGTACAGATAGAGAGCACCAACAGATTCGGGAAATGCAATGAATGCAATGCAGACCATCTGTACACAAATAAAACATAAATGTGAAGAGGGGGACTTACAAGTATCAGAAATTGGTTTAAAATCAAATTTCCACAGTGATTTAGAGCAGCTGTTAAGTAAAGCATTATCCATTCCCTTACTCAGATCATAATAATGACCGAATTGCAACTTTGTTCCTAGGATAGAATCCACAGGGGAAAGATCTTTATATCTCCACGCTATCTTAATGTCATTCTCTTCATTGCCTATGCGCTGGGGTTGTTCAGAATTATCTGACTCTAAGCTTGTTGGAGATGGTAACTCTGAAACCTAAATTTAAAAACAATTATATAGATGAAATGTAAAAACAAATTGTGATATAATTTTATATAAATAAATCTTTTATACTCAACTATTTTGTCAGGATTTGTATCCAAAGACGCCAGTAAAATAGAATGTTTGCTGACCACTCCTTCGGCTAAGTAATATTTCAGCATAACTTTCGAATAATTTGCGTACTCATCTTCTTCTGAAAAGTTAATTGGAGAATTTAAAAAAATACACAGAGTTTTGAAGAAAACTCCTCAAAAGCTTATTATATTTATAGGGTATGAACAATTTGCCAAGAGAAAGCTTTGACTAAATAATAGTTTTCATTCCATGAATTTTAAAAAGAAAATTTCCCCATTGAATATTCAACATTAAAATTACCAAGTAGAAAGATGCTTCCAATGGGTAATCCGCCACCTGAAAAAATAAAAATGTACACATTATTTTTTTTTATAGCAAAAAACATTCTAGCACTTTTAAGAATTTACAGAAGAAATTTCACTGAAAAGATTATTTCAGAAATAGTATACATAGTTTGATCGGTGGACGATAGTGAACTAAGTAAAATGATACTGTTAGACAGTAAGGACGTGCTAAAGGTTCAGACCTTCATACATTTCAACCCCTCAGGCCTCTGGTATATTTCTTAAAGACCTATCAGAAGGTCAGAGAATTTTTGTGTTTTTCAGCTTTGCAATAATATCCAAATAAATTGTATATTTCTGAACGTAACCGAAAACTAAAAACTGTTTTTGAAATTATCCTTAAAAAGTCCTTAGAAATGAATGTTTAATTTTTGAAATATTATAATTTTTAGTGCAAACATAAAAGTTTAAAAATTGTACAGCTCACGTTTTTTCATCTAAATAATGATAATTAAAAAAACACACACACACGTTTTATTAGACAAATACATGATTAAACCTCACTTTTCACCTATTAAAAGTGCAGCGGTTAGGGAAATATTTACCCTGTTGAGCTGCAGGTGTACTGTCTGATTTTTGTCGCCGCGGACCGGTCAACGTCTGATAATTTTACCGCGGCCCGCTGAGGGTGGTTAAATTAAATGTTAATATTCTAGAACGTTTTTAATATTTTTTATTGAATTGTGTTCAACGGTATTGTGTCGGCGGTTACTTAGCATAAAGATGTTTTCAACAGAATAAGTTTTTTTTCGCGGCCCGGTACCATTTGCTCCACAACCGGGGGTTGGGGACCACTGTACTAGAGTGCTCATATTACAAAAAATGGCATTATGGATGTTGTTTTTGTATGAAGATTATCAGGAAATCCGCACTACTAATATTTCAATAATGTCGAATTTTTCAAACTTGGCACTCTATCGCACTCAAAAGTCACGAGCCGCCACTGCTTTTAATTAAAGAATGTTCGGTAAACTTGTCGAATTCCGCTGCATGCAAAGGCTCTTTAAAAAAACATCATTTGATTTCAACTTACATATCAAATGGAGACTACTATTTAAGCCGGAGGTTTAAGTAAACATGCCCAAAATAAGTTTTTAGGGTCTGTTTGGGTTATTTTAATAATTTGTGCGTATTTCCTAATCTTCAAACATAACTTTGAGAAAAATGGAACCTTACTGCATCTTTTACCATCTCCCACATAAATAGTTCTTGTTGTGCTATTTATTTATTTTTGTGTATGAAGCGTGCAGCGGAATTCAACAAGATTAAGTTATTTTTCCATCTCTCATTTGACTTATTTATGGGTAACCCACAAACAAAAATGGTAAAGTTTCCTTACTCCGCTTACTCCTAAATACACCCAAACTATTGAAGTAACCACCCATTTCAACTTAATTAGTACAAGAAACAACTGTTTATGTTGGGGGACATATACAAAATAGATTATAAGTTTTTTAGTTTGGGTTATTTCAATAATTTGTGAATATTTAAATTAAAAACGGAACCATACAGCAAACACGGTAAAAGTCTAAATGATTTTTATCGGTCACTAAACAAGTAAAGAGATATTATATATGCATATAAATCTTTTGACTTCTAGCGAAGTCTTGACTTGACTTGTCACTTCTAAATCTTTTTTTTTATGGTATAGTATGTAATGTAAGTATAATATGTAAGTCCGTTAATAAATAAATATCACCTCATACTAACAAAATAAAAAGTCGTTTCTTGTAGGTGCTATTTAAATAAGTTGTGTGTATTATCCATAATATGGTGAGTACAAAAGCGCACAAAAGATGAAATATCAATCAAGCTGATTTACACTCCTGCGAGTAGTACCAATACATACTTCAATCCTCATTCGTCGATACAGCATTGTGATAAAAGTATACCGGGAAAATTATGAAGAACGATCCGCATATTATGAACAAACTTACCAACAACATGATCTAAAGATGGTATTCCAGAGGAAATGAGTAATTGAGAATTTTGTTGGGATGCTTTGGTGCCAGGAATTTTTCTTGAAGACATTGTCTCACATCAGCATAAATAAACCCATAAATAAACCACACATCAGGTTACATATTTTGGAAACAATAATAAAACCACGATACTGCTGTCATCTGTCACTTTACCGATGTTGCCAATGTGCCTCAAATATACCACCAAATACCCTATAATATTAATAATACCTCCAACTTCTGACGATTACCATACATTCTGATGGCAATCTGCTAAATACACGAGCGACCCTAGGGTATGAGTTGTGCGCCTATGTCTTCTAACACATTTTAATAGATTTGATGAAAATAATATTCTTTATTTCACGTTAGTAAATTATAGAAAACGAAAATTTAAAAAAAAAATGCATATCCCACATACAACCATATTGCTCTGTTTGCTCATACATTAAACAAATATTAAAGAGGCTATTAACTCTGTCTTTGATGGTTTGGAAAGGTAATAAAATACTTAAGTGATTGTGGGCAATTTTACAAAAAGATATCAATATATTTAATAATATGAGTGAATGTATAAAAAATGTAATTTATTAATATTATATAACAATATATTTATTATATATTCGATAATTAAAAACAAAATTCTGTTTTTCTCCTTCACACAATCTCTTCGAGACCCGCATTATTAAATCCTTTCCTTTAGCCCCTACCATAAGGCTGCCCAACCAACATAGCTCCCCTTTCTTTACACAGTACAGACAGGGGCGCTCTTGTGAGGTGTCACATTAAAAAATGTGTTGTGAAAATCAACATTGACGATGATTATAACATCAACTTGAACATAGAATGCTACAAGAAACTAACACGGCTTTGCTGAATCAACCTTATTTTTTTATAATTATATTTTTATGGTTTAATCCACGTTTTTACGTAACAAAGAACATTCTATTTGCTAGGATTTAACGAAATCATTTCACCAACTTATAACCTGTCGACGTTTTTTGGCATCTTGTAAAACGACGTTTTTTTGCCGTTTGTTCGCAAACTGAAGCACGCAGCGCACTTATTTGGAAATAAAAAAAAATACTGATCAAAATACAGATTAGAAAGCGCAAAACACCGCCACCAGATAAATTCAATTTGTCGTCATTAAAAGGAATGTCAAAGTAAACAAGCAACACCAGCTCCCTCTAGCGGCTAGAATTGTAAAAAAAATCCACTATTTCACTGGAGTTGGACGTATTAATATTATAGGGTATTTGATACCACGCATTGCCGATGAAACTGTATGTGATGGTATGCAGAAAAAATAAATCTCCCCATTGTTTCATAACTCCTTTCCAAACTTCCCAGATTTCATACATAGGTACTCGCCAGATTCTAAAAATTCTGTACTTGAAAAATACGCAAAATACGAGGTTAAAACAGGCGTAACAGCTAGCAACGAGCGGGGTGGAGGAATAATATTTTCTGTAATAAATAATGTTTTGGATAAACTATAATACTATTTAATGACAATTAATTAAATCTTCGTACAAAACTTTTGAATGTGTAATATTCATTTATATGTCAATTGCTTTTTAGTTTCGCTGCGAGATGGATTTACGTAAGCCTAGTGTACCATTACTAAAAATTACTGGTATATTGGGATATAGTCAGATGATAGCTAGGACAACAATATAAGTTTATGAATACATTCGAAATCCCCTTACCTATGTATAATATTTGATAGACACAAACCATTTCAGCAAACTTTCTCCCTTTGAAATTCACAATCCCCAGATTTGGGGATTTCTCCCCAGACATACCATCACTGCTGGTTGACGATTGTGACCATAGATATACCACTCACATCTATCGACAAGTACTGCCAAGCTAAAAAAACCATGAATCACGTAACCAGGGGCTAGAAAAGCAGAAAGGTACGAAATTGGGTCAGTACCTGGGTTATAAAAAAATAATTTAGCTAAATATTTACTGAATCGCCACACTCGGGCACAAGAAGGAACTCTAGTGAAAAATATTATGGCAATGTATCCTGATTATATCAGTTTTATTATATATTATAAGTAGAACTTGTAAATCTATCAATTGAGTTAAAAACCATCACACAGGGCCTGTGGTTTATTTATGGTCTGGCTGCGGCTGCCACAGTGCAATGTAACTTTTTCGACTTCTCGAATAAATTTCTGTGTAAACAAAATTTCAACAAAATTCCAGAACACAAAGTGCCGTCGTCATGATCGTCGTCGTTTGCAGCCAGGAATTCTTCGGCCGCCTATAATGGGCGGGGCCCCAATTAGCCATCAATATGTTGCCTTTATTGTCATAGCCAATCTGCCTAGTGCGCGGGGGCCCTAAAACGAACTGTTTACACGGCACGCTGACGTCACGTAACTGTTAGTTTTTCGTACAGAGATCGGACCGATCAAAGGTGTCCGTCCGACGAGGCCTTTTTAAAAATAACTTTTCAAGGTTTTACCACAATTCACGGTCTTCCACCATACATTTGTATATTTTACCACAATCCACCGTCTTCCACCATACATTTGAATGTTTTACCACATTTTACCGCCTTCCACCATACATTTGTATGTCTTACATCATTTTTCCTTCTTCCACCATATATTTGTATGTTTTACCACATTTTACCGTCTTCCACCATACATTTGTATATTTTACCACAATCCACCGTCTTCCACCATATATTTGTATATTTTACCACAATCCACCGTCTTCCACCATACATTTGTATATTTTACCACAATCCACCGTCTTCCACCATATATTTGAATATTTTACCACTTTTTACCGCCTTCCACCATACATTTGTATGTCTTACATCATTTTTCCTTCTTCCACCATACATTTGTATGTTTTACCACATTTTACCGTCTTCCACCATACATTTGTATATTTTACCACAATCCACCGTCTTCCACCATATATTTGAATATTTTACCACATTTTACCGCCTTCCACCATACATTTGTATGTCTTACATCATTTTTCCTTCTTCCACCATACATTTGTATGTTTTACCACATTTTACCGTCTTCCACCATACATTTGTATATTTTACCACAATCCACCGTCTTCCACCATATATTTGAATATTTTACCACATTTTACCGCCTTCCACCATACATTTGTATGTCTTACATCATTTTTCCTTCTTCCACCATACATTTGTATGTTTTACAACCTTTAACCGGCTACTACCATATATTTGTATGTTTTACTACCTTTAACCGGCTACTACCATATATTTGTATGTTTTACAACCTTTAACCGGCTACTACCATATATTTGTATGTTTTACAACCGTTAACCGGCTACTACCATATATTTGTATGTTTTACTACATTTCACCGTCTTCCACCATACGTTTCTCTGTTTTTCCCTTTTCTATCCCATTTTAGAGTTTTTACTTTATTTTACATTATTTCATTATTTCACGTTATCATTCTTCACAGAGTTTTTCTACGTTTAACTTGTTATCATTAATTTATACCGTATTTCCCAGGTTCAATAATGATTTATCACATTTTCAATTGTTTCAATGTCCTTAATGAAATTTCGCTATGTTTTTTCACGTTTTACTATTTGTTTTTGGCGAGATATTTTGAAGAAACATCGTTTAAAAAGTAGAACATTGTAAAAGTTCGTAAAATACGGCGAAAAGTGATAAGATGTACTAAATTTTGGTAAAAAATGGTTAAAAATGACAAAAGCACGAAAGAATTGAGGAACACGTTAACCAATAGAACTTTTGTGAAAAGTAAATATAAAAAACTCAAAAAAGTGGTAAAAAAAAGAGTGAATAAGCTCAAACATGACCAAACACTGTAAAAAACGGAAAATATTGTCAAATATGGTTAAAGATGACAATGCACGACAAAAAATAAGGATTTTTTTACACGGTACACTGTCTAAAAGAAATATGTTAAAATGGGATAAAATATGGTAAAACAGAGAAACGTGTGGTGGTAGACGTTGAAATACGATAAAAAATAGTGAAAGAAAGGTCCAAAATAGAAAAACACTGTGAAGAATGATAAATTGTGCCAAAATAATTTAAAACACGGTAAAAAATCTAAAATTGGATAAAATACGGTAAAACAGAGAAAATTATGTTGGAAGACGGAAAAATACGGTAAAAATAGTGAAAACAGGTTTAACATAGTAAAACATTGTGAAGAATGACAACACGTGCTAAAATATTGTTAAACACAGTAAAAATGCTAAAATGCGGTAAAAGATGGTAAAACATAGAAACTTGTGGTGACGGACGGAAACAGACGGTGAAATATGGAAAAAATTGGTCTAAAAAAATAAACTAAAAAAAAGTGGTACGCTGTAATTCAAATACTCAAAAACGTAAATTACTGTCCGATCGGACATTTCGGATGTCCGAAAGGACATTTCTAGAGTCCCATCGGACATTTCTAGTGTCCGACAGGACATTTCTAGTGTCCCATCGGACATTTCTTGTGTCCGATCGGACATTTCTTGTGTCCGATCGGACATTTCTAGTGTCCGATCGGACATTTCAATGTCCCATCGGACATTTCTAGTGTCATATCGGACATTTCGGATGTCCGAAAGGACATTTCTAGTGTCCCATCGGACATTTCTAGTGTCCGACAGGACATTTCTAGTGTCCGATCGGACATTTCAATGTCCCATCGGACATTTCTAATATCCGATAGGACATTTCTAGTGTCATATCGGACATTTGGGATGTCCGAAAGGACATTTCTAGTGTCCCATCGGACATTTCTAGTGTCCGACAGGACATTTCAATGTCCCATCGGACATTTCTAGTGTCATATCGGACATTTCGGATGTCCGAAAGGACATTTCTAGTGTCCCATCGGACATTTCTAGTGTCCGACAGGACATTTCTAGTGTCCGATCGGACATTTCAATGTCCCATCGGACATTTCTAATATCCGATAGGACATTTCTAGTGTCATATCGGACATTTGGGATGTCCGAAAGGACATTTCTAGTGTCCCATCGGACATTTCTAGTGTCCGACAGGACATTTCAATGTCCCATCGGACATTTCTAGTGTCATATCGGACATTTCGGATGTCCGAAAGGACATTTCGGATGTCCGAAAGGACATTTCGGATGTCCGAAAGGACATTTCTAGTGTCCCATCGGACATTTCTAGTGTCCGACAGGACATTTCTAGTGTCCGATCGGACATTTCTAGTGTCCGATCGGACATTTCTAGTGTCCCATCGGACATTTCTAGTGTCCGACAGGACATTTCTAGTGTCCGATCGGACATTTCTAGTGTCCGATCGGACATTTCAATGTCCCATCGGACATTTCTAATATCCGATAGGACATTTCTAGTGTCATATCGGACATTTGGGATGTCCGAAAGGACATTTCTAGTGTCCCATCGGACATTTCAAGTGTCCGACAGGACATTTCTAGTGTCCGATCGGACATTTCTAGTGTCCCATCGGACATTTCTTGTGTCCGATCGGACATTTCTAGTGTCCGATAGGACATTTCTAGTGTCCGTTCGGACATTTCAATGTCCCACCAGACATTTCGGATGTCCGAAAGGACATTTCTAGTGTCCCATCGGACATTTCAAGTGTTCGACAGGACATTTCTAGTGTCCGATCGGACATTTCAATGTCCCATCGGACGTTTCTAGTGTCATATCGGACATTTCGGATGTCCGAAAGGACATTTCTAGTGTCCCATCGGACATTTCTAGTGTCCGACAGGACATTTCTAGTGTCCGATCGGACATTTCAATGTCCCATCGGACATTTCTAATATCCGATAGGACATTTCTAGTGTCATATCGGACATTTGGGATGTCCGAAAGGACATTTCTAGTGTCCCATCGGACATTTCTAGTGTCCGACAGGACATTTCAATGTCCCATCGGACATTTCTAGTGTCATATCGGACATTTCGGATGTCCGAAAGGACATTTCTAGTGTCCCATCGGACATTTCTAGTGTCCGACAGGACATTTCTAGTGTCCGATCGGACATTTCTAGTGTCCGATCGGACATTTCTAGTGTCCCATCGGACATTTCTTGTGTCCGATCGGACATTTCTAGTGTCCGATAGGACATTTCTAGTGTCCGTTCGGACATTTCAATGTCCCACCAGACATTTCGGATGTCCGAAAGGACATTTCTAGTGTCCCATCGGACATTTCAAGTGTTCGACAGGACATTTCTAGTGTCCGATCGGACATTTCAATGTCCCATCGGACATTTCTAGTGTCATATCGGACATTTCGGATGTCCGAAAGGACATTTCTAGTGTCCGACAGGACATTTCTAGTGTCCGATCGGACATTTCTAGTGTCCCATCGGACATTTCTAGTGTCCGACAGGACATTTCTAGTGTCCGATCGGACATTTCTAGTGTCCCATCGGACATTTCTAATATCCGATAGGACATTTCTAGTGTCATATCGGACATTTGGGATGTCCGAAAGGACATTTCTAGTGTCCTATCGGACATTTCAAGTGTCCGACAGGACATTTCTAGTGTCCGATCGGACATTTCTAGTGTCCCATCGGACATTTCTTGTGTCCGATCGGACATTTCTAGTGTCCGATAGGACATTTCTAGTGTCCGTTCGGACATTTCAATGTCCCACCAGACATTTCGGATGTCCGAAAGGACATTTCTAGTGTCCCATCGGACATTTCAAGTGTTCGACAGGACATTTCTAGTGTCCGATCGGACATTTCAATGTCCCATCGGACATTTCTAGCTATCTATTAGATAGCTATATTTTATGAGTTAATTGCGGACGAGGCCTTTTTTACCATAATTTAATCAGATTTTCAAGGTTTTACTACCATTCACCGTCTTCAACCATAAATTTGTATGTTTTACCACATTCCACAGTCTTCCACCAAACATTTGTTTGTTTCACCACATTTTACGATAGTGGTGAATAAAAGCTTGAAATTTCGATAATTCATTGAAAATCATTATAAGACGTGGTAAATATGGTAAAACACAGTAAAAAGGGTACAACATGTGTTTTTCAAGTCTTCCGCCATACTTTTGACTACGTTCGACGGTATTTAGAGTTTTTTACCAAGTTTTTCGTGGTTTACGATGTTTTACGGTTTTTAATGATGGTTTACCATATACTTTACTGGTTTTGAGTGATGTTTTTTAATTTTTTTGTTTTTCAAGATCATATTCATCATGTTAAACGTCTTTCTTCATATATTTGACTAGTTTTTACGGTTTTAATGATTTTTTGCAATATTTGACTATGTTTTTAAAGGTTCAGCATGCTTTTTGATGTTTTAGAGTCTTCTGCCATACATTTGACTACATTAAACGGTTTTAAATGATATTGTACCATATTTTACGACCATTAATCAATTAATCGGAGTATTTTTACGGTAATCTATCATTTTTATGAGTTAATTGGGGACGGAGCCGTTTTTACGATAATTTAATCCGATTTTCAAGGTTTTACAACATTTTATCGTCTTTTACGATCCTTTTTTTTATTTTCCAACTTTTATCCCATTTTTACCATGTTTTACGTTATTTTAGCACGTGTACCTAATCATTTTTTACAGTGTTGAGCCGTGCTGGACTTTTTTTACTATTTATTCCGTCATCCACCATACATTTTCTCTGTTTTGCGGTTTTTTTTCCCATTATATCATTTGTTATGAAGCGGTGTTAAGTCTTATTTAAAAGTAATTATTTAAAACACCTCTTCAGAACAAGTACCATTCATAGCATTAATTTTGATTAAAATTATAGAGAGCACGGTCTGGCAACAAATAGACCGCCGGGCAGTCTATTGTTTGTTTCCGTCTCCTTTCGCTGGGCACTCTGGAATTGTTACACGAGCGGGGCGGCCGTGTAACGATCGCACAGTCAAGAGATTATAATTCATTTTTACCCTGGATGGGCGATCGTATTAAAAAAGTGTACATCAGTATTCCTGATGCGGGTTATTCGGTTCTTTTTTACAAAAACCAAGTCGGTGCAGGTTCTATTAAATAAACGTCCGTATAATGGATGACCGTGTGTGTGTTCGTGAAGATCACAAATAATGTTCTACTGAAGTTTATATACGCGATCCCTTGCAAATCGTTATACCGCGGACTCCGGGAAATGAAGCATTCACCTCAAGTGGCGCGATACAAGCCGTATTTTTCTTAATAAGAAACGGATAATAAAATCACAAGCCCGGACGGCACCCGCTCAAGTAATCTGCCGATCAGCTCAATGGATGGATTCGCTCCATTAATGTTACATAAACGGTAGACCCGATACGCTCCAGAACCGCTTATCAGCCACCTTGTCGGAGACGCTGGACCCGTCTCCTGGACCAAAGCCCTGATGGTGCCAGCTCGATCTGTCGGGGACAGACCACCGCCGGCCGTATAGAAGCTCCCCGCTCACTTCCCGTAATTAAGTGGTTAATCAGTTTTAGTTAGAATTAAAAAACCAATTATTGATCCCTGGGGGTAAGTGCCGAGTCATAATATGTAACATGTTAACTTAAATATATTCTCCATGTTTTATAATGTGCAAAAACAAAACTACAGCTTTCATTTCACTACAATCAGTAGAACCTGTAATCCTTTGTGTGCCCATGCCTTGGCGACAGTTTCATGCTCTGCCCATCCCGAACATTACTCGAGGACCGAGTATTGGCGCGCAGAAAATCTGCAAAGTTCTGGATGGCATTTAATATAAAATATGGCCGGTAACAATTGGCGCCTCAACGTGTTTTGGCTCGTGGTGATTGCATGTTGTGCTGATTTTGGTGAAATGTTTCATGATTAATTGACATAATATTGTATCACTTATGTCTAGTGATTTGAATATTGTTTCATAACCTCAAATACACTCAGTATTCTTGTAACGATAATTCATAATTTGCGTTATTCTATGGTAAAATCTTGCGTAAACTTTCATCTTTCATGAAATCTATGATTTATCTATGCTTTTGTAGCTGTCAAATTTTATGTCAACACTAATTGGTAAACAAGATGATTATATGGGAGGTTATGTCAAACTGTCTAATTCATAATTATTTACGATTATTTTACGATGTCATTCACTTGTTTGATCAAGGCATATTTGCGTTTTATAATATTATTAGATTTTTACGCTAATATACATAATATTAAAAACATTTATGTCGGCGTTCTACAATACAAATTGTAAGTCCACATTACAATCGATATGCGTTTTAATTACTCGTAAGTCAACAAACACTCAATATTATTTATATACATACCTACGTCATTTTTTTTTTTTTGCCCAAATTAAATGATATCTTTGATTGACAATTACATTAGGCCGACGTTTAATAACGTTTCACAATATAATAGGGTGGTCCATTTTTCGCAATTCTCATTAGGGTGGAGCATATTTTTTTTAACAATTTTTTTTTGTTTTTTTTCACAATTGTACAATAGAAGTTGAGCTAATATTACGTCTAATGATACTACAGCCGTCAATGAAGAGTTTCTTTTGTTTTATAAACAAAAAAAAATTAAATATTTATTTTTCTCTTCTTTTACTTCTTTCTTCCTATCTGAACATCAAAGAACGTAATCATGTCTTCACCAATACCAATACCAAATATCAATGGGGCTTCGAAGGAGGTTCTCATTAAAGAACTTAAAGACAGGAATATTGATCCATCGTCGACTTCTCATGAGTTACGTTTACAGGCGCGCGCTTATAATAAAGAGATTAAAACACCTGCTATAAGTGAAGTGAATTCTGAATCATCGGATTCTGAATTAGACGACACAACCATTAAGAAAGCCCACATAATTAAACAAACGAAGATTATTTATAGGGACTCACACTCAAATAACGTAGACGGTTGGAAACTGAAATATGACGGAAAAAGTAGTGTAAGGGAATTCTTACTATTAATTGAGGAGAAATGTAGGACAAAAAATTTTAACCAGGATCATCTTGTACGCGTTTTTCCTGATCTTTTAGAAGGTTTAGCACTCCTGTGGTTCAGGTCTATTTACACTCAGGATTTGAAATGGGACGATCTTTCAAAACTTTTGATAAGACAATTTGAAGCAAACGACCTTCAAACAGATCTTAAGGTAAAACTATTTAACATGACACAACCTAAAGGTATGTCAGTGCTAGAATTCACTCTCAGAATGAAATCATTAAACAATATGCTTGAAGCTAAACTACCGGAATTAGAACTTTTGCGGTTGGCAAAAAAAGCTTTATTGCCTATGTATACAAATTTACTAGTCTCAAGAGATATATCGACATTCGAGCAATTGACTACTCATGCAGGCAACTTGGAATCTTATGCATCACTGTCGGATGATTTCGTATCTTTCAACGTTTCTCAACCAAAAGTAGACTTACCTGTCACTAATAAACCGGAGAAATTTGATAGTACTGCTAGACAAACACCTAATTTTAATAATAATAATATTCATAGACACCAAGGTTATAGCCAAAATCAGTACAGAAAACCAAATAACAACAATTATTCCAACAACTATACTAAAGTTAGTCTTGGAAACAGAGATAATAATTATAAATACAATAAACCGTCTTCTTCTACTTCTAACACATATACAAAAACTGCACACGAAAATTCTAGAACGTTTTACAATAAACCATTCTGTTCATATTGTAAACTATCGGGACACGTTATAGAAGATTGCAGGAAGAAAAATTCAAGGTCTAACAATCCTAAAGTGGGAGCTATCAATGACAAAGCTCATAAAAAGTCAAAAAACTAGGTCGGAGTCTCTCTTGCTACAAGCCGTCCTTGGCGCAGAGGAAAAGCGAGTGGGAGAGTTGGCTCCGAATAGTTGATAAATTTCTTTCATCCCCATCAACCGGAACAGTGGGCCCGCTGCCACGGGAGATGGCTATTGAAAATGATAACCGTCCTTATACTTATGTACATATTATAAATAATTTCTACAGTGGAATGCTAGACAGCGGCGCTTCATTGTCATGTCTAGGAGGCAATAGTTATAAAATTTTTAAGGAATTAGGTATTAAGTTAGTTAAAGTTAAGTTTAGTGTTTATACAGCGGACGGTTCAAACCAACCAGTCTTAGGGACAATGTCATTGCCGGTCACGTATAAATCATCCACAAAGGAAATTCTTTTCTACGTCATCCCGACATTGTCGCCTTCAATTATTCTAGGAGTTAACTTTTGGAAGGAGTTCCACATCGCACCGGAACTGTTTTCGAAAGCTACTCTTCCTGTTTCGGAAGGAAATATTAGTGGGTTGCGGGCTATTCGGCCAGCCTCATCCCTAACTATTGAAGAGAACAGGGAACTCTCTAAAATAGTTAAAAAATTCGAGTCAATTTCTTTTGAAAAAAAGGGGTTAGGTCTAACACACTTAGTTAAACACAAAATAATTACAACAGGACCACCCATCAAACAGCGGTATTACCCTCTTTCACCCGCACGGCAGAAACAATTAGAAACAGAAGTTGATGAAATGCTAAAATTAGGGGTTATTCAACCTTCTCGTTCACCATGGTCCAGTCCAGTAATAATTGTAACAAAAAAAGACGGAACAGCTAGATTCTGCCTTGATTCTCGAAAAATTAATGACGTCACGGTACGTGATAGTTACCCTCTTCCCTATATTGCGCGTATCCTAGATAAACTGGGCGGTGCCAGATATGTTTCCTCGATTGACCTCTCCAAGGCATTTTGGCAAATAGCCTTGGACAAAAAATCATGTGAAAAGACAGCATTTGTTGTTCCTGGGCGGGGCCTCTTTGAGTTCACTCGCATGCCGTTTGGTTTGAAAAATGCTCCTAGCGAATTACAAAGACTAGCGGATGCATTGTTTGGACCTGATTTCGATGATAATGTTTTTTGCTATTTAGATGACCTTATATTAGTATCGGAAGACTTGAAATCACATTTAAACTTGTTAAATCGGGTGTACGAACGTCTACGAGACGCGGGTCTCACCATTAACTTAAAAAAGTCAGAATTTTGTAAAGCCGAGCTTAAATACTTGGGCTATATGGTGGATTCCCAGGGACTTCGCACTGATCCAAGTAAGATAGATAGTATTAAAGATTTTCCTATACCGAAAAATGCTAAACAAATTCGGGCATTTGTTGGCCTGTGCGGTTACTTTAGACGGTTTATCAAGGGATTTTCAAGCATTGCAGCTCCTTTAACAAGTATTACTGGTTCAAAAAAGGGAATTAGTAATTTTAAATGGTCACCGGAAGCTGAATCCGCATTTATTGCACTAAAGCAAGCACTTACTTCTGCCCCAGTCTTAAGTTGTCCAGATTTTTCGAAACCCTTCGCTATACACTGTGACGCAAGCTCCGTAGGCATTGGGGGGGTATTAATTCAAACTATAGATGGACAGGAGCACCCTATAGCTTATTTTTCGAGATGCTTAAACGTTCACGAACGTAATTATGGAATAACTGAGCGCGAACTTTTAGCCGTACTAGACTCCGTTACACACTTTAGACCATACATTGAAGGAACTCATTTTACAGTTGTAACCGACCACTCAAGCCTAAAATGGTTAGGTTCTCTGTCCAACCCCAGCGGTCGTCTCGCGCGTTGGAGTTCACGCCTATCCCAATTCTCGTTTGACGTAATCCATCGTAAAGGTACTCAACACATAGTCCCAGATGTCCTTTCGCGAATGGATCTTGCCGAAATCTCCATTATAGATTCAGGAAATATTCAAGATGAGTGGTATCAAAATATTTGGAAGGGTTGTCAAGAATTTCCCCAACGTTTTCAGAACTTCCAAATTCGGGAAAACGAACTATTTCGTCACACGAAAACTCGTTTAGCACTGTGTGAAGACACTGCGTGGAAAAAAGTAATTCCTCAAGAAAAAAGATTAGACATTTTAAGTAGTGTTCACGAGTCTATTCGATCTTGTCACCCCGGCGTTTTTAAAACTTATAAAAAAGCACAATTACGGTATTTTTGGCCAAATATGTACAGAGACATTAAACAATTTGTAAATCGCTGTACGGTCTGTAAGGCCCACAAAATCAGTACGGCCTCACCTAACGGTATTTCATCACATCCAAAAAAAGTTACACGTCCAATGCAAATGTTATCGTTGGATTTGGTAGGTCCATTACCGAGAAGTTACTCTGGTTTTACCGTTATTTTATCCTGTGTCGATGTTTTTTCAAAGTTTACCTGGCTGTTCCCGTTGCGCAAAGGTACCGCGCGAAGCATTGTGAAGAGTTTAGAAGAAAGTATCTTTCTTGTACATGGCGTACCGCGCACCATTGTTTGTGATAACGGCCGTCAGTTTGTATCCAAAGAATTTAAGGACTTATTAAATAATTATAATATACCTCCTCCGTTTTATAACTCTTATTATACCCCTCAAAATAATGTGGTAGAGAGATATAACCAAACTTTGGGCACCGCATTATCGATATTAGTTGAATCAGACCACCGTAATTGGTCAAAATTTTTACCACAAATACAATCAGCTATGAACAATTCCGTAAATTGCGCTACGGGTTTTACACCTTATTTTCTAATGCATGGTCGGGAGCAAATATTAGACGGTGATTTGCATCGTAACCCTATAGCTGATACGGAATCTAATTTACAAAATTGTACTAGTCAGAGAATCTACGCACAAAAATTAGAAGAACTGTCATCAGTTTATGAGCAAGTCTCAGATGCTTTACTAAAAGCTTATCAAAAAGGAGCAAACCATTATAACCTGCGGAGAAAACATGTTAGTTTTCAAGTCGGAGATAGGGTTTGGCGTAGAAATTTCGTCCAATCAAACGCTTTAAATTACTTTGCACAGAAACTAGCTCCACGCTTTGTGCAAAATATAGTCGTGAAGAAAAAATCAGACTTAATCTATACATTAGCAGACCTCAAAGGTAAGGAAACTGGTAACTTTCACGTGAAAGACATCGTCAAGTCAGAAAATATACCGGATTAATATGTTTCTGATAGTGCTTTGGTGGGTCTGGCCACCCTACCAAGTACTCTCAATTAATTAATATTTCAAATATTTTTCAATGCACGGGAGCACAAAGCGGCTTGATCACCCGAGTTGGAGCGACCCAGCATTATGACAGTCCTTAGTCCTGTCCTAGTTAATTTTCTTTTAGAAAATATAGAAATTTCGTAAAATGGTTAGTATAATCGGTAAATAATAGAAAGAAACATAATAAATTTAGTATAACACTCTAGTATCCTACTCGAGTTTGTTACACGACAATGATGTTGTTCAGATAAGCTTATAGGAAAATAATTTAAAAAAAAAAAAAAAAAAAAAAATGACTTGAAATATGGCTTTGACTAAACAAGTGAAAGTTAGGTAGCATGGGATATATAAACTGCCCAAATCTTGGAATGCACGGTGATACTTTTCCACTATCCCCGTATATTCTAGGTTTCTTAATATATACTTATGTTCATATTGTATACGTTCGCCCGTTACTTAGAAAGTGAAGATGTACCGGTCCAGTACATCTTTGTTTTCTAAGCAGTTTTAAAAAATTTTATTATTAAGAATTGAATTTTACCAAATATATTTTTGTTTACTTTATTATAATTATCTTGTCATGTTTGAAAATGGTATACTTATGTTAGTACTCTTGATATTTTGTTTAATAATTTCATAGTAATTAATGTTACAATTATAAGAGCTGGTTCAGCATATGTCTTTTCCTTAAATTCCTTCTATAACTTTAGTTATATTAAGTAAAAGTAGGTTTTATCTATAAATTAGTACAATAATACAATTTTCTACAAATTGCACCATTTACAACAATGGATGTATACAATTTTCTACCAATTGCACCATTTACAACAATGGATGTATACAATTTTCTACCAATTGCACCATTTACAACAATGGATGTATACAATCTTCGACCAATGACTCCATTTACAACAATGGATGTATACTACTACTAATTGCACCACATCTATAAGATTGGTTGTTGACAGTTCCACTCGATTAAACCACCTTACACACCTGCGTGTGTGTAAAGGTTAAAAGTTTTTTCTACTATTACGAAATAATGCTTTCCAAGGATGATTATTTTGTCTTATTGTATAAATTCTCTTCGAAAAACTTACCCAATAACCAGGTCAGGTAGAGTAGATAGAATTTCTTCGAAGTGTGTTTTATCTCCAACGGAGAAGTAGACTCAGTGAAAAGTGAGGGTTGGTTTACCTCCCTAAAAAAGTGTTGCCTGAGTGGCTTATCGCCCTATTAAAGGGCCAGTGAAGCTTTAACGCTTAAGTTGTTTAGATGTGTTGAGAAGAACAATAATATTTTTTTTATATACCTACAGGTTTACCTACAATTTTGTTTAAGAATATTTTCCGTCACAGATGTAACGCTAACGGCAGTCTTCGACAATCGTCAATTTATCATCACCCGGTATTCCGATACTGTGGGTGCTTGCAGACTCCGTTCACGTAATATCTTCTAAAATTTGTAATTAAGTTACATTAATCTTAAGTTATCTTTAAGTTCTAGAATGGATGAATCGCAGGCTCAACCATCCGGCTGCACGCTCGATGGGTGCGATTGAAGCTGCGGCACACCCATTCATCATAAGTTTTGCTATCCAAATCGTAGATTTTGTCTTATTCCTTACTTATCTTACAAATTATGATGCTCATGTATAATTGTTGATTGTTTTTTTTAGAAACCCAGAGGATCTTTTCAAGCTTAGTTATTGCAGTTGTAGTTTTTTTTAGAGTTGTATTAATGTTTGGGGACAAACATTTGTGTGGCGCGGGGGGTAATGTTATGAAGCGGTGTTAAGTCTTATTTAAAAGTAATTATTTAAAACACCTCTTCAGAACAAGTACCATTCATAGCATTAATTTTGATTAAAATTATAGAGAGCACGGTCTGGCAACAAATAGACCGCCGGGCAGTCTATTGTTTGTTTCCGTCTCCTTTCGCTGGGCACTCTGGAATTGTTACACGAGCGGGGCGGCCGTGTAACGATCGCACAGTCAAGAGATTATAATTCATTTTTACCCTGGATGGGCGATCGTATTAAAAAAGTGTACATCAGTATTCCTGATGCGGGTTATTCGGTTCTTTTTTACAAAAACCAAGTCGGTGCAGGTTCTATTAAATAAACGTCCGTATAATGGATGACCGTGTGTGTGTTCGTGAAGATCACAAATAATGTTCTACTGAAGTTTATATACGCGATCCCTTGCAAATCGTTATACCGCGGACTCCGGGAAATGAAGCATTCACCTCAAGTGGCGCGATACAAGCCGTATTTTTCTTAATAAGAAACGGATAATAAAATCACAAGCCCGGACGGCACCCGCTCAAGTAATCTGCCGATCAGCTCAATGGATGGATTCGCTCCATTAATGTTACATAAACGGTAGACCCGATACGCTCCAGAACCGCTTATCAGCCACCTTGTCGGAGACGCTGGACCCGTCTCCTGGACCAAAGCCCTGATGGTGCCAGCTCGATCTGTCGGGGACAGACCACCGCCGGCCGTATAGAAGCTCCCCGCTCACTTCCCGTAATTAAGTGGTTAATCAGTTTTAGTTAGAATTAAAAAACCAATTATTGATCCCTGGGGGTAAGTGCCGAGTCATAATATGTAACATGTTAACTTAAATATATTCTCCATGTTTTATAATGTGCAAAAACAAAACTACAGCTTTCATTTCACTACAATCAGTAGAACCTGTAATCCTTTGTGTGCCCATGCCTTGGCGACAGTTTCATGCTCTGCCCATCCCGAACATTACTCGAGGACCGAGTATTGGCGCGCAGAAAATCTGCAAAGTTCTGGATGGCATTTAATATAAAATATGGCCGGTAACACATTTTTACCGCGTTTTACATTATTTTACCACATTTTATCATTTTTACCGTGTTTAACATTATTTTAGCACATTTTATCATTCTTTACAGTAGTTGACGATTTCCGACCTTTTTACTTAAGTTTAATAATGATTTATCACATTTTCAAGCTCTCATCAACGTATAAGGACATAGAAAATGTCCGATCGGACCTTGCAAATGTTCCATCGAACAAGGGAAATGTCTAGTCGGACACTAAGAATCGTGGGAAGTTTTTGTTTATCGTGGGAAGCCTAGTTTTTATGGCCATTATGTATATTTCACTGATTTTTAGCGTGTTTTTTTCAATATTTCTGATGTTTTTCATTTTTTTACACATTTTATTGATTTTTTTTAAGTTTCACCAAATAACGAGGTAAAATAAATCAAAACATTGTTTAAAATGATGAAACTTGGTAAGATACTAACAAACTTCACAAAACGAGCACAAGTAGAAAAACGTGGCAAAATATGATAAAACAAGGTGTTCTTTAGAATTATTAACCATATTTCACCGAATAACGAAGTTAAACTCATAAAAACATGGTTCAATATGACGAAACGTGGGAAGATACTATAAAACGTCATAACATTTGAAAAACGTGGTGAAATGTGATTAAACGAGATAAACCATCGTAAAATATGATAAAAGATGTAAAACGTAGTTAAATTTGTGGTGGAAGATGGTGTAACTATTCGAACGTGGATAAAAGCTTGAAAATTTGATAATTCATTGAAAATTATTATAAGACGTGGTTAATATGGTAATACAAAATAAAAAAACTGACAACATATGTTTTTCAAGTCTTCCGCCATGCTTTTGACTACGTTCAACTGTTTTTAGAGATGTTTTAACATATTTTAATATGGTTTTATCATATTTCACAATGTTTTACGATGTTTCAACATCTACCGCCATATAATTGACTGGTTTTTAATGATGTTTTCCAAATTTTACTATGTTTTTCATGGTTTTATCAAGTTGTACAGTGTTTTAAGTCTTTCGTCTTATTTGATTGTTTCTACGGTTTTTAATAATTTACCGATTTACTAGGATAAACCAATTAATCGGCATTCTATTTGCTAGGATTTAACGAAATCATTTCACCAACTTATAACCTGTCGACGTTTTTTGGCATCTTGTAAAACGACGTTTTTTTGCCGTTTGTTCGCAAACTGAAGCACGCAGCGCACTTTTTTAGAAATAAAAAAAAATTACTGATCAAAATACAGATTAGAAAGCGCAAAACACCGCCACCAGATAAATTCAATTTGTCGTCATTAAAAGGAATGTCAAAGTAAACAAGCAACACCAGCTCCCTCTAGCGGCTAGAATTGTAAAAAAAATCCACTATTTCACTGGAGTTGGACGTATTAATATTATAGAGTATTTGATAAAACGCATTGCCGATGAAACTGTATGTGATGGTATGCAGAAAAAATAAATCTCCCCATTGTTTCATAACTCCTTTCCAAACTCCCCAGATTTCATACATAGGTACTCGCCAGATTCTAAAAATTCTGTACTTGAAAAATACGCAAAATACGAGGTTAAAACAGGCGTAACAGCTAGCAACGAGCGGGGTGGAGGAATAATATTTTCTGTAATAAATAATGTTTTGGATAAACTATAATACTATTTAATGACAATTAATTAAATCTTCGTAAAAAACTTTTGAATGTGTAATATTCATTTATATGTCAATTGCATAGACATATGAATATTAGTAGACCTGCCCTAAGTGATTAAAAGCGTATTATCCCCACTCCCCATACCGGTTCCATTGAGCCGGCTGGGCTCGCGTATGGCCTCAAATTTTATTTATTTATTTCATTCAAAATACAGTTTTTACATAAAAAGCATACTCTGCACATCTCACTAGGGCATTCCTGTATCAAGATGTGCAGCTTTACAATAATATCTTTTAAAAAAATACATATATGTAAATTTAAAATAATAACAACATTAAATTAAATTTAAACCAAAAAAGAAAAGTTTATGACACGGACGCTTCGAGACCGGTAGACAAAAATAAACAAAATTTTAGTAACAAATGTATGAAAAAAATAAAAACAAAAAAGTCAACAAAAGAAGCATTATTAAGTAAGTTGGCAACAATAATATTCTTCTGTTAACTAAAGTACAAGGTACCTGTGCTGGCTTATCAGACACAAGCATAGGGTAACCATACTAACAATTACAACATGGAAAGTATGAATAATAGATTATAAGAAAAAAATAAAAATAACTAAATAAAAAAAGGTAAATAATAACCGATAGGTAAGTAGATAATATTATAATAAAAAGTAAGTAAGTAAATAATTTAGCTAGACAATAATTAAAGTAAATATTAATACGATAATACGATAATTTGAAAACGTGACGTCATTATTCTTGTGCGAACTATGGTCGAGGCATCATCGGTTCATTTTACTAAATAACACGGCAAAATTTTGACTTGTACTATGAAAACTGGTAAAAATAGATGTGAAAAAAGAGAATAAACCCAATTGTCGTATTACATTCCATATATAAGCATTATTTTACTTTATTTTAAGCATATTCACATCGTATAATATGAATCAGTTGTTACTATCACATCGAGAAACGTCTGGACGCGAAACACAAAGCTGGTTGGTTGCTGGGAAGTAAATTATGAACATTTATAAAAGTGTCTTAACTAAATACTCTGAAACTAACTACGACTCTGAAAATAGAAGCTGCCTTACTTTGCCGAATTTGGACTTCGCAAATTTGTTCATAACGTGGCGAGTAATTTGCGCTCCCATGTAAAAATGTCTATTCATTCAAAGTAGATTTTACTTTTAAGAAGTAAATGGTGATATTATAATGCGAGATGCCTATTTACTGTCAGATTGATTTATTGACGAATCACAGTCAGCTTCACTCCCTTCGTTCTTCAACAGTTGATTTTACCCCTCGCCCATATCTTCTCGTCTATTAATTCCTATGTCTGTGGTCAATTGCTTTTTAGTTTCGCTGCGAGATGGATTTACGTTATGGTAGCCATACACGTTAGGGTTTGCATGATGGTTATGCATGTACATGCATAACCATCATGCATAACCGAGTTTAATAAAACACATACACGTTAGGGTTTGCATGTACAATTTCTTATAAACTCTC
Source organism: Hesperophylax magnus (assembly GCA_026573805.1). Taxonomy (NCBI): domain Eukaryota; kingdom Metazoa; phylum Arthropoda; class Insecta; order Trichoptera; family Limnephilidae; genus Hesperophylax; species Hesperophylax magnus. Next base: position 286,231 of record JAIUSX010000035.1, read on the forward strand.
AGTTAAAGGTAGTTGCAGCTAAGTGAGGGTGTTTTGTAGGACATTTTCCTTATCTGCTGTGCACTGTATCGCCAACAATGGACGACGACGATGTGATAGCTGTACTTGGCTTAGTACTTGTAACAAAGAAAAGGACAAGAAAAAGATATCGCACTGAGTGGTGTAAACACTGGCTTTTGAAAAGAAAACAGTTCTCTCATATAAATTTGATGAATGAACTGAGATTTACATCCACTACCACAGAATATTGGACACTGAGAACTGAGAATGACTGAGAACTGTGCATGCAAGCACGAGCGGCCGCCACACACGCTCGGTTATGCATGCGCGCAAACATAACCGAGCGGCAAAAATATCTATTTTGGTATTTGTTAGGTTGCATGTACATGCGTCGATAACTGTACAGTTTTTTACATACACACTAGGGTTTGCATGATGGTTATGCATGTACATGCATAACCATCATGCAAACCCTAACGTGTATGGCTACCATAAGCCTAGTGTACCATTACTAAAAATTACTGGTATATTGGGATATAGTCAGATGATAGCTAGGACAACAATATAAGTTTATGAATACATTCGAAATCCCCTTACCTATGTATAATATTTGATAGACACAAACCATTTCAGCAAACTTTCTCCCTTTGAAATTCACAATCCCCAGATTTGGGGATTTCTCCCCAGACATACCATCACTGCTGGTTGACGATTGTGACCATAGATATACCACTCACATCTATCGACAAGTACTGCCAAGCTAAAAAAACCATGAATCACGTAACCAGGGGCTAGAAAAGCAGAAAGGTACGAAATTGGGTCAGTACCTGGGTTATAAAAAAATAATTTAGCTAAATATTTACTGAATCGCCACACTCGGGCACAAGAAGGAACTCTAGTGAAAAATATTATGGCAATGTATCCTGATTATATCAGTTTTATTATATATTATAAGTAGAACTTGTAAATCTATCAATTGAGTTAAAAACCATCACACAGGGCCTGTGGTTTATTTATGGTCTGGCTGCGGCTGCCACAGTGCAATGTAACTTTTTCGACTTCTCGAATAAATTTCTGTGTAAACAAAATTTCAACAAAATTCCAGAACACAAAGTGCCGTCGTCATGATCGTCGTCGTTTGCAGCCAGGAATTCTTCGGCCGCCTATAATGGGCGGGGCCCCAATTAGCCATCAATATGTTGCCTTTATTGTCATAGCCAATCTGCCTAGTGCGCGGGGGCCCTAAAACGAACTGTTTACACGGCACGCTGACGTCACATAACTTAGTTTTTCGTACAGAGATCGGACCATAGACATATGAATATTAGTAGACCTGCCCTAAGTGATTAAAAGCGTATTATCCCCACTCCCCATACCGGTTCCATTGGAACCGGCTGTGCTGGCGTATGGCCTCAAGTGAAATTTGAAAACGTGACGTCATCATTCTTGTGCGAACTATGGTCGAGGCATCATCGGTTCATTTTACGAAATAACACGGCAAAATGTTGACTTGTACTATGAAAACTTGTAAAAATAGATGTGAAAAAGAGAATAAACCCAATTGTCTTATTACATTCCATATATAAGCATTATTTTACTTTATTTTAAGCATATTCACATCGTATAATATAGATCAGTTTTAGAAACATATTATACTATCACATCGAGAAATGTCTGGACGCGAAACACAAAGCTGGTTGGTTGCTGGGAAGTAAATTATGAACATTTATAAAAGTGTCTTAACTAAATACTTAAACGAAATATTCGACTCTGAAAATACAACCGAATTTTTTTGCCGAATTTGGACTTCGCAAATTTGTTCATAACGTGGCGAGTAATTTGCGCTCCCATGTAAAAATGTGTATTCATTCAAAAGCAGATTTTACTTTTAAGAAGTAAATGGTGATATTATAATGCGAGATGCCTATTTACTGTCAGATTGATTTATTGACGAATCACAGTCAGCCTTACGCCCTTCGTTCTTCAACAGTTGATTTTACCCCTCGCCATTATCTTCTCGTCTATTAATTCCTATGTCTGTGGATCGGACCGATCAAAGGTATCCGTCCAAAATATGTTTTCTTACAAGGTTTGCTAATACACAGTCACAGTCATTTTTTTGGAAAAAAAAACGAATGGGAGAGGGACGAGAGAGGGACGAGTGAGGGAAGGGACGGGAGAGGGACGAGAGAGGGTCGAGAGAGGGAAGAGAGAGGGACGGGACGGGAGAGGGACGAGAGAGGGACGAGAGAGGGACGAGAGAGGGAAGAGAGAGGGACGGGACGGGACGGGACGGGACGGGACGGGACGGGAGAGGGACGGAGGGATGGAGGGATGCTGCGGGAGGGGAGAGGGGGCGGGAGTGGCTGGGAGGGGAGAGGGATAGGAGGGGAAAGAGGTAAGGGTGGCGAAGGGAAGAGAAGGGGTGTGAAGGGGAGAGGCGGTGTGAAGAGGTGGAGAGGGTTGCATGGGGCCGGGAAGGGTAGGCAGCGGAGAGGTGGACGGGAAAAAAATGGAAAGGGCGGGCGAGGGAATAGAGGGGGTTGGAGAGCGGAGGCGGCGCTGGCGGTTGAAGGGCTGAGGAGAGTGGCGGGAGAAAGGGAAAGAGCGGGGATTGGCGATTTGCGGAAGGGGAACACTAAAGCGTGAGGTTAAGAGATGGGGTGGCAGGTAGGCGGGAAGCAAGGGGTGGCGGTGGCAAAAGATGGAAATATATGTGGGGCCAAGGATCGCAGCCAAGGGATGGGAGCCAGGGATATGAGACGTATGTACCCACTGACGTCGGAGCTTGCTCATGATTTTTTTCATACTCATGAGGTTTTTGTACTAATTCAATGAGCTTTTTAATCATCGGATCATCTTGAAACTCAACAAAATAGTGTGAATACATAAACACGAAGAATGTCACAAAAAGGCCTAAGGTACCTAAATAAAAAAACCACAATAGCAAAGTTTTATTTGAAGTTTTTTTGCGATGCGTTGCGTTGCGTTGCGGTGCGGTGCGATGCGCTACTATGCGATACGAAGTCAGCTGAGAAACAAGAAAAATGATTCATTAAAAATATATTTTTTTAATACTGCGTGGATTGCAAATATTATGAAATAAAAACGAAAAAAATGCGGAGTGTATCTAATAATTATTAAATTTGAAGCCCGTAGGTTTCGGTTTTACCTTTTAGAATTTAAAATGGTCATTTTAAGATATCGAAAAAAAATCTAAATCAGAAATAATAAAAAAGAAGGTATATATAATTCGATGGATTTTTTATTATAAAGTTTGCCAGGAAATTTGTAGTACAAGCGGGAAACTGCATAATGAATTTGCATCACATATGAGCCGGGTGGGTATAAACTTCGACTCGTTTGAAAATACATCAAACAGCGGATCGGGTAGGACCGACATTTATTTCGAATATTAATGTCATCCAATTTCAGAGAAATGCGTATATTTTTGTCAGCTTGTATGCACGGGATTGCCACCAAAGGGTAGATAGAATGCATCACCATCTTCAACGAGTCTATCTGCCGAGTTTCAGCTCGATTGGATATCGGGAAGTGGGTTAATTTCCACTTCCACGGCAAATAATATACATATTATTAAACATGAAATTGAAAATTTGCTGCAATTTTAATATTTTAATGTGACCCTTACAAAAATTCCATTTCAATCTAAATAAGTTTAAATGACTTAATTCACCCGAACTAAGTACTTATAGTAATTGTAGAAACAGAGAGAAATTTCCATACTCCCCGCCTAAAAATGTTAACACATTTTCAATTGCATACTCGAAAAATATCCATAAAATCAAATAACAATAAACCACAGTGAAAATTAAATAAGACTCGATAAATTATAAATACTGTATAAAAAAACAAAGGTAAATGAAAACATAAATAAAAATGCGTTATTTTCATTTCCGTGTGCTGAAATGGTTGATTCTCATTATTATGAAACTGACGAAGCATTTTTAAAATTAAAGTAAAATGCGCCCAATTAACTGTCTCGTGTATCCATATATTTACCGTTGTATAAAGTTTTTTTTTTTTTTTTTTTTTTAAAAAGAAAGACAAACATTCCCGGGTTACGAATAACCTGACAATATTTGAAAATCTCCTACTACCACCACAGAAAGCGGAAAATGTTGCTTGTGTTGTGATGGAGGACTTGGCCAGCCGAGGAATTGAACACGGTACGCCTGGGTGGGACCCAAGCGCAATGTCAACTCGGCCACCGACCGGTCATAAAATTATTATTTTTCTCTTATTCCGCTTCACTCTTAATACGCAATATTTCACTTTCAAATAAATGGATTTAGCTTTATTAATTCAAAACGTGATTTATTATGTCGGGGGAGACGGAAAAATACGCACTTTTAATTTTAATTTCGTTTATTAAGTCACTTACGCGATATGTCAATTAGTATGCGGCGCCGTTATAGTCGCAGCCGACGGCGACTATGTTCATATCAAGAGTTGGATTATATTCATAATATCGTATTAGAATTAAATCACAAACCAGTCTATACAAACTTAGCGTAGCCCACAAACTACTTGAAAACTGGGATATAACTCTAAAGGGGACGAGAGCAGGCGTTATTAAAGGTTCCCCAACATTTATAGTAACTTTTAGTAATAATATAACTAAATTCAAGTATTAATTCAAAGTAAACATTCCATATTTACCGTGAAGCGGAATTCGTAACCTTTACCCAAAGCACTGCGCATATCAACAAATTATTGTGCAACACGTTCAAATTGTAAAATTCTAATATTTCAAAATACCGTAAAGAATAATTAAATAGTTAAAATTAAAACATTTAGCATAATATTGATATGATCATTTAAAACATAATATGGTTGTGAAATAGCAACGCTTTATTAGGTGGGTGCTACACATATTGTGAAATAAAACAAACTCATTTGAATTGGATTAAGCCGCTTTGGTGGTCAGATCTAAATAGCGACTTCCCAACATTCCTCTTCCCATCTGCTTCCCTTTCAAACACCCATCAGCTTCAAATTACCACAATTATTAGGGATGACATAGGCATAGATGACATGGCCCCGGACTGGAATAGTAAAACAACTGAATCTGAAATAAAATAATTATCAAATAGCTTACAGTTTAAATTCGCAGGTTATTATGTTTATTGCAAAAGTTTGTATGCGAGAGCTAGAGTTTTAAAACAAATCTAAATAAGTGTACCTACGAGATTCTTTACTGAGCGTATTTGTAACACAACACACGAATGTAAAACTCTTTGAAAAAAGCGACACAAAACTGAAGAGCAATTAAAACAATCACTATTTTGAGTGATTTAAATCGTAAATGGGTTATTATTATTATTGTAACAATTATTCGAACAAATATATTTTTGAAATTACCGTATCAAATTGCACACAGCTGCCACGCCGCTGCCCGACCGCGAACGTATGAAACGCTAGTGAAAAATTCATTCGGTGACCCCTCCATTAATTTCCAACATCGAATTTTAAAAAATTGGGCCTCTCTCTCTTTTGTAGTAAACGAAGCATGTAAAAGAAAGAGAGGTTAAAAAGGAGCTCTCAGTGGTAGAACCAATAAAAGGAAAGCACACAATATAAATCTGTGATTTTTGGTCACACAAATCAAGTATGAAAACCCTTTAATAACAAAGTTTTTTTTTACTATAATATTTATTTATCTATTTTCAAATGTCTTTTAACCCCTCAAGCGTTTGAGGGTCACAAATGACCGGGCGTCCATATTTTATAAAAGTATTATTATCTTTTTTTTCTATCATGCGGAAATACATAATTTTTTTGAAGTTAGATAAAATAATTATACTGGAAACCTAAAAATAGCCAAAATGAATAATTCATACTTCGGGCCGCTAACGCAACAATCAGCATTCAACAAAAAGTATTCCTTATTTTTTATTATATGAACGAGATAAAAGTGATGGTACAATTTTCTTTAAAAAAAAATTGCGATTTTGAAATATTAAATTCTCTCAATTTGTCAAAGATTGTAGTAAAAAAATTAAGTAAAAATGTAGTTAGCGTTTTTGACAACATTTTTCACGTTTGATATTAAAGTTTTATTATTTATACAATCCGGAAAGATAATTTTTATCTAGTTTCTGAAACAGTATTTGTTTTTACGGAATATTAAAAAATAAGATGTATATAGCTCATTTGAAATACACAGAAAACATTGGAAACTGAACAAATGTGATGAAAGTAATGAAGGAACTTTTAAAAAATGGTTTACTGAGGATTGGGCCTTCCTACTCAGAAACTGGAGTCAACAACTCTACCAATCTAGTCAAATCCTGAGTGGATAAAACCGATATTTATTATGTATGTTACCTGATGTCCGCGTGTATGCACGTGATTACCACCATAAGGTGTTGAAATGCATTGTCATCGACAACGAGTCTATTTCCAAGATTACCATTTATTCACGAAAACCAAAGTTATTCAAATAAAAAAAAATCAAATTTAATAAAAAAATACTAAATCATTGCGATACGACGTTAGATGCCTTTTTAGAGAGATTCGACAATAAAATCATAGGGAATCCACAAATATTTACGAATCATACAAAATCAATTAATTAATAAATAAAAATAGAACTAAAAATTTCAATGTTCATCTTTTTATTATACTAGCTGACGTGAACCCGGCGTTGCTCGACTTTCAATAAATATTATATCTATTTATTATATATACGAACCTTCCGGAAGAAATTCTCTAAATGATAGTGAAAACCCTATCAAACTCCGATGCATAGTTTAGAAGAACTAAGCGCACAAACAGACAGACACGGATAGTGACTTTATTTTGTATTATTTAGAGATAGATACCAATGTATTGTCACGATTACGAATTTACTAAAAGTTTATCAGAAAACGGCCTGTATTCCCGTTTTTAATTCATTAGGCGCTATATGAATTAGCCAAATATTATGATGTGGATGTTCCCGAACGTTCCACTTTATTTCTGAACATTCCAGAATGTTTCTGGATGTTCTGAAATATTGTGGAATGCTCTCGAATACTCTTGTATGTTCTGGACTGTTTCTAGAAAGCGAAACTTCCAGCCCTTATATTTTCAAAAGCACGCCTTTCAGGTAAAAACGGAAACCTTCTTTATGGATGGAGGATAGAGGGCTACCATACCATATAACTCCCTTGATTGTACCGGGACTCTTTTCTGAGTTTTAGCCGCACGCACATTGTACACTTACTTTTAAAATATATATAAGAATTCATGAAGATCTCATTTCGTTGGATATCTTCATATGTAACGAATACGTCTCAGGCTGTCACGATAGGTGGATTTTCCTCCATCTGGAAAATTATCACTTCCGGTGTGCCTCAGGAGTCCATTTTGGGTCCCTTGCTTTTTTTTATGTATATAAATGATATTACGACATGTTTCCACAATGCTTCAATTTTACCATTTGCTGATGATATGAAGATATACCTTCCTATAAGCAAGCAGATCTTGACCGACTGACTGATTACTGTCTCAGAAATAAACTTTTTATCAATATATCGAAATGTTGAAATGTCACATTCACACGCAACCCTGTGAAAATATCGCATTATTACGCCATTTCTGGATCGCCACTAAAAACAAAAAGATTATATACGTGATCTTGGGGTTCTTTTGTACTCTAAACTCACCTTTGAGAAACACGTTGAACATATTGTCACCAAAGCAACCAAAGGTCTTGGTTTTGTACTGAGAACATCCAAATTCTTCAAGAACACACATTGAAAATTTCTCAATTTTAAATCATTCAACATATACAACTCTTACGATGAAATCGAGAAACGTTTTCGATTCACGAAACTACTCAACAGGAGGTTTATCGCTGATCAGATGCTACTTAACAAAATTATTAACTCAAAAGTTGATTGCCCGGAGACGGTAAACAAAATAAATGTCCACGCACCGCTTCGATATAGCAGACAGAAAACCCTTTTCTATATTGACAAATGCAACACCAATGCCAATTGTTGGTATAACAAAAAACTTGCAAATATAGACATATATTCACTGCAAGTTACTATCGTTAGAGAAATTCATTGTATCACATTTTAGGTATGAATAGCACAAAATCATGATTAATTTAATTTTACCTTATTTTAACATTAAATTGCTAATTTATTATATTTTTAATTTCAGTTGCGCGGCAACATTCCCTCATCCCTGTCCTCTCCCATCCCGTTACAACGCCTAAACCTGTATTCCACTCTATCCGTGCTGTATACTTATAAAGACATATATTCTTGTATAATACATTATATAGCTTTATTACAATTGTTATACTTCCATTCTTATACTTGTTACTTATTCGGCTTTTAAATTTGTTACTTAGTCCTGCTTTTTATATTTTAGTCTACATTCACTAAACACTTAGTTGTATATTACCAATTTATTGTAACCATTTGTGAACATTTATAATTGGTCTGTTTCTTTTCCATCCTCCTTTGTATATTAAATTAGTATTAAGACTGTTTAATATTAAGACTGTTTACTCAATCATTCCTTAAAATAAATAAAAATTGATTATTAAAATAAAGAGTGTCTGTGGCAGCGTGGCTTTGCTTTTTTAAAGATCTACAGATCTATTTCGAGATTGACGAAATTTAGCACACTTGAAAAGGAAAGAAAGGTGACTGTTTACTTGAGATTTCTGAAAACCACCCTCAATCCGCTTTCCCACAACTCAAAGCAAAACTTTTTCTGTTTCATGTTTCATTCAGATTTTTCTTCTTCAATGATATATTACATTGATGGGTTAAATAAAAGTTTTTCGAATAAAAATTGCAAATTATTACGTTTAAAAATACAGAAATCATGCAAAATTGCACATAAACGCATTATTTCAGTTAACCTGCTAACACCGTTCACACGCTGGCCCCGTCTCCAGTTCGCAATACGCGTTTAGCGAAGACAGTAGTGTTGATTAATGCGTTAGTGATTATTTACATTTACGAATTACGATGATTAATAATTACATTTGTATGTAATTTCCACAACCTTCTAGATTTGACGGCCTCCGTGGTTAAGAGGTAAGGCTATCGACTAGCAATCCGAAGATCGCGGGTTCAAATCCCGGTGTTCCTTTCCTGGAATGGATTCAATTTCTGGAATGAGGGTTTTTATGACCGTGAAACCTGATTCGAATCTCGTTCACCGTTCCGTACCCACTCAACTCCTATGTGCAAGCGAGCGAGAGATGTCGGGTGTATTTAACCCCTTCAGTAATCATTTAAAAATTAAAAATGGAAAAAAAACACCTTTTTTATCAATGAATTTTATTTACTCAAAATATATATCCTCATATAAAAGCCGTTTCGGACCCTGAATATTGATGTAGTGGTGCATAGTGTCAAAAAATAATTAAAAATTAGTTTAGTACTTTTATAGCTTAGGCATGCTGAGTTACTATGTAGAAATTTGATTAAAATATTTTCGAAGATATAGCGATTTAAAACAAATTAAAGAAATTCGCACGGGACCTTCATTTTCGCCTGGAGTCAGTATAGCGCCAGCGCATTAAATACCCGGCCGAAATGTGTTAATAGACAGATCCCCCTGGTGTTCCCCGAGCTTTATGCAGAGTTTTTCGAAATCAGATGTACAGAGTAATTTTCGTCTTATTTTAAACGTCAAGTGAGCAAAATTTTACGAAAAAGTACCAAAATTCTACTATAAGGGGTGGTAAAGGGGAATGGTGGTGGTTTTTCTAGATCTCATGCAGACAGTGACCTTCCTCTTGTTTTGAAGGTCAAGTGTGCAAATTTTCCTTAATCTCGGAATAAAACTGCAGATTTGTACACAAATCAAATCCACACCGCCCGCCACAAACATCAACTTTATACAGGGTGTATCGGCACGTACCCGACAAACTTTAAGCGCTTGTTATATGCCAGCGGATATTCTCAAACTGTCAAAAACTCTTCATTTTTTGTCGCTAGAGGGAGGTAGTTGTACATTAATGAACTTGTCAAAATAAAACATCAAATGTGCGTTCATCATGTCGCGCATCATCAACGTACGCAATCGGAAATCGGAAATATTAAGTAAAACAAACAGCTTAGTAAAAAGGTATGACTTATTTGCAGAACCTACTATTTTGGTAAAGCATTTACTTTTACATTTTTTATAAATGTTTATCATTCACTTGCTGTTGTTAAATCTAATTAGATTTGAACGGCTTTTGGCTTTACGAGTCGCATTTGAGAAACATTTCTTATACAAAGAAAGGTTGTTTTGCACGGTGTTCGGAAACTCGTGGTATAAACGGTATAACTTGTGAATGAATCAACCTTTCATTTAAAGTCAATTTTGGGTTATGATTTTTTTTTATTTGAGCTTTCGTTTTCGAGAAAATCGAAGGCGGATTTATTTGGTAGATTTAAAATTTTTATATTTGATAGAATATCTATACATATTATTAATATTGACCTCGAGAAATAAAAGAAAGTTTTTTTAAATTTATATATTTGTTAAATTATTCTGTGTTAACTAAACAATAATCTGTTTTAACCATGGCAGTAGCTATCGTGCAAGGCATACTAGTACTGTATCAAAATATAACTAGCCGTTGGAAATAATAGTTATATTCATTTAACGACCAACACTATTGAAAAAATTTACGTCAATGGGTTGAAATATAATACCTAAATACAAATATTATGCAACGATTCAATACAATTCGACCTATTGTTTAAGATGTATATTGATGTGTAATAAATATATGAAATGGTGAATCATTTAAATTTACTGAATTTAAAGTTACTGTTCTTTATACAAATAGAACGGCGTCATATGCGCCTCACAATTTTTGCCTCATTTGGGTGTTTAAAATGTTACCTGGCTGTTATAGACTCAGAGGCCTTGTGTTTTCTCGGTAGGGAAAAAATTGTTTCCTAAAAAACCCTTATTATTTGGAACTTTACAACACAATACATAGATAGAATATCTTTGATTTGACAAAGTGTGAATGGTTACGTGTGTATACGCAGAAAGGTGATATAATCGTAAATTTACTTAAAAAGTTATTTTTTGTCAGTTTAATCTAAAGATAAAAAAACGGTAATAAACTTGTTTACTCCTTATATTAATACGCCTTACCATGTAAGGTCGGAACAGTGAAAAACTTGACTTGTTATCACTTAAAATTGCCGATTTTACCAAACTAAAAATGATTTGGCGTGAGATGGTAATTTTTGGTTTTATTACCAAACGCGCCATATGAAAAAATGTTCACTCTCACAACTGAGTCAGAGCTACAGTGAATTCTCACACACACTTGCATAAAGGGCACGCAAATCAACATCGTGACGTTCGTGCTAACCGTTAGGAAAAGGAACGCACATTGAATATTGTATTTTATGAATTTCAAAGAATATGACAGTTGAAAAAATACAATGCGACAAATTTACGTGAAAAAAGAGTATTTGTGAGTACTTAACGTTTTTGTAGCTTCCTCAGATTATTGCAATGCTTCAAGTGAGTCGGTATTCTACTTTTAGACCCAGAAATGAAACATTTTGATGGCATTTTAGAAATATATACGCCGTGAAACAGGGAGCGTGTAGTTTCACCACCGTTCACGGGGGCTTCTCTCCCGTAATAAGTAAAAGACTGTGAAATGTGTTGAAAATTTGGTGCAAGATGAAGTATTTATTTTAATTGTTAATATCCACAGATATCATAACGATAATAAGAGGCCGTACTTCTACAGATGTGTGTATTATATACATATTTTAAATTAAAAATATTGTGTAAAACCGTTATTAATGCGATAATCATGGATCGAAGTTTTAAAAGTGGGTTGTATGGTGTATCAATGTTTTTATTTTTTATAGTCGAATGCCTACAACAACTACAAAAAAATATAGGCAGACTGAAAAATAATAGTCCATTAATTGGTATCAAAAAATATGAAGTCTGAGAATGACATACGAAAGGTAGTATTAAGCCGTTTTAGAGGGCCGTTTTCCAGCAAATCACCATTCTGCCTTATAACCCACTCTTAACCAGCTATTCCTTAGCACATTTGGAGTAAAAAATGTTATGGGCACTTTGCTGTCCGGTAACATTTTTTTTTAATAAAAAATTTATTATTCATATTTTCACCACATGTCACCAATGTTTTATCCTTTGTCAAAGTTTGAAAACCCGTCTGGCAATATTTTGTTCGAGTTTCGTTGAATAATGTAGATACGTATCTACGTTGGCGCGCTTTTACAATCACAACGAAATGGCACGGCACCATTCATCTCATTTTTAACTATTATTATTTAGTGTGTACGAAAGAGCGAGGACACTTTTTGACACACTTGCTAATAACAGCTGTTGAACACGAGAAACAATGCAAATGACAGTGACGGAGTGTGGATTTTTTATTTATTTATTGTTTTTAATGGAAAAAAAATGTTACCGGACAGCAAAGCGCCCATAACATTTTTTACTCCAAATGTGCTGAGGAATAGCTGGTTAAAGTTTGTCGGGTACTTGCCGATACACCCTGTATAGGCTGTAAAGGGAGTAAAGTGCACTAACTTTGGGAGATGATTCTACAAGATGGTAGGAGTAAAAAAATAAATAACTTTTTCCGAAATTTCAAGTTTTTTTTTGTCCATACAAAAGACATACCTACTAAAAATCCATAGTGTGAGGTACAAACTTGCCCGATAAATTGGCTGTGAGCTTTGCATATTTGTGATTGGCCCGTATCCATGGAAACCGCATGTAAACAATAACCTAAGACCGATATTTCGACTTTCACAATAAGCTACAAAATCTTAAGTTGTAAACCAAATTCAAAAAAAGAACTGCACTAAAATAACAAAACGTAGTAACACTTGTAACCATTAAATTATTAGACTAGCTTGAAATCCCAGGTGTTGCCCGGGCTTTACGCAGAGTTTTTCGAAATTAGATGTAGACAGTGACATTCTTCTTGTTTTGAAGGTCAAGTGTGCAAAATTTCATCAACCTTGGAATAAAACTGTAGATTCGTATTAAAATCAAATCAACGCCACCTGCTGGCCACAGACAGTCTTCTTTAAAACATCTTATGGAAGAACATTCTACAATGGGTAAAAAATATCAATATATCTTCAAATTGTGAATTGACAAAAAAAATAATTTATTAATTAATTTGCATTATTCAGGATTTGAATCCACAACCTCTAAGTTCGGTCATGTATTTAGGCTGCTTTCCAAATGAGGGTAAATGGATAGTAGAAATTAAATAAGAATACCACATTATAACATCTTATTTTAGATTTATTTTACAGAACAGATTGGCTACAAATTTTCTTGCATAGCATGAGCAGTTAGCTTAAACTTTTAATAACAAATACAAGTTCAATGCCCCCTGCTCACTGGAGGCAACGATTCTGCGCCAGTCACATCTCGCACCTCCGATGGACCACTCCCATTCACTCTCTCGACCCTCAGTGCTAAATAATCTCTGTAACTCTAAGGACTTTGATTTATTTGCCATGTTAAAATTCACATTGACGTAAAAGTCGCAAGGAAAATGGCAAGATTTTATTTTCACTCATGAAAACAGTAAGGATTTTACTATATTATCTGCAATCGATTTGATTACTACCAAAATATATTTGATTATTAAGTACATAGACATGTTTTTGCAGAGTAGAAACATATGTCATTCCAGTACCTAATGAAAAAGTGTTATGTATTTGTAATTGACGATTTTTTTTGTGTATATACAAAAACATGCAATCATTTTTTATACAACTCTATTGATAGGAATTAAAACAATTTTGCTAGCACCAGAGGCAAGAACATTTTAGTATTGTTGGACAGAAGTACTCAATGTTCATAAATATAATTGATTTTGCATCTAAAAGACATAAAATAAAGAAGAACACAATAAATGCCATGTGGGCATTCTTTATGATCAAAAAGTCTGAGCATTCTTTGCTTAAATTTCACACACAGAATAATGTTTCACCATAATCATGAAATTCAAATGAGATGGCGATATGCAAGTGTAAGAGCAGAGCGCATGCAAAAGGTACTAAATCATTGATGACATTGATTTCAGTTCAAATCTATGGAAGGCATTTTTAGTGTTCTTCTTTAATCTGTGGTATAAGTATTTAAAAAAAGTTTTTTTTTCATTATTGGGTTTGACACATTCAAGATTCCCCTCCAAAAAAACTAATAATAATGAAGAATACTATAGAGTATTTACAGAGATTATTAACAACAGAGGGCGGACGTTAGTTCTATATTATTTACAATATTTCAACAGGAACAGTAAATAAAAATGCTCTTTATTTGATATTTTAGCCTCACCATGTCGAAGATAGAAACACAAGAACATTAGAAAAAATAATAAATAAATCGAAACATTAAGTTCAAAGAAAAACAAAAACATATTTGTGGCTAAAAGATAGATACACGGATAATTCAAAACTAAAAAATTCAAAAGTTCATTTAAAACTTTGGGTTTTAGCTAAAAAAAAGCATGGTGCATATTATTTTGACTATTTTATAATTATATTTATGGAACATAAAGCTTTAATTGGCAATAGAAAAAAAAAGTATCAGAAAGCACTGTTTCTCAAACAAAGTATGATATTTAACAATAAAGGCACACACATTTAGATTGGTTAATTGTATAAAAGACATCAATTTTATGAATAGTTTGTAAGAAACCATCAAAACTCTAGTCAAAGAGAAGACGTCAGATTGAGGAATAGAAAGAAAGAAGGAAACAGCGAGAGAGGAGAGATCCGACGTATTATTGCCAATATAACTTTAATCATACCTCATAGAAGAAAAAGTGTTCTTGCATTGTTGCAGTTTAAATAATAAATAAATTATCACTGAAAAAATCCATCTCAACATGAAACGTCCTTTCTCCACAGATTAAAAATAAGAATGTTTCCACAGCACTGATAAAAGAATTGCCACATTATTTACAAACCTGCGCTACATAATCACATAATCATATAAGACAGATCACAATGCAACTAATACAATCTTTACAATTTACAAAACTAAACAATTTCAAAGCTATAAGGAACAACCAAAAATGATAACGCTAAGAAGCTTAAAGTCACGGCAGAACTTCATTGAAATATATTGGATGGGTTTATTTCCTTTTCCATTATTTATAGAAAAAACCAAAATGAATTTTCTTGGCATAACATTTAGAAATAAATTTACAGATTCATCATCGTACAATAATTGACGGATTGCAATATTCTTTTGAGAATTATCACGTTAGTAAGGAGATCATAAACACAGATGACAAAATACACTCATTATAAGGAATAGATAAACCACCCGGCGGTAATACGGAATACAAATGATAAGGACAATCCTGCGCAGGCTGAATAATGCTTTGAATTGCGTGTCGGTGCATACAGTGATTGGCGATTGCAATGCGAGAAGAAAGAGTAAAGTTATCTCTATAACATTCAATTAGAAAAATAAAGTGTTTAGTATAGAAAATAAACAATTTCAGCAAACGTTTGCATTCAGCATATTGAAACACATGCGAGACACATGCTCAAACAACAAACACTAGGGTGTCGTGTATTACTCTAGTCTATTCAAAGATTGAAATGAAAAAGCTCTAGTGATACCAATGCATTGCTAAACTACAGGAGCCACCACTACTATAATATAATAGTAAGTACAAGCAACTAGGTACTAGGTCAACCTCTCTCTATACAACAGTAGATCAACAAACATAGTATCCTACGCCAACTATACTCGTACATACAATTCCCCTCAACATACATACATACATACATACATAGCATTGTTTGCAAATATAGATCATTTTACTTCTGATTATTCAAATCCACAAAGTACCTTACTTAAAAATCCCACAAAGAATAATTATACTTTTATACACACCAATCTTCTAAAGGTCACTTTTTGATAATACACTTTTAGATAAAAGAATAAGTAAGTTTAGTATATGTATTTAATAATTCCCCATACGTAGTGGAATAGGTAGTTAGATTCAATGCAAGATGGTTGGTTTGTTTGTTGTTTGCTGTTTGTTGCTTCACCGCCATGCGAATGAATCAAGTGTTGTCTGTTTGTTTGTTTGTTGTAAGGTCATTGCGCGGCGGGAGCAGGCCAGGTACATCGCGCACCGCTCGCTCGACCGGCATGTTCAGGCACTAAGCACTTCCGGCCGACTAATTGCAGCCAGCTCACTGGCCAAATGGTCTACTCGTATCATACAATACATATTATATTCTCAATACTACATATTTACATCTATATATATATATATATATTTATATATAAATTCAACTTACATAGATTTAGACTTTTACCATTATCATAACGTTTCATTCTTTTAATTTTTTAAATCTTTTTCATAGGCAAACATTACATTTAATTAAAATATATAACTTTAGTATTTAGATAAGTTAAGTTTAGTAACCGTGGAAGGTCTTCTAAGCAATTAAATCAATATATCACACTAGCTCATTTCACAAACGAGATTTCTTTAAAAGTAAATAATAGACTGTGCGGGCGGTGTCAGTGTCATTTCTACGTGTTATCACATTGTTACAGCATATAAATAATTTAATGAAATCTACTGACAAAATATAAATGTTTGCAAATAGATGTGTTCAAATAAAAATGACACTCACGCGCAACACAATACATACACTGACAGGGTCACAAGATCAATAACATCCCATATTCATAATCAGTACAAATTACATTTGCCACACTTTGCAGCGAAACCATTCCAATAGATTAAAACAACAATGATTGACAATTGACATACACATTACGCGATGTTATTTATCCCCGTCAGGTACGTACTCGTTAAATAGGGCAGACAGTTCCCCCGTCCCCCGTTCGCCGCCAGCATGACCGTGCAAGCAACCCACAGGTCAACAAGTGGCAAGGCTCGTGGCATGCTAATATGTAGGTCTAACAGCTCCTTCTAAGGACTACGACATAGTGAATTACAAATTTAATTGAAAAATTAGGAGATCAACAATTCGGTCGTTCAAAAGTTCAGCAAACTTGCTCACATTGCTTCCCCGGGTAATGGTGTTTAACACTTGGCAATTGATCAAATACTCAGCCGACCACTTTCTTCATGACCTTCACCAAACAAGTTGATTAAAGTGGGCTGTGATGTGTATATACCAAGTTCGGGGATAAACAGGATCACATGCCAAGGACAGACGGAGAGGAACGGGGCGAACCGGCAGATAGAGCTCACGGGTGCGCAATCTATCCGATCACAGAATGCAAAAGTCAGTCCCGGGTCACAGGTCGTGATAAGGCAGGCAGCAGACGCCGAGCAGGCCGAGCAGGCCGGGCGCCAGGGCCAGCGCGGCCAGCAGGGCGGCCGGCCACTAGGCGGGGGCCGGGGCGGCGGCCGCCAGCCGGACACCCGGCTGCTCCACGATGGGCCGCAGTGACGCATCTCCATCCACCAGCACCCCGCACCCCTCCTCGCTTGCCCCCGTCACGGCATCTGCACATGGGGGCTCGTCTGTCAGGCGGAGCGCAATCTCCAGGTCGCGGAGTACCTCCGTTTCTTTGGGTTCTATGAGGCCAAAACGCCTGAAATAGATAAAATAATCCCATTAATAAATACATCACGATAAACATTTTTTATCAATAAATAATTTTGAATAAATACATAATATCAAATTCGTTCCTACAGTCTTGTTAAGGAGAAAATATTAGAGTTAGTTCAATTAATAAAATAACATTTGTAGAATATGCATAAATGATCAGTAAATTCAGGTAAATAAAATAATAGGGAAGAAAATTGAATTTAGACGAAGGTAAGAAAAGTAAGAACAGATCAACTTATATTGATCAAAATTTACCTAAATCAAACAAGATAATATGTTCAACACAATTTTGATTTATATTCATATAGGCCACAGGCTAATGAAGCATCTACCACCAACGCATTTAATATTGCGTGAAAACAGAAACACCTCAACGATTTTCTGAAATAAGATAAACAAATTTCAGAGACCCTCCGGGAGGCATAGCTATCCCCAAAAACCGACTAAATTGGGATCTCTTGTAATGAAGGCCGTTAAGAGAAAACAAATGTAATAATGACCTATTGAGGGCGGTGAGGTGTGCGAAGGTGAGGTTGAGGTGAGCGTGCAGACTGAGCAGCACCACCTCCCTGAAGTGTGCGGCGTACAAGTGTGCCACCACATGGAACAGCAACCTCAGGATCTTCCGCACTATACTCTCAAATGACGTGGGGAACTCGTTTGCTGGAAACAAAAGTCATTAAACATTACTTCAAAACGTAAGAAACAATACAAAGTTAAGCACATTGCAATTAACAGTTATCATCATCGTGGCACTACATCCTAATGTTCTCTGTCAGCTCAGGACCCTTTTTATGTGAATACCGCATCCACACAAAGTTCCCAACTGAACCCAACCATCTGGAGCAGGAGACTGGCATAGGCATAGGTGGTCTTAGGTCAGGACGAAACTGAGAGTAGCTTCCTCTCTGGAACATGCCGCAAATACACTAATTTAAATGATTCATTTGTGAAATAACACAAATTAATGAAATAAAATTTATTGCACATGCCGGGATTTGAACCCGCGACCTCCAGCTTGCTAGTCGAGGGCCTTACCCCTCGACCGTTTTTTTACGAAATATATATTTTTCGCATATTTTGTATGTACACACTATAATCCGCCACTTTCACTTGGTCACTTGCCCGGTTTTTAGGTTGGCGGATTATTGAGAGAGCACTGTAACTAAAAATGAATTAAGTAATTATATTTCCTGTAATGAGTTAGGTTTGGTCAGAATATGGTAGAATATGTTATGTTAGGTTCGATTTTGATTTAGTTTAGAAAGGTTAGGTTAGTTTTATATACCATATTTGGTGGGGAAGATATTCTCGTCGCTGACCGTCTTCTGGGTGAAGGTCATGACGTAGTCTATGTACTGGGGGGCAGCCACACGCGTCTTCTTGCCCTTCTCGTCGAACCAGGGGTAGGCGCGCGCGCCCGGGCCCGCCATATCGGGGCACACGGCCGGCGTGCAGAACTCCGATACCGTGCCATAGATCAGGTTCACATGATCGAATAACGCCAGCGCTGAAAACAGGTAAACATTCAACATTTAATAATTAGTGTCAAAAATCAAAAAATGTAACCAAAATCTACAAAAATAATAACCTTCTATTAGTGGATTAGTAGTTAATTTCTTGTATTTCTACTAAAACCTAACCTTATAATGATAACATGCGTGGGGTATCTCAGTGACCCCTGATGTTATTAAAAGTTTTGTTTTGCATCTTGGCATGTCGAAGGTTAAAAATGCATTTAAGGCTCTGTAGTAAGGGTTCAAAAAGAAGACGAAAATAGTTTGAGAGAGATATGTAAATACGAATGTAAGATGGAGCGCGCTAATATTAAAAAAAAAACGATTATAATTAAAATGCGTAAGCAAAAATATTTGATAATAGAGGAAAAATCTCTTGGCAAATATCATATGTATCATTTAAAGAAAAACTGTGAATTTGTCCAGACCTATAACATGTTAGAACCAGAAGTGTTTTAAATAATTTTCGGAGCATACTTTGTGATTATTTTTCTATCGAAGGAATTTCATATATTTATTTTTAGGAATAACTTTATTGAGTAAAACCTCAAATTGTAATATTTAATTATTGAAGACAATATTAGCGATTTCTAAACGAAAATCTGAAACAGAAAAATCAGGAAAGGATACGGTCACATCTAGGACTCGAACCCAGGACCCTTGCCTTGCCGGGGCACCCGTGTGCCCCGTGTGCCCGTGTGCCCCGTGTGCCACGTGTGCCCCGTTAAGTACAGAGATTATCTTATATACATATTTACAACATACATTTAAAAAAAAACTTAAAGTGTTCAAAGGATGCGTGTTTTAAATCGGTAGAAATTTGGAATGAGGGGTCTTAATGTGCTTTCGGCCGCACACGTTATTTAAGTTGATCGAAATGATAAAAATATTAATTAATCGATTTAAAACAATTTAATTTATTGCAGGCTCCAGTAGGCATTGTTTACTAACCGGTAAAACTGTTATCCATTGCGTTTGCAGAAGGTCAATAAAAATCACCGTTCACTAACCGGCTTTGCATTTATAAGATAAACGGTATCCGGAATCTCGTGGAATAAACGGGAAACTTGCGATTCCAAATCACATTCGGAAATTATTGTCAGAAGATTTAAAGGAATATAATATTATACCGTTGGTATTAATTTTGTAATAAACCAATCAATATTCAAAGGAGCATTGTAAATGAATATGTACATAATTTACTACCCGTTTTCCCCTGTGTTGCAAAACTACTTGATCTATTGAACAATTGAAACAAACTATATGGGGTAATTTCTTTTTGTTTTACATCTTGGCATGTCAAAGTATAACAATGCATTTCATTAAGGGTTCAAAGAGAAGAAGAAGATGGTTTGAAAGGGAAATATGTAAATAAGAATGTAAGAGGGAGCGCGATAATACGAGATATAAAAAACGGTTATAATTAATATGCATAAGCGAAAATATTTGATAAAGCAACACTTATTTCAAATAGTTTAGAGAGTTAATGTTTTTTTAACCCGTCACAGGTCTCTGGCATATTTACCGTTACATTTCTTAAAGATAAAAATTCACAAAGTTCCATATGTTTTTTCTCAAAATGCGATCGAAACCTTCGGTTTCAAAGAGGCGTGGATATCTTCTATATTTGAATGTAAAGCTTAGTAACACCTTTTAGTTCACTTTTCTAACTATGACGGTAAGGGAGACAAACGGCGCTATACAAGTTATCCAATTATTATTATTATTATTGTGTAATAAAAATAATACAGCGTCTGCAATACGTTTTACGTTCTGCGAAAAGTGATGAAAACGCGTCTGTTGTAATATCAGAACGTGGGAATGATGCGTCACGTATTTATGAAGGTCACTATATCTCATACGTGATTTCATAACTATATTAGATTATATTGTGATTATTTTAAAATAGACAAATGAGGTCCCATTAAATGGATAAAAATGTGTCGAAGGTTAAAACATAATACCGAAAATGTGTTGGTGGACGTCCAATCTTCACGATAATATTAGCTTAGAAATATGTCTGTCTTATCGAAGAAATATAGTAAACATAGAGATAGTCATATTATTTTTAACTTTATTGAATAGTTTTAAAATCACAAAAATGATAACACAAAGATTATTTTACGATAAGTACCTAAATACTTTTATGTTGCGTATCATTCAATTGTTAATTAAAAAATAGTGTTTAAACCCGAGCGAGGCCGGGTAGTTGAGCTAGAATATTACGTAAATACTTATATCGGTTTTGAATTTTGGGAGCATCGAAGAAAACTTGAAACTCTGGCTTATCTAACTTTACACCGACCCACAATTGTCTGAAACGTTTTAAAGCCAGATAAATGGGTGGAAATCTAGTCTAGTTTAGTATCTCGCTGTGGTTTCAAAAAGCCAGTGTAAAGATAAAATCCGTAGGCTATTAGTCTGAAAAGCTTTGAGGAAATCTCAAACCACTTTCCGATATAGTCTCAATTCTCTATGAACAGACACAAAACGGCCGGCCAATAGAACCGGTGTATGAAACGGTACAGGCGTACAGGCACATAAAGGCCGACCGCAGTATATAACGTGCGGTCCGTTTGCGGACTAAATGCACTACCGCACGTTATCAAAGACGAAAATAGGTTCACTACACTACTTTTAGGATATTAGGTATATACACTATTTGAATTCAAAGGGAAATATTCGGTTTTTCAGAGATTTTTGGCACTCTTGAGGCTGGACCAAAATAATTCTTGGCAAATTTACGCGAATCCGCGAACGGTGATTTTTGACTCGTCAGTCTAAGCCAAAAATATCTTTTAATTTACGATCTAATCTGATATTTACCAGTCACCGAGATAGTTGGTTGAAATCTGTGACGGGAAAATATCTAACGACATGTTATCATAATATTAATACTTGGCCAATAATAATTTATGGCGCCATGTTTTTGAAATATCATCAGGAAGCTTTAAAAAGCTAGAAAAAAAACATAACTACAGTTTAGAGGGGTCCGATTCGTCAAATTCTAACGAGATCATGCACTACGCAGATGGCTATAATAGTGTTGAAATTTTCTCTTAACACTCGGCCGCCTGTTTTGATTTATGAAAAAAAAAACAACGCCAAAATGGGTGTTTTATTTTATTTGATGAAGTTCGGACACAAATATTTAAAAAAAATTCCGATCATAATCCAAAGAACTTAACTTGCCACGTTACACTATAAACCATGTCCGAAACCCATTCGTAAATAGGAGTTTTTCCCTTCAAATCATTGTCTATAGGCCCCATACATTATTTTTTCCAGGCATATTGAAAAAATGCTTGATCAAATCGAAGACCAAGATGTTTTTTATTCATAGTATTTAATTAAAATATCCATAATATTTCTAGGCGATCAAATATTCAGACCAAAAAATCTTACGATTTCGATTTACATCCCATTAAACAATGTAAAAAATACTTAAATTAAAAATCAAGATTTACAGAAATTTCGGGCTGTAAAAAGGGGTTCAGATTTGTGGTATCAATAACTTTACTGCCACGCATTAAATAACTTTACTCCCGCAAATTAAATAATTTACTGTCTAATTAAATAACTCTACTGCCACGAATTAAATAATTTTATTGCCACGAATTAAAACACAAAGATCCAAGTTTGCGCAACAGAGATAAGTAGTTTAGAAAATAGAAGTACTACAGGCTAGTGCTGAAATAAGATTTTCAACATTATTATTATATTGTTATATTCTGAAGAGACTAGTGTAGAGTTTGTATCTTAATGATCTGTCCACAGACATAGGAATTAATAGACGAGAAGATAAAGGCGAGGGGTAAAATCAACTGTTGAAGAACGAAGGGAGTGAAGATGACTGTGATTCGTCAATAAATCAATCTGACAGTAAATAGGCATCTCGCATTATAATATCACCATTTACTTCTTAAAAGTAAAATCTGCTTTGAATGAATAGACATTTTTACATGGGAGCGCAAATTACTCGCCACGTTATGAACAAATTTGCCAAGTCCAAATTCGGCAAAGTAAGGCAGCTTCTATATTCAGAGTCGTAGTTAGTTTCAGAGTATTTAGTTAAGACACTTTTATAAATGTTCATAATTTACTTCCCAGCAACCAACCAGCTTTGTGTTTCGCGTCCAGACGTTTCTCGATGTGATAGTAACAACTGATTCATATTATACGATGTGAATATGCTTAAAATAAAATAAAATAATGCTTATATATGGAATGTAATACGACAATTGGGTTTATTCTCTTTTTTCGCATCTATTTTTACCAGTTTTCATAGTACAAGTAAACATTTAGCCGTGTTATTTCGTAAAATGAACCGATGATGCCTCGACCATAGTTCGCACAAGAATGATGACGTCACGTTTTCAAATATCACTTGAGGCCGTACGCGAGCCCAGCCGGCTCAATGGAACCGGTATGGGGAGTGGGGATAATACGCTTTTAATCACTTAGGGCAGGTCTACTAATATTCATATGTCTATGGATCTGTCTTAATTCACGTGGAAGTCAATTCCAAGCTTTAGTGCCTGATACTCCGAAGTAATAGTATTCAACGAACCTCTGAAAACGCGATCTCCGAACTTCAACATGTGTGATAAACGGAACAATATTTATAAATGAGCCAGTGCCAATTTTCGTGAATTTGGATATTAGAAGAGCTAGACCTGTGTACAACGGTTAATTAAAATGAAAACAGCAGGCAATAAAAACAAAGGCGAGGATTGAAAAGGCTTTGAGCAAAATTATTCGCAATTAAATTGCTCGTCCTGTATTTCGGCAGTAGTTAATATTAATTATTTTTAATCACTCGCGCTCAATGGATAGTTATTCTGTATTAGTAATCGCAATACACGTATAAGTTATAACATAGGTACGTGTTACATAGAAATGGCTTTCAAATAAAACTTATACCAGTCGGAAATGATATTATAAGTCAAGGCAAAGAATTTTGGTGAATTACTACTAGAGCAAATAAGTTACATAAAAATATATGTAAAAAATATGCGAGTTTAATAAAACCTCTTTCGCTCACGTGATGATATACCACTCTAAACCAATAAAGCATCTTTCTCTCAAGTGATGAGATAACACTCTAAGCCAATCAATAAGTACAAGTAATCTGCCCTATGATATGCGGGTGCCCTTTCAATCGCACCTTCAAGGTAAAATGAAAGAGGCGCTTCTGTTCCCACTCCCTCGATGCTGTGCCTCTATCCACTTCAAACTCATTGACCTCAACATCCGTGAAGATAACGGATATTTAAAAAAATCACACTACGCGGAAAAAATGTAACCATTGTTTATTTCATGTTTAAATCCGGGAATCTGAATGCCGTGGCCTTTTTAACATATGAAGATAGCGTTCATCTCGGTTAACACTGTTACTAGGACAACAGCGGGATGTTGGAGCAAGCGATGCCAGCAAATTACCGTACCACGGCGGACAAACAGTATGATTGACCCCAAACCTGACCCGGTTCGTTTATAGAGACAATTGGGAACCTTATTGAAGACGACGAACATTATTTAAATTATTCTAAATCATCGACACACTCACTGAATCGAATCTCACTGACGACTTTATTGAGCTCGAAATAGATTTATTTTCATCTCCTTTATAAATGATCGTTTGCGAACAGACTGGAATCAAATTTGTTTGAATTTTATTCCGATCAATTATCGACATTTGAAACTGATTGAAATATTCTATTTCGGAAGGTAAAATAAACTCATATATTAATCGACGATCATCCCAAAAGATGTTTATATATTCCTTCTTAGACGTCTTCTATGGAAAAAGACAGAAGATATCATAATGTTGAATATCTTTAATCATACTCCCACGTACATTTCGCGAAAGTATGTTTCTTTCAAAATGTATAACTATTATGCAAATGCCAGATGTCAAAACAAGCAAAAAAAGTTAATTCTATAATTCATAAAACGCACATAATAGTAATAAATTCGCAAAAGGAAAATTTAGAAAATAAACAATGACATTCGATAATAATTTTAGCGTACACATAATATGGTATTATCGTTATAAACATTATTAAGTTAAAGTTAACTAAAGTTGTTGTCCGAGAACTTTCGACTTATTTTTAAACTTGTAACACTGAATCTTAAGTGTCAGCACGGGGTAGAAAAGGGTTTTTTCAATAAATAAATCATCGAAACGCAAACAAAACAGGTTTTTTATTGATGTTTTGAGGTATTTTGAACGAGAATGTGAAAATGGTGGACCATTTTTACCAATGACGTAGTTAACATGAGGTAAGTATAGTTTTTATGATCGTATTCGCTTAATATTATAGTGAAGTGTCTGTCAGTTATATGACCACCCAATTTTGAATATTGGCATTTTTAGAACAATTTAAATAAATACATAATTAATATACAATATATCTACTCCAGTTTTCTTTGATTATTGTGAAAATGTTATTTAATGAATACTTTAATTATTATTTGTATAACGAAACTATATATATTTATATATTTCTACTTATTTCTCGATACAGATATTTTCGACTGAACACATAAAAAAAATAATTTCTTGCATCAACTCGTGTTTTTATTTCAATTCCACATATTTATTAATGTATGAATTCAAATAAAATCTTACATATCTTAATTATTGATGTAGGTACACATTTATACTACGACTTTAATGTGTATCCCATTGTAAAGGTTCCGTTAATTATAGAAGAATGGTCACTTTCACCTACCATTATTATAACAAGCAAGTTACGACGTAAGTTTCATGTTTCTAATGCTCCGTGATGACGTGCATACGAGTTCTGCCTGGGAGTACTATATATATTTGTAGATAACTAGCTGTACCCCGCCACGCGTTGCTGTGGCTCAATCTCTCTGTCCAGATAAAAAAGCATATTTTTACCTGTCACAGATAACATCTAAAAAACAACGTTGCATTCGTTAAAATTTCAAAGCAATCGATGAAGAATCTTCGGAGATTTAAGATCTTGAACAAACGAACATTTACATTTTTATTTCTATAGAATGTAGATAAATAGAATTAGCCTAGTATTTTTAAATCGTCATTCGAATAATTTTATATATTTTATCGTCAAAGAAAATATACACTATAACATAATGCTTTCCACTTAAACTATATAAACCGCAATAATAATATTCCCGGTAGATACCATCTAATCAGCTAAGTGGTGACAAAATCCTTATAATGTCTATCGAAAAGTCGATAGACATAATATACCATATCGATAATATGATTTTCTTTCCAAGAATGAAATACTAATATCTAGTTATCTACTTGCCTAATCACAATACAGTATTACAACTAGTATACTTTATGTTTATCTTTCAACCAAATTAACCTAATAAAACACATTTATTTAAAAAAATGTATTTTATCTACAAATTTAACCACCAAAACGGATCCCTAAAATTAAGTAAAGGAAGTAAAACTGACATTGAAGATATATAATTTCTCTCATAGATAGTAAAGAATTATCATAAATGTGAACACATTTTTATTACGAAATTAATGTTGACACAAAACGATTATTTATAATGAGTGTATCTTATCGATATGTGTGTATACTAATTTTAATAATCTTAATGTTTATATTGCGATTAAAATGTGTCGCTTTGCGAAAACGACCGATAATATCCGATTAAAGGAATGAATTTTACAACGTGGTAATTACACCATAATCCATTTATTATTTGAATAAATAATGCTAAAACAGCAAACAGGGAACGACATGTCTTTCAAGATGAAAACATATTTTGATGGACGAAGGGGTCAACCAAGCAAGATAAACGTAATGCCAAAATGTAGGAAGTAATTCCAAAATTTTAAAACGAATGAAATAACTTTTCGTTAAAATCAACTATTGAAAACATTTTTGGTAGGTCCAAAATTTAAAATTTTTAAAACCTTCTAAATTATTTATTTTTTATTGAGTAACGGCTATGTTAAAATGTAAACATATTTGATTTTGCTATTATTTTATTAATACTATTTGTTGTATAAATATTTTTACAAATTTAATGGTCTTGGATTAGCTGTTTATTTGCAACGAAAACGTATTATGAACATATTTCAAATTACAGCAACATACATAAATATAAAAATTATCGCAATCGAGATGTTGTTAGTTGTTCGAGTTTCATAAAATATTATTTATTTGTGATATATTGCGAAATCGACAATAACAATTTAGGAAGGTTGTATGAATACTACTTTGCATGAATAAGACTACGTGGTGAGAATTGGAGCAGAGTTTTTTTAATGATGAACGAACCAACGAACTGTCAATCTCCAATAACATTAGCAATGCATTATTTACTACGCGATTTACAAGGAAGCAAAAAATATGGAATAAGACGGGGAAGAAGAAGGTTGGGAAGTTGTAGTGGTTCAGGTCTAGCCTTTTCAAGTAACTTTTAGATTCTGAAAAAATTGTGGTCTGTCTATAATCAGAACGATACTGAGAGAATATACAAGTCTGTAACGAGGAGGAAATGTATTGTAATAAAGTATTATTCAAAACTAATAATAAGAACTTACTGTGTGACGCAAGCCATTCGTTATAATCTATCCCCTCCGGTATCTCCACCACCTGCCTCATGTCGAGTTCAGGAAGCTTCCTCTCCAAAAGGGTTCCTTCTAGGTAAAGCTTGGGGTCGCCTTGTGACCCATCTCCTTCGCGCTCCTTGCGTCGCGCCTTTCTGCAAAAAAAAACAAACAAACGCCGTTAGATAGCTGTTTTGTATTCATTATCAACAAATGCATGTATTTACTAAGATACAAAATACTCAAATAAAAATTTAATAATAAAGGAACCTGAAGGACTCTATAAATTAAACGAATAATAAGTTTATATGAAGCGAACTTAATAATATATTATCGTTGTTTGTGCTTCATATATGAAATAAGATATGTTATAATAAGAAGCGACAGACGACAGGTAACTGGGATCTGCAGGTAGTAGTGAGTAGGTATTAAAGTAATGTTTCCCATATAATTTATCAGAGTGTTGGATAATTAAAATAAACATTGTTATTTATAGTAGTATATACCGATACTATAAACTGTCTTATGATAATTGCAATCAATTCATTACGAAAACTTTTAATTATAGTAAAACTACATTGTTCTTCTATTGGGTATTGAAAAAGTAATGCAAAAAAACCGCAATAAAGTCAATAAATTTTTCAATTTGTAGCATAGCATTAGGTATAAAACATTGTAGCCGAACAGCTTGAGGTTTTTTGCTGGTAAAATCTGATATTTTCTACCTGGAGATGAAAACAAGATTGTTCAAAGCAAGTAACACTAGGTAACAGATTTCTTCAGAGCAACATAATTCGTGCGATTTTGCATTTTCTCAGGTGAAAATATTCACTCGAAATACCGTAATTACCTTACGGATAACCACTTATTATCTTGCTTGGATTTAACATTAACATCTTTACGAATAATTAGATGGTCGTTAGCCTGGTGAATAGGATATGCTCGGCTAGCAGTCACACAGACAGACTTCGATAGCCGCAGTGGGTAGGTACTGACTTAGTCCCATTATCAAACATACCTACTTTGTGAAGTATTTATAAATGGCAAGAAAATATCCTATATTAACAAGACACGTGTTAGTCAATAATTGTTTTCAAATCTCCATAGACCAAAGTATGGATACATTGAACGTGGGCACAACCGATATAAACAACATTATGGCTCCTTTACATAGGCAAAATACTTAGCATTTGTGAAAACCTTTTCAATTTTCACATTCCAACGAAAATAAAAGAAAAAAATATAAGTAATACATTAATAGACAATAAAAGCGGAAAACCAATATAAACTAAGGACAAGGCTGGTTACAGCGAATGTAAGGAAACGAATATAAGTAAAATTGCTGATCGAGTAGATAAACGTAGGATGTTATTATAATGTGGAAGTAAATTGAGATTCATCGGTACACGGAGAAAAATAAATAGAGCTTTTTATCACTATACTGCTAAAAATGTGACTATATGTTCATTTCCTAGTAAAATATTAGTCATTCACGATATAACTGAACACGACTTCAACGCAGGTGGCTTTGTCCGAACAAATATACAGACGAGATGCGAAATTATTATTATTTTTAAGAACGCGTGTTCCGACTTCCTCATAACATATTCGTGCTGTACTGTCATTTTGTTATGAAATTTGTCAATTCATTCGTTATAGGCATCCAATCCCGTCTTTAACAGGAAAACGAATAATGTGAGCAGATTTTGAAAAAAATAACAATATTCTCTTTATACACAACTTCAATTGAACCACGAATGCAGCTTCAAGGCAGAATGACTTCTAAATAATAATTTATGCTGGTTTTCAATTGACCATATTTACATCAATGTCAATCACTATTATAATCATTTGTCGGAGCTCGTCAAGTTCATGAATCAATGACAGTTTTAATTCTCTAATAACCGACCGTTAAAGCTTCACGGCGTAACCCAGAAAAGCAAAAACATTATATTACAAATACTCACTTTTCTAACAAGGTTTTTAGTATAATTTTGAATGGGACATATGCTCGAACGCGAGACAGAACGAGTTCTAAATAATTTATGCCGGTTTTGAAATGACCATACTATTAATATCAATGTCAATAATTATTACAATCACTTGACTCGTCAAGTTCATGAATCAATAATAGTTAATTTTCTAATAATCCACCAATACATATTTAACACACACAACCATCGATCAAAACTAAAATAACTTAACATAAATGGTGTAAAATCGAACCTATGTCTAAATGTGAGCATTAAATGGAATGCTTTCTTTGTACCGGACACAAAAACAATACGTGACATTCCGCACAATTTAGACGAATTTCTTGTTTATGTTTACCTTTCTTATTTCACATTGTCCTTCAACACACATCACAATAATACAATTATTGAAGACAACATTAGCGATTTCTAAACGAAAATCTGAAACAGAAAAATCAGAAAAGGATACGGTCACATCTAGGACACGAACCCAGGACCCTTGTCTTGCCGGGACACCGTTCTACCACTGAGCTAATGGGACCCTATCCCCCTCGGTCACTTTTAACTGTATCATACTTCGAATAAGAACTACCAACATTGTCTTCATTTTTCACCGCACATTTTTATTGGCAACTATTTTTATGTATGATCGCAAGATTCAACCCGAACTAAATGCAATCTAGACAGCGTCTTTTTAGATAAACCTATCTTATTTTTTATTTTTTTTTTAATGTGCGACATCTATTGACCTTTTTGCAAGTCTAGAATAAATATTTATTAGCAATGTCTTCAATAATTAAATATTACAATTTGAGGTTTTACTCAATAAAGTTATTCCGAAAAATAAATAAAAACAATAATACAATGTTGGTAAATGTCTAAATACAGTACAATAATTTACTGTATTGTGTTCAGATATACAACTATGTAGCATTAGAACATTAGTTGTTAAATGCCTTTATTTTAATAGTTTTTGTAAATTAATAACTATTAAAATATCTAGTAGGTACAATAGATTATTCACATTGGGAATTCCTGTTCAGACTGTTGCGGCGGACTGTGAATAGCTGTGTTTAGTATTACATCATGATTTCCTCATCTTCATGTTTGTTGACTATGTTTGTTGATTTCATCATCTTCGTGTTTGTTGACTGTAGGTTGAGTTGGTGATATCTCATAATTTAACTTACATATATTAACTTTTTTACATCTGACCTAACAAGCAGAACACGAGGAGCAGCAAAAACTGGTAAGCTCTGAGGTCAACAACACAATTTTAAGGTCACAATGTCATTTTAATAATGAATTACTTTTTGACATAGCGCCACGATCTTAGTCTCGTTTTAAAGAGCAAGGATGAAATGGTGTGCCAAAAGTGTTGTAAGCAATGAAAATATTTAAAATCAAGCAAATTTTAAGTAACTTAGTTAATAACAAAAAAAATGATCAACATGTTTTACAACCAATAGTTTCGTCATCAGGATAAAGTATACATTGTAAATAGTAGATTTATAAGAACTATATCCTGATGTAGAATCCCACAGGCTTTGAAACATGTTGATAATTTGAAATAAATAGTAGTGTAAATAAAGTTTTTATTGCATTTAATTGAAATGACGCTACAAAGTAAATTTGCAATAATTGAAGAACTATTATTAATATTAAAAGTGCATTTGGTAGTTACGTTAGATGTGTTACATCACAGCGGAGATATTATTGATGTATAAAACCAGTTAAAGATGTGGTAAATTAATTATTATGCTTTGCCCTTTGAGGAATAACTGGTTAATGTCATTATACCTATATCTGGGAACTTCTAAAGACTTCATGGTTAACCGATGATTAGCAAATGCAAACACGTTCTAAAAGCAGATTGAAAGACAATAGTCAATATTGTGACGCACGATTACAATTAATTTTAGCGATAAAAACTCATACCTGAGTATTGTAATAATATCATTACCACCGCGTTGATTGCACATTACTTGCTGCTAACTGCCGCATGCCAATATGCCTTAAGTAATAGATAATTGCAAACGTAACAAAAAGTATTAAGTTGCGTTATATAACGGATTTACTTTGCCGGATAGGCCACTTTCATATTTTTTAAATAAAGTAATTGTTTCGATAAAAAAAATCGTTTTATGCAATTTGGACATAATTTGCGGCCATAACAGGTCACGAAATTATACAAAAAATTGCATATTGCGAGGATATTAGCTAGGTTAGGTTAGTAGAGTTTAGATTAGTGTAAAAATGTTATTAACTTGTTAGTCATTAGTCAATACGACGGATTTTAACATAGTGTGTAGTAGATTCAAAAATACTAAGAGCGCATCGCAAAAATGTAATCGATAACAAGAAGGGCATATTTTGATACGTGATTAGAAACCAACATTGTATTATTTTCTTTCATTTTTTTTCTCAAAAATAAATAATACATACATCTAACTAATCATCACGCCGTTTCCCGGTAGAGGTAGGCAGAAAAGATAGATCACCACACAACTCAGTTTTAGCAAACACTCTAGCATCATTCACATGCATGCGTTTTGTCGTATATACTCAAGACTCTTGAACTAAAAAACAGTAAATATGTGGACCGATATTCAAAGAAACATTCAAACTCAAATGAACTTCTCAATCGAATTACTAATTTTGTTTTGTTTATATTACGCAGCCAAATTAACCGTAATTAATATGGGAAAAACATAATTATGTTCTATTCAGAGAATAAGCCAGTAATAGTTATCTCAATGGGTTAAAAACAAGTTAAAAATAATCGGATCAAACAATAATAATTACTATGCAGTCTTTAAGAACCACATGCACTGATCAAAAGAACATTTCTTCAATGCAGTCTCTAAATATGGCTTCTATATAATTGGCCTACCAATCAAATTACTAAAAAATCAATATTTTACCGAGAAAAGTCGTAAATTGACATTTGAATATAATTAATGTAAATTAACATGTGAACAAACAGTTTTCAAAGCCTTTGCAAATGATAAAATAACAAACTACCGGTGTTTTGTTCACTAAATTATATGAAATAATACATTACGATCAAATTAGAAAAAAAAACCTAATGAGCAGATATAAGGGTAACCGGACAATTCAGAGATATAAATCATGAAAAGTTTTGGAAAAACTTGGTTAAAATGTTTGAATACATTGATGTATTATATTTATATGCGACAGGTTCGGAAAAATAGATTCCACTCTTTTACCTCCAACGCTCCTAAAACTACCGAATCCGGTCCACGCACATCGCTTATCGCTTATTCTAATAGAGGAACACGTTTCGATTAGATATTAGTATGAAAAACGCCTCTAATTGTGTATATATATATATATGGATGAATAGGGTAAATAGGATACGTTGAGTTAGGTTTATATGCTAATTTTTTTCATCACTTTAACAACTTTATATCACCTTTAAAAATGTGTTTATGTGTCACTGTTGTGGGTTGTCATGGAACCAGATATAAAACATTACTGCGACCGCAGTGAATAACCGGTGTACCGGCGAAGAAAATACATTGAACATTTTTAAATTCATTCTATTTCACGTTTGCAAATCTAGAAGCCTTCACCTTTAAGTTTTGCAAAAGAACGTGCTATTACAGTATTTCGCAGTAAACAAACTTTTTTTAAAAATATATTTTCCTCAAGGGTAAACATGAAAAATATGTTTTTATGTTTCTTATCACCGTACGTTCTACATAGTAAAATCTTAAATTTGAATAACAATATTATTAATTTACAACGTATTTTGATTTTTAATAAAATCGACAGCCTTCGAAGAGTTCACAAGATCTCGCAACTCCTGGATGTTACGCACTATCGATATCCGGGAAGTTGACATCCGTACTCCGTAACGAGAACACAGTATTGATTGACTAAATATATTCTTTAATTAAATTTCATAGGAAGGCGTACAACACCGAAAGGCTTTTTTATAGATACTGAACCTCATCTATCAAATCGTAACCAATGTAAAATAAGTATCTTTTGATGGGAAATAATATTATAAGAAACAAAACAAATTAATGAAATTTGCACAAAAGTGCGAACATAATAATAATATTAATAACCCTCTGAAATAAGGCTACAACGTGAAAATATAAGTTTTGAATTTTTTAAATAAATATTATGCACACATCAAAACAAGTTTCATCGGAAATAAATAGAGCACAAGACAATGACTTGGCTATTCCAATCCGGATGAAATAAAAATGCTAAGTGGAGAAATTGAATTAAACGTTTTGAAACAGTTCTAAATACACAGCACCAAAAAATACTGTCACTTCACTGCAAATAAATCATTCACATAAGTAACTGGGTCATTTTCAGAATTTCACTCTTATCTAAAAATCTAATCATAGAATAAATATGTAATAACAAAGAAACAAATAACAATTGTTGCTTATCAAGCAAGACGCCTCGAGGTCTGAGAATCCCCGTGAATCAAATGGTATCTGTGTTGCATCATTAAAGTCAATAATAATTACATTCATTTCTTATAATAATAAATTGCAGGCTTGTTAAGGAACAAATATTTACAGTCAGACATGAAAATACCACATCTAATGTCTCGATTGAAAATAATGTAACATTTATTATAGTAAAAACTGACAAACAGGAAAGGAACATATGCAAGCAAACCTTTGCCAATGATGGCAGGCAGGTTAAGAGCTGGCCCTAGGCGGGGCACGTATGTATCACGGGTATTGCATAAGGTAGAAGATGAACAAGAGTGTTGTTTGAGGGAGTATGGATATGGGAGTGCTTACACCGGACAGAATAGCGAGTAGAGGGTGAGGTGCGCCACCCGCGCCAGGGTCGTGACGGCGCCGCCCACCTTGCGCGTGAGGGGAGCCCACATTAAGCAAGTCGCCCTGCCCCTACATCCCTCCGCCCATCACATCAGCCGCACTATCCTATCCCGCAGCCTCTGCGATAACACTGAATCCGTGTCAACTAAACACACGGATGACACGGAACTACGATCGCACCGTAACACTTTAACCACCTGAGTATTTATTAATTTAGCACCACACACCTTCCGACAATGGAAGTTTTATCGATCATCGAAATCACTACGTTTAACTGCTCGCTTTAAATTTACCGGTTCGGAAACTTCTTACATATTATATCCGTTCTGCTTAATTCGGTTAACTTCGTGATATAAATATGCATCACATCTACATCATAAAAAAATTCAATATAGTATGTTAGTTTGTTTGACAAAGAAAGTCGATACTACGTACTGTGATAGTACCGTACTCCGACAGGTGGCCAACGTGAACACATTAGAGTAACTTTAATTAGTTAGGTAACGCGTTAGCACAGTTGTTCTATTATTTCACAGTTATAATGGATCGTCTTAAAATATGATTTTTAATGGCAATTACGTTTTAATGCACTGACGCTCGGTTTAATCCATAAAAGTGGCCGCTCTTGGGTTAGCGGTTAACTGTTAGGACGTCTCGATAGAAGTTTATTACTAGTTTGTCTCCCGGGTCGCGTCCCTCTATCAGTGGGTCAATACGGAAGGTGATCTTTTGAATACATAAAGTCTAGCACCATCTGACAGTCGGAGAGTGACTGACAACAGATGACTACTAACTGACTACTGATTACTGCGAGTAGTGGCAATGGCAGTGTCGCGGACTACCGACTACCGCGAGAACTACACTCATACTGCCTTCGCCTTCAGCGCCATTCCGCCTCCGCCTACTAGCGCGGGTCGCCCGACATTAATTTGCAGAAGCGATTGTCTCGGCAGGTCCGTGTTGTTAGTGGGTCGACGTATGAAACCAGGTCAAGTTTCCAAACCTTCGTTGATGAACCTGCCATTAAAGGCAATTTGTTGCAACGATCCAACCCGGTATCACACAGATTTAGGCTCCGGAAAGCGAAACCCGCGGGAACAAAATGTCACTCCAGTTTCGTGAGGTAAATAACACTAACAGTTTTCTTGTAAACACTTAAAGCTCGTGTGCAAACATTCATTCCATGAGTTTGTATTAACTTATTTTCTGTCTCGCTAAATAGATTCTTACACGCCCGTTCAACGTTGGTGTGGTAAAGCCGGCCTCGTGCCTGGTTTAAAACCGTTTTAACCAAACAAACCCCGTAGTAATAAGCCAAATTTTTCACTGTTCTAACCATAAGCGCCGCGTAATGTTTACACAACGTTTTTTAGTAAGGCTGTTTATAGGGTTGAGTGGCAATCTGCGCAAAACAGGTGTTATTAATTGATCAATTACCATAGTTAAAATACTCGACAAAAAAATACCCGTGCGTAAACACTTTGTTAGAAAAAGTTATAAGATGTAAGTTTACCCACTATTTACGAAAAAGACGATAAAAATTTTATTGAATCTGTTTTACCGTAGCCGGGTATTGAACGACTTGTGTGACGTATTTCCTGTTTATCAGGTTCGGATGTCAACCAGTTTACATAACGAGGTTCACTTTTATGGTCACGATTGCTTATCTGGTTTAATATCGGCAGATTTAAATCCACAAGACGAGAGTGACAGAAACAGAAACTTGGAAAGCTAAGCTAAGTGAATTGAATACATTAACATTTTATTTCATGATAATATGCCAGTTTTAAATTTGAAAGGTAAATAATAGAAATTAACGACAAGAATACTGTGGGAGATTACAAAAGTGAAGCAAAAAATACCTAGGTTGAAAAACCTTGTAAGCTTTCAATCATTCTACTGTTTTTTTATATGAGCGTTGGGGAGTCCCGCAGTTGCTGTTTGACGAGCGAATTAATGTAACAAAAGATTCCATCATACACCCAGATCTCTTTACGCCAGCGAGTTTTATCCCAACAGAGACTTGATAAGATAAGAGAAGAAATTTAATGAAAAAAGGTTGAACAAATAGTGATTTGAAAGCCTGGAAACTCATTCCGTTCTTATTATGTTACGAAACCGAATCTAAATCGGGTAAAAGGGATTTTCTAATGGGAAACAAAGATATTATAACGTCGTAAAAGTCTTGTTGCTAAGAACCACAGTGCACAAAATACAATCGAAGCAACAAACACAATACAGCTTTTGACAGACACTTTCTCATGGCCCATTCGAAATATCAATCTATATTGGGACGCCAAATAATAATAGACGATTAACTTCACTGTGATTTACATAATTACTTCATCACTCCGCACTAATCACTTTTTGACCGTCAGAGCCGTAACCTCTACTTCCGAATCAAATTTAACTTGCGCCTAAACAGGAATAGAAACGACTAATCATTTGATCATGAACACGCGGATTTGACGGACAATACCTCCGGCTCGAATAACCAGAGACTACTAAAATCGACACGGCCAAGTGACGGGCACCGCTTTGATTCCATACAACTTCAGCTATCAGAGAGGGGTCGACCTTGGTTTTAGTTGCACGGATACAAAGTCAGGACATATTCGACTACATTAAACTCATAGTATACTCAACAGGTTATGTTTTAAAAAAAAAATCTACGCCAATTTTCGACGGCGAAGTTTCAAATGCCTAATAGTATCGTAAAAAATATCAATAAGTTTATTTTTTAGCAATGGACTACAGCGTATGGCATCATCAATAGTCAACGTGGTCGATTTCACTTTCGTGTATCGTGGTACCCGCTTATGATTGCTGATGCAGAGTTTTGGCACGAAAAAACAAGTTTAAAACCATCCGTGGACGAGACACGTACCTACATACGCTATCACGATTTTTTTTACCTGTAAACGAGGATATCAAACACAAAAAGTTTAGAGATATTATCTAGATAATTAATTTATAAATATTATTTTATAAGAGATTCAATTTATGAGGCGGATTTGGTACCGCCGCCACAGGAACCATTTATTGGATAACCAACACCTCTGCCATGTGTCACTCCAAGTGGTTCGCTACGTTTATTGATTTAGCAGGGGTGCCCGGGTTCATCGGGTGAGGTGTGTTCAGGATGCGCCAACTCTGAAGAGGCCGGAGACCCTTTGACCTCTCTTGACCCATCGCCTTGCGCCGCAGTGGAAGGGATATATGCATGTGTCCGTCACTCCTCGACACACCATTCCCTAGATTCCTACCCAACTCTCATACCTTTTACCTTCCCAGAACGTCCTCTCCTTATTTTCCTTAAAAAAGAACCCCCCCACAGCATCCCCAAGGACGACAATAAACCCTGAGGGAAATTATATTTCTCAGAACCTCCCGTGTGGGATTATTGTAAAACAAATAAACAGAATACGCTGTGCACATTTAATAACGCCAAAGCTTACTGTTCTGGAGTTTTCCCGGCTTTAAGAAACAGATTTTCTTCTACGCAAAATTTTTCACAAATTTGAAAAATAATACGTTTAAATGGGTCATCATAATATTATATATAACATACCTACATATACAACTTGGAGGATACGCAGAATAAATGAGACTCGTCTTCATAAGTAATTAAATGTCACGTTTTTCAGTAAATTTATCGCGGAAAGAGATTTTTTCAAAGCCACCTGGTGAAACAACAACTTCCTAAGCTGTAGGTACTACCTGCAAAACGGCGAGGTTTACAATATTTAATTTTATTATACGAATTTTTTCTGTACAGTAAACATACTAATTTTAATGCGCCTGCCCACCAGCTGCGTGGCATGCCAGATCGGGAGAAGCTGGTTTGGGACGACCCTTTGACCTCTCCAACTGGTCTCTCGAACCATCGCCTTGCGCCGCAGTGGAAGGGATATATTCATACGTCAGTCACTCCTGGACACACCGATCCCTAGATTCCTACCCACCCCTCATACCTTTTTCCTTCTCAGAACTTCTTCTCATTTCTTTCCTTAAAAAATACCCTCCACACAGCATTACCAAAATGACATAGGCACTGTGTAGTTAATGTAAAAAAAAATATTATTCATTGTTTTGCGTTTTCTGGGTCGCTTAGCCACGTGTCCTTCTTTCCAATGGTGAAAACTTCTCAAAATTAACATTGTTAGAATGGATGCTTCTGGGAGAGCACCAAGAAAAATAATGATGTCATTTCTTTATCTTAGTGGCCACGAAAAACTGCAAAAGAAATCCTAGGGTAGCGGTTCAGACGTTTCGTTTTCAGTTGATCAACTCGACTCTTGAAAGCATATTGACAAGTGTGTACCTTCTTCCAACAAAGTTGATCAAGTTTTTTACTTAGAAATCTTGTCGTTCAATAAAAGTTGATCAACTAAAATTGAAACGTCTGAACCCGCGATAAGAATGTCCCGAATAAACTAATTAAAATGAAAATTTACCTAGATAACTTAAAAACGGCGATCCTTTTTACTTTTTAAAAACGTTAATATCAATTTCCTTTTTATTTCAATTCCTGGGTTTGGAAGATACAATCCTTAGTCACACCAAAGCTTTAAAATACATTTTAAAATAGATGCATTGTAATAAGAAGCTTTGTTTTAAAGGGTTGATTTTTTAACCCTTCAAATTACTGTACAAAACTTACGATTGAAGTCAGTTCTAAGAACCGAATGAAAAATATTATCATAATAATTTGACAGTGTTTGCGTAAACATTGCGCGATATTAATAATTTCCGGCTTTTATATCTACTTCCATAGATTACGCCGGCACTATTGAAGACATATATTTGATAAACAAATCAATAATTCTACGAACGTGATTGATAAAACTATGATTAAAATAACTCCTACTCGAATTCGTTTATTACAAAAGTATAAAATTAAACAATAATGAATACAGGTTGCCCACTGGCCTTGCTCAAACTTATTATCATATAGTATCGAAGAAAAATTCACCACATTACCTTACACAACAATATGCGCAAAATGTTAATAGAATTTTTAATTAAAAGATTTATAAATTACCAGACAAACGTTCGGATTTGTAAATGCTTTTCGTAATCAACTTTTCGTACGCGTATTAAAGTTTGCATTGTTAAAAAAAACTTATTACTGGGGAAACGGCAAATTGAGAAAAGCTTTTAAGAATAATGCGGTATCTACACAGGGAGTTAAGAATATCAAAAGAGAAGCAAATAAGAGTGAATTTAGGTAAGAGGCAGAGAAAAAATAACTAACTAACCATCACGCCGTTTCCCCGTAGGGTTAGGCAGAGAGGACGGACCGCCAAACAACTCGGTTTTGGCACACACTCCTTGCCTTATTCACATTCATACACCGTCTCATACATACTCTTCTATTATTCTGACTCTTGACATGGCCCGACTCAAATATCTGATTCACAAGATCGTGCCATGTCTTCCTCGGCCGTCCCGACTTCTGCTACCATTCAAATTTGCATCATATATTCTACTTACACTCCTTTCCTCGTTCATTCGCTTTATATGCCCAAACCATCTAAGCGTCCCTTTCTTAATCTTACTCATTATGCTTACATCAGCCTTGCATTCTTTGCGGATCTCAACATTTCTCACACGATCATACATGGTTTTACAAACATACGCCTCAGGGATCTCATTTCTGCAGCATTCAGTCTACTTTCATCCATTCTCTGCCAGTTCCATGCCTCACTTCCGTTCATCATGGTAGGTACCAAAACTCCGTTGTGGACTGCTAGCTTCGCTTCTTTGGACATTTTTTTGCTATCGCCAACTGCGTTCAGACCTCCATTAATTGTGTTATGACATTTATCCTTCTTTCAATATCTCTGTCAGCCTTCCCATCTCTCGTAACTCGTAAACATACTTCCCAAATACACAAACTCATGCACCTGCTCCAAGTATTCCTCATTCACAACTATATTGCACACTGTTTTCGTACCCTCTCTTTCAAACACCATAACTTTAGACATACTTGCATTCATCATTAACTCATTCTTCACGCATACTTCGTTCACCCTAGACACGAGAGACTGTAGATCTTCCATACTGTTGGAAATCAGCACCGCAACATCAGCATATAACAGGCAACATACTTTCAGATTGCTCAAATTCACCAATTCCACCTATTTCAATTATTGCATACAATTACAAAAATAAGGTTTGGAAAATTTCAATACTCGCTCCGCATCGAAGGAGTACAGTCGCGTAATTTTGTGACAAGTAAATCAAGTAATATAGTTTACATTAATAACTCGCCCACCTGGGCGCTCCATTCCATCCAATATGGAAACTCAAGAAATTATTAAAAACATTAAAGACTTAATAAACAAGATCACTTCAGTGAAGGACTCAAAAATAAAATTAACACTGGAACAGAACATTATATCACTGGAAGAAAAAATTCAACATGAACTAATAAACCTACAAAAAAAGATTATAGAATTACAAGAAACTAATATTAAAAACAATCATCACTACGCACAGAAACTAGAAGAAATTCATAATAATAACAAAAGGACATATGCAAATGTATTAGGTGACAATAAAAACTTTGTGAATACAGGTGCACACATCCCAGAACAGAAGCACGCCATCATAATTACATCTAAAAACACCTTGAAGGCCGAAGATATAAAAATAAAAATTCAAAAAAACATTAATTTAACTAAAATAAAAGTTGGAGTAAATGGAGTAAAAAAAATCGGAGAACAAAAATTACTGATCTCATGTCAAAAAAAAGAAGATGCAGAAAAGTTAACCGAAGAAATTAATAAGGTAATTGGAAAAGAAATATTGGCCGAAGAAATAAAAAAAAAGAAACCGTGTTTAATGTTGAAAAGGCTGCAATGCCAATTGACTGAAGAGGAAATTATAGATGGGATTGTACAACAAAATGAAGGATTAACCCTGGAAGACAAAAACAACATCAAGCTTATCAAAGAATTAAAAAACAAATACAATGAAGGAAAAGAAAACGACACCACTAACTACATTATTGAAACAACCGGTAAATTAAGAAAAACGCTACTAGAAAAAAACAAAATAAACATCAAATTCCAAAGAGTATACATAGAAGACTGTAACCCGCTTACTCAATGCTACCACTGCCTTAAGTTCGGCCACACAGCGCAAAGATGTCTCGCCAGGACGCAGCCCCCCATTTGCCCTCATTGCACAAAGGAGCACATTCTGTCTAAATGTGAAAATAAAGAACAACCTCCAACATGCAACAATTGCTGTGCTCAAAACAAAAGATTTAATATGAATTATTCTACAGAACACAGAGTTGATAGCATGAAATGTCTCTATCGGCAAAAAATGCTTCAACTAGCTAGAGAGCGCATCGACTATGAATAATACGGTAAATTTCATTTCTTTAAACTCTAATCTGAAACTTAAAAAATGAATGATTTTTTATTTAACGCATTAGATAAAAAAATGTATATTGAAGAAAATTTATGTCAATCTATGAAAGATTTTAACTTAATTTGCACTGAAAAAGGATTTACCCTATTTCATGTAAATATTAGAAGTTTAGAACGAAATATGGATGAATTAGTTTTAACATTAAAAGAATTAAATTTTTTCCCGGGCCTGATTGTCTTAACAGAGACACACTCTGCAGGCGAAATTAATTACACTATTCCAGGCTACACATACCATGCGACAATAAATAAAATAAACAAAAACTCAGGTATCGGATTATTTATTTCTAACCAGTATAATGTTCTCAATATTAAAGAAATAATTAATGTTAGTAATGTTAACATATTAAATATAGAATTTAAAGACGTAAATAAATATTATAACATTATTGCTATTTATCGTACCCATACATCGATAGTACCTCAATTTATAGATGAATTAAAAAATATTCTGTTAAATTTTAGAAATAAAAATACTATTATTGTTGGAGATATGAATTTAAATATTGCAAATGACTATTCTAGTAAAGATAAAGACACATATCTAAATATGTTAGCAGAACTCAATTATTTATCGTGCATAAATTCTTATACTAGAAATGTTAAAGGTCAACGCCCCTCATGCTTAGATCACATTTTTACAAATATTCCTGATATCCAAAATATAAAATCAGCTGTCATTCATACAACTATCACTGATCATTATTCATGTATTTTTAACTATAAATTAAGCAATCCAACTTTGCCATTATTTAAACAAAATAATTACTCAAAAAAAGTAATTAATATGGATACATTAAAACACCAATTAGAATCAGAAAATTGGAATAAATTATTACAATGTAATGATGTCAATATATGTTGTAAAATGTTTGAAGAAAAAATATCTAAATGCATAAATGACTCGACAAATAATAATATAATAACCAAATCCAAAGTGTCGAACTTGAAACCTATAAAACCATGGATTACTCATGGTTTAGTAGTATCTGTACGACATAAGCAAGCTCTTTACAAATTAACTACTCAACAACCAAATAATAAAAATTTACTAAATCATTTTAAAGCATATAAAAACAAACTTTCATATATTATAAAAAATACAAAACAAAAGTATTATAAACAAAAGTTGAATCAGGCTGAAAATGATAGTAAAAGAGTGTGGACAGTTATAAATGAAATAATTGACAAGAAAAAAAACAAGAATAACGACATCGCTACTATATCTCATGACAACATGAAAACATGTTGTAAAGAAAATCCCTCAAAAGCTGCAAACATATTTAACACCTTCTTTGCGAACGTAGGGGAAAATCTTGCCAATCTCATTCATACTGACCCAAATATAACATTTCCAGACTGTAGTATTGATACTGACAATAATATAGCAACATTCCAAGTCACCACAGAGAACGAAATAATATCAATTATAAACGGTATGCAAGGAGGTTCTGCCCCGGGTTTTGATGGAATAACAGTTAATATTTTAAAAAATATTAAAAATCAAATTTCTAAACCGTTAAAACACATAATAAATGTAAGTTTCCAAAGCGGAGTGTTTCCATCAATCTACAAACAAACTACCATTACTCCAATATTTAAATCTGGTAACCCAGAAGAAGTTAGCAATTACCGACCCATATCAGTAATCTCGAACATAGCAAAAATTTTTGAAAAGATAGTTAAAAAAAGAATAAACCAATTTGTAAAATGTAATAAATTAATTAATGAAAATCAGTTCGGTTTTATGGAAGGTAGAAGCACTCAGGATGCAATTGCAAAATTAACTAGTCTTGTTCATAATTC
Source organism: Hesperophylax magnus (assembly GCA_026573805.1). Taxonomy (NCBI): domain Eukaryota; kingdom Metazoa; phylum Arthropoda; class Insecta; order Trichoptera; family Limnephilidae; genus Hesperophylax; species Hesperophylax magnus. Next base: position 330,006 of record JAIUSX010000035.1, read on the forward strand.
ATTAGATAAATCATTAAAATGCATTGGAATTTTCATAGATCTTAAAAAAGCTTTTGATAGCATATCACACGACAAACTTATAAGTAAATTAAGAAACATTGGATTAAGTGGTACAGCTATAGAATGGATAAAAAGCTACCTTTTCAAACGCCCTCAAGTCGTAAAAATCAACGATGTACTTAGTCAACAAAAAATAAGTCACTTCGGCATACCTCAAGGTACAGTCCTGGGACCGTTACTGTTTATCATTTATGTAAATGACATATTCAATCAAAGATTAAATGGAAAAATAATATCTTATGCTGATGACACTGTCATAATAATTGAAGGTACTGATTGGAATAATGTTAATAACTTAGCAAATACTGATATTAATATACTGAAAAATTGGTTCGATAAAAACCTCCTCTCATTAAATACTGAAAAAACAAAATGTATCCCATTCTCTATCAACAAATTTAAATTAATACCAGAATTAAAAATTATAATACATCAACTTAAATGTAACAGAACTAATTGCAATCAAGAATGTTCTATACTTAGTCTAACTTCGGAAATTAAATATCTTGGTATATATATAGATCAACATTTTAAATGGAAAAAACAAATTTGTGAACTTGTCAAAAGAATTAGAAAATGTATTTATATATTTATAAGACTTAGAAATATTCTTAGACTAGAAAACCTAAAAAGTGTGTACTATGCAATTGTACAATCTATATTACAATATGGTATTATTGGCTGGGGAGGAACTTATAACAATATATTAAATCCACTTAAAATAGTTCAAAGATTGATAATTAAAGTAATATTGAAAAAACCATCCAAATTTTCTACTGAGATTCTCTTTTCAATATTCAATGTACCCACAATAGACAATATATATAAAAAATATTCAATTCTACAAATTTATAAAGAAATACAGTTAAATAACTTACAATTCAATTCATCAGCAAGATATCAAAAAACTATCAAAATCCCAAAACTTAATACAAAGCACACACAAAATACCTATCTCTATCTAGGTATAACATATTTCAACACCCTTCCATTATATCTAAAAAATATTGAAGATATTCAGGAATTTAAAATAAAATTAAAAAGTTACCTAAAACTACTATAAAAATCCATATCTTACTCTTATTATTATTTCCTTCAAATCTTGAAACTGTATTATTGATAAATCTTGCCTATTTTTTACTTATCCCTTTGGTTTTGCAAATATATTATTTACTTACTTACATGATTACATATAATTGAGCTAGGATTCACTCACCAAACACAAGAGCCTCGTCTCTTTATGGTGAGGAAAAGCTATTATTATTTACCTTTATAACACTGTATAATATGTATAAATTGTATATTTATTGTAAAAAACATACAAATATTAAATAAATTAAAAAAAAATTAAAAAAAAAAAAAAAAAAAAAAATGCGTTCGTTAATTTAGAGATAAAATTATATGGTTAAAGAATTTACTTATTATTTAATTGTGTTTGAAATATTCAAATCTATAGCTCAAAAAGATTGTTGGACTTTAGCTGTGGAAAATGTAATGAAGGTTTTAATTGTGTTCATGCACGGAGAAAACTTATATGGTTAAAGAATTTACTTATTATTTAATTGTGTTTGACATATTCAAATCTATAGCTCAAAAAGATTGTTGGACTTTAGCTGTGGAAAATGTAATGAAGGTTTTAATTGTGTTCATGCACGGAGAAAACTGACTTTAACAAAAAAATTGACAGATTTTCTAATAATCAGTAAAACACCAATGTGTTAGGCGATGTGGGAACACATGTTAATAAAAATCTAATATTTTCGCATTTCGTCATTATACATATAAAAAGACGATAAATGCAACTGCAAGGACACGTGTTCCGATATATTATGAAGTACGTAGTTTACGAGTAAGTAGCTTATTAGGAAATGCCTTGCATGAAATTTTAACAGGATTAATCAGCAATAATCATTTTTCTCTGTGTGGCTATACCTTTATGTAGTAGGAGGATCTCCATATAAAATCATTTTCATGCCTCAAAAAATGTATAAAGCAAAAATATACCAGTCTGAAGATGAACTTGATTGTTTGAAACCGGTTGAGTCTACATAATATTATAGTAAGTGGATTACCTAAAGTTTTAAATTGCCTTCATTATGTTCAATAAATAACTGTTTGTTTGGTATAAAATATACAGTAACCAGCATATAATGGGAATTTATTGAAATTTGATTAATGTTTACAAAGACATGCACAATGCAACTTATTTATAACCTTGCCAAGAGGAAACTATGGGATACATCCGTCTTCCGCGTGTAGATATTGGCAGAAATAAAACAAGTTTGGATGGGCTGGACTGGGCGAAAAAGTACAAACACGTAATAAAAATCAGGAACAAATTATTAATTATTTGAACAAAAACAAAATTACTAAGGACGGGTTGTTTCAAAGAATTTGAAAATTTTATCAACTTTTAAAGTATATTTCCAATTTATGTGAAGGTTCTATTCAAGTTCTGTTATTATATCACTATTAGGCAGTTGTTTCACAACACTGAAATAAGATTAGAACCTTCACAGAACGTCAAATCAACATTGAAATTTAATTAATTGTTCAAATTTTCTGAAACAAACCCTTTCTAAAAATAAATTGTATAAATATCCAAAAAAAAGTTAAATAAAAAGTTCCCTTGCATTAAATATTATTGACGATGTAAAAAATACAAGGCATTACATTAATGATTTTGATATATTAAATAAATACACAAAACGCTTCAATATTAATTTATTTTGATGTGCAATAGATGCCGATTAAACCTTGACTGTTTAAACGGACAAGTGACATAACCTCAATTATAATAATTAATTGACGGGGTTTACCGGAGTTCCTACGTGCGAGGTAGGTGGTAAGAAAAAAAACTATAGTAGGAGCCAAATATGCCGTTGAAGAGGACCTTTGAGGTTCTTGTTCTAATTGTATAGGAAGTGAAACCTTGAGCTTGCTATTCCTTTCTAATCAAAGCTTGCCCGAGGACAACCCACTGCCAATCTTAATTATTCTCCATTATAACATGTTTAATCCTAGACTAATAAGTGTATTATTATTATTTTGCATATCATTAGTCTGATAGGTGGGCATACAAAGTAAACAAACCTTTGCCGTCATCGGGATATAATAATGTGTAAATTGTAACTCAGCAGCCAATAAATCTATAAATATTCATACAGTTTGAAGAGAATCAACAAAATCCAACACGAAGGTTTCACTTTAACTAATAAGATAACGTATATGGGGAGTGAAAAAACTGACTTAAAAAATAAAATAAAAACACAAACACATGGGGCTATTTCAAAACCTCACAGTAAGCTGTTTTGTTAACGCTACTCGTGGAGTAAAGTTTAAATAGCTTAAATTACTCTAACCTTAGTTGAGGATTTGATGGGTTTTGGTAAAGTCAACATTTACGCTGAATAAAATAAAATCAGATCTATCACTCTCGTCGAACTTCTTGGCGAGACATTGAAAGAGGCGAAGGAACGTGACTTCTGCTTCACTTTGGGACTGCGCCGTCGTCGTTGCTTGGATTATTATTGGTTGTGTAGTGGCTGTCGACGCTTTCGGGTGTAAAAATCAGGTGGTGCGAGAACGTCTATTTAAACCCTCGCGTTTAGGTCCCCTTCGGCGGTCTTGCCCAGACTTGACAAGGCATACTTTGAAGAGGCGTTACGAAACAAAACTATTTAGGGCTGGTAGAAGAATCATTGAAACCCTGGTCACGTCCATTGTCATAACCTCTGTGAAAACGCAACGCCTGAAACGGTATGCAAATCGAGGGTCCGTTATGTCTCGCCGACACGTCATGACGCGGAACCTTCGATCAGGGGTCACGGGCTCGACACCTGGCCAAATATCCGAGTCCTACGATGCACTTTCTACCTTCGCTCTTTCTTGTCAAGAAAGTGGAAAGGAACATCACAATGAAAATAGAACGTGAAAATAAGAGCACCGACAAGATCGAGATTAAAAATGAATTAGAAACTATGCAGCTTTCAGCGATGGCACCGTTTACAGTTAATTGCTAAATTATTATTGTTCTTCCGTAGAGAAGTAGGAAATATCGTACCTCACTCGCCGTCTCATCGACTCTATTGAATTTTAATAAAAGGTTTAGAAGACAATGGTATAATTTAACTATATGACAAGAGACCCTATAAATATTGAGAGAGGGTATTTCTTTTGTCTCCTACGGGGTTATCATACTCAAGCAGTCCTCGTTTTTGGTTATTGAGGACAAAAAATTTCCGGGAATAAAAAAATGGTTTCAAATTGTAAAGCGTGAGTACTTAAAAAAAAAAAAAAAAATTATTGAATGAAAAGTTTCCAGGCAAAGACATTAAATTCAAATTGTACACAGATAAAAAGCACGTTTCATAATGTCCAGTGAATAGAGTCTTTTTTAACTATGGAATATCTCAAGCTAGGTTTAATAAATACTAAATGAGAAAATTATGTATGAAGTTCAAATGGATGCTCAAGCTCAGGCTTATTTTTATTACTTATTTCAACATTTCAGGGTCGTATTTTCTCATTAAGTACATAATAAAACTATCCTTGAAGGAGCTGAAATATTATAATTTAACGTACAGAAAGTCATTACACCGACCTTAAAAATAATTTGTTAGACAAATAATAATGTCAGTGCTCCTTTGTTAAACAGATAAGGCTTTGTTCAATACCCATACACAGAGGTGATATTAAAATACCATCAACCGAGGATATTTAATAACAATGACCTTAGCTAAATAGGACAGTGGAGAATAGAGCTCGTAAAGAATCAGCGCCTACCTGGTACCTGGTCTGATGATTTCGAAACATCAATACAACACATCAGTCGTGTGTTGTAAATGACATCATGACGAGCGTTGAAGAAATTCGAAAGCATTCAAGGATATGACTAACAGGGCACATGTTGAAAAGTAGTTCGTTGATCTTTGAACAAACTAACAAACCTCTCCTGTCACGTGCTTTAATCCGACAGATTAGAAATTCATTAATCATAGATCATAGGCTAAGCTCAGATTAATAAATACGATTTATTATTATCATCGAGAGTGCAAGTAAAATAGCGGTTTGGATTAGAATAAATATTATTTCCTATTGAGCAATTCCACATAAAATAATGATACTATTATTCAACATCAATCAAAAACAGAAGAAATCATGAGATTAAACAACACAGGTAATCTGTGAAAGCATAAAAATAAAACAAAACGATTTCTTGTTAATGGCGTAAACCGAACTATCCAAAACTCTTGAACGGTGAGCTATGTTAGAGATTTGCAAGTTTATTATATCGTCAATATCTAAGTCGACGCAATTGCTTGTAATACAATTTAATCATGAGCCACGGAACTTTTAAATATACCTACTGTAAATGTAAAGGAAGTGTTTGTTCCAAATCCTTCAATTATTTATTAAACTTTTTAACATATTACAATCTACTAGAGTTCTATCGACTACCATTAAAATGAGAAAGGGTGTTGAAACTATTTGTAATTATTATCGGTATTTCACAGATATTCTGTTTTTTATCCAACCCTAAATTCTACAATCTGCCTCTGTCCGAAAAATAAGCTGTAACGTCCTTGCAGGAGACGGGTTTATTATAAGAAATTTTTAAATAATTCAGGATAAGTTCAAAATTTAAAAATATAATTCAGAAAATGTTCACAGCGTTCTTAAAAGAGGTAGGCATTACATAAGAGTAGTTAAAAGAATACTTAAAATAGGTAGGTATTATATACGAGTAGTTGAAAGAATACTTAAAATAGGTAGGTATTACATACGAGTAGTTGAAAGAATACTATGGGATATAATTTGGTTACATTTTCATTGTGTTCTTAAAGTAGTAGGTAAAGTGTATGGGATGTAACACTTAAGTGGAGCAAACATTGGATTAACAAGTAGCAAAGCGAACTGTGCCATTCGCATTTGCCGAGAGAAACGGATTTACAATACCGTTGGTTTCATTTCAATACAAACAGAGTAAGTTGTTGGTCGGTGTGTAAACACTGTAAACTGTATAGTGTTCACATTCGTATAGTATAGTATTCGTATAGTATAGTGGATGAATCGTGAATCGATAATGCCTGCACAGTGCACAGCCTTTTGTCAAGTAGCTACCGATGGAAAATGAAGGGTATTTAAGTAATTTACCGCTAGGATTTGCATTTTCACGAAATGATTCTAAATTTAGTGCCGCTGAAATGAATAACTTGGTCGGGGATCACAGTCATTAGCGATCTTTAACATGCCACGACAAAAGTTTATGAAAAAGTCATTAAAATGAAGGAAACAAAAAAAGGCGTTTAGCGAAGAATTCAGCAAAATCTTAATGAATATTTCTGTAATGGTAACCTCTAAGGCACTGTAGATCAATGCATAGGTTTTCAGATGACTAAGTCGTTTCCATCATGAACTGTGGAGCTTTAAATATACATTCAATTGTTGAAAAAAATTATATATTTTTTTTTTTTTTTTTTTTTTTTTTTTTAAAAAGAAAGACAAACATTCCCAGGTTACGAATAACCCAACAATGTTTGAAAATCTCCTACTACCACCACAGAAAGCCGAAAATGTTGCTTGTGTTGTGATGGAGGACTTAGCCAGCCGAGGAATCGAACACGCGACGCTCGGGTGAGACCCAAGCGCTATGCCCACTCAACCAATGACCGGTATTTTTTGTTTCATAATATACATATTATTTTTTTTGCATTAGCTATGTCATTTTTGGGGATGCTGTGTGGAGGGTCTTTTTAGGAAAAGGAAGGAGAGGAAGTTTTGGGAGACAATATAAATTTTTGACTGATGGTAATTTGGAAGGCACAATGAAAAAAATGGTCTTATCCTTCTGGGGCACTTTCCTATCGGAGGTTGGCTATCAACAGAAAAATATCTACCCTGTAGAGTACAGCCCATAGCACCACAGCGGAACTGCACTCGTACCAGTCACGTAGGTTTTGAAGGCATGAAGTACGATGTCTTTCTCTACTATCAACGTCTTCCATCAATTTTCCCTCGGATAAAATACAACATACCTACGGTTATTAATCCAGGATACAGACGGGTACCTAGTGAAGCTAATAATAATATAATGCATCATATAAATTTAAAATAGAAGTAAAGCTACTGTTTTGGAGAATATAATTTTTGTAACGGAGCGCTTCCACTAAAAGCTTTCCACAGTTATTAATAATTCTCAGATCTCTTATTTATGTTCATGCCAAAATGCACTTTCGCATAATTCAGATATGGCGTGTCTGAAGCACATTTGGTTGATAAATGGTTCATTGGTCTTTGTTAAATGTTCGGTTGTCACTCCTGGGACTCGATTCTCGACGAAGTCATTCCTCTCTAACGAGTGGTTCGACCCACTCGTTGTGATTGAGGAATGACTTTTGATGTTTGGCGTATGTAAGTATGTTCCGTCGACGAGAATCGAAAATAATACAGGGTTTTCCAATAAGAGGTGATATTTTGAATAGCCCGTTATTTCGGTAGATGTTACTTTTGAAGCTGTCATTTTTTGACATTTGATAAATAGAAACTACGCCATTAATACAAATGGAACGATACACGCTTTAACAACGCATTGAAATTATTAAAATTCACTTGAGTGAATCAAATGCAAATCATCTTGAGTGATGAGGCCCATTTCCACCTCGGTGGTTTCGTCAACAAGCAAAATTGTCTCATCTGGGGCTCGGAAAACCCAAGATTTATTGTTGAAAAGCTTCTCTATCCTCAACGTGTGACTGTTTGGTGCGGTTTATGGTCCGGCGGAGTCATTGGACCTTACTTTTTCGAAAATGAGGCAGGAGCAACAGTTACGGTGAATGGATTGCGCTATCGAGAGATGATTAATGATTTTTTATGGCCGGAATTGGATGGTATTGATCTGGACAACGTTTACTTTCAACAAGACGGCGCTGCGTGCCACACAAGCAACGAAACCATTGATCTTTTACGATTGAATACCAAAATAACACCTCTTATTGGAAAACCCTGTAGTTTCGACCAATGTATGTAAGTTCGACGGCGATTGCGAGCGGCCTGGATTGGAGAATCGATACCCTGGACGTATTTCAACGGTATTCTGGAATCTTCAAGGAATGAATATAGAACAAATCGTGGAAAATAGCGCATTGCAGCATTGAGAATAGGTCAGTTGTGTCGTGCAGTTAGCAAACTAAATATTATTTTTATTATTATGTTAATTGAAACGTCCTTTCTTCGCCGCATGATATTCATAGATCAAAAGCAGTTTTGTAACATTTCTTCGCAACCACGAACGAGTTGATTAGAACGGGTTGAGTAGAAATTGCCGCCACGTAATAAGCCAGCTCATAATACGTATTACTAAGTTCAATACATTTGTAATAAAGTTTTTATAAAGACTTTTTTCACAGCAAGGAACAATGCGATTTTTTCTTTTTATTATAAACTGGATAAAAGCTAGACAGCTCATGATGGAAGTGATGTTGCGAACTGAATAGTTGGGTGCAACTAAGAATTCTGGACAGAATAAGCAATTACGCCAGAGCTCATTTTCGAGAATTTTTAGTGAGATATGTAAACAGAAAGATTTCTGGTTTATAATATGATTACACATATTTTTTAAAAGATTCATACCCCATGACGGAATGTCTGCAGAGACAGGCATAGATTTTCTGGTCTATATAAAAAAGGTATAACCCATCGCAAGTCGCGCAGATATAAATAACATCGTCGTCAGCGTTTGAAGGGTTAATAGATTCATGTACCTACTTGCACGTGCTTGTAGAGGATATTTTTAATGAAAGGTAAATGACGCGCTCCATTAACCCAGCGAGCCGTGAGTAATTGCCATCATGACATTAGTTCGTTGTGGAATATAGTCCGGCCCCAAGAGTCACTAGTCGCTAGTACTTTGAGACTTGTCTGCAGTAGTTACTAGTTACCTAGCAGCGGCGGGTTTCTACCGTATAATCAGGTAACTTGGATAATTCCCATTTGATCTAACTGCCAATTTGTGTGATGCTCCAGCTTGTCACGCTAAAGGAAAAATAGGTTGGGAACTTGACTGTTATACTTTTAGTTATTTATGTGAGCAACACACTTGAGTTCCAAGCCCCGACTGTCCGGAGCCAGTGGGACTATGGCATCTTCAATTGAGGTTGGGAGGCAGAATAAAGAGAAGGAGATAGGTAATCTGCATGCTAATAATTCACCAAAAAAATGTTTCATAAAAAGCAGGCGCCAAATATAACAGAAAAAACGGACTGTATCGAGACTTTCGCATTGTGCAATGTGCATGCCCTTTTTAACCAAACGTAACCCAAAAGTGTTCCTCCTTTTTTTAATTTCTGACTGTCCGTCGTGTGCTTGGCGGTCCGTCCTCTCTGCCTACTCCTGCGGAAGACGGCGTGACGGTTAGTCGTTATTTAATAGTACACTAAACTTCTTATTCAGTGAGGTGAAGGTGGGCGTAGTTATTCCCTTCACGATTACTCACAAATAACAATAACTAATGTTAACGATCTATCATTAGTTATTGTAATAGGATATCCAATTATTTGAATAATATATTACTAATTGAAAGCAGTCAGTGACTATGAGCAAAGCATGAAATTTACTCATGTAACAAAACTTTGTAAGTTGTACCACAAAATACTATAATCTAATAATACTAGCGTTCGAACGATCAATAATTCAAGAAAATTAAATACACGTTTGGTTAGGAGAGTAGGTTGTTCATTGTATATGTATATTGTGTCAGATCAAACAAAGTAAAAAGTAATATTACACTTGTAAATCTCTAGAACTAAGTACAATAATACGGAGGTTTACGATCACAGGGGCCTCTCTACAAACATACTTTTGAGATAAACGCAAATAAAGATTGTAATGCTCATATGACCAACTGTATCTCTTAAACGGCTGTATGTAGGAGATGGTGACCGGATCATCATCATCACAATGATAATTCATCACATCTTTAAAAATTTATATAAAGTCATGGAAAGTGATGAAACAAAAACTTTATTTACTGGGTTAAGTAGGTTAGGTTAGGTTAGGTTAATTTTTTTTTCATCGTTTCTAATGACTTTATATCACTTTTTAAAAGTGTGTTGAATTGTCACTGTGTTGAGTTATCATGGAACCGTAGGAGCTTCGCGTCACTAATGAATATGACCTTGGCATTACAGAGCTTAACTCAAAACTACAGTTTTCGTAGTTAGGCCCCTGTGATCTTACGCCCCCGAATATATATGTACTCCTGGGACAATAATGTGGATTCTTCCCATCTTCAATTTTTAACTTAAGAAATACAATATATTGTTGCACTTCTTTAGTTATAAATAATCATTTTAACAGTAATATAATTTTATAAACTATTCTTATGTAAAAGCCCCTAAAAATGGTGCTAAAAAAATAAATATGGTTACGAAATGCTAGCGGATTCTTCACCATAAATGTTAAACTAGATTTTTTTCAATGTTGGTCCAAATTTATGTAAAAACTTTTTTCAAAAAATATATTTACTATGCAAGCTATTTAAGACACCACAAAATTATATTTACTATGCAAGCTATTTAAGACACCACAAAATTATATTTACTATGCAAGCTATTTAAGACACCACAAAATTATATTTACTATGCAAGCTATTTAAGACACCACAAAATTATATTTACTATGCAAGCTATTTAAGAAACCACAAAATTATATATACTATGCAAGCTATTTAAGACACCACAAAATTATATTTACTATGCAAGCTATTTAAGACACCACAAAATTATATTTACTATGCAAGCTATTTAAGACACCACAAAATTATATTTACTATGCAAGCTATTTAAGACACCACAAAATTAATCTTAGATGTCTTTGTTTAAATGAATGTAGAAATGGAACATGGTAAAACACAATTTGTTTTGATCTAAATAATTAATTAAAAATATATTCACGTTCTACAGTTGTATTTAACTGACTAAATAAATTAAATTAATAAATTTGCATGTTAAAAATATATAACTTTGCAATATTATACGATACGTAACTATGAAAAACCAATCAAAATCGTGGGACATGATAAAAACGCAATGTACAAACTTCGACGAAAATTCGGAATTATAATCTTAGGTAGGTATAATTTTCGAGAATTTAAATAGTATAATAAAATCTCTGTTAAAATGTTGCGCAATAATTGAGAACATCGCTTTCACAACTTACTAGACTCGGGCCGTCGTCACATGGGTCGGCAAGGAATCCACATAAACCGAGTGCTGTAGCGCAGTCTTTTGAGGGACTTTTCTGCGCAGGGTCTTACACTCGGTTTATGACGATTCCTTACCGACCCATGGGACGACGGCCTTAGTGTATCTTCTGCCGGAAGAAAAGAGGCATAACGTTATAAAATCTAGTGTAATTATACAACACCATAATATGCTCTTCGGGCTTTTAATTAATAAACAATACACATATGTATATAACAGAAAATAATTAAATAAAATAAAAAAATTAGCATATTAATTAGATATAAAATGTAATAGGTACATTAAAAGCAAATAATAAGCCGGTAGAAAAATAACAACTATAATCTGTGCACTCCTATTAACATTGTACCTATCAACTCCCACCTATCTATTGTAAGTTACTCCCGTCCTACAATGAGTTTAGTCATTTAGTAACTCATGCTCTAGCAAGAAATACAAATATAAAAAAATAAAAATAAATAAATAAAATAAAAACCTCTTTATTTGAAATCGCTGAAATAAATGTAATAGGTAACCTACTGGTACACATTTACAACAACAACAAAATGCAGAATAAAAAAATAAAGAAAATAGTTCAACATACCTGTTAAAAAAATTACCTTAATATACCCATCACAAGACCCATTAAAAACGGGAACGTTAACGAGCACCATGTCGAACAAATTGGCAATAATTTGCTTATTGAAGCCGCACACAACGCGGTGTTTTGAGTCAAACGAACACGAAGCACAGCATAGCACGTGACAATGCCACAGTTTACAGTATAACTTTAGTATATATGGATTATAAAAACATCCACAAAGAGGTGCGGTAATTTAATTATCCACCACTTCCAAACAATATGCGTTGCACAAGCAGACGAAGCACATGTGAAGGCGTGAGGCAACTGGCCGACATAAGCGCTCATGAACAATAAATAATTATTCTTAGTTGCCGCAGTCCATACTAGTCAGTAGTCGGGAGGAGCGGTGACTCAGCAGTCAGCATGTCCAATAATCAACTTCATTTTTGTTGTGACTTGTTTAAAACAATTATGTGAATATCGCACAAGAGTCCCAACTACTCTTAACCATCTGGATCCAGTGAGACTGTAACATCCCCGATAGGGTATTATCAATGTTTTTATTCTCGAAAATATGTAGAAAAAATACGATAGTGAAGGCATTTTTATTTTATTTTTATGTTTAATATAAAAATACTAAGGTGAAGAATACTTCTCTGAAAATTTAAAATGTGCCATTTTCGATTTGCCGCTAAAACGACATGTTAGTTTGGTGACTGGATAAATCATCAAAATGATAATTCATCACATCTTTAAAAAGTTATACATATAAAGTGATGAAACAAAAACTTTATTAACTGGGTTATGTAGGTTAGGTTAGGTTAGGTTTAAATTTTTTTTTCATCGTTTCTAATGACTTTATATCACATTTTAAAGGTGTGTTGAATTGTCGATGTGTTGATTTATCATGGAACCGTTCGTTTTTATTCGCCAATTCGGCGGCGTTGACCGCACGCCAGGCGACGTTGGTGACGGCTGTCTACCAGCCAGTGGCGGTTTCTACGTCATAATGACGTTGTAGCCAGTCGAAACCGTTTCAGAATGTGCGGTTTTACATTGTTTTTTAAATCAATAATTATGAATGAAAATATTAAAATGATATATTTTTAGTACGATAATTATAATCAGAAAAATAAACTTTAAAACGCATTTTTAACGGTATCCATAGTTCATGAAAATACCCCATTGGGGTATGTTGTGAGGTTGAAGGTATAGGTGAGGGGAAAGAGATGAGGAAAAGGAAGGTGGGGAAGTACCTGGCTATAGAGATCTGATCGCCCAACACGGCTGAATACTGATACTGAGAGAATCTTCCACTCTGGATCGTGCCGCAAATATACATTATATTATTTTAAAATTAATATTGTGAAATAACACAAATTAATCAAATGAAATTTACTATCGCACACTGAGACTTGAACTCGTGACTTCCGGATTGCTAGACGAGAGCCTTACCTCGAGACCACGGAGGCATACATTCATCACAAATAATAATAATTGGGCCATTTTTTGTAAAATAAACTCCAGGGCATTTTACAATGAACAACACAATAAAAACCTCCATTAAACAAATTTTACTTCTCGCGCACGTGTGTCAATGTACAACCGTAAAGAGAAAAACACAATTTTATGATGTCAACGTAAAACAAAAATGTATTTGTCATGTGCTTGGTGCAGAGAGTGCATACAAATTTGAAAGTATAATATAAAGGCAGGTAGCCAAAATTCGGGTAAATTTAGGTAGGATTTACTATCAGTAACGTAACGATTTTCAACTTATAAACTATTAATTGAGAATGACGAGACGAGATGACGAGATTAGATGAGGACTTATAAATTCCAAACTAAAACTTACAACCCATCGCTCAACAATATGTGTAGGTATTAACTACTTATGCACGGAAGTTGATTGTAAGAAGTGTAAATATTGTAATGTTACACAAACAGTATTATATTATTTACATTAAGTAAAGGTAGGTATCCACTAATAATCTAGAAGCCCATAACATGTAAGCTATATTAACTAAACATACATATAACGAAATATCCATCATTTACATGCGCGTGGGATGAAAATGAAGAAAATATAGTTACACTTTGTGTTGTTTTGAAGATTTGTGAGAAAGCAAACACTTACAGATATCTCTACAACATCTGCTGCTGTTAGGATATCTTTTGTTAGCAGCTCAGGGAAATCCTCTACAAATCAAACCATTTACAATTAAGTACATATTACACATATATACATCTAAGTTCCATTGCATATATTATCTAAACTTACTAAAAAAACACAAATTATATTTGCCCTAAAAACTCGAAGGGTGAAAATTTACACAGATTTTGGTATCTGCAATTATTTATCATCCCACAATTTCATTCCCATTGTTAACTATGGAGCTTTGAAATATCAATCACAAAGTAGCCCAAGACACCAAATTGCTGGTTCCGTATGTTCGGGCAAATCAAAAAAGTTTAAATTAACAAACGAGTGTCACTTGAGACATTTAACATAATTACAAAACGCTCTGTGTGAATATGTAGGATGATCATGATTATCGGTACGGTTCAACTGAGATAAGAAACCAACACCAAAAAACATTCAAAGGCAAGAAATTAGAAAGCGGGTCGGGTTCCTTGGTTAACTTTACAATGAGGACTTGCACTATCTAAATCTAAGCCGATCTGACCCGGAACGCCATTGATTTATAAACTCAGTAATCACCATTGCTATGAGTGCTTACCAATTATAACGAATTAACACTATTTCACTGGTTCACTAGTTTGGAGAAATCCCGCTAGGATAGTGATTGTGTCTATAAGCAAATATCAATTAACATAGTAAATAAAGTGGCCGAAAAACTCAAAGTGAAAACTGACACAAAGGCAGACAGACGTTTTTGCATCAAAGTTGGCGTAGCATAAATATTGTATTATCATTACTAGCCAATTATTATAAACTCGTTGAAAGTTGAAAAAAAAAATTAAGATTTTAATAAGAATTAACAGCTGTGTGTGCTGCCACAAAAAAATGTTATTAAAAAAAAAAAATTTGTATTGTTTATTATGAAGAAGTCCAATACACATTTTTATGTTATTACGAAATACTCTTCGCAAGGCAAAAAGCAGAGGAATATATATACAATATACATATATCATTATATTATACTCTTATGCAGATACTCTTCGCAAGGCAAAAAGCAGAGGAATATATATACAATATACATATATCATTATATTATACTCTTATGCAGATACTCTTCGCAAGGCAAAAAGCAGAGGATTATATATACATATATCATTATATTATACTCTTATGCAGTAAACTACTATCATGGGGTCTAAAATGTAACTAGACAAGCTTAAGATAATGCCATATGTATTCCATCAAAACCTTGTTCAGAAATTATCTTCCTGGTGAATGTTTTTGCGCAATTGATCATTGCTATATAATATATTCAAGTGTAGTAAGTTTGTTCATTCTTTTCTTTCATTTCAATTGTGTCTCATTTCGTGTTATATGCTTTGCTATAATTGGATAATAGTCTAATAACAAATGTAATAAATAAACCAGGGGGTAAGTTTCTAAGGTTCTAAAGGTTCAAAAAAAGGAATGCGTGAAATAACAAAAGAAAATGATTAATATGACAATAGTGAAAAACACTTTGACCGTTCATCGAATACGTGAATTAAGTTTTTATGCTAACGGAACATAAAGCATACAATAATTATAAAAATGCAGTTATTGTATAAAACACCTGTGTAAAGAAAATAAAATAGGCTTTGCATTTACTTTTGCATTATTTGTTTGGCTTGGCAAGGCTGAATATAAAACAACATTGAAGCCTTCAATAGATATACTGCAGACATTATTTTAATCATAATTATTCTTGATAAATGATGATGCATTATGTAGATATCTTCTCATTTGGAGTGCATGTAAAGCCAGGTTCCCACCTATTCTGAAGATGGCTTAGAGTTACAATATTATATGTCCAATTTTGGCCTAAAATGAGTTTAGTACTGAAATGTACCAACGAAAGCCAATATTGCATCTCCTAAACCTAGCGTCCCAAAGATATAAACATATTGAAAATATTTGTAAATCCGCATAGAAATGTTTTTTAAGAGCACACATATTGTACCTCCTTAACTTGATATTTATTTTTATTTTTTGGAATGACTTAATGAGTAAAAACCTTAAAAAGTAATATTTAATTATTGAAGACAATATTAGCGATTCTTAAACGAAAATTGGGTTCAAGTCCTAGATGTGACCGTATCTTTTTCCGATTTTTCTGTTTCAAATTTTCGTCTAAGAATCGCTAATATTGTCTTCAATAGTTAAATCATATTTATCTTTACGCTAAACGAAATTAGATGCCAAAATACTGTATTTACATAAGGTACAGATACTGTAATGTGTAACTAAAAACTTGTTGTTATATCAAAAATCTAATGTTTCCAGGTTTGCAAACCTTCAAACCTAGTTTTCTCAATATTTTGTTTTATGGAGATACAATGTTTTAACTAAAGCCATCGCGTATGACCTATAGCATAGAAAAAATAAAAGTCTACTCAACTTTGGGTTTCTATCGCATAGAAGGCATATTCTCACTGATCTATTTCATAGATTCTATGAAATAAATCATAGAATATATCAGATGGGATTCCAGCTTTATTTGTGGTAAAATAAACAAATATCAATGACATTTACAATAATTATTCTTTAAGAAACACAAATTAGGCTTACTTATCTCCATCACGCGATTAAAGAGAATTATTGATGAGTAAGCCCGTTATAATCCGTTAATTCCTTATCTCAATATTGAATAAATATTCGAATTAAGTACCTACCTACCTGCCTGTTATAATAAGTATCGATTTCCCGTTCAATATCAGTAAAAATAATAAACAAAACATTTAATCAGGCCGGTGTAGTGTGCCGTTATTCATGAAAGCGAAATTATTATAGAAATGATAACACAGGTAAATTAAAATACATCAACGAGCGGCTTATCATTTGAATATTCAATTAAGCGTTCATTATTTACAGCCCCATTGCGTGCCGTTCAAATTCATTGAGCGACGGAAAGTGGCGGTGCAATGCATGGGGCGGGGTAGGTCGGGGCGAGTATGGGCAAAGGTCGAGGTCACAGGAGAGGGTGGCAGGGCGAGGTGGGGCAAGGGGGGCGGGAGGTAGGAGTGACCCCATGCGAGGGGTTTCTAGCCCCGCAGCGGGGGGTTTCATGCTGTTCATTGCGACGGAATGCTTTACATTTACCATGCACGACAACATCACAGATCTAAATTTAAATTTAACATTTCATGTGGTACAATGTTTGATAGGTTTTTAAAATTTTATTTTCTATGATTTGCGTTGACATAATCATATTTCATAATGTTTTGGCTTTATCTAAATGACTGGTAAAATACACAAATTTGATCATAAATATGTACAACGAGATTAAAATAGTATCAAAACGCACTTGTGAAACCTTGCAAAAAAATACACCCGAATATCATCCGCTATGCACTCGCACACATCAATAATAATAATAACAATATAATAAATTATTTTTAATAAATTTATAATGGATTATTTTCCCATTTGATCTCTGGTGAGTTGACGTGTTGACCTTGTACTGTCTTGTATTTATTATGCTTATATAATGCACTTGCATAATGTGGATTGACTAGATGATCATTTGTGGAAAAGTGTGTGTAAAAGTTTAGTTTTTCCTGTGGGGAAGATTTAACCCGGACATAATGTCGAAATAATGTAAATAGAAATCGACAGAAATTTTCGAGACTTTTTGATTGTTTTTTATTTTTAGCACTGTAAGAATACGATAAGTTTTCAGAAAACAATCCAAAATCGAGATTATCCGGGTGCCTTTGAACTTGTAATAAACAATAATTGTCTAAAATCTAATTTATACAATCGATTAAAATCTGAATCAAATAAACTAGTGAGCGCTATTGAAATCAAATCAGTATAGAAGAAATGATTTTCTGTTAAAAATCATCTTCCTGGCATATTAAAAATGCATTTTTTGTCCGTCTTTCAAATGCGCCACAATGTTAGAGGTTCTACCATTGCGTATTGTTTAAAAAAAGATTTGAAACATTGCAAAAACAACAACGAGAAACAACCCCGAAAGGTAGATGAAAGATAAACTACAATCTTTTCAGTGAGAATCTTTTTTTTTTTCAAAGCTAATTTACACCCTATTCGCATTGGGAGTCGAAATGGTTCCGGTTTCTTTTTTCGGCCAGAGAGAAGGCACTTTTTTATGATAGTGAGAATTTTGTTCACGTCCAGTATGAACAGTACATTGGGAGTCATTTTAATATCGAGCGGTGACCCTTTTTCCGATTTTCAAGAGGTATTTTGAGGAAATTGGTAGTATTAGGGAAAACACTTAAAAATGTAATACGCATCTGAAAAAATATTTATTTTCACATCTACTTACAAGAATTTTGTTTGTGCTTGAAAATCGCGAATATTTGAAGAAAAATTACGACACGCCACTGCTCCCTCCAGGGGAAAACGAATAACCTCTATCTAGGACATCTGGGTTATAACCAAAACTGGCATTTTGTAGAGTCGTGGCTCGCATCTAAGACAAAGACACCGACGATTCGGAGTGAATATTAAACAAAGCGGCAGGATTTGCCCCACATGTCATTTCCCGCTGATGCGTGCCCCCACCACCGCATTGCCCCACCGCCCAAACAGAGCAGCCAGCCAGAGAATGTTGATAGATAAACTTACCCCGAATTTGAGCAATGTGACACAGTTTTGACAGAACATGTGGCGCCGGAATCGTGAGAGGAAGTTAAATGAGCTTATTTCCGACCCGCTATCATGTTACATTAAAAAATTATATCGATTGGCGTGAGAAAGTCTGTGATGTTTAAGAGGCCCATACAATATTGAAGACAGGAATGGTAAATTACAGTCTTCCTGGCGAACGAACATGCCTGAAATACGAAATCCTCAAAGTGATCATTTTGTTTCACATTAGGATCAGTACCATTCGTCTATCCAAGGGATACATATTTCATAAATGGGTTGTTAGGTAAGTGTATGATATAAAGAAACTGATAGAGATACATAATACAGGCTTATTTCGAAAAATTATACAATAAAGTAATAGGTACAGAATTTATACTCATTGGGAGAAAGAAGTACAGACCACCTGGCGGATATTGGATACAACAATAATTATTCAAAACATAAAGGCCATCTCAACTCAAGCACGAAAAAGAGAATTCGCATCCACCCTGGATCAGACGATAAAGTTTAACATCCAATTCCGCGTGACCACTCAAACTTTCCTATCTTAACAACTTGGGGGAGACATTATTAACTAGTTTTGTGAAAGAATGTAGGCACCTTTTATCAGATGTTATATCTATATCATCCTGTTTAAAGTGTTCCTAATACTTCCTCGTTTTTAGTATTCTTTAGGTACTGACACATTTCTAAAGTTTTCGACCTTAATACCGTTGCAGAAATCAGTATTCAATCTTCCATTACGAACAAAGCATAGAATGAATATACCAATTCAGCATTCGATAACGAACCGATACATAACCGCTGAAATAATTGCAAAGATTATTACTTACATTGTTTTTATTACAAAGTACTGCAGTTGTTGTGAACGTAACCTGTTTACCGGTAAAATAAATAATTGGTATGAATTAATGGCTCGTTGTTGCATGGGTGTTCTAGTTCCTCCAGTAACACCGTTACACTCGCGTTCGTGCGAGAATACGGAGTAAGGTGATGTGCTTAATCAGGTCATATTCAGTAGATACTCCGGACCTACACAAGTACACAGTATTCAGTTTCAGTACTCAGTACCTTCCGAACCTCCCACCTCCTAACGAGGTAACATAGCGGTAAGGAAACGTCGATATCATTCTACGTAGGTATTATTCAAACAAATGGCAGAGATAAATCTATATGGTGCAAGTTTGTAACGTTTCACTTAAACCGATGCACTTTACTCTAACCGTCTTACTCATAATCGCGATATAAATATATATACGTTCGAATAAGGTCGGGATAGCGAAAAAAGTTACTCATAATCGCTGCGGATACGTATAACAGCTGTATTAGTAGCTGTCAGATTTACATCGCCTGGTCCCTTAGTATAGCGTCAAGGGAGACCGGATAAATCATCACAATGATAATTCATCACTTTTTTAAAAAGTTATATAAAGTCATGGAAAGTGATGAAACAAAAACTTTATTAACTGGGTTAAGTAGGTTAGGTTAAATTTTTTTTTCACCGTTTGTAATGACTTTATATCACTTTTTAAAAGTGTGTTGAATTGTCACTGTGTTGAGTTATCATGGAACCAGCGTCAGGATAGCGCCGGCAATATGAGGAATGCATGAATTTTTTGACGTTTTTAGCGAAGTTTGATCAAACTGTCGCGTAACGAAAAATTAAAAAAAAAACAGTAATAACCATTTGCAGGACTATCAGAAGGATATTTTAAAACGAAATAACGATTTACCAAAGCAAATACGGGACACAAAATGGAATTAGCCGGATTTCTATGCAAATAAAAAACAGATGGGGTCAATGACATTACAAATGTCATCTGAAAAAAGTTACCAACCAAACTAAAAATACGAAAATGACTGAGTTTTTGAGGTTTGGAACAAAGTGACTGGTATCACTGGCATGAATATTACATGTTTTTAAATTGTGAAAATAATGTATGCATCTGTTGTTCGTCCAGCCAAATGTTCAGTGTTCAGTGTTCTCTTGTTAACCAAATAATTATATCCGTGGCCTAATCAACGTTAATATCTTTAAAGATGCTGTAGATTCTAATTTGTTTTTATCAATGACCATTTCTTATCATTATTATTTAATTATTTTGCTACCGTGTTTATATTTATTAATAGACGTATTTTTTTTGGTTTGACTGAGGATTGACTCTTCCTCCCCAGGGAATGGAGTCAACCGCGCTAACAACTGCGCCAAATCGCAATTACGCAGGGAATATTATTTCGTATTTTAACTGCTGCAATGTCATAAAATTTCAGAGAAATGCGTATATGACTGCCTGTGTATGCGTGATAGCCATAATATATTAGGTAGTAGGAGTAACTACTGAGTTTCAGCTCGACCCAATGTTGGGAAGTGGGTTAATTTCTGCTTCCAAGATTTGCAATAATTTATTCAAGAAAATAAAATTAAAATTCAGATAGATGTATTTAAAACTAGAAAAATATATTTTTAAAAACGATTGAGTTGCGATAATGCGAGATCTGAAAATAACTCCATTATAGCGAATCAAAAATTTTGTAAACTTCATTAGATGCGTGTATGTAGCTTCAAGTACCCATTTACATTTACGTACTGCTACATCTTTTGACAATGGTGTATATAATTGAATCGTTGATCTATCACCCTCGCTTTGTTTGAACGGCCGTGAATAATCTATATACAATAGAGTAACCATCGCCAGTCAAGGTAAAAAGTAATGTTATAATGAAATTAAAATAGCCAAGGCAATAACAGTGATTAGTCAATGTTAAAGGGAATTATTAGTATAGGCGGGTCTATAGAAAGCTTTGTCTCTCACCGGATATAACAAAACAGGGCTTTATTAGTAAATTCAGAAACGCTGGAACGAAATAGGAAACATGAAAGAAAAAAGGTCAAAACATAACAATATATATTACATACAACCTTAACAATAATTCTAGGAAAGGTTAGAAAAAACAATGCGTCATTTATGATAAAAATATACCTCTACCAATTAGAAACGCGATCCGAGTGGGTGAAATTGGGGAGACTTTTCACAAGGCGGGACCCCAAACGGTTTTAGTTTATTTTATTTATTTATTTATTTATTTATTTAGACGCCGTAAAAGGCTTTTACAATATACATGATTTATGTTTACAGTGGTTCACAGGAGCGAAACAGTATTATGTTAAACAGAATAATTACTGAGAAATTATGTTGAAAGTTAAACAAGAATAACATCTGGTATACATAGGTACAATAGCATTTTTATTTTCAATCCGTACAGTAGTTTAGTATTGAGGTTATTGTTACCTTCAATATTGAATTTGGTTGAATTTGCTGAGAACTAAGAGTTAGCTCTATTGAATCAGGGCTGTCAGTAAGACATCTCATAACAATTTTGGGAAAAATTATAGTTTTGATTAAGTATGTAAAATTATTAGATAACACTCTTCTGTCTGATATCTAATGTAAGTGCATAGTTTAGGTTCTGTGATAACTTATGAATAGAATGGTATTATGCCTAATAACATTGATAATTACGACAGAGGTTTGTTATTATAGCCTTCTTATAACTATATTCCGTGCAGTTGAACACATCTACTACTTCTGAGAAAGCATTGCCAACTGCATGCAATCTAGGTATAAGCGAGTTTCTAAATGACTCAGTCCTGATATTGTTATTGAAATTAAAAAGAATTTTGGATCGAGTGGTTCTAGTGGGTATATGGAAGGTAATTAGGCTTAATATATCAGGACTGTCTATAATACCATTGACAATTTTAAAAATAAAAGTCAAATCGGAAATAAGTCTTCTATCTGAGAGTTTAAGTAAGTTTAATTCTTTCATCAAGTGATTGTAATTTATTGATTCTATAGGTAGACCGAGTTTATAGTTAATGTATCTTAGGAATTTATGCTGAATTTTTTCAATAGAGTCGGAGTGGATTTTAAAGTAAGGACACCAAATAGGAGAATTATATTCGATTTGACTTCGAACAAGTGAGGAATATAAGATTTTTAGTGTTGAAATATTTTTAAAGTCTCTGCCATTTCGGAGAATGAAGCCGAGCATTTTTAATCCTTTGTTGGTGACTGTTTCTACATGTGAAAGAAAGTTAAATTTTGAATCGAAAGTAATGCCGAGATCGTTAATTTCACTTACAGAGGCGAGAGAAACATTATTAATTTTGTATTGATAGTTAAGGGGTTGTGTTGTTCTGAAAAATCTTATAATGTGGCATTTACTAATATTGAGATAAAGTTTGTTAGTTTTGCACCAATCTTGAAGTTTATTTAAATTTAATTGAATTTGAATACAGTCATTTATTGTTTTTATAATTTTAAATAGTTTAAGGTCATCGGCAAAAAGTAGCACTTCTACATTTTTATCAAATACAGTAACAATATCGTTTATGAAAAGGAGAAACAGTATTGGGCCTAAATGTGACCCTTGGGGTACACCGCTAGTAGCTATGAATTTGTGTGAAAGGTTAGAATTATTTTTTACTTGTAGATTTCTATTTGTTAAGTAGCTTTTTATCCATTCCAATAATTTAGCCTCAATTCCGATTTGACTAAGTTTATTGAGAAGAATTTTATGGTTAACTTTGTCAAACGCTTTTACAAAGTCTGTATATATTGAGTCGACTTGGGTTTTGTTTTCGAGTGAACATGCTATAAAATTTTCGTATAAGGAGAGATTTGTTAGTGTGGATCTGCCTGGCATAAATCCATGTTGATTAGTTACAATGATGTTGTTAATATGTATGGAGATTTTATCGAGGATAAGTTTTTCAAACAGTTTGGGGATAGTTGAGAGCATGCAGATGGGTCGGTAGTTAGTGACATCATGAATATCGCCTTTTTTAAATACAGGTGTTAGATAGCAATTTTTCCATAGGTCGGGGAAGCAGCCAGAATTTAATGATTGGTTAAATATATGACATAGTGGATTGGCTATTATTGATGCACAGTTAATTAGAAAGGCAGGACTAATTTTGTCAGGACCCGCTTTTTTCTTTAAGTCGAGTGTTTTTATTTTGCGTATAACATCAGGAACATTTATATGTAAAGCGGGAATGTGGACCGATTCCTTTGGATGAAAGGGTGGAAGTTGAACATTTGGGATATCATTATCGTAAACATTTTTGAAGAAGTCGGCAAACAAATTAACGATGTCATTAGTATCACTACTACCTTTCCCTTCGAAATACATGTATGTTGGTAGGCTAGGTTTGTTTTTTCTTAGTGAGTTTACATGTGTAAAAAAGTTTTTGGTATTTGAAGGAATAGACTTTTCTGTGTTGAGTATGTATGTTTGATATAATTTTTTGGAGAGCTTTTTACAGTCAGTTCTATATTTATGAAATATTTTGTAGTCAGAGATAGAGTTGCTCTCTTTGAAATTTTTGTGCCAGATTTTTTTGTTAATTATTAAGTGTTTTAAGTCATTATTAAACCATTTGGGGAACTTTGATGGTTTGAATTGAATTAAGGGAACATATTTTTCAATAGCCGTGTTGATGATGGAGTAAAAAGATTCAAGATTTTGGTTAACATTTGTGTTTTTGTCTAAAAAGGACCAGTCTGTACTTTCTAAGTATTTTGTTATCAGTGGATAATCTGCCCTTGCAAAATTGTATGAATATTTAGGAACACTATTAGAGTAAATGTTTAGGAAGTTGTTAGTAATGGTGATGTTTAAGGGAGGATGGTGGGAATCTTCGGAAAGAAGGGGGTCTATGGATTTACATAATTTTACTGAAGGATCGCTACTAAATGCAAGATCTAGTAAGTGGTGATTAGAGTTGTATACATTATTAATTTGTTTAAGACCTAGGAAATTTGACATATTTATAATTTCACGAGCATTAGCAGATGTATTAAAATGAGTTGTTGAGTTATCGCTATGGGTAATCCAGTCTATATTGGGAGTATTGTAGTCGCCGATTAGCAGCATTCTAGCTTCCGGATATTTGAGCTTGAGGGCCTCTACATCTTCAATGTGGTTTACGTAAATTTGTGTAATTGATCCGGGAGGAATATAAACACATCCAAGAATGATTTTTCCTAGGTTCGTCTTGAGTAGTAGGAAAATTTGTTCTATATTTTTGTGTTTGCATTTTAGCCTGGATGAAGTTATAGATTTGGTGACTGATATTAATACACCTCCTCCTCTTGATTTGGTGCTGGTGGCGGTACTTCTATCTAAGCGGTAGGTGTTGTGTGAAGTGAAGCCTAGTTCTTCTGTGTTAAAGGACGGATCCAACCAAGTTTCAGTCAGGAAATATATATGAAAGGGATGGATTGGAATCGATGATCTTAGCTCATTAAGTTTTGTGCGGCAGCCTCTGATATTCTGATAGTAAGCCATGATAGGTTTTAGTTTTTTGGGTTACTATTTACAATAACAGGTTTATTATTTTTGTATTTTATTGTGAGTCCAATCTCACCATCTTTGGTTCTTTGTTCTAGTGTTAAACGTAGCTTGGTGAGATAGTTTCTTTGAGCTGGGGTTTGGTCTGAATAAATTTTAATACCGGGGTATTCGGTTATGTTGTTCTTTTTCTTCAGTATGTCTATGGCTTGGATGGAACTGTCAAGGATGACTTTAAGAGGTCGAGGTTTGTCAGGTTTTGTGATTCCCAGACGAAAAGTTGTTATGTTGGCTCGGGTGATGGATGAGTTAAGAGTTGTTAGTGTGGTTAAGATTCTCGTTGTATCATCAGTATTTTTTTCTATATGGGAACTGGCTGAGCTTTCAGGGAAGTTAAAAATAATTATGTTTTTTGACCGTTTTTTCCTCTCTTCAAGCTCATCGGCAGCTTCACACATTGATACAGTTGATGAGTTTGTGGATTCTTGTGATGAGTTTGAATCTATCAATTTTGAAGAGACCATGTGCTCGTACGACTTGACCTGTCCCTCGAGAATTCCAACTTTTACACCTACATCCAACATAGTGCCAGAGAGGTTGGATAGTTTATTGAGTAGTTTGGTCATCTGATCTTTAGTTAGTTTTAAAGCGGGATCCGTTATGTTACTGTATAGAGCACTAATTTCTTCTTTCGCTTTATTGATATAAGAAAGAGCATCTGTGGCACTCATCTTGCAAGTTGGAATTTATAAAAAAATTTTATTTTATTTTATATAATATAGCGGTGACAACCCTGCACTTGAGTTGTCTGTGACAAGTTAGATGGGCTATTCACTTGCACACTTCGATACTCTGAATGTGTATGTCAGTAGTACTTCCTTCTGTATGGCGTTTGTTTGTGTGTGTCTAATGCGCTCTGGTGACAGTTGAGATTTGAGATATTAAGTTATAAATAAAGAGTTACCAGTTAGGCAGCTGCAACTATTATTTCACTGTTTAAGTTTAGATTTTAGTTGAGTTTTTGTAATAAAAATCACTACATAGAGTCCTTAGATTAATGTTTACTGTTAAATTTTGTGGAGCAAAAAAAGTATGTGTTCACTGTGACACTTGGTATTGTTATTGTATGTTATTGTATGTTCTTGTTATGTTATTGTTATTGTATTGTTATTGTATGTTCTTGGTATGGTATTATAATATGCAGGTGTCTACGAAATAGCTAAATAAGCTAGGTTTTCAAAATTCAATATATTTACCTGCTTTATGTGTAATAGAAAATGGTAAATTTTCACAAAGTGAAATATCTACAGAACTACATCTACAAGTGAAATAACTAAGTAGATATATAATGTAAAAGATCTATTATTATCTTATCTGAGTAGAAACCCGGTTATATAAAAGCAAGAAACTTGATTTCTGATTCCCTACCAATATTTTTGCCTAGGTAATACTTATGCATTTTTTGTATGAATGGTAGGTTCCTCTTATGTTTCAAATTTCTACTTGGCAATGTTTTTAATATTATTTTTTTTTCGTGTAAGTAGAGGCAAGTACTTAGAAAAACAAAGCAACCATTTATTCACTTAATTCACTCAAAATTGTCCCACGAAAAAAAAAGTTTTTTCAAAGTTAAGAAATAATTTCCCAGAAACCGGGAAATTGAATGACACGCATTCACTTCATTTCGATTACCCTCCAAACCCCGGCAGAAAAAGCGGTTTTCATTCCAAGAAAAACAAAAATTGGTTTTATTAGACAAAAATAATCTCGTGGGAAAGGGACTGTTCTAATTGTATCTCTATCCTGCATGGACTTTTGATGTAAATCATTTTTAAAGCATGCTTTGCTGACCCTACGATGATCCCTAAATAAGTGACCAAATAATATGATACCATAACTAATATTTAAATACGACATTTTTAGCAGGTATAAAATATAAACATAATACTAATTTGAGCTCAGTTAAAAATACGATAATTGCGTTGACTTTCAAATGTCCCAAGAAATGTCAAAGAAAGAATGTCCCTAAAGCTCGGCGTCAAAAGGGAGAAGGTATTATAGCAACCCCTAAATGAAAACCATAACATAGGAAATCATTTTTGCGCGTGGGTCGAAGTAGCAATTGGAGGGCTTAGGATAATCGGGTAATATCTACAGTTAGATTAATTGATTTCTCAAAAATTGATAGACTAATAAACTCTAATTGGAATTGAAGACAAGATGTACAAACCATTGTTATAATGGAATTAATTACACCCTATAAATTGGAATCTATCCATCTTTACAATCGTTATTATCATGAACCAGACGAATATTCATTTCCAGCAAAGCGACGAAATGAAAATAATGACGATGAAAGAGAATCATTGTTTGTTATCGAGTTGTGATTTCAAACCAATGACAATAAAAGAAAATCATTGTTTGTTATTGAGTTGTGATTTCAAACCAATGACGATGAAAGAGAATCATTGTTTGTTATCGAGTTGTGATTTCAAACAAATGACGATGAAAGAGAATCATTGTTTGTTATTGAGTTGTGATTTCAAACCAATGACGATGAAAGAGAATCATTGTTTGTTATCGAGTTGTGATTTCAAACAAATGACGATGAAAGAGAATCATTGTTTGTTATTGAGTTGTGATTTCAAACCAATGACGATGAAAGAGAATCATTGTTTGTTATCGAGTTGTGATTTCAAACAAATGACGATGAAAGAGAATCATTGTTTGTTATTGAGTTGTTATTTCCAACAAATGACGATGAAAGAGAATAATTTTTTGTTATCGAGTTGTTATTTTAAATAAATGACGATGAAAGAGAATCATTGTTTGTTAATGAGTAGTGATTTCAAAAAAATGACGATGAAAGAGAATCATTGTTTGCTATTGAGTTGTGATTTGAAACAAATGTTTCTTAGCTGATTGGTAGAGGAGACGTGGCATGCTATTGAATATAAAGTAACCACGTCATTCAGAGATTACCACATTCTAAACAGTGGACATTTATTAATTTGTTATTAAAAACATCACAAAAAGCTGGGTTTGACTTCCTACCACAATATTATTCATTAGATAAAGCGGATTGTTAAAATGACACGTTAGAGATAAACATAATGCCCTCCGTTGAGATAGCATGTCTTGTAAAACAGATTCGTGTAAGTGTAGGGAGTAACGATTGGTGGTTTGTAGTTTGTAAATGAGGAAACTTGATTTATAACACGTTTAATTTTATCTATCTATGTCTAGAACATGAAATTAGATTTCGCTTTCAGCTGACAATCTACTTTAGGTTGGTCACTAATATTTTGTTTGAGGCTCCAGGACCAAGGAGCTTACAACTCTATTACGGAGATCGTCGGGAGCTTTGTTAGGAATAATATAATAAATACATATTATTGTAACGGTAAACTCATAAACTGCGTAGAATCTTACGAGGAAAACTGAATAAAAAAATGGTACGTACACAGTCCCATTTAAATAAATTCGTTGTAAATGTTAACATAATAGCACAGTAGCTTTATGTTATAAATGTACAAAACTTGAATCTCGTGAGAGTAAATAATGTATTATCGATGTGATAATATAATTATAATACACGATGATGGTGTGGGTACTTCCCACCAGGGATCCTAAACCGGTGAAACACGACTGACGAATAAATAAGAATGACAAATTTAAGAATATCCATGAATGCAATCTCCATAATCGAAACAGGTGACACGTTAATTAAACACTACTCTCTAATGGTAATCTCTGGCATTGTAAAAGTAGCACAGCCTTTTTGTACCGAACCTTTAGTTTAACACTACTATTTTCAGCTCGCAACGAAATTTACAATATGAGATATTCTTTGTAATATTAATTTTACTATCAAAAATAAGACGAAACTTCATAAATATTGTGAGTTATTTAGAGTGAAGCAACATCATTTCAATTGTGAGCTACGGAGCTTAAGAAAAATCCATTCCGTTTAAAAAATAAGGCGAGACGAGTGTTCACACATGGCTGAAGCCGCGTAGTAATGAACCGTAGGAGCTGCGTGGACAAACGTGCCGAATTCCCATTGTTACAGTTGTCTCACAATTTAATCACTTAAAATAGTATGTAATATACATGTTTGCAGCACATTCCAGTATATACACTCAGTGTCGCGCTGGTGTAAGATCACCATTTAGAATTGAAACGGCGCTTGAAATGGCTTTAGCCGTATTTAATGACCATATCTGAATAGCCGGGTTTCCACACGTTCCTCTCCCGCATCTCCTTCACCTCCCCACCACCTTCAGCCTTACACATACCCCAATCGGGGATGGCATCGTCACACTGGATTCCAGATGATTGAGAACAGTTGGGAGACTCTGTTGAAACTCTGTACGTAAGTTAAGAATGAAAAATATGTATATTTATTTTAACTTAATAACAATAAAAATTGTGAATTCCGGTGATGTATGCGTCTCTTAAATTTTTATTTATTGAAATGCTGCAGAACGGGGATTCCCTAAGAAAAATATGGAGTAGGTTCCTACCGCTGTAATCTGTACGACTGTAAAGTAAGTATATAATAAAATTGTGTTTGCACCGACATAATATATTATCTGAACCGGTTCCGTGATACCTTTAACCGTATTTGTTTCCCGCTCCACCACGACTCTCGACTTTTGTGTGAATGTACATAATAATGTTATTTTTTCTTCCGGGATAGTAAATATACCGAATTAATAAAAATTGAGTTACGAGGACTAGACTCACGTGACACGTATATGATCTGGAAGTAATAATAAATTGTGAGAGAGTGACTCTTTTCTTTGAATATAATACATATCTCTCGTAAAATAAATATCGCTATTCTCTATACGACCTGATATCTCTCACGGATAAAGTATGCAATGATAATTCAACTCCACATGGCGTCACGATATAAATAATTCAACTCAAATAACTATTTCAGTAGGGGGCAGGAACTAAAGCTGGAAGCAAATCCTTACTTTGGAAAAGTTCAGATATATTATGATATTAAATATGATTGAAATAATAAACAATCACATATGAAAGTTTTTTTTTAACTAAATTGAAATTTTTATTTTATCTAATAACAGTGTTTCAATTAATATTCATTTATTGTTTACTGGCTGACGTGTACCCGGCGTTGGTGGGGGTTATCCTTAGGAAGTAGACAAGCACCATCAATGACTTTTCTGTAAGCCTTCTTAAGATATACAATACCGTAGTACGAGTACATTATGTTGATGTATCTCAGCCAGCGTTAGTAATGTGCCGGAAAATATTTTTTTACGACTTAGATTACAGAACCTCGATTTTGTCTACTTTATTTAAATATAAAATGCATGTTTTATATATATAAACCTTCCGGAAGAAATTCTGTAAATGAAAGTGAAAACCCTATCAAAATCCGCTGCGTAGTTTAGAAGAACTAAGCGCACAGACAGACGCCTAGCGACTTTATTTTATACTATTTAGAGATTAGGAACATTTAACAGAGTGATAACAATAAAATATTATATTGATAGAAGAAAAATTAATGTTAAGGTCATCAATCCCATCATAAAAACTTCTTATCGTGCCTTGAACGTTGCATAAATTATTATATTTCATTATAAAGTAGAAAAGAAAAGAAAAAAAAATAATAGTAACAACAATTGCAAAATCAAGGGTAGGTAATAACAATTTTAAGGCGATGCACTACGTAGTAATGCAAAATCATGTGTTTTTAGTTTGAAAATTTGGTCGCCTACAAATGTTTCAGATGCTTTAATTAAATACTGCGAGTAGAATACATCCTGGCCTTTGAAATAATCGAGTATTTTTTAGATAAGTCCTTTTATAAGCCCAGAAAAAAAAAATGTAAAGGCCTATGAAAACTGCTTTAAAGTTCAAAATCTCCTACTTACGAA
Source organism: Hesperophylax magnus (assembly GCA_026573805.1). NCBI lineage: Eukaryota > Metazoa > Arthropoda > Insecta > Trichoptera > Limnephilidae > Hesperophylax > Hesperophylax magnus. Next base: position 360,957 of record JAIUSX010000035.1, read on the forward strand.
CCCATTTTCGGTTATGATTTTAGTGCATAATGTGGCAAATTAAGTTATTTATTAAATGATCGGAAAATAATTAAATATTTATGCCTGAACATCCAAAAAATAAAATAAAAGGCACTTTTTGGCCATGTTTTTTTCTTGCATAAATCAAAACAGGTGGATGGTGTTAAGCGGGAATTTAAGCCTTATCACCATCTACGTAAGGTTTGTTATTGATAGCGGCTCGATTCAAAATATTACACGACGTAGTGCATCGCCTTAAGACTTGTTTATTTTACAAGTGAAATATATATATTATATTGATATCAACATTCATTCTTTTCCGATGAAAATGCTAAAATGATAGATAAATTTATAATTTTTATCTTCTTTCCTACATAATAATTGTCGATGAACATGACTAAAACTAATCTTGCACTAAAAACAGTCCAAACCTTGAAATAAGTTTTTTTGCTTCAAAGCGATGCAATGCAAAGTAACGCAAAATCACGTATTTTTGGTTTGTAAATTTGATCTAGAAATAGAAATATTATAGATGCTCTAATTAAATACTGCAAGTAGAACATATCTTGGCCTTTGCTGTAAGTGAGATTTTTTATAAGCCTAAAAAAAATAAAGTATGAGGCCTATAAAAAATGCTTTGAAGTGTAAAATCTTTTACTTACGAGCCCCCTTTTCGGATATGTTTTTTTTTATCATGCAGCAAATTAAGTGCTTTAAATTATGATCGGAAAACATTTTAATATTTGTGTCTGAATTTCACAAAATAAAATACTCATTTTAGCGATGTTTTTTACATAAATCAAAACAGGCGGCTGGTGGTTGGGTTCGAAATGTTTCTGTTACTATAACAAGATATTCCTCCTAGCAAGTCGATTTCTTAAAATTTTTACCCAATAACAATTCACTTACATCTTCAGTGCGACTAACTAGTTAGTACCTATCTAGTAACAATTTATATTATTTGTACAACGTGTCATTAATAAATATTACAATAGCAAACGAGGGGCAATATCTATAAAAATATAATAAAATTTATGAACTAATAAAAAAGTAACTATTTTTTTTGGAAATAAATCTATTTTTATCAATTTTAGAATTTTTTAAATATCTTTAAAAAAAATAATTGTTTCAATGAGGATTGAATCTTCCTCCCCAGGGATTGGAGTCAACCGCACTAACACCTTAGCCGAATTCGGATAAGTATATTAACAGCTGAAATGTCATTGATAGAAATGCGCGGGTGTATGATGTAGTTGATAGAATGCATTGTCATCGACAAAGAGTATATCTGCATAGTTTCAGCTTAATCAGATGTCGGAAATGGATTAATTTCAATTTTCAAGATTTGCATTAATTAATTCACGAAAACAAAATCTAAATTCAAATAGATATATTTTAAAAAAATAATTTGACGTGTTTTAAATGCACAATTTTTTATGGTTAAAAACTTGTGATGCGTAATATGTGTACATCTGATTGTGTAATATAGGAATAAATGTGAAAGGTTGGTTAAGACGCACAGCGAAGAGGAAAAACAACATCACGTGATCGACCGCACTAGATTCCCAAACGGCTTGGCCCGTGCTGGACTGTTCAGATCTCGTCACAAGAATAGTGGAGTGATGGCGATAAGGAAGACGGAATATGGCGTGATCGTTGCGTTATATCCACAAAGCAAAACAGTGGGTCAACTGAGCTAATGAAAATATTATGATAATTTGAGTAGGAAAACCTTGAAAAATTAGTTTAGGCGATATTACTAATTTTTAAATAATTTTTAACAATTAGTGAATTAAAATTATTGTTTAACCCAATTTAAAACCTCATGGGTGATGAAACAGTTTTTTGTGACATTTAGAAAGAAAAATAGTCCCCTAAGTATAATATTTTTTATTGTTAAAGAATATCATCTCAAGGGCGATTTACGAAGTTAGAAAATAACTGTGTTAAATTACCGTAAAAATATAACATGCTTTTCTCGGAAGAGGCTTTAAAACATTTTAAACGAAAACTGGCATTTGCAGATGTCCTTGAAATGATTCAAATTGGTATGTAAACTGTCAATAATGAAAAAATATAAGAGAAAATCTAAATTTGCGCAATAGTATAATGTTAACTGAAAATATTATATGATAGAATAAAGGTGACTGATATGTGCTAGCTCTAAAATAAGGATTTTAACTTCAATATATGTGTATTTTTTTACGTAAAATTTGATTTGACTGTGGTGATTTATACGCCTGTTCCGCCATTAATCTAGACTCGTGCCATGCAAATTAGCACGCAAGTAGTTCAATGCTTTAAACCAAGTTAAATTGTTGTAAATTAACCAATAATAATTTCCGGACGAGTTCGTAATGGGCGACTCGGGTGAAGACAGCAAAAACAAAGTATCGCACATCAACAGTGCGTCACAGCCAACGGGTGATACAAATTAAATTGACCAGCCGAAATTTGTTATCATTGAACCGAATAAAAATGGCATAGGAAAATAACAAGAGATCGCGCGCGTAAACGTCGCGGTCTGCTGTCACGGCAGTGATGACGTCACGCCGGGGCGGCAGATCGAACGACACGCGAATCAAGGGCGACCGCCCACGTGGTCCCTGCGCAAAACAAGGCGAGCGGAAAACTCGAGCGGCTTGAAAAAACACCCATCAAAAAAGAGCTCATTAATAAAAAGGCCGTTAAAACGTGACGCTGATTTACGGAACACAATTCAGATGATATAGCCTTTTTACTGCTCGTCGGTAAGATTTGTTAGTGTCGATCTGAAGTCGTTGAGATAGGACGTGATGCTGGTCGGTTACGTGGGCGGATCAGCTCGGAACAAACTCGATATTATTATTATTATATATAATGCAACAACGAGTGTAATCCGTATACGTAGCACGGCCGTGACAACTGTACACTGTACATCCATATCAGTACACTGGTTCTGGTTGACATGCAATAATATTTATTGTAAGTACTTTTATTAACTGGTCGTTGCTGCCCGTGTAAACTGCGCCGTGGGAGAACACCGGACATGTGACTTGATCCCAAGTTAAGGTGTAAACAAGAAGGATAAAAACTAGCAACCAAATAACAAAATTACCAATTGACTTGCGACAAAAACAAAGGAACAAAATTAAGCTGTTTATCAGTTTAATCAATTATTGTACTGGAAAACTGAATTACATAAAATAATCTTAACATATAAAAATTTGTTTGGATGGTAGAATAAGATTTGGAGTCGAATTAATGTAGTAGTCGATGAAATGTAGTTTTTTAAACATTGTGGTATACAGTAGTGAATGTTGGAAAAAGTCACCCCGAGAAAGACATTAGCGATAGCGAAGCATTGGGGGGGTCAGAGATTAATTTTCATTGCCAGAAATTAACATTTCGAAAATGAGACAGGTATTCAAAAATTTATTTAATAACATTTTAATTGTGTACATCACATTTAATATTTAAATTCCGAGAATAAAAAAGAAAAATAATAAAATTAATTGATTTCTTATTGATTAGTACCTGGTCATAAATATGTGATTTTTCCCCCTTTTTTCACTATTGCTGCCATAAAACTAGATCATTCTGCTTCAATCCGAGTAAGACTGCGATTTAGTGACGCACGAGCAAAGGAAGAAGATGCAGAAATAATAATATTATTGATGGAGCATGAAACTTTCTCGATATAAATATTTGGCAAACGTGCGGGAGATATTCCAGAAATAATATTATTTCACAGTACTCAGTACAAAAAATATTTACCTCACACAAAGTAAACTGTTTATAGATTCAAGTAATAATAATAGTGAGTGCACACCTAAATCATCATTAAAATAAAACAATTGCTAAGGCATAACTAAAGTAGGAACCGCAGCGAATTTATAAAAAAGGAAGCAAGCAGAAAGCGGTTTAGTCGCATTGTTACAAGGAACTAAATAAAATGCTAATTTGATTGCGAATCTTGCTCCGAGCTTTTCGCAAAAAATATGTCGAAAATCTTGATAGAAAAAAACCGCATGAACTTTGTTTACTTCATATAAATGTCATGTGTAAAGCGACGAATAGGAATTATTATTGGGGGGCGCGGCTACCGATCCCACAAGCTTGTCCAGTAGCGCGGCAGCAGCCAGTGTGGCACGCGACGCGACATACATATCTTGTCACCATCTGCTCTCGACATTGCGTGTCAGATTCGGGAGAAGAATTTTACATAATGTCCAACCCGAAGCCGTATACCTACTTATCACTTAATTTACTTTGGGAGCCCGGAAGCCTAGAACCGTCTAGAAAAATAGGAAGGAAGAAAAATTAAAAGATTACAATGTGATAACGCAATGTATATCTATTAATAAAAAGTTTACATTAAATGTAAATAAATATTAGTCTCGTAATCAATTCAAAAAGTAAACATTTTACTGACATGACAGTGAAATAGGTAAAATCGCGAGTAATATGTGATTTTCCATGGAAAACTATTCAGGAAATGCGTAGGTCGATAATAACGCGACGTATTAAGGCGAACGAGGATTCTCAGGATACTTCTAAAAGAAGACTGTTCAATAAATATTATAGGAATCAAGGATTGCTTATATAAAGCATTAATAATGTTTTCCTTGGGTTGATTTTACACAGCTTTCATGAAATCAAGGAGTAGTAATTCTAGTATTAGAATTAAATAGATAATACAAACTGAAACAGAAATGCCTTCTATGTAAATTGGAATGGAAACTGATGTACATCGTATCTTTTAGTTCTAGCGCATTTACTACGCACTCTGTCTCTATGTCTGAAATCGTATGTCGCCAAGCTATTTGAAAAATTTCAAAATATCGTTGAAACTAATTTCTGTATTTGAAATTTAAACCAAAGAATGGTCAGACTTTTATCGTATTTTTTGTTCTTTATTCTATGAATCAACCAAAACAACAGTCCAACCAAAATCCAATATTTCATTAGCAGTTTAATTTCAAGAGATGATAATAATGATATAAGATTACGTTTTTAACTTGAACAATCTGCGAAAGTTGACAAGTAGGAAGTATTAGACTGACATTACGTTATCCGAAGCTAATTATCAACGCGGTTGTTTCGGGTTCGTGAATCATTTCTATTCAAATAACGGTGGTCATTGTTGAGCAAACTGCTACTAAAAACTGGCGTTTCCGGTAGTGCTGGACTTGATCGATTTTATTGGCCAATGCTGAGGCCGACGGTTGCGACACCAGGCCAACCAAAACATAACAGTCATTACACAACACGACACTTACTTCTTGCAGAGTGCTGTGCAAGAACTACCTTTGCTTTTAGAAGCCAGATTAAGTTCAACCTGAAGAGGCTTTAATGTCAAATATTGTCGTACCTCAGGCATAAAAAAACCTTCGGCCTAACCTAATGGGTGATTTATGTAACATTTCGTCATCTATGTATTATGTGCCGAGCCTTGTAGATAGGGATAGTACCCATGTAAATATTTCCCACAATACATGATCGGTCGTAGCTCATAACCCAAAATCAAAGTAATTTTTTTTTTTACAAAATATTACATTTTAAAGCATATTTTATACACTCTCCTACAAAATCTGACGCTTGTGGTTAGGAGAGGACAACTTATTAATAACATAAAAACTTTAGAATTTAACATATTAGAGATTATTTTTTTAAGATTATAAAGGTAATTAAAACAAGAAATGTATATAAGATGTACACAAGACATTAGGAATAACAAAACAGTCAAGAATACGATCGATGAATCGTATATCTAAGAGGAAGTTAAAATTATATGGTGGTACTACAAAAATATGATCTAATTTTTTATTTTATATTTGAGAATTTTTTTTTCTGTTCGCATATCAGCGGGTAATTTTAAATAATTTTATTCATTTATATATATAGTGATTCTGTGCTGTTGGGGTTCGTACGGGTGGTACAGTTACTCCACCAACGGAAGTATTCCTTATGCTAATATTTAGCAGTGGGGTATTATTTTCATTAAAAATATCTTTGTGTAGCTGAAGTAGTGCAATTTTGTCGTAAATTTTTGTTAGTGGGGGAACAGCGAATTCTTGGAATACATTTATTGTTGGGTAGTAATACGGTTTTTTTAGGATAATTTTTATAAGAATTTTTTGAATTGTTTCGAGTGGGAGAAGGGATGATTTAATAGAGATTTAGATTTAGAAATTTAGATTGAGAACAAACAAACGAAGCTGGCTCATGCTCTACGGTTATTTTTGCTCGAGTAGGAAATAACTTATTGGTTGTTTACGTTACCTACGTGGCATTGGTGTCGACCCTTTAAATCAAAATTAACATTTTAAGAGAGCACACATTTTTGTATGTAAATCCGAAAGCTTTAGATAAACGCAGTTAATAATGGACTAAATCTTTATTGGCGACAGAGTATTTTGGTAGTAGGTAGAGATTAACGGTTAGGTACCAAGTTTTCATGTGTTTCCCTTCATAACTTCACATTAAACGATCACCATAGGAAAGCAATACTGCAGGAAAAAAGGACATAATACACTGGTGGTAAACTTGAAAAATTACATCTGCCAAAGAATTAAACAAAAGTAATGCAACTTTCAAATATATAATTATTAATTAAAAAATAAAAGATTTTGGTGCGACCTTTTTGTCAAAATAATTGTAAAAAATCAGTTCCAATTTTGAAAACCAAAGCAAATCCCTGTTCTGGATTTCAACGAACTGGAGTTACAGACACAGAATTAGTATTTTTTAATGAAATACATATTGTTATCCTGTGATTTGTTTCCGTTTCGATTTCTGTAGCAAGATTTAATGTCAGCATCATCACAAGCCTCGGCATGATTGTTTCAGAAAAATCGTGTCCACTTTCTTGCATCACGAATCACGACGGCGGATTATAATAACGAGACGAGGCGGCCTCTCTGAGAACGCCCGGTATGGCCGGCCTTAATTCAAGGCTCAGTTAGTCAATACTTTCCTTCAACAAATAATCTACGCCGCGGGAGGTTGAAAATAAATGTGCAAAACTGAATGCAAATAGTATATAATTTCAACGTTTAGATCTGGGATACTCAAAGTGGGCTATATCGCCCCTGGGGGCGCTGATCCAGATCCAGGGAGCGGTGGTGTTCTCAGGGTAATAGGGGGCATTGAAGGGCAGGTGTTCATCATATCCTTAAGCAAGAAGGGTTCATGCACAAATATGAACTTTGTGAACATAGCTATTACACTGGCTTGGTAAGTAAAAGTGAGTCCCAAGGAAGATACTGTGTTTTTATTTACCACGGCAGTACAGCATTCAAAAGCAGATTTACAAAATAACAGTTAAATTATGGCAATAATTGCGTTGACAATCATAAAAAACTTTGTTAGTATTAATAATATCTTTTAGACACCTATCAAATGTTTCAAAGCAGAGTTTCCTTGGAGGGGAGGAGTGTTATAAAGTATCTTTGAAAAGGAGGTGGTGAACCAAATATGTTGGGAAACTCTGCTACAGAAAAACTTTACTCTGAAACAGTTTATTCTTGGTTTTTTAAAGTTAAAAGCAGGTCTTTTTACACGTCTCATCAATTAAGATATTGTTCTTGGTCTAGTTGCTGTGGCGCCTTTGTGCAACGTTTTCCACAACAGTTCGCTTCTCATGGCATTTCAAGAGATTTGACTAAATCAAGACGCACATAGCCGGTACACATTTAAAGGTGAAACAGTGACCAACACTCGGAATAAGGTCAGATCGCTGATAAAGATTAGGGGCATAAATCACCTCCACAACGATACCAACATCCAACTTTTCTTTGACATTAGCTTTTCTGAAGTAGAACAAAATTTACAGCTCGCTTTTATTTAGCATTTTCATGTGTAAAGAAAAGATATTATACAAACCATCTTTCACTAGGGAAATATTACTATTAACACTTGGTGTTTGTTTATTTAAAAATTTTAATGATTACAGTTTTTGTTTTCTACAGCCACCATACTAGGCACATGCCCGTATTATAAATTATATATAAATTGGTAATTGTGTGTTGAGCGTAGCGCTAATTACCTGAACGAAGAATATGTTATACATACCCATCTTTCACTAGGTTAATATAATTTAATTTTTCGAACTAAAAATCTTCATTAAGCTTATGACTTTTTGATGTCATTATTTATTAATTAAAAATACAAATAACTTTGTTTACATCAGTTGTATTTATATACACCTTCTAAATGTTTCGAATGTACATTTAAGTGTACATTTAATCCTGATGATGTGAACAGCGTTCACGAAACATGTATAAGGTGTATATAAATAAAAGTAATGTTAACAAAGTTATTTGTATTTTTAATAAATAAATATAACTAGCTAACTAACCATCACGCCGTTTCCACGCAGGGGTAGGCAGAGAAGACGGACCGCCAAACAACTCGGTCTTGGCACACACTTCTTGCCTCATTCATATTCATACATCGTCTCATTCATACTCTTCTATTATTCTGACTCTTGACACGGCCCGACTCGAGTATCTGATTCACTTGATCGTGGATCCCCGAATTCTGCTACCATTCGCATTTGCATCATATATCCTCCTTACACTCCTATCTTCGCTCATTCGCTCTACATGCCCAAACCATCTAAGCGTCCCTTTCTTAATCTTAAATTACGACAAGAAGAAAATGTTATACATACCATCTTTCACTAGGTAAATATGAATTGGTAGTTGTGTGTTGAGCGTAGCGCTAACCTCAACGAGAAAATACTGGAAAAATACCTACGCATATATGAATACTAGACACAAATCCGTCAAATCGTTAACTTAAACGTTTTTTATTAGAAATTAAATTAAATATTCAGTAGGTATATATGTAGTATTTTATGCACACCATGTCGGTAGAGAGCAATAAATTGTAGGAAACAATAGCAGTCAGTGATGGAGATAGGAGAGTTCGTCAACCGATTGTGCGAGACGGGAATCGAGGCCACGCATCAAGTCAAAACAAAGAAATAAATCTCATCGAGACAAAACATATTATGTATATATTGGACCCGCAAGGACCACTACGAAACTCTCTTTCTTTTTCTAAATCTTAAACCAAGTAAAATTGTAGCTGTGTTAACATAGGTTAGGTTGTAAAACACTTTACATTGGATTCAAAGTTTACGGGAAACACTTTCGGATTTGTTTTTTTTAAGAATATATATTATGTTTACTTCATACTAAAAATATAAATTTTTATTTGTACATTTTGTACTTTCAAACGCCAAATATTGCAGCAACTTTTATTAGGCATTATGAAAATAAATGTTTATCGTATATAAATTACGTAAATGTTTGCTAATGACATGTCTTCATATGCTTCTGTGTTGATAAAATCTTAAATTACTTTAGTCCAAAAATTTCACAATACTTTGTCCAGCCATTGTTGTATTCTTTCACACACGCCAAAGCGTCGGGAATAATGGTAAACATTTATATTTGATTACGTTGATTACCCTTTTAAATTATACATTCAAAACCATAAGTATAAGTACACACAAAGTTACATGAGAAAGTAAACGTTAAGTCCATAAAACATGTAAACGAAGGCTAAACAAACATGTGCCATTCAATTATTTAAAACGAGCCTATTTTACTCGCGGTCATAATTATTATTATTATAAAGGGTGTAGAATTTTTTTTTTTCAATTATTATTCGACAACGATACAATAAAGGTACGACTCACAATGTCAATGTACTTCTAGGAATATATCAAATATTTAGAAATCAACCGTTTGAACTTAGTTGAACTATTGCTGTTATGGTTCTACAAAAGAAGGTCAAATTGGTATTTTCTATAAAACCTAACTACGTAATTTAGAATAGAGTATATTACCATGGTTTTTTATTGACTTTTCCTAAAATTAAAGGTAGATGGCATAGATAACAGCTTTCCATGCAAGCGCACGATAAAATATATCGATTTTCACTTTCACTTTTTAGACAAATCAAATTCGTTCTACGTTGTATAAATGAGGGTCATAGAAACAAATCACACAGAGATTCCTGTGTTCTTTCCTTATGTGTTTTTTTTTATTCATTTCAAATTGATATATGATGAATCCCAGTGAACTATTTGATAAGAATCTGATTAGAAATATGATCAACCACTGAAAGTAATAATAATCAAATTTATCTCTATATTCATATTGACGATCATTGAAATTGACTTGAAACTTCTAAAGGTAACTTAATCTAATACCTCAAATACATAGAAAGCGTTTACATGAAGGTGGTCATAAAAGCGTATGGAAAAGGGTTTAAAAGTTAGGTAAAAACATTCCTGCTAAATACTACATGAAAAAATAATATACAAAAGATATAATCTTAAAAATATATTTTTTAAATGTTGTTCATTATTTTATAATCACTTTTTAAAATTTGATCATTTTATTTAGAAACAAAACAAATTTGAGCTTTAGAATAAATTGTTTATTTAGAAACAAACTACAACTAGAGGGATGATGGCAGAAATCGTGTGGACTAATAATATCCTAACGATTATTAACCTTTCAGGCTAATTTGTCCGCTTTTGGGAACAACTCATATGGTCTCAGAGAAATCGTTGTCTCCATTACTACTGTGAAAATATGATTTAAACGGTTAGAAAGAGAAAACACAGAGATTATATCCAAATCTAGAAGTTAACCACAGAATAATTAAAATGGGCACCTTTGTCAAACAAAAGGTTCCGACAGAAATAAACGTGAATTTTTTATAAATTATTTTTTAATAAAACGACAACGACTAATGTTGTTAATGCGTTTGTTTAATAAAATAAGTATGTTTTATATATATTTTTAGTTACAAAAATCGTAAGGTGAGCCATATAATTTTTTCTATGTTTGCTTTCAATATTTTTTAAATATTAAAAAAATATGATTATTTCTAATAATAAAATTAGACAGCTTATTTAATCACCTTTCAAAAACAGTTTTCGGGTTCGATCAGAAGTAATCCATTATTTGGATTTTATTGCAAAGCGGAAATATTTTAAAAACCGACCTTCTGATGGATTATACCCGAGTTAATGAACATCAAACCCATCAAGTCAAAAAAACAAAAAAACGGATACCATCAAAGACAAGGAACACTAAATTGATACTTGTAAATAACATACAAATACAGATGATGCTGATAGCTCCATTGTAAACTGTACCACTTTCTCACAAACGACGCATCTCAATCTTACAGAAAGAGAGGTTACAACGTAGCTCTCAGCAGCAGTACATACCATTCATACACGACCTTAACGCGTTCAAGAGGAAAGTGTCGGACGGTAAACGATATTTAATCCGGTGGGCGTGGAACACAATGGGAAAAGTAACAATAAGAATAAAGAGTGGTGGTTGGGTGTTATTATTACTGGTGGTGAGGGTTAGGTCATGAAACAATCGCTTATTGTGTTGTACGGTGGATGAACGGACGATTGAAGAGAATTGAGAGGTGAAGGATACAATAGACCAAGGGATTAGAAGTTATCTTGGAATCTGCAAATAAACGAGTGAAATTCACTACCTGAAACTAATGAAGGACATAATGATGAACTGAACGTAGAATTGTGCTATGCCTGTTAAAGACCACGCGATATTCTCATATTCCCATTGGTAGTGTATGGCGAGCGATATGCTGAAATAGGCTAAGCCACGATGCGTTAAGCGTAATGCGTACGCCATCTTATCTTCATATCAAAGTTCATTATTATATCAGGCAAATAAATCATCTTTAAAGTTTTTGTTCTTTCATTGTAGACAGTTTTCCGACAAATTACCGGAGTATACATACAAAAGTCTGAGACTGATGAAATTTCGCACACTTCCAAATAAGAGGAAGGTCACTGTCTACATTAGATTTGGAAAAACTCTTGTTAATAAACTTAACCCAATTATTTGCGATGGGGGAAAATAACTTGTGTTAATGCAAATAACATTGAAATTATTCAGTGCATAAGTTAAACAATCGACTCACTTTGTTATTGGAGTGCTCAAGGCTTAGTAAAATAAATGTATTCATATTTTCATAACAGGATGTACAAGTGCAGTGAAGGTAATTATATTAATATTGCATTTTTGTTGTTTGTTTTTGGGGTGTTATGCCGTGTTGCGCTAACTCCTTCTTTAGCCGACGTTTCGGACAGCGTTGCAGTGTCCATCATCAGGGCAGATCACATCTTCGGATCTACCGGATCTGCCCTGATGATGGACACTGCAACGCTGTCCGAAACGTCGGCTAAAGAAGGAGTTAGCGCAACACGGCATAACACCCCAAAAACAAACAACAAAAATGCTTTTGGCCGTGAGAATCTAAAAACTTACCTAATATTGCATTATTCGCAATGTGACCGATTATCACCGTTATTAAAAATGGTACGAGAGTCAATCCCAGTCTTATAATGGATCAAGTTTATCGTTCCTTCAATCAATAAAAAAAACACAACTCATGATTTGACAAACGAATGTGAGATGTTCGGATCAGTCATCTGATATCAGTAACAAAAAACATCGATAAATTATTGTGAATTAGGACGAGACAATACCCTAAAATAAACCCAGAATCTTGAAGACGTTGTAAGTGAAGCAGGCGTGCACAAAAATACGCGACGCGCGGCCCTGGTGTATTGGACAGACCTGCGGTTGAATTTGCCCTAGCAAATCTGTAAAATAAAGTGGGAATCTTAAGAACATAAGTGATGAAGTCGTGTGAAAGCAATATTCGGCGTGCGGCAATGTCGACTCTGCCCTAGCAGACGTAGAAAATTGATCTTTCCGTGGGGTTTATTTTAATTATTTCTGATGAACGTATTACTAAAATCTCAGATGTTTCTAGAGGGATCCCTCGGGAAGTTACTGATTCATCATCTAGAAAAATAAAAGCTGGTGCTTACAATTAATTTTATAGCTGAAAAACGTTTTATAAAATATTAAAACCGTTTTAAATAAAATATTTTAATGGCAAGGTCATGTTTTTGATAATCTTAAATATAAATAACTTACATCCCTGTAAAATGTGAGCGTCGAGCCAACCCCCGACATTAGTCCTACGCCGCCTTTAAAAAATACAGTATTTTCTGTGACACACTAGTAGAACTATGGTATCCTCTTTAAGAGAGCCTGAAAGAGGTCAGGGAGAGGAATAAGGAGGTTTTGGAGGTACCTTACTATTCAAATCTGATCACTAAACGTCGATAAATCCATTTCACGTAATATTTAGATTCTAAATGGTGACTCTCACAAAGGTGATACTGAGAGTATCTTCCACTCTGGAACAAGACGCAAATATATGAATTGAATAAGAGTAATGAGTAAGATCAAGAAAGGGACGCTTAGATGGTTTGGGCATGTAGAGCGAATGAGCGAAGAAAGGAGTGTAAGGAGAATATACGATGCAAATGTGAATGGTAGCAGAAGTCGGGGACGCCCGAGGAAGACATGGCACGACCAAGTGAATCAGATACTTGAGTCGGGCCATGTCAAGAGTCAGAATAATAGAAGAGTATGTATGAAACGATGTATGAATGTGAATGAGGCAAGGAGTGTGTGCCAAGACCGAGTTGTTTGGCGGTCCGTCCTCTCTGCCTACCCCTGCGGGGAAACGGCGTGATGGTTAGTTAGTTAGTTAGAATTCATGTATGCCAAATAACTATACTGCTAAAATAATATACTATTTTACCCCGCTGAATTCAAAGCTGCAACCAGATCCAATTAGCTTCCTGCTCACGGTCTCATCATCCTCGTGATGGTCTAATTATTATTAACCAATTAGCTCAAATATTTTCATAATGTGCGTTATAAAGTTATTAGTAAGATAAGACGTCAAACAACATTATTATCAGGAAGAAAAATACTTGGCCTTGCTATAAATATTAAACTCGGAAGTACTCGCAATCAGCAATATATTAGTAGGAATGTTTATAAAATAAAACACGACGGTCGTAAAGTAAAAATAAATACGTATCGTAGAAAATATACATAAATAAAAACATGTTAATTTTTATAATATATTATTATGTTTATATAATTGTCATGTTGCGTATTTGGCTACAATTTCAGTAATCTTAAATTCGAAAAAAAAAAACTGTTTATACATAAAAAGTGACCTCTGGTAGCATGAAAAATGCACAGCTTTTCTATCCTGTTCCAAAACAAGAAAACTAACTTGTTAATTGGCTAAGGGTGGGTTACGGTAGGTTACCGCCAACCAACTCGGTCTTGGCACACACTCCTTGCCTCATTCACATTCATACATCGTCTCATACGTGCTCTTCTATTATGGCCGGACTCAAGTATCTGATTCAGTTAAACGTGCCATGTCTTTCTCGGGTGTCCCCGACTACCATTCACATTTGCGTCATATATTAATAATAATATTTGGATGATTAATATAGCGCCGTTTTTGTACAAAATCACACTCCTTTCCTCGTTCATTCGCTTTACATGCCCAAATATCTAATTGTCCCTTTTTTAATCTTTTTCATTGCATTCTATGCGGATCTTCACATTTCTCACAAGATCATAACATGGTTTTACCACACATACGTCCAGCATACACGTACAGCTCTCAGTCTATTTCTTCTATCTTTTCAATTAATATTTGAAAGAAAAAAATGGGAGAAGCCAAAACAGGTAGGTAGGTACTAATATAAATCGACCTCTGCTTTGACAGAGAAAGAATTGACACCAGAGTAAAAAATACTGTTCGATGACTTTACATCAAAAATATTTATGTCGAATATCTGGCAATGAACGCGATACATTTATATGCACATTTTACGCTGGCTCGCTTCCAAAAAAAAGAGAAAATTTCCAAGATTCAAGGCTAGATAGAGATGCATTGAAAGAGTTGGCAAAATTTCGAAAAAGGCGGGATAATTAACCTGACTCCGGATAGTTGAGACTATTTACAGATTTAGAACTCCATGTTATTCAAGTCACGTTAATTATTGATATGTCCGGAAAGCATTAAGATTACCTACATGTAAAACAGGTTGACAGATTTGTTACTTGTTAATTTGCGTTCGATTTACTAGACATAGAGGAAACTCAAAATGAAAAGCGTTTTTCATCTTTAAAACATGCAAGATGCAAAGAGAAAACACAAAGACAAATAGGGAATTCCCTGTAACCTGTAACCCGCATTAAAATACAGGGAATAATTCACTGAATAATAGATATATTTTTATCATATATTATATAAGACACTGGCATGTTGTCTTACTTTCGGAAGTAAAAGGGTAAATCTAATGATATACATGCAACAAAATGGGTTGGTACTCGTACAATGTAATATGACTTATAACTTAGTAATGTTCTTATCGAAGAACGTAAGATTGTATTTGATTTTTAAAATAAACATTGAAACATATTATTACTATAAATATTTTAATCGGAATACAAAAATGGCAATCGTAATCTAAAATTGAAATGTTCAACTGATTTTGTTTACTTTGAGATTTATTATAACTCATTTAAAATCAAGGATAAATCATATGATAACATAAGAGGACAAAGTCGTTTTTAAAATATAGAAATTGGTTTTTAAAAAACTTTGAAAAGTTCAAAAAAAATTGTTAGAAAAATGCTAATAATGTAGTCCTACCTAATAATAAAACATAAATATTATAAACATATTCGTTGCATTTGTATATCTTTAACAATAAAGATAATGCCGCATTTTCGATGTAGTGCATTGATAGTGCCAGAGAACGTCCACTGTTGCTGTCGCTAATTAATATCTACCTAATTGGAATATCATAAACTATTCTAAATAAAATAAAAAAATTGATTAAAAGGTATTCCTCTTCGTAATAAAATTAGTGTTGCAATAGTTTATCTGCATTATTGACTATTGCAGAATGCCGGCATGTTTTAATAATTTTGATTGTTAACTAGTTGTACCCCGCCACGCGTTTCTGTGGTTCAGTCTGTCTGTGCAATATAGAAATAACAATTTTGCTTTTAGGTCCAACAGATGTTTTTACCAGTCACAGGTGACATCTATATAATATGAAAATATAAAAACACGCGTATTAGAATGCAACGTTGTGTCAAAATTTCGAAGCGAAAGAAAGCGAAGAACTTTCGGAGATTTAAGATTTAAGAGAACAAACGAACATTTAATTTTTTATTTACATATAAGATAGATGTTTAAAGTACTGGCGTTTAGATGCTTTCCCTTACCTTATTTAAATAAAGCTTTGCATAAAATACTACAGTATTGATGAATATATATTTATATTTGTTTTTAATAAACCAACCAAATCAAACAAATAAAATGTTGGTGCTACCGCAATACAATAACACGATATCATAATACCATTTATATAATATGATAACAATGAACGAAAAAATAAAAACAGCCGCAAAATTTCAGTTTTTAATGTAAGTATTGTATTGAAAATAATTTAAAACTTACCCTAAATTAGAAATGTCATCCCGCATAAAATACGCGAGCCATACCAAACAACTCATCTTAGGAACTGACCATTGACTAAATAATTGCATGCCAGACATATTGAATAATCACCGAATGCACAAAACTAGTCTTCCTCTGCTAGGCTAAGCAAAACTGTCATTTATAACGTCATCAAACGGAGTCGCGGTGAGAAAAGGTGGACGGGGCTGAAAGGACTGATGGTCGTTCAGCGCTAAAAGGTAATTACTTTGGGGAAAATGGCGAATTACTGATAATACTAACTTATCATATAATATCAAACTGATAAGACAACGAGCGCACGCGGAGAACATTGTACGGTTTCCGTACACGAATTATTTAAACAAAAAACATAAGTTGATAACGAGTTCACCTGACCATTGCTTTTTCAATAATATTCAATGGATTATAAAGGGGCCAAGGTAAAATAGACATAGCTTGAAAAACTACGGTGAAAAATGAATATTACTGATTTATTAAAAATCTTTTCAAATTTTTGGTAATCCGGTTAAAAATGGGACTGCAGGCCGGTTCCTGATCCTTATTAACTTTTAGTAAATTCGTAATAATAACGGTACACGTGTTCATACACCTGCGTTTATATTAGTAAAAATAATGACGAAAGCGATAAATTGACATATTAGTATTATACTAATAGTTTATCAGGAAACCTATTAATTCAACCGGCAGTTTTTAATCGGATAAAGAATAATTATAAAGAGATTCTTAATAAATTAGAGATATTTTTTATCTGTAAGTTTTCTTCGTGCAAAATCAAAATAAAGATCGTTTGGATAAATTGCAATATGGGATGCAAGCCTTTTTTGTAACGTTTGAGATACAAAGAAGAAATAGCACTCAAACATTAAACGTGCAAATTACCCAAAAGAAGCAAACAACAGTAATATACAATGTCCGTAAATCAAAACATCGGTAAAAGCTTAACGAGAAGTTCGATAGTCTATCACTGAATCTCGATAAAAAACTAAATTAAAAACCCAGGCGCAAAAGTAATAAATTGAACATTTAATGTTTTAAGTCGTATGTAGAGATAATTTGGATCAAGTTGGTGATTTCGATACAAATACATACAACTAATCCGGCCGATAAGAATTTTGTAAAAATTGCTTTATCGGGATATTAGCAATATGGAAGTGCTCTTTATCTCCCATCGACAAGGTAAAGCCCAGGTAAACAATCGATGCGGTGATAATAATAATATGTTCAGCACGCTATTTTTATAATATCAGATCAATACATTTTTCCATCGACAAAGGAGTGCATTGTATCGGATAACTGCATAGGAAATAATGAAACGAAGGTCACTTCGCAAAGTCAACGTAAAATAATTTGACTCACTGATGCAAAACGTTATCTTGAAAAAAACTTGGATCACGTATAACATAGATATATAACGAATGAAAAACCTTTTTATGACGTAGGGAAATCAACTTTTTAGAACGCGCCTTTTTTGTCAATTTATTATTTTAAAAATATGGATACAATATAAACAACACATAATAATTTTAGTAGAGTAAAATTAGTTGGATGTTTTCGAAATTAGTCAGTATTTAATTTATTCAAAAAAAACATATGGACACCATATAAAAAACACAATACATAATTAATTCTGGTATATTATAATTAGTTAATATTCAAAATAGTGATGTTGTATATATTTCAAACACTAAAAAATAAACACGTAGAAATTAAAGATTTTTAGTGCAGGTATATATGTACATGTATTTCAGAGAAATGCGTCTACGTATTTGGACGTGATTGCCACCGAAAGCTAATAGAATGCATTGTCATCGACAACTAGCCCATCTGCCGAGTTTCAGCTCGATCAGATGTATGGAAATGGGTTAATTTCCACTTCCAAGATTTCATTTAATTTGTTCATTAATTTTTAAATACATTTACTTGAATTTTTTATTTTGTTTTTTGAACTTGTCTTTTGAATGGAAATAATATTTGAAACTATTACATTATGTGAACGTTCTGTATTATCACTTTAAAATAATTAAATAATCAAGTAGGAGACAATTCTTTACTATTGTCTCATTTTTCAATAAGCACATCGCTAATGAACAATAAAAAAGTGCAAGACCCATGATTTCTAAAGCACTGATTTCGCACTGAGAAAACGTACTGATATAATATATTGTTAATTTATTAAAAATCTGTTTGTTTAAAAATAATTCGTTATGCTGTTAAAAAAGGGACTGCAGGCATTTAACGAATAAATTCGCAGAGTTCATAACTATCAGTAATGCACGAATGCATTACCAGGAAGTCGGAATATGTGTTCTTAAAAATTATAATGTTTTCGCATGTCGTCCATTATATTCATTATGACAAGGCCCCTACATGAACACGTGTTCAGGTACTCATTTTTCTCCGTGCGGTCTGAAAAAAATTCTGTACGCATTGCAATATATTAGACGTGAACTAATGGCATTAAAATAATAAGTTATAGGCCTGAGTGTATTGACTTTGACATTCAAATTATTAAAAGGATGATTCACTCAGGATTGAGGAGTGGTGTGGTGAGTGCCACTGCGGGTGACTCAGATTTGAGTATGGGAAATTGTAAATTAAAGTAAACTGTACAAAAGATAAAACTGTATAGGTACCAAGTAGGTATAAGCCATTAAAACAGCTATTACGTAATCACATTCCCATATATATTATGTGCATGGTACGTAGTTAAAATAAAGAGGTCTTTATTGGCCTTTGCATATCCAGGAAATTGTATTCAGTAGTAAGAAGTAATATTGAAAGTAAATATTTTACGGTATAAGGTATTTAGCCGGATAGATTAGATAATAAAATATATTATTTGCTAAATAATTTATATTTTTAAACTAATATTGCACAAAATGATTAGTTTCTTAGAAAAGGTATCTGCCTGGGTCACAATGTATCTAGCCTTCTAATGCAGCTTATCCTCGACGCATGTGTACTTACGTATCTACACGTAACACGTGTAACACGCACCCTAAGGATTTTAACCAGCGATTCCTGGGGACATTTGGAGTTAAAAATGTAAATGTCGTTTTGCAGTCCGATAATAATAATTTTTATATTTTTCCATTACACGGCTGATAAAAATACTGACGGCTTCCGGACACCGTAACGTGACACGTAATGGTAACTATACATTTGCGAACCGAAACGCGAACCGAGCCACGAAATACGGGAAAGGAACAAAGCAAATGCAAGCGGCGTTTAGCGCCATTTGCGGTTGCTTCATTCCTTTCCCATAAGTTGAGGTTCAGTTCGGCAGTTTGGCTTGCGTATGTATACGTAGCATTACGTTTCTGGCGTTAGGTCAGAGGTGGTGAAAAAAAAATTGGCAACAAAGATTAAAAAAAAAAAAAATTATGGAAAAATAGAATACAAGATATACTCATATTCAATGTCGACTTTATGAAATATCACTAATCAAAACCAATTAGGGATGTAATGATCCCATTGCACTTGAAGTGGAATAACACTAAACTGCGCTATATAAAGGCTGGGTTATTAGTATTATTGATTTCGGGCATATGAGATTCCTGGTGGTGCCCTCTAAAGAAGCGATCGTACATGGTAACAATAACGAATGAAATAAGTATTATGCAACTCTTACTTCTGGCTTTCGCGTGGTAAACGATTCTTCACGGAGTCATAATATCACTGAGCTCCGCCTGATGGGGATGTAGGTAGGTACTTGAAAATTAACTTACCTGAAACAAAAAAAGAAAACAAAATATAATAACTGACAATGGAAAATACAGAGTTGCGTAAATCGATATTTATGATTGCTGGAAAAGTTATATTCACCCTACGCTGCCATTACAGAAGTAGGATAACCCGGAGGTATAACGAAACGTAATTGAACAAACCAGAAACATTAATGAACAGAATTGAATGGTGTTGCACAGAAGTGTGTTCTGTAGACCAAAAATACTTATTCATTCTGTGCAAGGAACTAGATGAAGTAATCGTCACACTCGGGTGCTCGAATACCAAATCTAATGCAGAGATTTGGCATTGCATGCTTTATACATTAAGCTGTATTTCCGCAATATCGCGATTGCTTTCTGGGTTACCAAGAAATGTTCACGAATTCTCTTAGAGCTCCGTGGCTCAGAGGTAAGAACTTTGATAAGAGATTGATGGTTTAAAATTGGTAAAAAAATGTATAAATAAGCACTCAATACCACTCTCATGAAAAGATCACGATCTAGAATCGATAAGTTGTTTGAAATGGCTAAACATGTTAAATGTGTGTATATTCAAATACTTTCAAACCATCACCTTCCCCCTCTATTAGTTACTACCTCACAATATTTACCAATTGTGGGTGTCGCACTAAGTAGTAGGACTTGTGTCTGGTTTACACCTACAGCAAGTGAATTTGGGTTCCTTGAAAAAAAAACTAGGTGTTAGGCGCACACCCACATTTAGACAACAACTATGAAATAAATATACCTAACAACTATATATATAATCTTTAAAATAAAACAACTTTGTTTGAATACCACTATATTGTAATATATACAATAAAGTGGTATTCAAACAAAGTTATTTTATTTTAATTATTATAATTATGTATACCCACAAAGTAATTACGTATAAAATCGTATTTACATTGGGTTTGTACATAATAAGAGATTTGAATACTACTCTTCCATAGAAGCGACAGCTCATGTTTGTAAGAGAAGTGTACAGTATATTATTGTAGTTATTTATAAGTGATTAATAATATGGTAGGTAGATATAGTATATACAGTTGATGTTTCTGATGATACAATTATTATTCCAGTGTTATCTTTAAAGTACGATATAATTCCTATTATATGTTGTAATACACCTTATTAAAAACATTATACAATTTGCAGAAGCAATCACTTCATATCATGGAACTTAAAAAAACCCAAATAAGTGGCAATCATTTAATCGGCGAACCGCAATATTCGTTTAGGCAAATCTCAAAAAACTACCAGTCGAGCACATCATAAGCCGCCTAAAAGAGATTTGAAGTCAATAAATATCTAGCAATAGTACAGGGTTTTCCAATATCTAAGAGGTGTTATTTTGATATTCAATCGTAAAAGATCAATGGTTTCGTTGCTTGTGTGGCACGCAGCGCCGTCTTGTTGAAAGTAAACGTTGTCCAGATCAATACCATCCAATTCCGGCCATAAAAAATCATTAATCATCTCTCGATAGCGCAATCCATTCACCGTAACTGTTGCTCCAGCCTCATTTTCGAAAAAGTAAGGTTCAATGACTCCGCCGGACCATAAACCGCACCAAACAGTCACACGTTGAGGATAGAGAAGCTTTTCAACAATAAATCTTGGGTTTTCCGAGCCCCAGATGCGACAATTTTGCTTGTTGACGAAACCACCGAGGTGGAAATGGGCCTCATCACTCAAGATGATTTGCATTTGATTCACTCAAGTGAATTTTAATAATTTCAATGCGTTGTTAAAGCGTGTATCGTTCTATTTGTATTAATAGCGTAGTTTCTATTTGTCAAATGTCAAAAAATGACAGCTTCAAAAGTAACATCTACTGAAATAGCGGGCTATTCAAAATAACACCTCTTATTGGAAAACCCTGTACCTTCTTTTAACTCGTTTCAATGACGGTAATAACTCCGGTCTAAGAGTGGTGAAGTATTCACTTTAAAAATACTGGCAGCCATCCAAGGAAGGAATGAAGTGAAGAGCAAAGGTCAAGGCCTCAAAACCGAGAGAATAAAATACGTCATTATATGCGAGGAGAAGGCATTGTAGCCAGCAGGGTTTGATAGAGCTGCCAATATTCCCACCGAAAATAAATGGGTTGCATTTACAAAAGACTACCTACTTCAAAGTTATGTGCATATTAATATAGGATGACAACTTTGAAAGCTTTCCAAGCAAAGCAAGAGATCAAAAGAGAGATTACACGTGTTAAATGTCAGCAACCGTTTTGGCCACATATTGCTGCGCAAACAACTTCGTTTCGTCCATTATTTTTTATTTATTTATTTATACTGGGTTTTTACAGACGATCACACTTACGTGAGAACAATCTAGTTATAAAAATCAGTTAACATACAAATACACATACAAAGACACATTAATTCTCACATACCTAAATGAAGATTGAAATATAAAACAAATAAAAATAAAAATTCAAAATTAAAAATATTTATGAAATACAAATATTACAGAAAAGTAAGAGACGCAAGTAATACATAATATAATCAGTGCAACATATTATTTAACAATGGCAGAATTTTTTTTCTGAATCCATACAAATTATCGACAAAAATATCTACTTCAGCACAATCAATCTTACTATACAGCCTACACATTTGGTTCAGAGGGCTAAAGTAGGCGATATTATTTTTGAAAATATTCAGGTGAAAAATGCTATGGTGTCTTAAACAATGGGAATTGGGAACATTTATTTCAATATTGCTAAGACATAATCCGATATCAAGATGGCCGTGAATAATTTTATGAAAACATATTAGGTCAGTCAATTGCCTTCTTATTTTAAGTGTATTCATCTTAAAGTAATCACGACGTGCGTCGTATGATCTAAGATGGTCATGTAGTCCACATTTGAAAGATAATAGTCTAAGCATTTTTTCGAACCGATTCTATAATGTTTTCATAGTTGCTATAATTGGATTCCAAATAGTGCTTCCATATTCAAGTTTACTTCTAATTAAGGCATAGTAAAGGGTTAGAATTGATTGAGGATCTTTGAAAGGTTTAGTTATTCTGTGAATAAATCCCATCATTTTAAGTGATCTGGACTTAATGTCATTAATGTGTAAATCAAATATGAATTTAGAATCAAGAATAATAAATATATATTTTGACATGAGAGCATTGGCAAATAAATACTTATTTGTCTGACGCCCGTGGACTATGACACCCAGAGTTGGAAAAGTTATAAGGAACGGAGATTGGGAAAGATTGATGTGGTAACTAAATACAGCTGAAGATTGGTCCCATATTAGAGAGATCCTGAAAGCATCTTCCACACTGAAACGAAGTGTAAGCATGCCATATTTGGAATTTATACTTATTTGAGAGGTCTTGGTTTTTACCACTTTACAGCACGTCGTGTATTAATTTTAACAAAAAAATGGAGTTCGAACCCATAAAATACAAGTCACCTAATTGTATTTATTGACGTCAATCGGTGAATGCAATAAATCAGATTATTCTTAGAAGATAAATAATTATTAATTTCCTAACAAACTTCAATGAACAATAAGTAGAGTGTAAAAACGAAATACAGTAATAAAGTAGTCCCAGAGAGTAAGGGTAAGTGACGTCATCGTTCTAGTATCGTCTTTCTTTTTCGTTTTAATACAAGACATGTGAGATAGAAGAGGACGATCTTCGAAGACGTACGTACGAAGTAAATACAAATTGAAAATAAAAAATACTTATATCAGTAGAAGTCCTTGGCAAAACTAATCCCTTGCGATTTTCCACCGCGAGGAAATAATACATGTCAGTATATTTACTGTCAACTTGTTGCCTTGCTGTGGCAGCGAATGACAAACGCAATATCATATCATTGCTAAAATATCCGTTACCTACACAGAATTATACAGTATTGTGAACGTGGAAATCTCTTTTTTACTGATGTAAATATCAACATCATCCCAAATACCATACGTTACCTGCACAGAATCATCGTCACTAAATCGTTACTACCAAACAGAAAATCCATAGAAGCCCGTCGTCCAACATCCCAATCGACATAAACCGAATGCTACAAGACCCTTCGCAGAAAATTAAGTTCGCTGTAGTAAGGAAACGGTTTGCAGCGCAGTTTACTGAAATTTTTCTGCACAAAGTCTTGCAGCGTACGGTTTATGTCGATTGCTTACCGACCCGTGGAACCACGGGCGAAGTGTGATCAAGACCGATTTGAAAGAAAATTCTGATGTCGCCAATTGACATAACACCTTTTGACTCCTCGGCTCCAAACAGCCTAGTTAAAATTTCAATATTTAAGGTTTTTTTTTTTTAAATTTCACCGAAGTAACATAAAATTGACAGGATTATAAACAGACACGCCCACAACACATTTATGTCGGTTTATTTCTTGAGTGGTCGGTTCAAACGTTGAAAACCCATTTACGACGTACATTTTTAACGAATTTCTTGCTGAAATTTGGAAAGGTGGTGGGAGAAGTATTAAAGAACAGTAAAATGGGGTGAATTTGCTCAGTTTTCACCATTGAAACGAAATAACGTTTTTTATTAAAAAAAACATTTGCGTGGGAAAAAATGATGTGCACATGCTTAAACTATCAAAATATGCGTATTTTTGGAGTAAACTAAAATAAAAACATGGTTTACAAAGTCACCTTTCGGAGTGGGGCAAATGTGACATACATTTTTAAGCTTATTACAATGATGCGCCAATCCCCAAAAATTGTAAAAAAAGTGCGGGTTCGAATATTCAGTAGTGTACATATAATTTGTACACCGATAGAAACTGATATACTTTACAGTATAAATGACACGAAACTATTATAAACTATAAAAATATATTTAAAAAAACAGCCTGCGTAAGTTCGTGCTCGCAAAACTCGAAAAGTAGTAGATAAACATCTCTGAAAATGTCGAAGTTTGTTGTTATTAGTGCCAGGAGTGTTTAGAGAGTGTGTATGTTGAATGGTAGAGTAAGTCGGGGACGCCTGAGAACATTTAATGTAACTAATGCGATATCTCTGCACTGGAATGAGATACGAAGTCGAATTAAAGTCGATGTACATAATGTAGATTTTTAACAGTAACATTGTGGTATACAATAGTGAATGGTGAAAGAAGTCGGAGACGTCCGAGACATAAGCAATAGCGAAGCATTGCGGGGTTCACTAGTGGTTGAATATAACTACAAACTAACTATAAACTTATTTTCTAAGTTTCATTGTATGCACCGCAGAATAAAGAAGAAACTCGAAATGCCTTCCATACAAATTTGAATGGAAACAAATGTGCTACTGGCTTAGTACCTTTTAGTTCTAGACCATTTAGCACGCGGTCGGTCTCTCTTAAATTGTATATCGCCATCCCATTTGAATTTCGTAATCATAATGAAACACAGTTTGTATGAAAATACTGGCCCAAGTTGGGCTTATATTTGGATCACGAAATACGCCCACAAGGCACTTCTTTATTCTAAGGTGTATCCACGTTGCCCGAAAAAACATTAAAAGGAAGGGAGGAATTAGAGTGGCACGACATTTATGAAAGTTTTATCAAACTTAATAATTTCATAAAGCAAAATAGCGATTAAGTAAAAAAAAATTCTGAACAGACGAAATGTATCTGAGGCAATTTGGTAGTTTGATAAGGAACCTAATATATTGCATTATATAACTAGCCTAATAGTTACCAATTTTACAACGAAACATCACGGTTTACCTAAATAAATGTGTTTACTAATATTTACTTTGACTAATTAAATATGGTCGCACAGAACGCGACTTTGCGTTGCGGAAATTATGCAGAGATCCGCAATGATAAAGTCACCCCATATTACGGTTACGAAAAAAAAAAGATTCATTAATAGTATCGAGAAGAATAAGATTCAAACTGAACTTTGTGTATGAAACTAATGGTGTTCTTATAATTTTCGGGTTCCATAAGGAACTTCATCCCGAATGGGTTAATTCTCTTCGATACTGCATCTATTCCTCTGTCGTACTTGTGTAGGTACTTTATACAAAGCTAGAGTTTCTGCACGAGTACGATGCTCATAAGTCCTCGATGCACGAATTGCTGGTGGTTTAATTTGAAATGTTTCACTTTACTTTGTTGCATAAAACAAAGTTCGTTGACGGCAACGAAACGTACACCGCTAAAAGCGGGATCGATAAATGAACCAGTGAAGGACGTAATCAGATTTAACGCCTTTATTTTTATTGGCCGAAAAGCCACAACATATAAACACGATAATAAATACAGTTCTATGACACGTCGTCTTTATTGCCCAATAAATCGTTTATTACTTATTATAAAAATAACTCACCTATTTACTGGTAGTAAAAATACACGTCCATCTTTATGGATAAAATAAAATCAGAAGAAAACATAAAAACATTTAAAATGAAATTACGAAAATATGTGATTGATTCATTTTAAATGTGTTACTATAATTATATGTATATAAGGATTGTATTAGGACATAGATAACTATGTACCTACTTAAAATACCGCAATAAACAATAAAAACAATGTAACTTAGGAATACTTCGAGCACAACTCAATTGTAGTCGATTGAATTGAATTATGTTTCATTTCGTAAAATTCAACAATATCCCTTCAGATTAGTGACATTTAATTTAAAGCGTAACAGCTATTTTGCCTTTCGAAGATAAGCAAACTATTAATGGCAATGCCTTTGAAAGACGGTACCCGTGTAAGGCGTAAAATAAACATATCTAGGAGAGGAAGAACTGAGGAAACATTTTTGATCAATTAATATTAAAAAATGGATATGATAGAAAATAAGTAGATAGGTACATACTTACTAAAAGGTAATTAATTTTAAAATATTATAAAAATGATAAAAACAAACCTGACCTAACTGATATTGAAAAACAATTCACAAACAAACAAAAACAGAAAGTGCCTAAACAAATGCATTATGTACTGAAATTACATAACCGTCATAATGAAATGCACATTAACCGGTTAACAGAATTTCCTCGCAGTGATCTATGCCGATGTGAAAAAAACAACCGATGTAACCAATTTACAAGAACTTTCGACTCCTAGACCCCAAACCCGCCAAACAATAATTTAATAATTTTAATGTTTCAAAACTTTGACTCAATTTCAACCAAAGTAAGATAAAATTGACCTTACTTCGGGCATACACACACGCTCACAACAAACTAATTATAACTTCTATCGGTTTCTCTTCAATGAAATACCTATTTTAAATATGTGAACGAACCACTAAATTTGAACAGCAGAAGAATTATGAAATGGAATTGTGCGACGCACTTTTAAACATATTTGCGCAAGTGACAAGACGACAAACTAAAAAAAAGTTACATTAATTCTTGGCAAGCGAATAAAAAAATAAGTACTCTAAGAGCATTTTCCCAGGTTTAGAATACCATAAAATCCACGGTGGGTGTCTTGGCATACTACGGACGGGTGGTTTGGGAGAAATTTGAACAATTCATCAAATTTCAACGTTCATTTTCGGGTTCTGTGAAAGTCCTATTCAAGTTATGTTTTTATATCATTATAGTTGCTTGACAGAACTGAAATAATAACAGAACTTGAAAAAATCTTTCACAGGACTTGAAAATTAAGTTTGAAATTTGAAGAATTGTTCAAATTCTCCGAAACAACCCGTCCTCGGGGTTAAAGGACTTTGAAGGATACAAATTGAAGACTTGAGCAGTAGGTAATGCAAAATCATGTGTTTTTGGATTTAAAATTTGATAGCTTTGAAATATTTTAGATGCTTTAATTAAATGGAGCGAGTAGAAGACATATTGGCCTTTGAAACAACGAGCATTTTTATAAGCCCAGAAAAAATAGTATCAGGCCTATAATAACTGCTTTAAAGTACGAAATCTCGTACTCGCGAACCCAATTTCAATATTTATAACTTCACAGAACTAAATAAAACACATTTTTTAAAGGTTTTTTTTGCATAAATCAAAACAGGCGGTTGGTGTTAAGCGGGAATTTAAACCTTATCGCCATCCTCATACGGAGTGTTATTGTTTACGGCCGGATTCCAAATGCCAAAATACCCTTCAATTTTTGGTCATAATTAACAGGTAATATTAGTAGGTACCACTATTATTTATAAGTCATTTTAACACGAAAACAACACGTTCAGCTTCGAGACGCCACGGAGTAGTGCAACTGAATCTGGTAATACATAATTATAATATCGTTCATACCGTAGATAATTTACATAGAACCGACACCCGCCTTCATTATTGTTATTGTCTGCTACTATAAATAGTCCACATTCAGGGCGGGAAAGGGTCACCGCGTTACCAGTTCACAACAGGTCACCGGGAATTTATACACTTTATGCGAAAACAATATATTTATTTCGTGCTGGCATTTAGGGAGTAATGGAATACCTCATTGGGTGCTTTGATATTTTATCTAGCTTTTTCAATATCATGATTTACGAAATATAGCTAATTAGATGTAATGTATAGCTTCGCTGTGAGTCTAATTTCCTTATATTTCTCTGAAAAAGCAGAATTTGATGTCGTCTCAAATAGAATCTTTAAAAAGGTATTTAATTATATTTGAGACGGTTCCATGATATTTCATCAAAATGAAAATACAACACACCTTTAAAATGTGATATAGTCATTAAAAGTGATGAAACAAACTTTATATCACTTTTTGTAAGTGTGTTAAATTGTCATTTTGATCAGATACCCGGTAACCATTTGAGACAGAGAACAGACAATTTATTTTTCAGAATTTTTTTTTAAATAATCATTTTTTTTTCGTTTTGGCTGAGTATTGAACATTCCTATTCAATAATTGGAGTCTACAACTTTACCAACCTCGCCAAATGCCGATCGGTCGACATTTATTTCGTATATTCACTGCTGTAATGTCATCTGATTTCAGAGAAATGCGACTATGTCCAAGTTTGTGTACCTTGCCACCAAAATGAATAATAATGCATAGTCATCGATAACGAGTCTATCTGCCGAGTTTCATTTCATTCGGAGGACGGAAAGTGGGTTAATTTAAGCTTCCAAAATTTTAATTC
The DNA here is from genome assembly GCA_026573805.1 of Hesperophylax magnus. Taxonomy (NCBI): domain Eukaryota; kingdom Metazoa; phylum Arthropoda; class Insecta; order Trichoptera; family Limnephilidae; genus Hesperophylax; species Hesperophylax magnus. Next base: position 390,186 of record JAIUSX010000035.1, read on the forward strand.
ATTCATTCCCGAAAGCAAAAGAGAAATTCAAATAGACGAACTAAAAAATAAAAAAAAAGGTCCTGTAAAGCTGCCATATGGTTGCTGTTTGTATTAATATACAATTTGTCTTAATTAATAAGGAATATGAAGCATAATATATACATAATACATTCGTAGTGTACCAATATACATATTGACATTATTACAATGATAACAACTCACCTGTGGGGACAGCCACTAAAAATGCAAATACATATCAAAATTTCGCTATGTTTTCGTGTCCTATAACGCAAGTAAGGTTTTTGTCATTGAAAGTAGGTATATTGCATTAACGGTACAATTATAATGATTTGGATCCAAACTTGTAGTATCATAAAAATAAATTACTAGTATGTAACGTAGTTTCCATGCTTTGAATACCCAGCTTTGTACACGGAGAAAAATGAGTAATGCTGATTTATTAAAAATTTATTCAAATTATTTGTAATCTTGTTAAAAATGGGACTGCAAGCCGCGTCCTGAATAAAATTTCAGGATTTTTATGAACACGTGTTCGGACAACGTGACATTGGCATTTTACTTAAAGTTTATAAGGATACCTATCAATTCATTCGTTAATGGCCTACAATCCCGTTTTTAACAAGAATACGAATAATTTGAAGAGATTGTTAACAAATTTGCAATAAACTTTTATCAGAAATTTTTATATAAATAATGTTAAATTAAAAAAAAATAATAATAATTTTGGGTTAATTGTTTTTTTTCTATTATTTTATAGTTACGTAAATTTTTCTCATATTCCACATCTATACAATTTTAATTTTAGGATTCTCATTTTTCTCAAATGCACAAACTTACCTACAGAGTACTTCATCTTTCGGCCTCGAATTAAGGCAAAAAACGTTGTGCAAATTGCGTTGTGCCAGATCCCATCGCTCCTTGCATTTCAGACAAACATATTCTTTGCTTTATAATAGATGACAAACTTTGAATAAATTTAGCATGGGTACACGAGATAACAATCTCAAAAACGGCGACAAAATTTAATTAAATCCAAGACACGTCGTCAACCTGCGATCATTTCCAAGAAGCAATATTACGCACTGCACAAAATAAAGCATTCCGTCCATGCGACACAAAACAAATAAAAAAATATGAGCTTCCTGCTCCTGCAGTGTGTGTACACGAATGCAAACGCATACTGAAAGCTCAGAAACAAGCTTTTGAACAAAGAAGAAAACTTATCTGTAATTAGTCCTCCGCAAGATTATTACTATTACTGAAGCATTGTGAATGCTCTGTTTATTAGGCATTGTTTACAATACAAATCGAATTACTAAACAGTTGTGGTTCTCAGAAATAATCATTAGGTTCTGCAGGTATAGGAATAGGTGGTGACCCTGGTGGACACTAAAAACAGCCATTACGGCGAAGAAGGTAGACCACCAACATTTCAACACTAAATGTCATTACTCATTTGATATTATTTAATAACACAGCTACAAAGGCAAATAATGACCACATCACCATGAAATTAAAATAAACATTGGTTATGTTTAATTTGAAAACATGACACGATCGTTAAATAATATTATGAAACGTATGGCAGGTACTTATCACCATACTGAGATAATATTTTATCACTCATATGTGCTTTGTTTATGGAACAGAGAACTTGTATCCCAGAACACAATTTTAGGGATATCATAATGATAAACATACGGCATAATTCACGTTAGACAAATAAACATAAACGTGTACGCCGTAAACATTAAGCGGGAGATTTATCTTGTCACTTTAGTACAACAAGCAGAGAACAGATTTCTTGCAACGTGTGTAAAGCGTTGACTAATAACGAGAACCTTTGAAAGGTTACAGAAACAAACCCAGTCGGATGTGCCTCTAGGACTTAACATGTTTGCTTTAAAAAAGTACCCTTATTTTGATCGTAAAAAAGGATGACACGATTCTGAGTTGTCGCAAAACACTTTGCGGTGAGATATGGCGAGAGGGGGGAAGTCGTATTGTTTCGGTGAAAACCGCAAATGGCTGCCGGCGGAAGCCCAGTCGGCCGCTGTTTCCGGGAGTCGGCAGAAATTAGATAAGGCAGAACGTGAAAAGAAATCTTGGAAATATCACAACAAACAGCGGGAGCTAAAAGGACCGCCGCGCCGCGCCGCTACGAACTCTTTGTTTACGCCTAGTCGAGATAACATACATCGCGTATGCGGCTCTCGCAATAACTTGAGAAGAGTGTAGTTTTCCGAAGCAAAAGCTCATAAAAGGGTGCGAATGCAGCGCAAGAAGGGGCGAGAAATCCAAACATCCGTTGCTTTATATGACGCCGTCAGTACTCAGTACCGTCACGGGAAGAATCGCCAACAAGAAACCATCCTTGTCATTTACGAGCAGAGTACATTTTCTGAATAAATAACGCCGATATTTCCATTCTGAATCATGCATTGAATAGAAAGTCGAATACAAAGGCAACGGTGTTGCAACACGACCGAGACATTTATTTTCTGTACCTAGTTTAATGAGTGCAGTTCAGTCAACGTGCTAGCTCGTGCAAGTAAACCGAAATTGTATGTACAGTGATACATAATACTTGCTAGTACTTGCACAGCGTCAAGTGTTAACGACCCGAGGATGCACAAAGCCGGAGACACCTGTTGTGAGTTTATTATCTTATCTGGGACAAAGGTGAAGACAAATAAGTGAACACTGAACAGTCCCCTGAAATGGAACGGGGAATGTGGGAGTCTCATTCTCCAGAACGCTGGGCCCCAGCTTTCAGCAGTTATATACCGAAATGGTGCGCAACGTGGCGCGATAAAATAATAACAGTTAAGTTCTGAACTAACTTCAGACGGTAACGGAGAAACTTCAATGAACTTTAAAAGTGCATGATGAAACTTTTGTTGAAAGAATTTTCACCTGCATTTTACTGCGAACTTTCAATTTAACTTTTGTGTTACACAGAAAATGAAATTTTTCATGAAACACGTTTGAAATTAATCTACGTAAACCTAGAGTGCTTCACATTTTATACATACAAAAGACAAATAAGATTAGAGAAATATAATTATAAAAGACGCACGGCAAAGGATGAAGTGATGTAATTCATGAGTTACACCACTTTTCTTGAACGATAAAATAGAACAAATTAAGACAGTTTGTGAATGATATGACAATCCGATACCAGTACGGAGGAGATCTGTTATGCTAGATCAAACAAATATATAACTCATCGCAGAGTCAAGATATAAAATCATTTTATAATCTGAACAATAGATTTGAAACTAATATATTATCCCTTTCGGTCAAGTGTCGCCTACGTATGTTAGAAACGAAGATCCAACCATAGCGACAACCAGGAAGATGAATGTCATAGAATATTTTAATGCTTTAATCACTTTCGCAGATGTGTTAAACTGCACGGAGTATAGTTACAAGAAGGCTATAATAACATATATTTTCAGTAATAATTACAATTAAAGTTAGCATAATACTATTCTTATTCATTCCATATAATTTTACTATTTAAAAATTACTTTTTATTACTGTTTTCCTGTGAATTATTATTATTTTATTCATTATATACAACGCCATGTCGGGCTTTTACAATGACAATTGACAATTTATGTAGCAAGAATAACAGGATACATGGATAATAGAATAAATATATAGAAACAAATAATTCAAATATTAATACATACTATATTTAACATCGAATCCAAATAATAACACCTTTTTTGAAAATAAAGCAAAGCTTCAAGTTTAAAAGTATGTATGTACATACGTATATGCATAAAATCATTAGTGTTTGTTGCAAACCAGTAAAAATGAAAACAAGAAATAATTTACTGGTGTAGTATATACTAATATTAAAAAATAATAATAATACGAGTTGCATCTATAGAAAAAAAACCAATTTATATGTAATAGCAAAATACGAATACTATATTTAAAAACGAATTTATATGTAATAGCATAAAAATAAAAATACCAATACTATATTTAAAAACGAATTTATATGTAATAGCATAAAAATAAAAATACCAATACTATATTTAAAAACGAATTTATATGTAATAGCAAAATACAAATAATATATTTAAAAACGAATTTATATGTAATAGAAAAATACCAACACTATATTTAAAAACGAATTTATATGTAATAGCAAAATACCAATACTATATTTAAAAACGAATTTATATGTTATAGCAAAATACCAATACTATATTTAAAAACTAATTTAAATAATAGGCCCTGAACATTGTAAATAAATAAGTATAATATATCAAGCAAGTATGTTCGTACATGCATACAGTCATTAACTATATCACAGTTTTTTTTTATCAGAGTTTGTCTGGCAGGTACATTCATATAAATTATTTCCAATAATTCACGGCTGTCAATAAGAGATTTAATAATTTTGAATAAACATAATATATCAGTCAAAACTCTTCCATTTGATATTTTGAGAAGTCTGGTTTCGGTACGTAAGTTATTATCATTTATAAATTCGATGGAAATATTCATTCTAAAATTGATGTACCGAAGGAATTATGTACATGTTTGTAAAAGCCCACACGGGCGTATAATATGTATATTTACAAACCCTTTCACACCCGCATTATTGTTTCCACATATATAAAATATGTAATGCTTGAAATTTTTTTTAGAAATTTTCCTATGTTAATTTGGATTAACATTGGATGTCAGAGGGTACTTTTTAAATAGTAAGGTAAAATAAAAATAACACAAAAGTAATACACATAACTGTTTCATGTCAAAAATGCACATTTAGAATTTAGTGATAATCTATAAGTGTACTGGACGGGAGTCCGCACAAGACTGTAGATTTGGGCGCCGGTTCCAAACCGTGTCTTCAACCGATGAAAATGCTCCTTTACGGCCGATGATGATGATAGTTGACAAATTTATGAAAAATCTGCCTCCCGCACCCGGTGCTTGGTGAATGTTGGGCACTGGGTGTGCTTTCGTCTCTGCTCGCTTCTGGCGTTGGCGGTTTTCCAGAGTAGGGCCGGCTGATCTTGATGAGGTAACGCCAGAAGGTTTGGAGCAGAAGACTTGGCGAGGTGAGGCAGATGGTGGGCAGGAGTCACTTTGTTGGTAATAAAACGCTTGTTTCGGTGGTAAAGATGAATTGATTTTTTATGTGGATGCTTATATGCAATAAGCTTGACTCGCACCCGACATTGGGCTGTGAGTCAAAAAGTGGTGGGGGATTCTATCCGCGCCAGTAATGCGTTTATATGCCCCGGCAAAATGTCGCATATTCATTTTGCCGGTGGTATAGCCGAAGGCAGACGTTTAAATTTGCGAGTTTGTAAAGATTTTACAGGCTCGCCTGAATAACAATTTCATAGTTTAATTACATAGTAATTATAAGAATGTGTACCCTCACAACTAGATTTTTAGTTTGCCAAGATACGACAGAAAATAAGAAAAGTTTGTAAATAAAAGTGTAAAAATGATCTTGAAGCGATCAAATTTGTAAATATGGTTATGTTAGTATTTTTCTCAGGTCCCCCGTAACATAGCGCTCAGAAAGAGAAAAGATTCACTATGCTACGAGGTTCCTGGATTTTTGTACAGGCAAAAAAGGTAAAAATAATTGTACAAAAATGGTTATACAAATATGTTAAAAACAGCATTTTTAATATCTCCTCAGTGGTAGCACATAGCAAATAGTGTTTATTTAACTACCGCCGAAGAGATGTACAAGTAAAATATAGACATTTGCAACATTTAATAAAATGATATTTCCTAGTAAATTGTACATAGTAAAAATTTGATCAAAGTGAGTAAAGATTTGATTGTGAGGCGCATATGACGCCGTTCTATTTGTATAAAGAACATTAACTTTAAATTCAGTAAATTTAAATGATTCACCACTTCATGGAATATAAGAATCTAGAAAATGAAAAAAAAATGAAAACCTTGGCCGAAAACGGGAACAAAATGACCAGTGGCGGGGAGTGATGATTTCGCCAGTGGCGTGGGGTAGGCACATTTTATAAATGTAACATATTTTGATGAAAATAAATAATGTGGCCAACAACGTCCGTTACACTAAGGTACAAACAAATAACATTTTAACTAAAATTCATTCAGAAATAATCTAGGATAATAAATCTTTAAAAATTCTCCATACTAGTCGAAAACATGTTCGTCAATACCAGTGTTAATTTGAATGAACATTGAAATTCATTTACAATATTCTGGCAAATGACTTGGAACAGTGAATTGAACTGTTGTTATTATTATAGAACACATCTTAATACGTTAAAATATTTGTAATTCGAGTAGAAAATATTTATATCTCACCTTAAATTAAGTAATCAATGACGGTAGAAATTCTATGAAACTCACAATCGGCAGATTTCAAAATATTAATCGTTGTTGTGGCGGGATTAAGGATTTCAACCGAGAGGAAAAAATAGACGCCACAGAAAAGATTACAAGCTATAAGAAAACAAAAACATGGCTTTTCTAAATTGCTACCGTTACGGTAAATAAATTCACAAATTTCATGTTAATTTGAATTAACACTGGGGCTGAAAGGGTTTTAATAAATATAAAAGGAATTGAAAAAATGGGCACTTCCAGTAGGTATCACTCGATCCCTATTCGGCGGCCATAGCTACGAGACGATTCATTTTGTTGGATCGCTTGGGACCACAGATTCATCAGAATCCATCAGGTATTAAATATAAATTCAAGTCCCCATCGTCAATATTTAAAAAGGGTTTCATATTATTCAGCGATGACATCAAAATAAAGCCAAATCACGCGCTCTACATCGCTATTGAATTAGGAACGAATTTGTTGTAACGAATCGCTTTGTGTCAAAAAGTTTCTGTCAATAGGGAGACAACTTCTGATTATTTGACGAGTATTGACACAAAATGCCAATAGTGTATGGATACAGTTCAAACAGTTGCAAAATTTTATCACGATAATACAGTGAATTGAATCGTCTGAACAATGAATGTAAGCATCAAAGAGCCTGTTTTGCAGGAAAATAAGTGAACAGTTATGGCGTACTCTTTACAGATAGGTAAGCAGCGACTAAGTAACGGCACTGTACAGTGAACAATGTAGTTTTTTAGTCTTTGATATTACGGAGAATACCTGTTGCGAATCGGATACCAGACTTGTGCAACTGTATCAAAAACAATGGCACCTAACTAACTCCGGACGGCAGGTACGAATATCAATTACGAAATCTAACTTTTTAAAAGAATAGTGGGGTAGTAAACGTAAAATATTAAAATAAAATCTATTATTAATTATCATTTACCGAATCTTTGCAAGAATTTCAAGAAAATAAATTTAACAATGTTTTACTTTTTATAATTAATAATTTACAAATATAAGACAGGTACGACAAGTTCTAAAAATAGATGGTTAGGCGCTTAGTGTGGGTGGAAAAATCAATTCAATATTTTCTTCGTTTATAGAGCTTTGTTTCAAGCACTGGCGGCTCGTGAATTTTGAGTGTTTTAGGGTGCTAATATTACAAAAATGGCATTATTGATGTTGTTTTAGCTGAAAACGATTGTAATGTTTTTTTCGCAAATTTGATTTTTTATGACGATATTCAGGAAATCCGTACCAAACTGAAATTTCCTGAAAATCGATTTCAGCTACAACATCAATAATGCCATTTTTTGTAATATTAGCACTCTAGAACACCCAAAAGTCACGAGCCGCCACTGGTTTCAAGTGAAAAATTACATCGTCCTTTCGGTTTAATTTATTTATTAAGACATACACAGTACAATAAGATACAGTTAAGGATATTTTTCGTAATTACATAGTTTTAATACCTATTATGTAATTTCGCCTGAGATGTTTCTGAAAACTAATGATTTTAAGTTAAAATCGATGAATTTATGTTTAAATGTATATATGAGTAGGTAATAGTTATAAAAGGAAGAAAGTGTATGGATAGAAAAAAAATTTGAAATCAAGAATTCTAATATACTCACGAATTGACTGTTAATACATAGAAGTTTTGAAAAATGATGTGAAAGCGTTTTTGAAATGTGCCACGATAAGAAATTTATTAAGTTAGTTTTGTATGTAAGAAAGGAATCATGAAAGATGTCCAAGTGTCGTAATTTTTCGTAGTGGGTGTAAGTTGTGATTGCGCGAGTAATTACCGAGTTGTTTGCTGCATTGGTATTATTTTAAAGTTTAATTAATGTGTTTTTTTCATAAAGTGTCTACACTACCTACTACACGGAGTATAATGTCCTCCACTCTAAGAATTCACATGTATTGTGGTGTGGAGTTCACCCGTGTTTGCTGTAATATAACTATTGCATAGCAAAAACACTACATAATAATAATAATAAAAACAAGTAACCAAAATATTCAAACGTTTTTTGAGGTGATTTTTCACAAAAACGGCACTATACAAATTATCCATATTTATTAGTAATGAGCACACACAATCGCAAAGAAGGAAGCAAATAGCAGCACATTGGCGCATTTAACCAAGTGATGCAAGGAACTTCATGCTATTATTAATCCATTAAGTTGAAATATGGCCAATTGAACGATAAGGGAACTGCAGTGGGAGATATAAAACGAACAGTTGCGGTCAGTGCAATCCAAACGGACTAATGGAAATGTGAACCAGATGTGATCACTTAGCAAAGATCGGTCTACGTACGAGTAAGTAGCAAATTAATAAAAAATAAGGCACAGAAGCAAATTTTGAACAGAAATTTAACCACAACAAAAAAACCTGCACTGAAACTTCTCTGGTATGTAATACACAACATATATTGTCCAATTAATGATTCACATAATGCCCTATGGATACCGAACTAGGAGTCCAACCTTTCGAGGTAAGTGGGACTACGGAATAATCAACTTGAGTGAAAAGTATTATGGTTTAAAAAACATATATTCTTCATGTACATCAAAAATGGCTGAGTCTAAATATAAAACTTGTATTATACACGTAGAATTAATAAATCGTCATTTAAAAACAATTAAAACCATAAGACACTCAAACGCCCTGTGATTGGTCGGCGGGTTCTGAAATGACTTAAACAGCTAACTCACGGGGGACAATTTTGTTCCAAGTTGCGCTGCGTTACTACGGGTTACTACCGCGGTTTAAAAATTATTTCCAAAGAACGTTTTTTGTTTCATGTTTTTGGAAATTTTTTCATATACATATAGGTATATATACAATTTGTATATATATTTTTTAAAAAGAGTCGAACATTCCTGGGTTACTAATAACCTGACAATATTTGAAAATCTCCTACTACCACCACAGTAAGCGGAAAAAGTTCCTTGTGTTGTGATGAAGGACTTAACCAGCCAAGGAATTAAACACACTACGCATGGGTGGGACCCAAACGCGATACCAACTCAGCCACTGACCGGTCAAATTTAAATTGTTTTTTTTTCGTTTTCATAGCGACCCGAGTGTGATTGATCTTTCTGTTAACCGACAAAAAATGCGTGTATCTACCACTCTAGTATAGGTACCATTAATGATACCATTAATGTCCAATTAATTACTCAAATAACGAATAAGATATCAGTAACGGAGAAAATAAAGGTTGGGAAGTATCCGACTATTCAGATCTAGTCAAAAACCTATACAGTTATTTCAAGCAATGTTTTGATACTGAATCGTTGTTTTTCACCAGGGGGATACATATAAGGGCGGTTTGTTTCAGAAAATTTGAATAAATCATCAAACTTCAACGTTCGTTTTCGGGTTCTATTCTATTCTAGGAAAGTCCTAGTCAAGTTCTGTAATTATATCATTATAGGCTAGTTTCATGACAGAACTGAAATAAAACAGAACATGAAATAATCTTTCACAGAACTTGAAAATGAACGTTGAAATTTGATGAATTGTTCAAATTCTCCGAAACAACCCGTCCATAGTGTATCTATTGTCCAATAAATCAAATGAATCAGAATGGAATAAACTGAAATTAAGGTAATATTGGTGTAAATTATGATTTCTTGGTTCAGAAAAAATAAAGGTCAGCTCGGTTTACGACCGGAAACCGCAAATAAACAGGCGATCGACGACAGCGGACAAACCCAAATAAATACAATTTCAATGACATTAGCAGTACGCGCTTTGCTGAATGAACAAGCGATAATATTATTATAAACACGAAAGACGTCCAAGACTGGCCTGCCCAGCGGAATCCATAAATCTGTGCCAACAAACACAACGTGGGACGACGAACCTAACAGCACATCACCTTTTGACTGAATAACCTCTAAAAATGATAATACCACTAGCTTTACTACTTGGTTTCGTCAATACTAACTTTATACTACTAATTAATAACACTGGCATGTGCCTAGCATGGTGGTCGCAAAATCCTAAATGCATGTAATAAATAATTTCAATGAATAAAGAAACATAAAAAAATATTTATATATTTAAAAAAAATGACATTTCAAATAGCATTAAGAAATTTTTTTGGTAATACGTTAATTATTACAAATTTTGTATTATGGTTATGGATAAGTCCCATTTTTTAATGATAATCGGCCCACCATGGGTTTTACAGGGTGAAATCTTTATTACACACTGTCCCTAAGGGCCGGGGCCGGCGGAGAATTGACGAAGGGTCTCATAACTTGAACCTTTGAGGTTTCGACCGCATCGCCTCTCCCCCATCCGCACATTTCTCCGACATCAAATTATAAAGAAACCGTCATTATTAAAATATCTCACGGCGTCGAGGTTAAAAAAAATCCATTACTTATGAATAGACTGTAGACATCAATGCAGGTTCAACATTATAACCACGTTAACTCTCTGCATTTAAACAAATAGTAATAATGAGAATAGATACAGAATAAGAAACTAAACTTCCCGGATCCAGTGGGACAATGGCATCCTAATTGGAGGAGGTTTAGGGGAGCGGGGAAGGGAAAGAGATAGGGAAAAGGAAGGTTGAAAAGTATCTGACTATTCACATCTGGGGGCCTACTCTGTATCTTTCGGGTTAACAAACCAATAAGTTCGTGGTTTAACCTTTCCTTGCCGGTGCTGTCAACTGAGTGAACATCGTCTCTAATTAATAAATATCTCTGTAAATATACTAAACACCGAGTTCAAATTTGTTGGTATTCCTCCACAATATATTTATTTATTGCATTAAGTAATTTCAATATATAAATATTTACCGAGTGTATAGCACCGGAGGACGAGGAATTTTTTAACACCGTACGGGAAGGGTTAATACGGGTTTGTGATGTGGCTGAACCGGCGACAGGAAAGTATACACAAAATATTAATTTGCGAAATAACATGAAGAAATTAGCGTAAATACATAATTTATGGAGCTCGAATCATCAATCCGGAATACGTACAAGATAATCATAACTGAGGTCGTCAAAAACGAGAAATTATTTAATATTATTTATTTTTATTCTGAAGAGGTATGTAAACATGTACCAAATTCAAGAACACGAAGAATAGTCTAACAAAGGATTGTAATAATTTATTTAATTGAAAGTGGACAAAGCTTTTATACAGGTACACAATCAGCGTAATGTGGAACGTGTGAAAACGTTTCGTTTGTTTTCATTTTTTACAGGCAGAGGTTAAACTTGTTAAATATCATAATATTATGCAAAATACTGTATTATTTGTCAAATCCGAAACTTTTGAAGGAGAAACTCTGATTTTCCAATAAGCAGCGATCCACGAAGGTCGCTTTATTGATACATTGCAATATATTCACAAAACGAATTATTGGTGTGAATTATCAAACAATTACAACTTAAACACGAAGGTTTGTTTTTGTGACCTTTAGACGTGGGTATTTAAAATGCGTAACAAAGAAAACATTCAGAATTAAATTAATGTTATTGGTTATCGATTGCTTACCTGTAGGTACTCATCGTAAAGTGCTAAAAAAAGTTACGAGACGATAATCAAATACGAAAGAAGAGAGATGCAAGACAACTTGCGTATGACCATTGATAATAGAAACAAAGGAAGTTATGGCATGGAGGCGTGCCAACTGCCGCCTAGCTAAGACCAAAATTCACGCGCGGAGAAAATTGAGTATTGCTAATTTATTAAGAATCTCTTCAAATTATTGGTTATCCGGTTTACATCGGGATTGCAGGCTTTTAACGAATGGATTAACAGGTTTCCTGATAAACTTTCAGTAAACTGCGAATTCATTTGTTAAAGGCCTCCAATCCCGTTTATAACCGGATTAAAAATAATTTGAAGAGATTCTTAATAAATTAGCAAAACTCATTTTTCTCCGTGCGGACTATCAAAGCGGAGGAGCCAATGAAAGTTAAGCGTTTGGAATGTAGGTAGAAGTAAAGGTGGGAAGCCTCTATGCGCACAAGCATAAAAAAAACCCAAAAACCAGGGGATACAATAACATCTTGAATAGAACCAGAATTGTTTATGTAACGTCGATGTCGGCAACAAGGTGACTACAAGAAACAACTAAAAAGGGGCATTAAATACTCGTAGATTTAAAAGGAAGAAGAAATCATTTCGGGTGGCCCAATCGATCCCTAAGTATATTTCCTTAGGTGCCTTCTTCCTCGGATGTGACGCTAATTAACCCCGGGAAGATAAGGGCCCTAATGGACCAGAGAAGGAAAGTGCCATAATAAATTAATGACATGGCGCCAACTCACACGTTTGGGAAGGGCTCGAGATAAAACATTATTTGGTTTTACGCATTAAAGAGGATAAAGGTTGCCATTAAGATACAATAATCACGAGGTTCATCAAATTATGCATTAGTTTGATTGAGAGCACATGAACAATGCTTCCTTACATACCTTAAGTACCTACGTGTTTATATGCGAACGGATTAGCTGTTACTTATTTTCCTTAGGGTGTAAAATGGCATTTACAAAATAATTTTATTCACATACCTAGAATGCGCTTTGCTAAAGATGTATTAAATAATAACATTGTATTTTATTTATCTCAGAGAAAGATGCAAAATACAAAACAAACACCGCACAACACAATAAATAATAACGATAACGAGTGTTGAACGGAACGTATGAGAGTTTGTTTATTTCGGTAAGGTAGACGAGAAGAAATTCACAACATAAACATCGCGAAATGTGTCGCATGTTTACAAATACCCCCGCTGACGCTGACGCGCATTCCACTCTCGATAATGTGTATAACTTTGTGGATTACCGCGCAGCATTCGACCAATTTTTTAAATTCTTGTCAGTCGCATCTCCGTAGAAGTACTCCGAACGCTGCTCTTGATAACTGTGCACAAGGGACTCACAATCTATGGAAATAAACGTGAAAAAGTATAAAGGTACGGATACATTTGCGAACTGATGATAGCCGAGCCTCAGATTATGGGAAAGGAACGAAGCAACAGCAAATGGCGCGAAACGCCGCTTGCGGCTGTTTAGTTCCTTACCCATAATTCGCGCCTCGGCTCGCGTTTCGGTTAGGAAATGTATAACAGTTATGTCTCCATCTCGAATAATCTTTCATCATAATAATACGAAGCGTTGTTGAAACAGCAGGTGTAATGCCAGAAATTATGTCGAATTTCAAAGCCATATTTTTGAATGAAACGGTAGACTACACAAAAGTTAATATGACCGGCCGGTGGCTGACTTGACATCCGCGTTTGGGTCCCACCCAGTCGTAGTGTGTTCAATTCCTCCATCACAACACAAGCAACATTTTCCGCTTAGTGTGATGGTAGTAGGAGATTTTTAAATATTGTCAGGTTATCCGTGACCCGGGAATGGCTGTCTTTCTTAAAAAAAATATCGATCATTACCTTTCAACTGGTACATCTCTACTTTTTTGACGTGACTACCACACAAGAGTTGAACTACCCTAAGCCAGGATTGAGTAGGTACAGGATTAAAAAGAACCGCTGCGCGGTCTTTTTCATACAGAAAAATCTAATTTGGATTTGAGGCCAAAATACACAACCAAAATGTTTTTTTTTTAAACCAAAAGATATAGAAAATATAGGCCAACAAGAATTTTATTTTTCATTATTTTAGAAGTAACTTTGACAGTGAGTTTATGATAATAATTTAATAAATATAATTTCATGCTTGATTTGCTATTGAAATATGACGAAATCTATGTAAATAAAAATGTAAATGTTCGTTTATTCAAAATTTTAAATCTCCGAAAGTTCTTCACCGATTGCTTTGAAATTTGGACACAACGGTGCATTCGAATACGTGTGTTTTTGTATACATATATTTTATAGATATTGTCTATTGTAACAGGTAAAACATGCTTTTTTTGAAATAATAGCGCCATCTGCCCAAAAATGAGTATAAAAATTTAAAAAGCATTTTTATGGGTGTTTATTTAAAATGCATACAACCGATTTACATTCGAACACAAAATTGTCGCACATAAATTGAAATTTCTACCACTACTACTGGCTATTCAGATTTGACCACTAAACCCGATTAAGTCGTTTCAAGCGTAATATCTATTCCGAAAGGTCTCGTCTCGCCAGGGTGTTATTTAGAGTACAATCTACAACTCTGGAAGGTGTACAGTGTTATGTTGATTTTGTCGGTCAAGTCAAGACATATCCTCGATATTTTCAAAGGTGAGATATATTATGAGAACGCCGTGCAAATGTAAATGCCACAGACCCAGGTGCAGTCTGGCTCAATAAGATAAGAAAACTTCCGTGGGCTTATTTTATATAAATCATAATAAAGCCACTCTTTACTGCACGTCTCATTGCAAGTTACAACGGATAAAGTCAACGCTACAAACACAGACCTACTATATTGTGCATATTTATTTTATTTGGTACAATATTTTTTACATTTTAAGTTTTCCAGTAATGTAGGCATCACTAGGTGGCTTGCCCGTGCTGAGGCCTTCATCTTATAATATGAAAATATAATCTACACAATACATTTAAAGAGAAAATAATACATTTAAAAATAAAAATACATAATAATATATTAAAAATTAAAGAAATAATACAATGAAAATAATCTTGTGTGTTTGTGAGTGATGTGTGTTTATATTTGTTTTGTGTGTTACGTGTAGGTTTTATTTTTATTTTATGCTACGACAATTTGGTAATATTGTCCTTTTGTTCAAAATAACCCTGTACAAAACAATTATTAGAACGGTCTTGGCCTATGGATGTGAGGCGGGAACACTGACAGCAAAGTCTGCGGAACGGCTGGACACCTTCGAAAGAAAGGTACTTCGAAGAATCTTAGGAGCGGTGCGAGAGGGAGAGGCATGGAGAATCCGCCACAATAAGGAGCTATATGACATCTACCAAGCTCCCAGACTCTCTACTCATTTACGGCTCCAAAGACTAAGATGGGCCGGACATGTGCACCGAATGCCAAGCACACGTGTACCAAAGAAGGTTCTAAAAGGACACCCGGGAGGCAAACGAAAGGCGGGCAGACCTAGGCTGAGATGGGACGACGATGTCAGGAAAGATGCCAGAGGACTACTCCATGTTGCAGATTGGAAGACGACGGCCGAGGACAAAGGGCGGTGGAGGCTCATGTTAAAGGAGGCCAAGGCTCGAAATGGGCTGTAGCGCCATTGAAGAAGAAGAAGAAGTCTTTTTTGTTGTTTAATCCATTTTTTAATTTTGTGTGTGAATGTATTTTTATTTTCCTCAATTTTAATTTCAAGTTTTACGCTGTTGAAAGCTTTTATAGCATGGTATTGGTAGTGTCTTTGTCCAAAGCTTGAATTTACTGTCGTAAATTATTTATTTTTAATATTTATTTTTAATTTAATTATATTAGAATAATACGTATCATTGTGTTGAGTTACAAGGAAAACAAATACTTTTTTTTCAGAATATTTATACAATAATCTTTAAAATGTACTCCTTCACTTATCGTCTTTGTAAAATCCAACGGTTGAAGCTTTTGTTATAAGAAGGTACGATTGTATATTGTATGACGTCTAACCGTTTATTTACCAAATGTATGCCAGTTCAGTGTGTCAGCGGGTACTAGGACAACCTCGGGTTTTGCATATTTTTTACCATAGAAGATTTTTTATTTGAGCGGAGCCCACACTGGCTCGGTTATATCTTGCGTAATTTTTATTTGCGAAGTCGGCGCGTGTAACATTATTATTTGTATAGAAGATACACAGTGAGATAGAATGACTTGGGTATGCATGGATAAATGTATACATGGAAGATATTGAAAATAGAAACATTATTCTTATTCTTTCAATATTATGAAAATAGCATTTTAGAAATTGTCATCGTTGGTTGAAACATTATTAAATGACATAATGTAATTTTTTCTGCAATCACTTTATGCGCCTTGATCATGCAGAAATATGCAATATTTAAACGATTAAAGGGATCCTGCTGGTGGCTCTGTTGAATATTCATCATCTTTCTCATTACCTCATAATATATCAGAATGAAAAGTTACGATGGAACTCTCAGCGGCAAGACCATATTACATGCTCGACGAAGGCACGGCTGTACCGAAACCGGTTGGTGTTGTTTCGTAAGTGATTTACACAAATATTTTTTTATTTTATTTTTTTATTATTTTAATATATATCATATAAGTTACATTAATACATATTTTGCAGAAAATAATATTAAGGTTCATAATTGGTCATGTATACCTTATCAGAAAAGAGGAGCTCTTGTGCCTGATAAGGGAGCCACGATTCTTACTTAGATTCAATGTTATAATATATATATTTTTTAAATATAAGTTTTTTTAGAAAAAAAAGTTTGATTTTAAAGTTTGATATATATTTTTTTTAATATAAGTTTTTTTGGAAAAAAAGTTTGATTTTAAAGTTTGATATATTTTTTTTTTAATATAAGTTTTTTGGAAAAAAAGTTTGATAAGATACAACGGAATTTATTTTATTGCTATGAATTTTTTTTATTTAGGCATGTCTCCCCTCCAAAATCGGCTGAGGTGTTCCCATAAAAAAATAATGTAATAATGTAATAACAGTGTTCCATTTAAAATGGGATTAGGTTAATTTCCATACAAATTGTGGTACCTATTGTTTATATGGTGACCGGATAAATCATCAAAATGATAATTCATCACATCTTTAAAAAGTTATATAAAGTCATGGAAAGTGATGAAACAAAAACTCTATTAACTGGGTTAAGTAGATTAGGTTAGGTTAGGTTAAAATTTTATTTTTTATTCATCGTTTTTAATGACTTTATATCACTTTTTAAAGGTGTGTTGAGTTAGCATGGAACCGTTTATATATATACGTGTATATATATATAGACGATAAATAATAACGTGATGCACATAAAGGTGAATCTACCATATTTGATCGGTATTAAAAATAAAGCCGTAAGATATAGCAGGTATGATAATCATTAGGTTAGGGTTAGATAATATAAAAGTCGCAATATAAAGGTAACATAATCGAATAGATAGTTGCATATCTGCAATCGGCGTGCATTAACACAATATAATATAACATATAATATAACATATCTACGACAACGGTCACGTCTTTACTTCGCTCCCGTAAAAAATAACCAAACTGCCTAAAACATCAACATTAATCATAAATTAGTGATATTTAATATTAAGCAGTAGAAACCTGTTGTTTTTAGTGACGTTGCACAAGTGAATTCTGTCGTTTATAGTGAATATTAAACAAAAACAGTTACAACAAAGCGTATCAATATTTTTTGTTACTCTACCCACGTAAATAATATTTTTCCTAAAGACATTTAAAAATACAGTGAAATTAAAAATAAATATTGATAAAATAAATACTCACGTCTAGTGCTTAAACCAGATCTGTTAAATAAATAAAAGCATTACATTATTAATTTATTTATTTTTTACGATTATTTAACGCCATCTCTGTCTGCATGCAAATAACATTATTACCAAAACAAAATACTGCAGATCTGTTAGTTTATTCACCACATAGAGGTCGCATTTTGAAATAATATCGAAATAAATAAATACTTAATATAATAATAAATAAATACATCACTTTTAAAAATGAACTGTGGCGTGTGCAAATCCTCTATAACTCAAGGCGTGCAATGCTCGTCCTGTAAAGAAAATCTGCACTACAAGTGTGGAGGTACGTCAGAAGAAAATTATAAAAAGCTGAAACTGAACCTGAGAAGTACTTGGCGATGCAGCAGGTGCAAATCTTCAAATATTGCCGTCGGCGTCCACGATCTGACCACCATTATGGAAGATATCAAAAGGATCCAGATGGACTTGTCATCATTCAAGGCACTGCACGACGATATTAAAATCCTCCGTGAAGAAGTACAAGGCGTACAAAAGTCGGTTGAGAGCTGTCACCATGATGTAGCAACATTCGGAAACAAGATTGCCGATATGGAAAATCGACTTCAAAAAGTCGAACATCTGGAGGCAGAAGTCTCCCACCTGAGAACGGAAGTACGTAACATGGTCGAGGAATCAAACAGAAAGGACCAATGGGCAAGACTGCAAAACCTAGAAATAAGGGGTATCCCGGATAAGAAGGGTGAAAACTTAATAACCATTATTTCAAAAATCGCTAGTCTGAGCAACGTGGATATCGGCGAAAGGGATATGGAGTTCGTAACACGTGTTGCTCCCAGAGGCCGCGAGACTGGGAAGATAAAAACAAAATCAATAGTTGTGAAATTTACCAGCCGAAACTTAAAAAACCAGCTTCTGCAGGCGGTAAAAGACCGCAAAGGGATCTCCTCGACGGAATTAGGATTTACGGGATTCCCGCAAAATGTCTATGTAGGTGACCATCTCACTAGCATAAACAAACAGCTATTTTACCGCGCAAGGCTTCTCGCGAAACAAAAGGGTTTTCAGTTTGTATGGACAAAAAACTGCATAATTCACGCTCGACGAAATACGTCATCAGCGCCCATCATAATATCAAAGGAGGCAGACCTGAAGAAGATGGACCGCGAGCCTCCGGCCACAGGACCCAACCGAGATGCAGCAGGCCCTCAGCCGAGCCAAGCCTCAAGATAAGACCATTCAAATTGATCGTATTTCAACTAACTATTCTTAATGTTTTATATTACTTTAAATGTATCTTTCCCTCCCTCATCCCCATCACCTACCCTAAGGATCTATTCACACTAACACACTTTTCGTTCTTTAAACATTTTGCAAAAATATTTGGGAATTATATAAAAAAAATACAAACTTAATTATCGATTTTTCTCGGTCCAATGACTCTAAATAAATTAAATATATATCACCAAAACGTAAGAGGGCTACGCACTAAGACTGACACATTGCTGATGGCAGTTCGATCCAACGAGTATGACGTTATCGCTCTGACCGAATCGTGGCTTGTTGATGGCATCCGCAATGAAGAGTTATTTGATGATCGCTACGATGTACACCGCCGAGATCGGGACTACGCTTGCACAGGGCAGCGCTTGGGCGGGGGTATCTTAGTCGCTGTTCGTCGTGAACTGGTAGCTCACGAGCGCCCAGGGTGGCATTCGCGAGCTGAGGACATCTGGATATCATTAGAATCCAAGGGATCCAAACACACAAATCTTCACATATGCTGTGTTTACCTCCCTAAAGGACCAACATATCGTGAAAATATGGAAAGCTTCCTCACCCAAATTTCTGCACTTACGTTGCAATTTCCCTCAGACAAATTCATTATCCTAGGTGACTTCAACCTCTCTGACATTTCATTGAATAAGTCTCCCAATAACGCGTCCTTTATACCCAGTGATCGCTTATCGCCTGTTAGCACATCATTTATAGACTGCATGCATTTTTCTGGATTGCGCCAATATAATGGAATTCCAAATACCAACGGTCACTTTCTTGATCTCGTCCTATGTAATGACTTTGTCACGGTCTCTGCATGTGATGAACCATTAATTTCAGAAGACCCTCATCACACCTCACTAATCATAGAAGTTTCATTTTCTGAACCCGATCCACTAGTGGAGGAACTAAGAAGCGGTTACGTCTTTAGGCGAGGTGATTACGAACAAATTAATACATGTCTCGACCAGGTAAACTGGCATGAGCTCCTTTCGATTGGTGATGTAAACACGGCATTAAAAAAATTCTATTCACAATTAAATAATCTTATAGACGCCCACATTCCCAAAAAACTATGTAGGAATTCTAAATACCCGCCATGGTATAATTCGGCCCTCATTAAATTGACATCAGAAAAATACAAATACTTTAAAAAGTTTAAGATATACAAAAACCCATCTGACTACGCCACTTTCTCTTTACTAAGATCACGCCACAAAAAACTTAATTGGGAATGCCACAATATTTACTTATTAAAAATCGAACATGATATATCCTCCGACCCAAAAAAAGTTTGGAATTACATAAAATCCAACTCCAAATCCCACGGTGTTCCGAACACTATGACATTTAAAGACGAAAAAGCTGAAAATGGGTCTGACATCTGTAACTTATTCTCTAAATATTTCATGTCTGTCTACAACAATAATGCTCGAAACATCCAGATCCTACCGGACAACCCCAAAGAGCTCTGTGTTGCTAGCATTAATAATATTGAAGTCGACCAGCATCATATACAGAAACACCTTGAAGATTTAGATCTCAAAAAAGGCGCAGGCCCAGATAAAATTCCCCCTTTCTTCATAAACAAATGTGCCCGCAGCCTATCTAAACCGCTATCCATAATTTTTAGTCGCTCCCTTAAAGAGGGAATAGTCCCAAACATTTGGAAAACGGCATTTGTAACTCCCATCTTCAAGAATGGCCAAAAATCTAACGTCGAAAATTATAGGCCAATTTCAAAGCTCTGCATCTTTAGTAAGGTTTTCGAAAAAATTGTGTATGACCAGATGTTTTCGGCCTTGAGATCGTCTCTCAATAATAACCAACATGGATTTATGAGGGGGAAATCTACAACCACTAACTTAACGGCATTCACCGAATTCTTACAAGATAACATGGATCAGCGTATACAGGTAGATGCAATATATACAGATTATAGTAAAGCTTTTGATTTAGTTATTCATGATATCTTGCTGAGAAAACTTTTACAAATCGGTGTACACGGAGACCTCCTCAGATGGCTCTCGTCCTATATTGCAAACCGTAGCCAAGCAGTAGTTGTCGGTGGCTATAAATCGAACTGGGAAACCGTGCCGTCGGGAGTACCCCAGGGGTCATTATTGGGACCATTACTCTTTAATATATATATTAATGACATTGGGAAATGTTTTCACCACTCCAGAACTTTATTATACGCAGATGACATGAAAATATTCTCCCCTGTCACGTGTATCAATGAGTGTACCCGCGTGCAAGAAGATCTAAATCGCCTAAATATTTATTGTGCAGAACACAACCTGCAAATAAATGTAAAAAAATGTGGCACCATCAGCTTCACCCGAAATAAAAATCCCATTTCTTTTAATTACTCCCTTAACGGCACAATACTGAGTAAATTGACAGAGGCTAAGGACCTGGGAGTAGTGTTAGATCCGAAATTACTTTTTGAGCGCCATATCGAATCCATGGTTGCAAAAGCTTCCAAGGTACTTGGCTTTGTACTCAGAACATGCAAAAATTTTAAAAAAGTAAATACAATGAAAATGCTGTACTTTGCGTATGTACGCAGTTCTCTGGAGTACGCCTCTCAAGTCTGGAATCCCACGTATAAGTCACACATAGAAAGGATTGAGAAAGTGCAATATCGTTTTCTACGATACCTTGAATTTCGGGCCTATCGTCCTCATCTGAGTCACGAGGAGTCAGCAGCGTTTTTCAGGATTTCGTCACTGGAAAGTCGTAGAAACTCCGCAGACGTACTATTTTTACAAAAAATTGCCACCTCTGTGATAGATTGCCCGGAATTACTAGAAAGAATTCAATTAAGAGTACCCATCAGACAAACTAGACAAAATCACACATTAAACATCCCTCAATGTAACACTAACTCAAAACAAAATGCTTTTATTCACCGTGCTTCATACAATTTTAATACTTCATACAGTAAATTAGACTTATTTAACTCAGCACCCCACAATTTCAAACCTAAAATCAATAAATAATTATATTATCATTATTTTATTTTATTTTTTTTTTTTTATTAACACACATACGTACATACTACACATTACACAGACTAGATCCATCCCATACCCCTCCCTTCCGCCATCCCATCCCTATAGGCTAATTGTAACTTTTTTTCTAACATAAATATTATATATGTTCACTAAATAATTAAAATACCTCAGTGAAAACCTATTATTGGTTAAATAATTTAACACTTACTACACCATACCTTGTAATAATTATAACTGTTGGTTTTCCAAATAAAATAAAAATAAAAATAAAAATAAAATAAAATTCGCGACCTTGCCGGCTCAGTGGCAAGGTTCAAACACTGCGCTTCCTCTTCTGACCCACTTGAGCGACCAAATGATAGATCAAGTCCAATAAGGCATTATGCAACGAGGGGTTTGGCGCGGTTCTGCCGGTGCCCGGTGCCCGCTGCCCGCTGCCCGCGGCTGCTCTGCCGCCCGCCCCGCACCGTGTCGGACGTCGGCCAGCGAAAGTTAAAAAACCGGTCGGACCCAAACAGGTGTGTGTGAGTATGTCAGTGGCGGAGCCTCCACATTTGAACACTCACAATAGAAGATATATAAGGACGCACCTCAAAAGCCTAACTAATCATCATCCGTGTTGTAGGGTTGTCCCCTGTGTAGTGGGTGCCATTTAAAGCACAAAACTACACACGTAATGATATGTCGTAGGGATTTCAAACTGAGCAGTTAAATCGGATAGTCCTAGTGTTTTTACACGCCACCGATATGTGCGGCGATTTTCAGTTTTCTACAGAAGCTCGTGCGAAAAATATGTATTGACATCCACGATTGAGGATGATCCATCGGACGATCTACCGAATAGAAAATGCAACTGCCGCCGATCGATTGTGCAAACCAGATAAACTGCAACGATTCACATGACAACATGATCAGTGTGAACAAATTAATCGTAACGATATAACGTTACATGTGTAGCGAGCATAAAATGCCACATAATATTTGGCTAATTTATATAGCGCCGTTTTCGTGAGAAATCACCTCAAGGGCGCTGATATGACTAACTAACCACTAACCATTACAGTTCCACCGGAGGGGTAGGTAGAGTCAACGCACGTTTACAAGATCCTTACTAACATTACAATGAAGCACTAGATTTTATATATATTTTTTAAAATTTGGTAAAATGGATCAGGAAAAGAAATTTGTTTAGTTAGCAGATATTAAATACAGTAAGGAAAATATTAACTAGCCCATTACATACCCGAATATTTTGTAAAAGTGCGTTGACTCTAGAGAGATCAACCGCAACATAACGCTGTCTTTTAGCAAACAGTCCTTACTTCATATATAGGTTCACACTCTTGACATGTCCAAGAATATGATTCACCTTAACCTATATTTTCTTTATTCTAATTTCCTGCATTGTTTTTATTTATTCCAAATTATAGTACGATATTCCAAAACTCGTTTTAATATCGTACATGAACATACATTAAATAATATTAAATTAATACCAGTTTCACAAATTCGTGACTTGGGTGTAATATTCGATGACATTCATTGATCAACGATATAACTAATAAGACTTTAAAGACGCTTGGCTTCCTTTGCAGATTTTAAGTCCTTAGATTGTACGAGAACCCTCTATATTTCATTAGTTAGAAGTCAAGTGGAATATAATTCACCTATTCGGTCCCCTTTGTTTAATTATGTCAGTTTGATGAATCAATTACATCTAATAACGCTGTCTGACACACAGTCATTAACAAAATAATTGACAGCCCTGCCATCGTCGCCACTATTAAATTCCATGTGCCGGCTAGGAACACAAGACAAAACGCAACATTCTTCTGCAATATATACACAATCAACTATCAGACCACTCACTAACCAATAAATAGGATGCATGATCTGGGTAACAAGTTTGGGGGTAGGTACTATTGATATATTTACTGACTCTAAGGACGGGTTGTTTCGGAGAATTTGAACAATTCATCAAATTTCAACGTTCATTTACGGGTTCTGTGAAAGTCCTATTCAAATTCTGTTATTATATTATTATAGGCTAGTTGCTTGACAGAACTGAAATAAAAACAGAACTTAAAAATATCTTTCACAGAACTTGAAAATTAACTTTGAAATTTGAAGAATTGTTCAACTTCTCCGAAACAACCCGTCCTAAGTATATTAGATTTATAGAATTTATCGAATTTAATCAATTTTAGTGATTTGTCTTATATGTAGTATTGTTCTAGTTTCTATATTATTTTATGTCAATGTTACATGTTTTACTAACATTGTTTCATATTCTGTTAATCAGTATAACGGTATTTCATACCTTAAAAACTTGTGTATAATTTTCGATAGCTCACTAGGTATAATCTGTTCATAAAATCCATGTAGAAGCGCCCGGCTGGGCGTAAAATAAAACAAAATTGTTCCTTTGTTAATAATAATTATAATAATACCTTTGCATATTTAATTTTCTTCCTTTCTAATTCTATTTTTATCATACTCAAAATTAAGTCCTAGGCTACTTGCTACAACATGACACAAGCTAGCGTAGCAAGTATGGAAGATCAATAATATGTAATAAAATATTCTTCAGAACAGGTTATACCTACTGTGGTAAATTAAATTATGTAGCAAATTATCGTAGATTATACTTATATTACATTATTATGTTGTTTAAAACCGTTAAAACAATATTTCAAAAAACGCCGATTTATCCGGTACAGAAACTGAAACTTGTTCGTGCCTTGACCTCCTCAGGCGTAAACTGACTAATTATTTGATTCATTTGGTCGTCATTTATTTT
This sequence comes from Hesperophylax magnus, assembly GCA_026573805.1. Lineage (NCBI taxonomy): Eukaryota > Metazoa > Arthropoda > Insecta > Trichoptera > Limnephilidae > Hesperophylax > Hesperophylax magnus. The sequence continues at coordinate 415,071 of JAIUSX010000035.1, forward strand.
CAATTTTTTTTATATAAATAATATTTTTTGAAGATAGATAGAATAAATGTATTATGTACCTATAGTAAAGGAACTACAATCACATAATATTAATACAACTCAGTTATGAAAAAGGAATTACCGACAAAATAATAGGTACCTACACACCTAGTTATTAACAGGGAATTACCGAAAAAACAATAAATACCTATAAAACTCAGTTATGAACAAGGAATTACCGACAAAACAATAAGCAACTACACACCTATTTACTTAAAACACGATAAAACTCACGTTAACTTAAAATCTGACAAGACCACAAGCAATAGATGTCGCCACTCTAACAATAATTTGCAGAGTGAAGATTGCCCTGGTGATAACTATAGCCGATAAGGAGAGCACCAGAAGAAGAAGCATACATATTTTTAAATAATTCCCTTTAGGCCCAGGGCTATGCAGTGCCTTGCACCACGTAGTTACGCCACTGGATTGGGTACCCCGTACCCTACAGTCCTACAGTCCTACAGTTCCCAGTGTTCCCACATCTCTAGATATAAACAAACTACAGGCACAAATAATGCACGGCTATTGTTGCACTGCACTGCGATGGGTATCAAATGCTCGGGTTTCGACCTTTTCCACTATACAAGCCTTCTAAAGGCCCGGTACATCCAATAGTGAATGCATTTAGCAGTATCAAATGCACAAAGCTATAACTTAAACAAATTAACAGCGGTAGCAGTAAGATGACGTGATTAAACAAATATCTCGGTTATGTTGTAATCTCATCCATCTGAACTCTACAGAAGAAAATCGGTTAGTGTGTATGTCTTGTTAAAATCACGCGAGCGGTGAGCTCTGGCGTCATGAAAATTGCACAGCGTTTGCTGGCGGAAATTCTTGGGTGGATACAACCATTTTCAGATCGCAACGACGTTTCTATCATGAGATATGTAGCTTTGAAATTTCCAATTAAAAAAAAAAAATTAAGGCAAAAAGTCATATCGTGTGTGCCGTATTCTTCAATAAGTACCTAATAAACATGGACGAAGCCGGATAGTAACTGCTAGCAAGATAAAGGGTATTTTTTCAAACTTGAAGGATTTAAAGAGAAAAGAATATGAAGCAATAAAGAAAGAATATTAACTTATCTGATTAATCATACTTTTTAGGTTAAATCATCTCAAGTCACGAATCGCCCGGTAAAAAAATTAGCATTACTTCAGATAGACAATAGTTTCTACTCAAGGATTTTACGAAATTTAAACAGAACTTTGGCCAGGTCGTACAGAAAATAAAAACCTGTCGATATAGGAGTCTGGACTCAGTCTGGACCAAAGTGTCTGGCGCTCCACAGGAGTCAATGCTCTGGAGTACTACATGTGGATGACGGTACCTACCTACAACTTACTGCCTACTGGCTCACTGCTCAATGGAGTGAAGTCGATCCTCTCTCCCTCGCTCTCGCTAGGCTGTTTTTGCAACTTGTATCGGTTACTTTGACTCCTTGCATGCGAATCCGACTGAGTCAATCAACCGGTTCAAGGTATTAATGTTCCTGGTAAAAATGTCCCTAGTCAAAATGTTCCCGGTCAAATTTTCCTTGCAAAAATGTTCCTAACCTAACCCAATATTTTAATAAATTCTTTTATTGTTATTGTGTTATCTATTCGAGTTATGCGACTGTTAACTAGAAACATTTTGGAAGGGAACGTTTTGACTGGGGAAATTTTTGTAGGGAACATTTTAACTGGGCACATTTTTACTGGGAATATTTTGACAAAGAACATTATTACCGGCCACGTCATCAACCAATTTCAATTCTTGCAAAGATCGACAAGCTTAACTTTGCTTCGTTAGTTTCTTTATCGTTCGCCTGCAAAAGTTAAGTACGTCATGCTTCATGTCGTAACTAGAATTCAGAACACATTTCTCATAGTTTCTGGATTGTGATTTTACCTTAATGTGTTTTGTTTTGTTTCGTTGCCATAAAACAATGCTTCTATGTGATTGAGGTTTTAAAGACATCAACATTGCAGGAAAGAGGAACCACAAAAGGCGGTAAATCATTCTACGCCCAAACTGCTGTAGAATAATTTTTTTATAAATTATACAAACGACTTGTCTCCCATCTGTATTTAAGTTCAATTACGCTAGTTCTCGGAGCAACTCCCATTGAAATACCGGCATATCAAGCTCATTATTCCCACAGACGTCTGTCTATGTTAAAAAAACTACAATCTGTCAGTTAAGATAGAATTAAGTTAGAATCTATCAAAAAGTATTTCATATTCCCTGATTAGGCAACTGTACAGAATGCACGATTCTCAATTGCATGACATCATTGAGAATACAGTACGAGTCTAGAGGTTGCTTGAAACTGTAGAATTAAATGAAAGGGAATGATCAAATCGTGACACAATATATTGTAGTAACAATCCATCAATTTGAATCCGGTCCATAATTACATATTTAAAAACACAAGCATTAGAAAGAGTGAAAGCAACGCTCTCTTCCCAAATAATCGATTATGAGGGGTATTTATATAAATTAGGGTGTATTTTTAGGGCAGTCCGTCGCGTCGTAGAGATGAGCGCTGGATCATGTCTAAACGCACGAGCTCACGCGGCAGGGACACGACCGAGCCGATTTCCTTCGGTTGAATAACACCGAGCGGTTCCCAGGGAGTACGGTCCTATGGACTATGGACATTATTTTATTCACTACTTACGCCGCGTCGACGTCAGACAAAGCAGATTCACCCGGTGGCAGAGAAGGTATATATAAGTTCTGACGGCGAAAAGGAATCGTTGCTTTTTCCGTGAACCTTTGAAGCAAAAACGAACAGAACCGTTATTTATGGTACTGAAATATTTCCAAAGGAACAAAAAATCGCAAACGGTGAGCTCCGGCGTTATGAATTTTCCTAAGAATTATCGGTCTCGAATTTCAAGATAAACGCAAATATTTTCAGCAAGTAAAGAAATATCCATCATGAGTTGGAGAATATATCAATTTAATTGAATATATCATTTTCGTTATACAAAAGACAAATGTGAGAGAGAGAGAGGGTTGAAAATACTAAATTGCTGTTGAATGTTTCTGAATATGTTTGTGGTCTGGTTCTTACATTATTTTAAATAAATTATCGCGCAAAGTCAAGTAAAAAAGCTAGTAGAATCATAAAATACAAGAATTACGTGAAATTCCCAATGACGTAAGAAAAACGAGTAGGTACTTACACTAGAAAAAACTGAATTCATTTTGGTATTACTGGTAAGAGGATTAGTGCATGTAAACTACGGATCAAAAATAAACCTTAAGTGACTTCAACGATGTATATTCTTATCGGAATATAACCTGGCCGTAGGTATAAGTAGGTACCTTTTTTAAAAATGGGTACGTTTTTTAGTGTTTAAAGGGTTCCAAAGGAAAAATGATATCTACCAGCCAATTCTTATAGTAGTTTGTTTGAGGAGCCGCTAAGCCTTCACGGTTGTCGAATTATAAAAGGGAACACGAACAGGTGCGTTATGCAATTAGCGCATCCCGTTAGGTTGGTTGCCTGTTCTGGTTTGTTCTCCGGCCATTTCCCACCGAGGTAGTTGACTTAATTCGCCACGAAGACTGAACAAGGTCGACAACATAATACCGCATACACAATCGATAATCTCATATATAAATTTACCTAACTTAAGCATCTCCCTTCACACCATTTATATTTAAAAACAGTGTCCAGAAACTCGTTGTACAAGCGGGAACCTGATGAATCTACATAACATAAAGAACTAAAAAAACAATAGTCACCAAGACATTATTACATTACATTATTAGCCTTAAGGTATAATACAGAAGTTATGATGAATGAAAGTAAGTCTAAAGTAATGGTGTTTGAAAGAGAGAGTACGAAAACAGTGTGCAATATAGCTGTGAATGAGGAATACTTGGAGCAGGTGGATGAGTTTGTGTATTTAGGAAGCATATTTACGAGAGATGGGAAGGCTGACGGAAATATTGAAAGAAGAGTAAATGCAGGTAACTCCATTAATGGAGGACTGAACGCAGTTGGCGCTAACAAAAAAATGTCCAAAGACGCGAAATTAGCAGTCCACAATGGAGTGCTGGCACCTACCCTGATGTATGGAAGTGAGGCATGGAACTGGCAAAGAAAGGATGAAAGTAGATTGAATGCTGTTGAAATGAGATCCCTGAGGCGTATTTGTGGTAAAACCGTGTAATGTGGAGATCCGTAAAGAGTGCAAGGCTGATGTAAGCGTAATGAGTAAGATCAAGAAAGGGACGCTTAGATGGTTTGGGCATGTAGAGCGAATGAGCAAAGAAAGGAGTGTAAGGAGAATATACGATGCAAATGTGAATGGTAGCAGAAGTCGGGGACGCCCGAGGAAGACTTGGCACGACCAAGTGAATCAGATACTTGAGTCGGGCCATGTCAAGAGTCAGAACAATATAAGAGTATGTATGAGACGGTGTATGAATGTGAATGAGGCAAGGAGTGTGTGCCAAGACCGAGTTGTTTGGCGGTCCGTCCTCTCTGCCTACTCCTGCGAGGAAACGGTGTGATGGTTGGTTAGTTAGTTTACACAAGTTATAAGTTTGAAGTCATTTCATCAGTAGTCATCGGTCAGGTATTAAATTTCACACCAATAATTAGTCAAAGAAATTGAATGAATTAATAAATGAGCCGATAAAACTTGTCAAATAGGTTGTTATTACAACATTAGTTGTACGTCACTACTAACAAGTTGTTAGTTGGTTAAAGGTGAAGGTATGTTGTAAGATAATCTTTTATCTTTCAGGTACCTTATCAACAAAACACAGTGATATAGAAATTATTACGTTATTTATTATTAATACAATTTAAAAACGACGATTTAATTAACAAATACAAAACAGTAACATGAAATATTATAAAGATTTTTTTTTTTTAATATTTGTTGATTTGTTGTGTGTTGTATTGTTGTTTTGTGCGGTGTATAAAGTATAAAACAACAAAATGGTACAAAAGATCTCACGTTCGCTCCGTTGTAAAGACGTGAAGAACCTGAGAAGCTGCCTGACACACATGGGTTATGGCAGTATGTATCCAAATTTATAGGAATATGCATCCTATAGTTTACTCTGTTTGTTGCTTTAAGGCGATGCACTACGTCGTGTAATATTTTAAATCGAGCCGCCATCAATAACACTCCTTACGTAGATAGCGATAAGGCTTAAATTCCCGTTTAACACCATCCAGCTGTTTTGATTTAGGAAAGAAAAAACATGGCCAAAAAGTACCTTTTATTTTATTTTGTGGATGTTCAGGCATAAATATTTAAACGTTTTCCGATCATTTTATAAATATCTTAATTTGTCGCATTATACAATAAAACCATAACCGAAAATGGGTTCATAAGTAGGAAATTTTGAACTTTAAAGCAGTTTTTATAGACCTTATAAATTATTTTTTTCTGGGCTTATAAAAAGACTTACGTAAAAAATTCTCGATTATTTCAAAGGCCAAGATGAATTATACTCGCGGTATTTATTTAAAGCATCTGAAACATTTCTAGGCAACCAAAATTTCAAACCAAAAACACATGATTTTGCATTAATACGCAGTGCATCGCCTTAAGTTAATATTTCTATATTTGGTACATATTTAAATTGTTATATCTCTTTTACTCTCTGATTATATCAAATGTATTTTTAATTGTATCATATGTAAAAGCCCTAATTGGGCGTGTACAAATAAACAAACAAACAAATATTAAAAATAATCCCAAGTAGATGTCGATAATAAAGGTCTCGAAATGGCATCATCTTCCTTGTAAGAGTAGAGTGGAATAAACAGTTGAACAGGTTGGTAGCGGTCTCGAGAACGAAAAACCCACCGTCATCCAATTATGTTTGGCATTACACATGTATGGGAAATTAACAGGAGTCCCCTACTTTGAAACTAACCGTATCTTCAAGAGTTCACTTGATTGAATAGTTGCTTATTACTTTAATACGACCATAAAAAAGTGATTTAATGAAACATTTTACCATAGATATGTACGTAAATAATACAGTTCTGAAATAATCTCAAAGCTTATCCTTTCCGAAGAACCTGTATTTCCGAGCTAGCTAGTATAAACTACATTTTATTTTTTTGAATATTGTCAGTTTTTTTCAAAAATCTGAACCTTTTCTTAGTCATGATTTTCAGTTTTAACTATTATTTTTATAATTAATAAATGAACAAATATTGCATTGTTTGAACTATTATATTTTTTTAATATCAACGCCGACCGGTTTCGGAACAACCGTTCCTTCCTCAGGAATACAGTTCCATTTATTTATAATGGTTAACCACAAAGTTAAAGCTACATTTAAAAGTATAAATTTATTATTGTTTATTCTTCATTATAAAAGAAACGAAAAAAAACTTACCATGCATTATTAAACTTCTTTCACGCATTTCAGATCTACTATAGGAAGTGTAGGAAGGAACTTACCTGAAAAAAGAAAAAAAGAACAATTAAAAATATATTCAATTTCCAAACGTTACTATAATAATATGCTTCTACATTATTTCTCATGCCTATGCTCTACACTTTATAATATCTTATTCACACAATATGTACGTAAATAATGATCATATAATATTTTAGAATTACATTGGAATGCAAAAACATCAAACACTGTCAATGTGCGGTTTTCCATGTAAATAATAAATTAGTAACAGCTACAAAAGCAGTTATAAAATTATCTTGTCCTAATTGGTAGGCATCTATATAAGGCGGCACAAAATAATCACTACGTGCCTCAGTTATTCAGTGCCTATTTAGGTATCTACTAAATGCCTATGAAAGAAGTGGTAAAGTAAGAATGACTTGTCAACTAAATTCTATTGTTCACAATCTTGTAATGTTATCAATAACATTAAATTGATAATTTCCATGCAGCTGGAACATTATCAATTTAATTCAGGATAATGGTTTCCCGTTAAACTCCGAAGTAGTTTCTTTAATTTAACATTGGTTTTACCTAAGATGTATATTTACCTCCTTACGAATATATACGTATTTTAAAGTTTACACTACTAATAAACAACCATTTACCCTACGTTATTCATTTGTGTAAAATGTAAAACACTTTTATTAGTATGGCACAGTAAATAGAGATAATAATAATGCATTCATTTGTTTATTTACCCAATTCATGTGAATAGCTAAGTCTTTGCGTAATGTAACTAATTTAATTAGGTTGTCCACATGTTCAATCGTGTTTGAAAATCGAACTCAGAGATAAGAAAGATTTATGTAAATACAAATAACCTGCTCACAATAGTAGAGTATAAAATTTCTATCTTAATAATTAATTGGGTTATACACTATTATAAATAAATTCAATAATATTTGAATAATTTGTATAGTGCCGTTTTTTGTGAAGAATCCCCTTAAGGCGATGCACTACGTCGTGTAATATTTTGAATCGAGCCGCTATCAATAACACACCTTACGTAGATAGCGATAAGGCTTAAATTCTCGCTTAACACCATCCATCTGTTTTGATTTATGCAAGAAAAAAACATGGCCAAAAAGTGCCTTTTATTTTATTTTGTGGACGTTCAGGCATAAATATTTAATTTTTTTTGATCATTTTATAAATAACTTAATTTGCCACATTATACAAGAAAATAATAACCAAAAATGGTTTCGTAAGTAGGAGATTTTGAACTTTAAAGCAGTTTTCATAGGCCTTTACATTATTTTTTTCTGGGCTTATAAAAAGACTGATCTAAAAAATACTCGATAATTTCAAAGGCCAAGATGTATTCTACTCGCAGTGTTTAATTAAAGCATCTGAAACATTTCTAGGCGACCAAATTTTCAAACCAAAAACACATGATTTTGCATTACTACGTATGGCATCGCCTTAAGTACGCTTGATAAAGTTATAGGTTCCTCATATACCTTAAAGTTACTCGATAGCTCTGTACAGCAATGAGGGTATTTCAAAAACAGCGCTTTAAAATTATACAAGGATAATTATTATTATTAAGCATTTTCTTTAAGTTCCAGAGAACATGAAGAAACATACATAAAAGGAGCGGGTGTATCGAGGTATGCAATACACAGTTAGGTTTGATAAAATTTTAATAAAGGGGACCGTAATAAGGGATGCTTATAAAAATCTGATCGTGGGTGTGGGATATATTCAAAGGACCGCACGGAGAACATAACCCACGCAGATCATGTTAGCTGGAACGTCGTACAATTCATGTTAATAACTTTTTGCTGTGAAATGTCTTTTGGCGGGTCTAGGGGATAAAACCGATTTTTGCGTGGCAAGACGGGACGACGCTCTTACACGGAACGATGCTTCATTCGGCCAGCCACGTGACTCGTTGGCTCTTTCCACCCGAAACTCTGTGAGGTATGTTTGCTTCTATTGTCACCTAAATTGGCAATGGATCTATTCTAATAGTCTATGATTCTAAATGATGATGAATTTTTAATTTGTAATATGTCTGTATATTTTAATAAAAATAAATATAATTGTTTTATAACCAAAAACATAAAGAATTTATACCTTAATTTAAAATTGATAGTGAAACATAATTTACTTTATAGTGTACAACTCAATTAATTATTAATATACAAATATTATATTCACCTACTATTGTGAGTAGGTTATGTGTATTTAAAAAAAATCTTATTTATCTCTGAGTGTGATTTGCAAACACGATTGAACATGTGGACAATCTAATTAAATTGAAACAACTTTATTGCTCAATGAACGACCACCTGAAGAATACTGCACTAATTGATTGAGAACCTGTTGTACACGGTGAGTAGACTTGACCCATAATAAAAAAAATCGCCAAAATAAATTAAAATAACACAACTCAATTGTTGTAGGTACGTTGTAAGAGAATGTTACACAAGCCTAGAAAAACCCACTCAAAAAAGTAATTTTAAAGAAAGCGTTTTTTTTTTCAATTAGCGATTTTTTACTACAAGCTATCGGCAAAATTGACAGTTCAGGGTTCCGCGTTAATTGGTTGAGAACAAGTGGGTTATATTACAAAAGATTTTTATAAAAAAGTTTAAGTCATAATAGGTACATTCTCGAGGTGGTCGTTTTCATCATTCTTTATATTAATCCTTACGTCATTCTTACTACTGAACGCTCGACTGTGGAATTACTTACGTTAGTTTTTGGTGAATTCGCGGGAATTTATTTGTGGGAATATTACGGGAATTTTCATTTAAATGTTGAAATCCCCATGAGGTTGTCTCCTACAACGATATCTCATGTTATTTACAACATTTCATATTAATTAGAGCGTGCTGAGGTCATAATTTAGAATTTTTGTAAAATACCGAAGAAAAAAGCAGTCAAAATGTTTATATTTGCGGTCGGCCGATAAGATTGCGATGTTTCATGATTGTATAAATGTATCATATTAATAAGAGCATGCTGGGGATACAACTCTTAATTATAATTTAATTTTTGAAAATACCGAATTAAATCGACGACATAAGCGGTCAAAATGTTGATATTTGTGGAAGGGCCGAAAAGCGAGTGGCATACAAGCAAGTTGCAAGTACAAGCGCGGTGGTCTGCAGCACTGCCATTCGAGTTATGAATTGTGTCTCGTGTGACGTCACGAGGCACCATTGTACGCGTTTTACCCAAGTTCACAATAGAAGCTCATAACTTTCGTCATTTTTGGAGATATGGAATAATTATTTTTACTGTTCTTGTTAACTATTTAAATATAATATATTTTTATAAACAATACAACCTCGTTCAACTTTCTTAGTAAAAAATACAAATTTCCAACTTTGGGGAATTTTTTGTTTGGCATGCTGTTTTCTTCGTCGTACAGGATCAATTGTACATTTTCTTAAATACTAGTCCAGCAAAAATCCCTAAAGATGATAGGAGCCTATAGATTTTTCTTTAGTTTTTGTCATAACTTTCCCACTCACGTTAGTAAGTTATTAGTAAAATGAATTAAACTAGGTACCTACGTTCACTATTTTCAAAGGACGATAATAATGGAAATTGTATAATAATAGAGACTGGCAACCAAAACACACAATAACAATAATTGAAATTGTGAGTTGAATAAGTGAAAACAATATCTAATGTGTAAGTACCAGAGAAAAGATAATATTACCAAAAGCGCATCATCACTCGATCGATTTAAAACAATGTAAGCATTATGCTACGTATACATACGCGAGCCGAACTGTTCACATTTTGGTTCGCAAATGCATACGTACCATGGTATCAGTATATATCTGGTATCGTATGATATTAAAAATAAGTAGACATTTTAGTATGTACGTTAAAATAATAATTTCCGAGGGGGTTTCTGTAACTCCGGTTCGATGACCTCTAGAACCGAGATTTGCTTTGATTTTCAAAATTGGAACTAGCGATATAATAGGTACCAAAAATATTTTATTAGTTCTAATTCTACATTATTTGAAATGTACATTTCTTTTGATTACATTTTTAACAGATGTCATAATTTTTCAAGTTTACTAAAGTTTTTCATTTGAAAGGTGAATTTATGATCGAATCTTAAAAGGTAATGGATCCTAAGGCAAATATTTGTTTTATATATACCTCAGAAATTCTAAAATTATAATATCCCGTGATTTTTCACGGGTCTGCGATAGTGGCATAATAAAAACGAAACAATGATGACGGTTATAAAACAATTTGCAATCGCGTTTATATGGGTCTTCAAACATTAATGTCGTGCGGATCAGGTAGCGTGAGAACAATCGATAATTTATTCAAACGCTCTACAAAACAGATTACATAATGAAATATTATAATAGTATCGAGTTCACAAATAATGTGAACCATCGAGTTGGATACACGAATCAAATACATAACACTTGATATCTGTATCTGGTTACCAAGTTAATTGCTGAAAATTAAATACAGACACAAATCGTCAGAATTATGGCCGGTAATGAGCAAAACTAAACTAAAATAAAAATTGTTAAATAATCAATATGTATTGGTTATTAATTTTTTAGTTTTTTAAGACTGGGAAAAACATACAAAGTACATGCTCAAATTTTATCGGTTAAATGCATAGACATCCAAATTAACAGACTTGCCCTAACGTAAAAACTTGGTATCATTTCGACCAGTTGGAAGCAAAAAACGTGATCAAATTTTTGGCACCGGAAGGGTTCGAGAATGCTTCGAATAAACGACGACATCGGTCGTAGAATGACCACCAGAGACCGCACGTTGAAATAATCAGTTCCTGGGCAAAAAAAAGTAAAATGCAGCGCAGTTCATTGTGAGACTTTTCTGTGCAGGATCTGGATGTTCGTTTTAAACGAACCGCCTGGTGTAGCGATGCTAAAATTGAGTGAGGTGGGTAAATTATAATACAATTGTAAAAGTCTAGGGTAGCAAAATTTTAATTTTTTTAATAAAGCTCGAACTTTTGTTGAAATTTCCATGCCATTGTAAATATGCCAAGGAATAGTAATTCGTAAGCTGATTTTGTTTTTGAGGACCGAATGGTGTTATTACAATGAAATTTGCCTGTATACTGTAAGATCAATTTATTGATAAATCACAGAGAGGGGGACGGTCACGTCACCTCCCGCGCTCCTCGAAACTAGTTTTGTTCCCTTTCCCCGAAGTATAGCACACACATAAAGATTTAATTTGGACACAAATATTTACCTTGTTGCACTATTTTAGAATCTCCATTGAATTATTGAATTATCCTGGAGGTTTTAAATACATACATATTTTTATTTATTTGAACATGCGACATTTTAAGATGATCTAACTTCATTTAAAGTTATCTCAGGACAACAGCCATCATACCTCTGTGTAAAAACAAAAAATAAGTCTAATGAATAATTCGTTTGCGTAAAAAGTGGACGAACGACCTTTGACTTCTCGGGTTTTGACATTTAGAAACGAACGCCTATCGTAAAAACTTCATTATATTCATGTGTGCAAAAGAAAAAACGAGGAATCTTGAATTTTACATCAAAATCTTAGTAATTTTGAACATTGATAAAACGAAGATATAGAGTTGAAAATGAGACTTCCGTTATAAATCACCTCCACAACACGATTTGTGCATTAGAAAAAAACAGGAGATCAAAAAGTATCGCCGCCGCTGGTCGAAGAATGAATGTGATTGCACAACAAAGATAATAATAATAATTGTCGGAGTCTGGATGTGTAGGGCTTTAGGCCCCATGTAGCGTGGGCTGATGGGGTCTTTACCTGGGCCGGCCCTACCTAGTCACCTGATGCAGATGCCTAACAGCGGACCAGAGGGAATCGAGGGCTTCAATGAAATGGAGGCTGTGTGCCACAAGCGCAACTATTATCCCTCAGTCGTTTTAAGGTTTTTCGGCAATATCCACTTAGAATTAAATCGCAATATACTATTATACAGTACAATAGAAAGAAAAACCAAGGACGGATTGTTTGTAAATAAGCATATTATTTGTTTGTTTATTCAATGACAGTTAGTTAAGGCGATGCCATACGTAGTAATGCAAAATCATGTGTTTTTGGTTTGAAAATTTGGTCGCCTAAAAATGTTTCAGATGCTTTAATTAAATACTGCGAGTAGAATACATCTTGGCCTTTGAAATTATCGAGTATTTTTTAGATAAGTCTTTTTATAAGCCCAGAAAAAAATAATGTAAAGGCCTATGAAAACTGCTTTAAAGTTCAAAATCTCCTACTTACGAACCCATTTTCGGTTATGATTTTATTATATAATGTGGCAAATTAAGTTATTTATAAAATGATCGAAAAAAAAATTAAATTATGCCTGAACATCCACAAAATAAAATAAAAGGCACTTTTTGGCCATGTTTTTTTCTTGCATAAATCAAAACAGGCGGACGGTGTTAAGCGGGAATTTAAACCTTATCGCCATCTACGTAAGGGTTGTTATTGATAGCGGCTCAATTTAAAATATTACACGACGTTGTGCATCGCCTTAATTGAATTTGAAAATATGCAGGTGCCCATGCACAGAGTACACCAAAATGTTACAATCAAGAAAAAAACTTTAAAAAAAGTAGGTACCTGTAAAAATAAAACCACGTATGTAAATTAAATATACATTGTTTACGGATATTCCCAGAATCATTCTAGTGAAAGCCGCCAACCAAAATCGAAAATTACTTAAGCCATGTTTGGTGACCAGATCTGAATAGTGTGCTTCAACTTCCACTTCGTCACTTCCTCATTCTGTCAAAAATCCTCAAATCGGAGATCACAAATGCAGTTATACCACCATACATTATGGTAACTAATTAATACTCCATTGGAGAAGTAATTTTGTTTCTATGGAAACAATTATTTTAATCATCGTCAATATTATAAAGGAAAATATGACTTTGCACAAAAAAAGCAATGCAATAATGACAAAGTATTGATTATTATCAACGCTTGGTCTATTATCTTAATACGCATATATATACCAGCACGTCACCACTGCATTATAATATTATAATAGTTACTTTATCGCCTTATTAATGAAATAATTCCAGTTGAACTGTTAATTTGTCTAATGACGTACAAGACAAGAATCACCAGATAAATTGCAATGTTTGTTGAGAGAGAAGAACGCAATATTATAATACATTATGTTCTCTGTCATCATCGCAGTTATTTTCCGTCGTTAAAATAATATTTACTTTTTCACTTCGTCACTTCCTCATTCTGTCAAAAATCCTCAAATCGGAGATCACAAATGCAGTTATATTCATTATAATAATATTTACTACTAACAATAATATTATGTAAGTAAGTTTAAGAAACAAGCGCGATACAATTTATAGTTCATCAGTAGCGTGATAATATTTTTCAGTCCCCGGGCTAGCCTGTTAACTGGGCGAAAAGCAAAATGTTAATATACATACTAATTTTAATTAATTAAGGAATTATTTGATTCCTGGTCAAATAAAATTTTACATGCAAAACACTTCAATTATCTCAACCAAACGTATGTTGACAAATTTTCGTCAAACAAATGGTTGAGTATTGGAGAGTTGAGCGCAGAAATAGAAGGATTTATGCTTGCCATTCAGGATAGTCATTAATACTAAAAATTATAGGAAGCATATAATCAAAGATACAAATCAAATTGATGATTTATGTAGAAAATGTTTGGCTTTTCCGGAAACTATAGAACATATTATATCGGGATGTACTATATTAGCACCGTCCGAGTATAAATTTAGGCACAATCAAGTTTTAAAAATAATTCACCAAAGTTTGGTTATTAAACATAACTTGATTGACTGCCGTAATTATACCATATTATGAATACGAACCAAATTCATTTTTAGAAAACGAATTTTATAAAATATATTATGATAAAACTATACTAACAGACCGAACGATTAGTCATAATAGACCCGATATAGTTTTACATGACAAAATTAAAAAAATAACTTATATCATTGATGTCGCTATTCCAAATACCTGTAATATTCAAAAATCTGTTAATGAAAAAATAAGATAATACACAGATCTAGGAAATGAGATAAAAAGAATTTGGCATTCTCAAACTATAAAAATATTACCATTTGTTATTTCGGCTACTGGCATTATACCTAGCTCTCTCATTAAAAATTTAGGCGTATTAGATCTATCAAAAAATTTATATATAAAGATGCAAAAATCGGTCATTTTGAATACATGTAGGATAACGAAAGATTTTTTAAATATTTATGTTGAGGGATCAGTAGGATTTATAGGCCCTGTTAGGAGTTCTACAGAGCCGAACCCTCTGATATGAAAATATCTGGAGTCGGTGAATTATTTTCCCATTTGATCTCTGGTGAGTTGACGTGTTGTTCTTGTATTGTTTTGTATTTATTTTGCTTATATAATGCACTTGCATAATGTTGATTGACTAGTTGATCATTTGTGGAAAAGTGTGTGGAAGGGTTTAGTTTTTCCTATGGGGAAGATTTAACCCGGACATAAAATCGGAAGTTTTAAAAAATTGGATTTGATATATATGATCAATAAGTTATCAACGAGTTATCAATCAATAATTCACTAACGAGGTTTGCAAGCTATTTAGTTAACGTCATTGTAAAAGTACCCGTCCTAGAAAAATTTATTGCAAGAAAGCAAAATAAACCTCAAAAGTCTAGTATTTGTTGAATAAATGATTGGTACGTCACTGGAGTTCAATACAAAACGTTTAATTAACGATTACGTAGATTACGATAAGGAAAATCATAATATGATTATGTCCTAACGAGTTCCTATTTAATTTATGATATTAAAATTTTACGGTTCATAAATAAGATCATTATGAAATATATATAACAAGCAGATGAGAATGAAAGGATGATAGACATACCAAAAAATTCAAAAATATTACAATTGAAAAAATTCTGAAAATGTGTAGAAACTGAAACTATATTCGCATCGTTTGAGTTCACAAGATCCTTTTTAAGGCAATTTTTGAAAAAACTTGTGGTTAATGCATAATTTCCACATCATTTAACAAATTACAGTATGATGGCGGAAAGGTGGAGTTCAGACTGAATAGACAGGAACTATTGTAACTGTTCAGAACTGCAATACCAGAAACTCATTTTCACAGCCGGCAGATCCCTCGATCTTCGGCCTGCAGCGTTTTTACGGAATAAACTCCTGCCGTATACAGTAAAAAAGAAACATACGAAAGGTGTTTGTAATAGAATGAAGGTAAATAGCTGAAAAATAGATACACAGTTATATATTCTGGAATAAAGATAGAAAAAGATTTCCATATAACTTTTAACATTGTCTACACGCGTGAAGGGGCTAATAAAACGTTACATTTTCTTCAGCAGGTAGCGAGGATCGCGAAAACTAGTCATCTAACTGTAAGAAAATATAAAACATAGTACTTAAAAAATCAAATTAATAAAATATAGGATTATGTTAAATTCGTTTTCGGTTAAAACCATTTCCGAAACGTTCGTTAGATTTGAAAGCAGTAAAACAAGATTAAAACGTGACCGTCATAACACGCATCGACAATAAACAGGAAAAATGGCGAGTGGCTAACCGACCGAATGCAAATTATAATCACCAAAGCGCATATTGTATAAAAAAGACAACATCAACACCAAAGGGCAACGAACAAAGCGAAGGGAACAATAGATTCTGGTGACTAAGGTAAGCGAATGCGGTAAGAAAGTAAATACGTCGAACTATACATATAAGGTTAGGTGCATAATGAACGTCGTATCGTTGTATGCGGAGTTAAGCCTCGTTCAGAAAAGGAGAATAATTTTAAAACGAAGCGATTATCTTCCTCCTGATTTTGTATGAGAAGGCGTTTTTTAGTTTGATTCGAAGGGGCGTTTTTGACTACGTGGATAGTGGATACTAAAGGCTTTATGCTCTCTTTATAGTACACTATATTGGACATCAATGACTGGAACTATGGTGTTTATACTTGATTTGTTATTTTAATTATAATTCAGAAGAATAACAACAGTATTTATAACAATATTTCTAATATTCTAATATCTCAATATTTATAAATTACATGAATATCGATGATATTTATATATTTTATTTTTTATTTATTATATTTTACGCCCAGTGGGCTTTTACATATATACATAAAGGCAGTACAATTTAACATGAGAAAGAAATATACATACATACATAAATGAATTAAAAATAAATGCATTAAAAATTTAAATTTTAAATTATATATGTAAATGTAAATTATATATATGTTTTACATTAGATACACACAAGAGGTTTCGAGGAAAATAATTCTCCTCAAAGCCTATCATCTTTGGGGCTGCTGTGTGGAGGGTCTTTTTTAAGGAAAGGGAGGAGAGGAAGTTCTGGCAAGGAAAAAGGTATGAGGGATGGGTAGGAATCTGGGGGTCAGCGTGTCCAGGAGTGTCCAGGAGTGGAAGTGATGAATTCACCACTTCCACTGAAAATGGGCGAAGGGGGGAGGGGGCTCAAATACTACAGAACGAGTATTCAATTAACTAGCGCCTGTCGTTATTCGAAATTCATCTTTGGATCAATGGTTGATTTTTTTTTAAATTCGAGTAAGCAAATATCGAATTAGAACTTGGCACACCAACTCTTCGTGTGTTTGAGAGAACACACGGTAAAAAAACTAAGCGTTGTATACTCAAAATTAAAAATCCAAAAAGCGAGATTGTGACAAAAAAAACGCCTAGCGCTTAGCAACTCAGACGTGTTTGGTTTCGGAGACAAATCTTTGAAATTCCGAACTCTCGTCTGAATGCGGCTTTATAATATTCCAAAGTAAATCTGCATACGTATGCAAATCCCGGTTAAAACGACGGTACAGATACAACACAATATTCAACGAACATGTTTTGAACATTAATATGCATGGAAACATTGTTTAATACTATTTTGAATCATAATGCAATAATAGAAACATGTCTTACGTCGATTTTACTTAGAATCATAACAAAGATAAGCATTGCGAAACTTTTAAAATGATAAAAAAATTTATTAATATTATATTTAAGTGATTTTCCTTTTTGTGTAATAAATGAAATCCATTTGTTTGAATGTAAGTTTTAGACAATTCACACCGATGAGTTGCAGGTACGCTTAACTGTTATATTGTACCCGTGTTAGGATATTACAAGAAGTCATGCAACGTGGTGGTTTTCCTTTGACGCTCTAGGGAATTATTATAATGAGAAAACCCTTCAAAGGAAAATTCTATCTATTTTAAAATGAATTATTCTCAAACAAAGTAAGAGTGCCATGACAGAGCGGTAAAAGAGCAAAATCGGCCTAGAGTTAGAGGGTTCAAAACCAAACCCCGATGGTAAAGCATACTGAAATGCGTTTTTCACATACACAAAATAAAAGCATTTGCACTTGAGGAGCTTTCTAGTGAGGGATCCTATTGATTAAACCTTTAAAAGCCTGATTTTTTTATCTGCTTACCTACGTGATTTAATATATTTTTTTGCAAATATTACAGGTAGTAGTTTCGGTCGTATGTCTGTGTAACTTTGGTTCGATAAACGGGGATTCACTTTGAATGTAAGTGTCATAACAAAATTGGAACTGATCGAATGAAAAATTTAAACAAGCGTTAAACTACATACCTACCTATAAATTATTAATTCTTGTTCTGGTGTGTTCTTTATATAAAATTTTCAGCACCAAAAAACCTACAATTATATCCCGTGATTTCTCACGGGTCTGCGCTAGTAGGTATAAAGCTCTGCCACACGTACACTTCGGAGCGGCAGTACCACGCGCCACTCCAGGCCGCCGCGCAGAAAAGTCTCACTACGATACGCGGAATATTTTGTTAGTGTATACAAGTTTGTATTGAACAAATTAAAATATATATAATTATTACTTAAGTATAATATACCTGTAACACCATCTAGAATCTACATGTTACAAGAAAAGACTTCAGCTTCAGTACAAAAAACTAACTAAGCAGATAACTACTACAAAGCCTTAATCTCCTCTTACAATATGCTTTCACTTAATTCCAGCATCACTGTTACTTAGAATCAAAACTTAACTTGCAATGGCTTCAACTTTAGTAACTCAATATTTTTCCCCGTATATTTTCCACTTAAAATCAGTTGTGCTGTCGTCCAATGAACCTGGGAAGCGGATCGTATCAAAAAATAAAATCAGCAATAACTGGCGAGAATAATAATTATATATAGCACTATTCGTCCAGGACAGCGGGGTTTAAAAAAATAACTGATCAGCTTTAAAAGAGAAGCCCATGGATTACCTCCAGAGAAATTTGAGGCGTTCCTCGAACGTCCAACATCTCGTCCAACATCCAAGACAATGTCGGGAGGGATCCATATAACGTCGTGAGAGTAAATCCCCCGGTATTAAACTAATTAACCGCTTTTAATTGAACCCACGCCATTGGCCACCGTCCTCCTCCCACCCCCACCCACAACCCCCAACTCCGGCCAACGCTCACTATAAGGTGTTCCAATAAGAGATTAAAGATTTGAATTGTGCGCCATTCAAGATTTCGAAAGAGATATAACGTCCGTATTAATTTGACAGCTGTCATTTATAAACATAAATACGATGATAATGGAGTTACAGCATCGAACCGAGCGTATTTTTTGAACTAATACAAATGATAAAAATTAAATGTAGTGAAATTTCTATTAAGGCGAAGCTTAGTGCTAAATCACTATTTTGATTAATCTTTATAACGAATTGGTTTACATTATGAATACCAAAAAATATGCTTTAGATAAATTGAAGGTTTTCCTATCGTTTCGCTTGAGTAAAATACAAATAAAAACTAAATTACTCAATAAAAAATATAAAAACTACTAAAAAAATTATTTTTTTTCAATAGAAATGCATGAACGCGTAAAAGATAAAACTTTAAAAAAAATACAGTAGTATAGCTAAGATTATCTGTGACAGTTTCACTTGATTACATTTTTTTCTTTCTAATAAAATTATTTACAAAATAAATAAAAACCAGTTTTGTGCTTGAAATCGAACGTTTTTAGACTCCCTTTGTCAAGCGATTTTAATGCCTATTACCTACAATATAAGGTATACCAAAAATATGCACGTTTTTGGATTGTAACTTCCTCTTAATAATTTTGTCCGCCTATACATATTAAATCCACAGACGATTCAAAGGGACGAGATTCGAGGGTCAAAAATCAAAGCACTCTGGGTACTCGTGAAACGAGCCAATAAAGAAAATATAAGAGCTAGTATTTTAAGGCAATTTTACAATAGTCAAAGAGATGAAATGGAAAGTAAATCATGTTTATTAGAACACATCTTGGCCTTAGCTTTAATCGAGCATTGTTTGTTTGACAAGTGTTTTCATAAGCCTATTAAAAATATTTCAGGCCTATAAAAAATGTTGTGAAGCGTAAAATCTCTTACCAACGAAATGGTTTCGAAAAAGGATTTCTTGATTTCAATATTATAAATATTAAATCAATAAATACGATATTTCATAAAAAATGAGTTTATAAAAAATATGTTAACTTTAAAAATCATTGTACATAGCCAGAATATGGAAACTGACCATTTTACCGATACTGTGTTTTGTATATTTTTTAATGTAAAACTTCAAATGAATGCTGACGTAAAAGGGAATCAAATAGATCATGAAACCCTTATTATTAGAACACGCCGTATAATTACACCACTAGGCTATTTCTATTCATGGCTTTAATCCTCCGATTTATTATTCACTAGCATATTATTTTCTGGCCTAGGTAATTTGAAAACAGCAATACAAATTAAAATCACTATTTTGTGATAAATCCGCCAGTTTATTAATAATAACGGCTGCTTTATTTTGCCATAATTATTTAACAGCAAAAGTTCCCGTGAGATATTTAAATTTATGGAACCCGATGTTATCGTTCTTACGGTTGTTATCGATGGGTCTCTGATTTATCTCGAATGCCTGAAACCTGAAACGAACATGATAGCAGCAAAACACTATCAGCATTTGATTAAACATAATGTTATTTGTGAAATATAACACAGTCTAGAACCCACCCTCGGAAACATATTATCATTGACACGATATTTTAAGCACAAATAGACAAGTGGTACCAACGATCTTCGGTAATAAAGTTTCCACCAAAATTAAAATACATATTTTTTTCTTAAAAAGGGTAAAAATAAGTGCTGTAATCTAAACTTTTTTACATTGTTTTAACTTTTAACACCATAGTACAATTTAAATGGTTTGCATTGTTTTGTAGTTGTAAGGTAAGGGTACATGATTTACTCCTCAATGTAACTATATAATTTTTTTTATTATTAAATTGTACTAAACTTACATAAAATAATACATGCAAAAACGTAAACTATTTTTTTTTTAATTTTACTGAAAACATAAATCAAACACAAGACTGAAAATTTGACATAATAACTAAATTAAGAGATTTTCAGAAGTTTCGGAATTTTTTATTTGTGATCAAACTGTTTCCGGTAACCATTAATACCCGCTGGATTAAGTTCATACGGTACATAGTAAGATCTTCTCTAGGAGACTTTGAATAGGCACAGTTTCTGTCAAAACCAGTCAAGTTGTCGCGTTTGGGTAACAAATTACTTGATTTTTTTGGTTTTGCTTGAAAGTAAGAGTCGACTCAACAGCATAGTTTATTTATTTATTTATTTATTAATCTTAAGTTAGCTCACATCTTCGTGTGTGCTAATAGTTTTATAAACATATAAACATGTACATTGTTTGGCAAACATAATCTTTCTTTAAATATTTCAATAAAGTCACAAAAAAAGAAACATTAATGATTATGTAGTGGATATTCTATTCAGGACTTTGATAATCCTGACCAGTAAACAAAATGACCACTTGTCATATAGATAGATATTACATTTTTTCAATGTAAAGAAAATGATAATCAATTATATTAACATTCAGATAAAAAAATATTAGAAGGGTATCATTGTATCAACGTTTAAACTTCATGCAACGGTTAAAACGTAAAGTCCGTGCGAAAGACGGTTGTGACGTCACGCCCCCAACGTTTCTAGACGGTCACGGTTCCTGATGACAGTAGTTGTTTTAGAGGCCAGTAGCGCAACCTACGTCATAATAATTTAACCGTGATAAATGTCCTCCACAACACAGATGACCAGAATTCAACATGTTTAGTTGTTATAAACATCAGGCAAAAATATTGCGGTTTGGTAATTTGAAGAAAAAACACAATAATTATTACAAATCATAAATTTTTAATGCGACGATCATAATCTTAAGATAAGAACAAAGCTATAAAATTGTGAAAACTTTACATTGTTTTGTCTATTTTTTAACGGTTCCCGAAGAGTGGTGAAGTCAACTGACACAATTGGTATAAAAATGTTAGCACATTACCATTTAACATTACAGCATCAGTCGTAAGAAAAAACAATAAAGCTCTCTTTATGGATGCAGATTTAACGACTACCCGCGTGAAGAATCGACTAAATCTCTACCTATTGAATAATAAACTGCTCGATAAAGCTAATCGTTTCACAAAGAGGATTGGAAATAAAAAAAAACCAACTGATTTATGGAGATAGAGAAAACGTCTGAAAAGCACTTAAAAAAAGCAATTTATTTGAACATTATGAATTATTTTGATGCGGAATTAAGAGGTTTTTCACTAAATATAAGTACATGAAACCAGATAAAAGAATATTCAAATTGTTTTCTTCAACTAGTTAAAGTAATTAGTGCAATGATTACTAAATCAATTACATACTTTAAGGGGAAGTACTGAATGTCAGAAGAAACTTAGCAAAATAAGCGACCTCGAATTAACTTCTAGTTAGTTACCCATACGACATACATTAGTCAAGAGTTTAAAGTTTACAGCCTAAATTAATATACTTGTTAGTAAATTGCGGTGGAAACGGTAGGTGGCACTAATTTGTTGTACATGTTAAATAAGCGCAGTTAAGGGAACAATTTGCAAGACAGTGGTTATTACATTAACTTGATACATTACTTTCATTGTTAGTCATACGGAAACGAAAATGATTGCAGTCTTGTTATGTTAGTTGTTCTAAATACGAGCTGCAACAGACGTTTCTATAGTTCTTCTGGGCAGAACTGCAGTCTGCATTCGGACTACTCGAGTGGGTCAATTTCCATTGCACAACCGGCGATAAATCAGCCGTAATCCAGTTATAGCCCGATGGCCGATGGTCGGCAACGTTGTTTGTGCGTGGTGTTCATAATAATAACGTATTATGTGGGTTGGCTATACTGCTCGGAGACTGCACAACGGGTCCACAAGTGGTTGCACTTAACTGTTATGCACTTGGGGCGATAGCTTCGGAAAAAAGGTGCAACCTACCGCCTTCGTATGCAATATTAAACAATGCACGCGTGTAATTTAATTATACATACGGTGTAAACTTCCACAAAACGCTATATGGGAAAGGGTTGGGCTAAGGGTGATATTGTTTAATTCATAATATACCTACAAGTTATTCTCGGAGAATGCACCATTACAATATATATTATTTATCATATTATAGATATTCTTAAAAGCTGGGCACACTTAACCGTTAGTTTGGCTAATAGCAATATTATCTATCAACTTTCCCTCAGTAGTATTTCTAATTCTGAAACTGTTAATTATTCGTGTTGGAAATCCACTTTAATTTTTATTTATGATTGAAAAGCTTTAATCACTTAGTCCCACTGATTTATTAATAAAACAAATGGAAATAAAGGTTTATTCATTAATAAATAATTATCTCCAGTGACAATGAAAACATCCAAGGAAAGAAAACTGCCCCAAACTTTTCAGTAAAGAGACGGTTCTTCCAATCGGCATGATCGTTGAGAAGTCAGTCCTGGAGATTCAATGTATAAACAAATTAGGCACTTGACAGGAACATACAGACAAAATTTCTTAATTATCTAAAAATGTATGATGATAATTAAAAAAAAAATACTAATTTTGGTTGTCGGTGCATGAGTAAATACATAATGTGAAATATTACTGCGTAATATCATTCAAGTTCAATGAACTTCTAATTTTCAAAATTGAAACTACTTATCATAAAGTGGGTACCAAAATTATTTAATTATTATTAATTTGAAATGCGTATTACTTTTGTTCAAATGCTTGACAGATGCTTAGTGAAGATACGTTATAGAGAAAACGCGCGTGGCTTCACTGAACAATGTCCAATAGACATACTTTAGCAGCCCTTTTACGTAATATATTTTTTTAACAGTTACGCTTTTCATAAGCGGTGCCACAGGAAAGTAAATTCCTCATATTTTCTTTATAAATACTTTCAGCTTTACAAATCCCACAATTAAAATAATAAGGGTCTACGGCTATTTTAGTAAAATATTAACACCGTTAAACTTTTTTCTGTTAAGTTTAAGTTATGTGAATTAAATTACGATAATTTGTTTTTTCGCAATTTTTTTGAATAATTCTGTTTGGTAAAAAAACGTAAGAATTAAATAATAGATTAAGGTGTTACCTTTGATCACTCTGCTAGTTGTCCTAACCCAGCCGCAAGCACCAGAAGATTGGTAGATTTTCTGGTTTCTTGCGTGTAGAGTGTTTGGAGGAAGAAGTAGCAAACAGTAGACAGATAGGAGTATGTGTCACGAAGAGTGATAATTTATCTCGGGGAAACTTGACCGCTATTTGTACTTGCCTCGGATCACCTGGCCGTGAAACGTACTCGTACTTGTACCGACCGAGTCAGTACTAGATGAGATTCGGTTTCACTCCTGCAGCCAGGTAACTTATTATTATAGCACGATTTAGAGCTAGACAAAGCTGCTGTAAATTAGATTGATACTTTTGCATCTTGGGGTTGTACGCCATGTTATGATCGTTGATCTTATATAATTAAACAAACTATTTGCGGCTGTCGGTACATGCATTTGTGATGTAAAATATTTTCACGTATTCCTGTGTAATGCGTAAAATTATTCAAGTTAATTGGAACGGATAAGTATTAAATAATATCAGAAAAGCGATAAAGTGGGTACCTATCTGCCAACATTATTTTATTTAAATAATTAATAATAATAAATCTACATTTGAAATGTGTATTTATTTTATTTAATTTTTTAACAGATCTAAATCTGAATAATGATTTAAAAGTTTACTAAAGGTGTTCAATAGAATGGTAAATTTCCGATCTTCTCTAATCAAGTTTTTGGTGGCAATGATCACGGACCAAATATTTTATACATACTTTCAGCACAAGACTCCCAACTGCTCCTCTGAACTGTAGCCAGTGAAACTATAGCATCCTCAATTGGAGTATGTTGTGAGGTTGAAGGTAGTGGGGAGGGGAAGGATATGGGGAAGAATAAGGTGGGAAAGTATCTGGATATTCAGATCTGGTCACCAAATATGGCCGAAGACCTTTCAAGCAATGTTTCAATTCTGAATGGTGGCCTTAAACCAGGGAGATACTGAGAGTTTCTTGACTCTTTTCTCGACCACGGAGGCCGTCATTTTTAAATGATGATTTATTAACTCTGCGTGTGATTATATATAATACATGTCATACCCGCCTTAGAACAGAAATCTTCTAGTGAGGCGGGTTACTTTCTTGTTTGTAAATGATAATATTATTTTAAGAAACGCCCGGATTGCCAGCAATTTAAAAAAAATATTCAGAATCAGCTTTTGTTGATATATTTATATGAATATATGTTTTTTAAGATAATATTTTTCACCCTAATTCCTAATTCAGAATTATCGTACATAGCCATGTAAATCGATAGTTTGATTTCATTAACATGTCACAGCCGTGATAGATGGTGTGTTATGTGCAAATGTTCAGGATAACCGTCTCAATCTTATTAACATCATAATTTTATATTCACGACGTAAAAACAAAAACAACAACAACAACAAAAACCGACCCACTATAATATATTGTATTCCGATATCAGGAGTACAGAAATCAGTCGGATCAATCATTGCCCATCAAACACGACTGACAGGCGATGTAAAGAATTGTGCCATTAATTCTATTACCCCCGCTCCGCCCGGAAAGTTTGCTTTGGAAATGTTAACATTCGGAAGGCACCGGACGCATTATCGTATTAAACGTCGGTAGAAAGGTGAACCTGACCTTTTGACTGACATTTGTGTTTATTATTTCTTCATGAGATATTTACCACATGAGAGTTGAAAGAGTTTCCACAAATCGGTGAAACTATGATATCCCCATTTTTAGGAATATTGTAGGCTGAAGGAAGAATAGGAGGAGAAAACGAAAGGAAGGCGAGGCTTTCACTAAACATATCCAAACCCAATGAAAACAACGTTTTTCCAACAATTTTAATATTATATATAGTCTTACACTCTGTTATTATCATTATAAATCCAATAACTGCTGTTTGTATAGTTGTCTGCCTCTCAATAATTAATTATCCATTTTTTGTCTTTTTCAAATATTTTGTTGCTGTCTAGTATTGTTCTTTTAGCTTATGTAATATTATTTCTCCCTCCATAATCGATAACTGTGTTAGTATTTAGTTATTATTATATCCATATGTAACATAATAAAAATCGTGGTTTAAATGCAAAGTCTTTGTTATATTTAAAAATATAATGCCAAACCATAAAGTAATATAATTTACTAAATCATGAATCATACCATCGCACAATGTGTTATAGCATTTGTTGGAAATTTAATATGGCTTAAATGCCGGGAAAGAAACAAAGACCACCAAAGTTGACAATCATAATATAAGCTCCTATATACCGTGATATAAAAACCTTAAAAACCCACATCAGAGAAAAGGGGTTCCATCACCACTGGTGTGTGGAGATAACGAAGACAATAGTAATATGAGATGTGCCATAAAATATGCATTACAAAAGAGGACTATCTTTTTTCTTCTTTCGTCCATCCCCTTCCCATGTTCCTCACGCTCCACAAAATTCTCATTTGCCGCTCTCACAGTCACTCTGGTTCCGGGTAGGAGAACTCTTGTGTGGTATTCAAATAAAAATATGAAAAACATTCTAAAATTTGTTCACTTTTCAAGGTGTTTATATTCATTTATCGAAGTGTACTGTGAATCAAAAACGAAACGGAACTAATGCACAATAATGAAAAGACCTTGTAAAAGTGTCTCTCCATGTGGTAGCTAAACCAAAATTATAACCTTGGATATTTCAAAAGATATTCGATTAACTTTGAAAATGAATGAATTGATCGAAAGCATATATTTGGGCCAGTTGAACTTGTTTCATATTGTGACCCATTATTTTTTCTGATAAGAAAATTTCAACCCCAACCACTTTGAGTTTTGATTTATTAACCCTTGAAATGCCGACCCCCTGCGACCTTGTACTTGTACTTCTTAGTGTGCCAGGGGTAAATTGACAATCGCCCGTCGTACGCCGGCTGACACTATTTTCTTAATAACTTACTTGTTTCCTGCAAAGTCATGTCTTTGAAAATTGTACCGTCTTAGCAGATATTTTTTTAAATGTATAAATAAAAATTAATATGTATCTCACGTATTTTCCCCAGAATTCAAAGAAATGTTATTTAAAAATATGCATACAATAAAGAAATACGAAAATATTCTTGGGATTTAATTTATTTACCATAAAGTGAAATAAGTGATCTTCACAATAAAAAATAAATTATATGAGACTTTGCCGTAAATAAATACAGTACCACTACTATCTGTGTCTTTGAATATCTGAAATATTTTTCACTTCCACAAATGTAAAATTGTAAAGTTAAAATAAATATCTTTGCACTTGACGAAACGAGATTATAAACGAGAATGATATTAAGATACATTATTTCCTTGCCAGGCGAATAAAAAAAATGTACGCCATTATGTTACAACATATAATAAAACAGGGGAACGAGGATAAAGGGCGATGAACTTCGGCACACTACGGATACAAACGTCTGAAATCCACGGTGGATTTTTCGGCACATAAAGGGTTAAGAGATGGAGAGTTCCAGCTGTTCGGAATTATGGAATTTACAGTTTTGGGGAAATCACGATGCTGAAGGAGGTACACAGCTATTCACATCTGATCGTGGTAAAACAAGTTAAATACCGCCCAGCCTCAAAGATCGTGAAACAAATAAAAAAAAGATATTGGGCCTTACTAATAAATGTGTTTTAAATTTTACACAACTGATCATCAATCAATCATTAAATTATGTTAAGTGGTTGTTTATCAGTTGTATAAAATTTAAAACACGTTTTTTGGTACGGGGGATCATGAGTAACACCTAATTGTAATTTGTTTCTTAATTCTTCTTTGTATCTGGTGACTACTCGTTTCTTGTAAGTTTAAGATATTAAAAATGCCAATCATAAAAATCGAGGAGACGCCCCCTTCGTTTGCAGGCTTACGTTTACGATTAGCGATTACAAACAGGCCCCGCCCAGTTCGATAGCAGATTATTTAAGTTCACGAACTGGTCCCTGAAGAAAAAATCACTTAAATTTAAGTTCTACAGACCACTAACTGCAGAAACCTTTAGTTTGGTTCCACAGAACACGATTTCAGAACCGGAGACGAAAAAACTGTAGACAAAGTGTCATTAGTCACAAGGAACAGATTCGTAAAGGAAGAACGCTGTCGCTTTTAGGGCAATTATCTGTCATTAATGCTAAGATAATCTCGAGTAAAAAATGCGAGTCGGAATAAACTAGCATATATGAAAGGGAAGTAAGGAATTTGTGATACGGCATAGGATTTGGGATATTTATTTCTCATATTTACAAGAAAACAGCGTGAAATTTAGATTAATTTTACAACTATTGAAGAAGTGAAATTTAGATTTATGTAGTACGATAGTAATAAAACAGAAGACTTGGGTTGTTCATACCATGTAAACACGATGGTCGAAGTAGTTATGGTTGGTACTTACTTTACCTTAGACAATTTTATTACTAAAGTGACGCAAAACCTTCGAAATTCCAAGCTCCGAAACTTACAACGTAAAACGTGAATTTTCGCCATCTTAGATTACTTACTAAGTAACTCACTTGTTTTTGTTAGGTTTAATATTGCACCTCTGTGTAGCTCCTCTAAGTTTTAAAATCGCAGTGCAGAACTCGTACGTGCTTAAAAATATATGGGAACCAACTGCACGGGCACTTAACTTTGAAGCAATTTCACAAAGTGCTTGAACTTTTTAAATGTCGCCTCGGATTTCATATTAATTTAAGTACAAACAAGACTTCATTTATTTTGGCGGCATTTTCTGCAATGTGTGAGCAGATTATTTTTTTTAATCATCTAGTTACACGTGTTGGTACGATCAGTTTTGGATGATTGAGAAAAGAATAATCAACCGTAAATTGCTGACATTTATAGCGACGTGACAGCCTTTTGCTTTGAAATGAAGTAAAAGATAATGTAATAAGTTGATCAAAGTACACCGGTTGAAATCATCTCACAAAGGCGAATTTAAGGTTGTTTATGTAGAATGTATATATATCGTCCAATAGGCGTGCAAAATAAACCGAAATCAAAGGCATGAATATAGACGTTTGTGATTATCAAACATACTAATTTCAGTTGTCTGTGCTGGGCGTTAGTTAGTCCTGCGTGAGATCTGGTTCAATGAACTCAAATTTGCAATGAACTTAAGTGTCATTTTCAAAATTGGAACTGTTTATGTGTAAAATTCAGACAAGCTAAATAGTAGTACATAGCTATAAATAAATATGCGCTAAAATAAATATAGTATGATATTTAAACATAAAATTATTCTTATTGTTAAAATTGTAATATACAGTGATTTTTCAAGTGTCTGCGCTAGTTATATAATAAAAAAAATATTTCGGTTGTGTATACGTAAAATTCAATTTAAAAAATACATAATTTTTATTATATTTTCAGTACCTTCTTTACATTTTTTTTCTAAATTTTCCCATTATTTTTCACGGGCTAGTTTATAATAATTTACAAGCACAAACCACGCAATAATACCTATTATGGTTACAAATTATTCAAACGTGAAAAAAGATTCTCATGCATAAATAAAATAGTATATAGGGCAAGACTTTGTAACGCACAACGAACCACGATGTTACGATAACAAGTTATAGTGATAAAAAAAACAATAAATCGGTACTGTGATGGCTATGACTAGATAACGTATGAAAAGAATAAGTATATTTATAAAAATAAGCCAAAGAGTATTTTCTTTGACTTGGAAAAGTTTAAAAGCTACGAAATCGAGATGATAATACTACATTTGATAATTTCAGAAGACTGGAATATTTTTTAAATAATACCTGTTCTGCATTAAATACAAACGCACTTTAATGTTGATAAAAAGGATATAGAACTAATAGTGTCTCAATAAATAAACAAGAAAAGATTTAGGTTCCCGCGTCCATCAACTTAAACTTCAAGTAAAATTGTCGAGAATTAGGTCAACTTCCTACGCCCGATATAATTCGAGATGCACAGATGTAAGCGCATAAATATATTATGTAAGCGCATCTATAAAGCACACGTAAACACGCTAAATTTAACAGTGCCACCGTAAATAAGCAATACGTGTCATTAACTTTAAAACTGGTTTCTACAAACTCTGCAAACTTGAATTTTAAAAACTGAAATACTCTAAATAAAGAATTTGTAAAATAAAATAAAATAAATTTTGTGGTAACTAATCATTGTTTGTATAAAAGTATTTGTAATACAATGGTAATTTTATTCAGGTGGATTCCCAGCGCTGCACAAATTGTAGTACAGATCATGACATGACGTACGGCGTCTTCCTCTATTACGTCTATCGAAACATAGTTCCTAATTGCTATTCGTCATTGGTTTAAATGTTCCAATAAGGCGTACCAGGAGCACTTCGCTTCTTCGTATACAAGCCAACAACACTAACGTATAATAACCCACCATACTCGCGCAATCACAATATGTACACACTACGAAAAATTACTACATTTTCATGATTCCTTTCTAATATTCAATATTTTAGCGTGATATAAATTATATGTAATTTATTCTTATCTACCAGGGTATTTTTAGAATACTTCTACACTACTACCGGACCCGTAATCAATTTATTTATTTTAACTTATGGGATATTCCGATTTTTATACGATAGCTTGTACAAATATAAAAGCAGTCATCAAAATAAATTAAGTCTCACTTAGGTTTTCCCCCGTTAAATATTATAATAATCTGTTCAGCTAGCCAAACATAATGTGACTACTGTTAGAGCGTAAGTACCTGCTAAAGCTCAAAGCGACTAATGTTGCGACGACGTCATAGCCGCCATTTCTAAGAGAATGCGAAATACGCAAACACTGAAGCGCGGCTTTGCAATGTCAAGTCTAATGCGAACGAAATGGTCACTGAAAATACGCCAGAACTCCACCAAGAGAATATTCACTAAACTGACAAAAAACACCACACCATATTGTACATTCCACATTTTTCAGTTATTGGATAAGAAAAATCAGTTTTTAAATTCCCACGAGGTCGTGTAGTAAAAATCATAGCCTAAAAACATATTGATATTAATTTATAATAAAAACGCATCATTTTATAAAATGGCAACAATAGTTATCAGAAAATTGTTTTGCTGTGTACATAAAGCAATGGAAACAAAGCAATATCGACCTAGATTGTAAATAGTAACATCTGCGAGTTGAGTTTGTTGAGAATACGGGCCAATGCGGCATTGGTATTAAAACACGCCATACTGAGGCGCAATCCGAGGAGATTATTCACGGTTTTGAGGTGCACTTTTGGCACTCGTAAAGCAAGTTCATTGGCGGAATGTAAACGCTCCTGCCAGGGAATTGCAGTGTCAAGTACACAATCGGGCGATTCCGCGCAAACATTGTGAAACTGAGTTTATTATTAATACATTTCACGTATCTTCTACGGCTTTTTGTATTCGAAATTCATACAATTAATGAAGACATAATTCAAGTCTGTGGGTAATAAATTACAATCTTACTACTTATTCCTCATTACCAAGTAGATAATTGAGTTCAATGACATCAATAAAAAGGTAAGGAAGATATTATTATGTACGTAAGTAAAAAAAAGGATGTTGTGAGTTAAGAAGTAGAAGGCGATGTATTAAGAATCGTCGTATAACGTTTGGAATCGGGCTGCTAACAATAACATTTCTTATGTAGATGACCATAAGGTTCAAATTTGTGCTCAACACCAGCCGCCTGTTTTGATTTACGTAAGAAAAAACATCGCAAAAAGTATGTTCGATTTTATTGTGCGAAGTTCAGTCACAAATATTTAAATGTTTTACGATAAGTTTCTAAAGAACTTAATTTGCACATTATACAACAATACAACCATAACCGAAAATGGGTTCGTAAGTAGGTAATTTTAAAGTTTGCAGCGGTTTTTTCTAGGCCTGATACTTTATTTTTTCTGGGGTTTTAAAAAGAAAATTCTCGATTATTTCAAAGTCCAAAATGTGTTCCACTCACAATATTTAATTAAAGCATCTTAAATAATTTAAAGCAATCAAATTTACAAACTTGATTTTGTATTACGTAGGGATTCGCTGTAAATACTAAAATCATTGAACACATAATTTATCATTCTTCTTCTGATCTCCTCTCTGACTATTATAGGGCAGTCGTTTTACCACGATGATTACTAGGTAGTTTAGGGCGGTTTCCCGTTGTCTTCGACATTGCTGTCCCATAACCAACTATTTTTAGAGGAACTTTTTTGTCGTTTGAAATCTGGTAAACTGTTTATATTGTAAAACACAATGTAAAAATTTTGATTCATGTTTATGCTTAGGTTTATACATAGGTAAATAATATCCATATACATACCGAAGACGTAAATCTTCAAAGTTCATTATAGTGCCAAAATGTCCTCGTGTGTGATGAGAGCATGTTTTCATTAAAAGCATAAATAACTCAATGAGTAAAAGTCAAGAAATAACATTTCAAACGTAAATACACACAAATTATTTTATTATTATAAAAAATACAATTATTTCGATTGTTTTATCAGAAGATTTTCAGCGTCATTAGAGAAAGTGAGATAGCGAACGTAACAACACGTAAGTATAAGAAGGATAATCTAATAGCAGTAGGTCGTCTCATACAGTAGTTCATGTTCATATTATAGTGTAAGTGAGTAAGCCTATCTTGTTATCTCAGTCACACTCGTGATGTAGAATATTTATAGTATTCGACGAAAATACGAAAACGTTGCCTGCCATCGTTTATTTCGTTCATACGCATATATTTTTTGAATGTCTATCTTTGTCATACATGTACAACGAATGAATTAAGAATTTACCTGAAACATAAGAGTGTTTCGTATCACAGTTTGTGAGACAATAGCAAGTCTAGATGTATTGTAACTTCATTGCAAAAAAATATGGAAATAAATTCGAGTATAATACCAATTAAAAATAAAAAAACTAACAGTTAACTAGACAATAATATGATTTAATGAATGTTTCTAGATTACTTGAACAAGCTATTAAGTATAACTACGTTAAAGAGATAAGCACCCAATAAAGCACCGAAACATTTTAAAGTTTCTCTCATTAATATTGCATGACTTTGCCATTCGTTATTATTTTAATTGGGTTCTATTCAACGTAATCAGCATTATGCATTACCGATCTGCGGTATTCCTGGTTAACTAACTGAAAACATCTTTGCAGTCGGTGGCGTCAGTGTCGGCACTTATTGGGAAAACGAGAAATCCCTTAACTTAGAGTCAGTTGTTTTACAGAATTTGAAAAATATATCAAATTTCATTAAATTTTGTAAAAGTTCTATTCTAATTCGGTTATTATTTCAGTTGTGTGAATAATAGAACTTGAAAACTAACTTTGAAATTTATTGAATTGTTCAAATTCTGTGAAAAATCTTATATAATTTAGAGTATAAAAAATCAACCCGTAAAAACAAATCTTTTTACCAAAACACATCTACTTTCATTAATGTATGTTTTTAAAAATATACATATTTTTTGGTCTGATAAAGGATTGAGCCTTCCTCCCCAGCGACTGGAGTCAACAACGCTAACACCCAAGCCAAATTCTAATTG
The DNA here is from genome assembly GCA_026573805.1 of Hesperophylax magnus. Taxonomy (NCBI): domain Eukaryota; kingdom Metazoa; phylum Arthropoda; class Insecta; order Trichoptera; family Limnephilidae; genus Hesperophylax; species Hesperophylax magnus. Next base: position 448,655 of record JAIUSX010000035.1, read on the forward strand.
AATTGTACCGACATTTATTTCCAATATCGAGAGCTAAAACTTTTTAAATGTTAAATATAATGTCATTCTATTAAAGAAAAATGCATGAGTGGGCGCGCATGTGTATATAAGTGCCACCAATGCGTTGATAGAATGTATTGTCATCGACAACGAGTGTGTCTGCTGAATTTCAGCTCGATCGGATGTCGAGTGGGATAATTTCCACTTTCAAGATTCATTTTATTCATTTATTCCCAAGGAATTTAAGTAACAAAAAAATATGTACGGATTACTTTATAGCAAGTATCACTATTATATTTATTTAAGACACGATTTTTATAACACCTTTTACTATTAATTTATTAAAATTAAAATAATTCTATGAACTATTTATAAATATTTTTTTAAATAATAAATTTGTTATCAAATAATTAGTACGTATTTTTGATGTTGTTGATAAAACTACTTCTATAAATATCGAAGATATTGGTTTATATCCTCCGATCCATACTAGAGGGACTACTTTGTGCCCCCAACATACCTGTATCGGTTTACCTCTTGTGATAAAAATAAAATATAATTTGAAGAAACCCGACTGAAAATATTTTTACAGTAGAATAAGAAAAAAAACAAGGCAAATTATTTATAAACAAGTTCTATGTGTAATTTATATAACGCGTGACTTGATCGCCTTCTTAAGGCAATTACAGTTTGATAATGCCTTCAGAAGGGGAAATAAACTGTTTTTATTTTATAAATAGAGTATATAAAAATACTAAAAATTAAAATAGAGATCTATAAACTTATAAGAATAAAAAAAAGTTTAGTTCCTGCGTTGATACAATGTTAAGTTAACCATGTCAAGCTGTTTGGTTTGTGCAAGATGCTGGAGATGTAAAGATGCCAACGCGATGTCTGTAGTCTGCATGTACATTACCGGAATAATGGCATTAAAACACAGCACTCAGAATGCCGCAGATGAGACGAGACAAGAGGCGAAGAGCAGTTTGCATGACAAAACGTTCCCCGACTCGGGGAGATTAGTTACGTATGACGTGGAATTTCCATCAAAGGAGGCCCGGGCTTCGGGCTGGCCGCGGTGAATGGCTCATGTTATGTTGGTTATTGCCTCGCAATGGGAGTCCCTTGACATTGACGTATCTGACAGGACTCGAGTCCCGACTAAAACTAGTGACTCGAACAGTCCCATTGTTTGACAAGGCATGATCAGGTGAATCAAATACTTAAGTCAGGTTAATATATATATATTAATAAAAATATTCAGAAAAACGGAAACATATCTATGAAATGACGAATGTATGGAAACACATGAATGAAGCAATGAGTGTTTGGTAAGACAGAGTTGTATGGCGTACCATCCTATCTGCCTACTCCTGTGGAAAACGGCGTGAGGTTGGTAAAAATATTAAGTAAACAATAATAATTGTATGGCTGGATTCGAATTCCTCTTACAATTTTCTAAGTAAATCCAATATCAATCACCATAAATAGGCTAAATCAAGTAAGTCATCATTTCAAATTCGTTAGACGTTTTTAAAGCTTACAATATAAATAAATATCTGCGGTCATTATTAACCTATTTAACTATTAATTCCACGTTTATTATAAGGTTTACCCTTGAGCCCCATCGTAAACAATAAAACACAAATCGGTCCATATAAAACTAATAATGGATCGGAACACCCGTTCTTTGCTGTCGGCGAAGTCGGCTCTATGTGGAACGAGCTATCGGCATCTTTTTCCTCCTTTATATATTTATATTTTAATTGTGAGCTATGGATATTTGAAATATCCCTATTAAAATAATAAAAACCAAGACAAAACGTTACATTGTTTATTTACTAAAATCTCGGGCGAAACTGGTTAGTAAAACTGTAATTAAGTCTGCGGAAGCAAACAATAATTAAATGTGGTAAATCATTATGAATAACAGTTGTAAATAGTTACTAGTGCCATCTGAACAGGCCATAGGAACGTATTATTTGCGCAACATTTCAAAAGTTGTAAATATTCCAAAGAATGCAGACGATATTAAATTCGCCAATAAGAAAACAATCATACAGTTAACACCACGAGAAGCGATTAACATGAGCATTTCATTTAAAACACAATCACGTTCTTTAACTTTACTTTAACTCGTAACAGAGGACAGAGATAAAAGAAATGTGCATAACCTTAGCTAATTCTAAGACCAAACGAGCTTTACTTTTTTTAAATGCATACATGATTTGCATTTTAACGGCAGAATTACAAGAAGCCAAAACAGATCCTTCTGAAAGATCAGTCTCCTAAAGCCATACCCGCAGTTCAGTATTATTCATGTAATATTTATTTTCTCATAACAATATAAATTTCTAAAATCATCCTATATTTTATCATTTTGAAAGAGCAAGAGACCAATTGTAGTATTCCGTAAGCCAATTTAAAAAAAAAATAACAACAAGCCTTCACAAGTTAATTGAAAGAAGTAGGCACATTAAATTGTTCATAATGATGTCCCGATACTAGTCCTGATGATTGTTACTCCTGAAGTCCTGATGAACAGCAATAATGCATGAAAATGGAAGAGGAAGGACGCAAGTATGACAAACGTGCGTATAACGAATGAAGATATCTAAAAGGGGGGCGATTGACGAATAAGCTTATGCTTCAAAACCCTATACAGAAAAGTTAAGCGTATATACTAGAACCGATGTATGGAACAGTATGTCAAAGATACTTTCGTACTTAGTATTTGTTCGTAAGTATTGCGCGTCTTTCGAAATTCCCAAGTTCCCCCCCTCCCCCTCATGGATTCAAAAAAAATATTGCGGGGAATCTAGTACTGTGTGAGCAATACCCCACACAAAACAAACCAATTCTGAAATCTAGGGAATGTTAGGGAAATCAAAATTTTGCGCATACCATCACTGGTAAGTAGGAGAATAACAAGTGGGAAATACTAGGGAACACGTATTTGGAATAAGTATTTATTCTCACTTATACCAGTTGTTCCTAGTATCATGACGAGCTAGTACGACTCGCCTTTACTGCAAACCGTTGCCTTACTACAGCGAATTTAACTTTCTGCGCAGGGTCTTGCTGCATCTGCAGTCGGATGGAAGAAGCCCGGGAAGTGACAGGAAGACTTGATAAGACCAAGTGAAATAAATATTTATTTTTTTGAGTCGGGTAATGTAATAGAAATAACACTGGGTATGATTGAGACAAAATGTGAATTCTAATGAAGAAAGAAGTGTGCCCCAGCACAGAATTGCGTGGCTCTCTACCCTCTCTGCCTAAGCGTTCTGAGAAATTGCGTGATAGCCATAAAGCGAAGGCTAACAATGCTCGATACAATTTTTTTTTTGAAATTTGTATGACAAGAAAAGCCTTTTAGACATAATAAATGATAAAATATCAACGACATATTGTTGTAGTAACATGTTATTTAAATAAAACGTTTGTATTATTATACTAACTAGCGTAATTTCATGTCACGATACAGAGAAGCTATGCGGACATTAGAAAGCGTCTATACAAAATGGAAACATTCACAGAAAGAAAAAAAAAAACAAACCATTGTGCATGAAGAAAAGATAAAAATGGAAATTTAACAACACAAGGAAAAAATAACACATAAAAATATAATTTACAATACAAACTCTGCGTTTATGAAAGTATCGGACATTCGAGTGTACATATAGAAAATTTCTGAAATAACTTTCATTATTGTTCAACAATAATAAAATAACCCATTTTCAGGCTAGTTTAAATACATAGAGAATAATTTTTTTGAAATAATTTTTTTTTACATCTATTTTTATTTAAAAATGAAAATTTGTTTGGTTTGACTGAGGATTGAACCTTCCTCCCCAGGGACTGGAGTCAACAACGTTAACACCTAATCCACATTTAAATTAGATAGTAACTACCACATACATTATTTCATATATTACATTTATTTCGTTAATTAACTAATGTAAATTTTTAATTTAATAAACATAATGTCATTCAATTTCAGAAAAATTCATGTGTGCACGAGTGCCACCTAAAGTTAGGAGAATGCATTGTAGTCGACGACGAGTCTATCTGCCGAGTTTCAGCTCGATCGGTTGTCGGTAGGTGGGTTAGTTTCCACTTCATTCATTCAATCAAGAAAACAAAATCGAAATTCAAATAGACGTATTTAAAAAACACTGTTACTAAAATAGCCAAATAATTTCCGTTTCGAAGCATAATGATTATGTACAGCGGAGTATTTTATGAAAGAAAACGTTGATTTACAGGTACAGGCACGTGTAGAATGAATATCTAACAACAATAAAATAATGATAATATTATTCGTATCAACAGACAAAAATATGGAAAAACCAAGGCTAGAATGGTAAATAGCTAAATGTGCTATTCCGTTGAATTAGAAAATATATATTAAAAGCTTATTTCAACAAAGGCGTCTACAATTTGAAACACTCGCGTTGCAAGTTAAAAACCTAGGCTAGAATGGTCAATAAATCGTAAATAGCTAAATGCGCTATTCCATTGACATTAGAATATATAGATTACAAGCTTATTTCAACAAGAACGTCTACAATTTGACACACTCGTGTTGCAAGTTAAAAAGTTATTACAGTCGACTCTCGATAATTCGAAACTCGAGGGACTCTTAAAATATTACGAATTATCGAGTGTTTGAAATATCAAATGGTTCGAAATTTGTGAGAGTAAATAAATAAAACTTCGAATTCTTAAGTGTTGATCAATTATTATTTATTAACTCCTATTTTATAACAATGACAAAAGTTTATAGGTACATTCGTGTACATACATGTAATCATAATGTGAATTAATTAATCTTTCGAAAGAAAGAACTCTGTTATAGGTTTGCTTCAAAGCACATTGCTGCTGCTCAGACTTCTCAATATTTTTTTTAAGAGAAAAAGTGCCTGAAATGCTTTTTCATCACTTTCGTTTTGTAGACAGAAGGTTTGTAAGGTATCGAATGAGAGTGTGTGTCACAAACTAATCATAACAAAAACAATACACGTTTGAACTTGTCGCAAAATTGTAATTGTACTAAGGTGTGTGTAACAATCTTTCCGCCTCTTTCTCTCTGCAACTTTGAATTGTCGAATGTTGAACGCCGATGAGTTCGAATTAACGCGTCGTTTTGTTATATAGCAATGATTTTTTCGTTTGAATTACCAAGTGTACAAAAATGTATGGATTTAGTTCGAAATATAAAGAGATTTCGTAGGGAACTCGTGATAACTTTGAATTATAGAAAGGTTCGAATTATCGCAGGTTTGAATTAACGAGAGTCGACTGTATAATGTATGTTCCATCGCGGAATAATTTGCGAGGTGATTGATGGATTTGGCGAATGAGTTTTCGCATGCCATAAAGCTGCATGCCTTTTAAATATACATAATGTTACAGTTTTAATAATGATTATGGTGTTGGCGTAGTGCTCCTCAAGTATTTTTGTAATCTCAAAAAAAACGGGCCTATAAAAATCATCCATTATTATAATGGTGTCTACATAATTAGATTTCAAACCATAATAATTTCAGGCCAGTAATACTATTTTTAACTAACGACTTTTTAAGAAACGTAACAGTACGAATGTATAATAAACGTATAAACACAGTCCTCCCTCCAAGGGATTTTTGTTACAAGGCGGACTGTTGGTTATCGTGTTGGTGTTACTTCTTATTTTAATGATTTTCTCATCTTCATGTTTGTAGACCTCATCTTCATATTTGTTGATTTCCTCGTCTTCATATTTGTAGACCTCACATTCATGTTTACTGTTTTCGTCATCTACATATTTGTTGATTTCCTCATCCTCATGTTTTTAGACTGTAGGTTGTTATATTAGTGTTATTTCATTATTAAGTATGTACGAGAACTAAGAACTTAAGAACGGTAGAATTTTTCAGAATTTCGGATAGGTAGGTATATAGAAATTCCAAAAAACACTATTTATTTTTATTCCAATTCTCGGATTTCTCCTGCTACAGAGGGGATAAGGATATATGTAAAAATCGCCGTTGATATCAGAATTTCCTTTCATTTTCACAAAAAAAATTAATATTAAATCAGGAATCACAAATCATTTAAAATCGATTAAAATTATTTAAAAAATGACCGCATATAAATAATACAGACGCTAACAAATAACCGATTTCTAACCTCCTTCACTTCTATTAATGAGCAAGGTTTGAAGGATATTATAAAACACTGATATATAATAATTATATCATGAAGTCATTTATACAGAGTGTTAAGACCGTTAACACTTTTATTGTCACATATAGGCCATATATTAACCTTGATAACACCTTACACAATTATTTCATAATTTTTGGTATATAATTTTTTTTTCCTCAATAATTTAGAATATTTTATAATTTGGTATGAATTATTTTTAGGTCACAAAGGGTTATTTTTTATCACCAAGGAAAAAACCCATCGAACACACAATTGTTTAATTTTATAAAATATGAATTTACTGTGTTACATGCATAAATATAAAGATAACATAAAAATAATAATGGATCCCAGTCCAAGCAAAATAGCAAAAACGGGATCTGTCATTTTATATACAGTATTTGTTGGAATAAAGGTTGCATAAAAAATACTAGTCACAGGAATCACCAACGGCTCATGCAAAAATAGCAAATATAAGAGGGATATTATTTATACTTATTTAAACTGAATTTTTAATATCTATTTCCCTAAAATAAAGATTACTTTTTTTTATATATATCCGATATTTACATGATATTTTGGAACCTTGGTAATTAGGCAATTCGAACCGCGGCCACGGTTTAAGAAGCACTGTTCAGCGGACGGAGAGTTAATTTGTTCCGGTCCGCGAATGCCTCTCATATTAAAATACGGCCATTATTAGCTTTGCGTTACGTAAAATAATATACGAATTATCTAACACACCTCGTTGTAGGCATTGAAATCCTGATAAATTGGAAACACTGATGTCAATGGGCAGAGCCGTAGAAAGTTAATGCATACATTAATATTAAATAGTAATTATGTTATGTAAAAAAATAAAAGCGGACGCAAATAAAAGTTGATAAAGACGACACCAAATTCTGAGTTGCATATATTATTGGAATAAACAAATAACTTATACAAGTCGTTATGAAGATTTTTACAATAATATATAAACCATCAATATTTAGGATCAGGTATGATTACAATGAAGGCACGTGTATTGACTGGCCTCGAAACATGTAAAGATTTATTTCACTGTGACGTAGTTATTTTAATTTATTTGGCAGCTGATTGCAAGACGTACCTATACCTATTAAAGAACGTACATTATTGCTAAAATAAAACATACATTATATATTTATAACATAAGAATAAACGTTGAATTCTAGAGTCGCGAAAGAAGTTCCATAATTCAAATTAACTGTCTTTATAAATCAAAATTTTCAATAACATATTACATCTGCTTGTACCTAAATAGAAAAACGCAGAGTATATGCAAAATTGCAGAGTTTGGCAACTCTACAATGGAAAATTACTTGAAGCGTGCATTTGTCAAAGTACCTACCGGCTATGCATTTTTAATGAACGATGACACTTTTGTAGTACCTTGCGAAGGATAAGAGAACACAAATTTTAATTTGGGTAAACGTAGACATTCAAAATAACTGCGCACACGCGCCGGTTTCTCCCCATCCCTCTTCCAAACAAAACCAACTGAAATACAAACTACATTTGAAAAAGATCTGCTAGAAAAGTTTATTATAGTTAGTGACAAGGTTCAAGATAGCAGCTACATTTAACTGTATTCATTTCTAACCCTCGAAAGAACAATTAATAAAGTCTCGTTAACAAACTCGTACGGCGACAGGTGATTAAAAATGTATTCTAAACATAGAAGAAATGTGTCATCGTTGAATAAAAGAAAGGACTGAAACGAGCTTCCAACATCAACCACTGTCGAAATTATTTCAGGTGACACCATAAATCAAGCTCTGCATTTAATTGACGCCGGTCACAAATTAAAAAGGACAGTCCTCATCTGTGTCATTGAATATTTAAAAATAACGGTTCCGCATTCAGGGGTATTGGCGCGGGTCCAATATGGCCAAATGTATTAGTGGTCGCAAAGGCGGCGCGTCACTCCCCGCCACTGTCAGGTGTGACAGGGGGCGGGCTGGAACCCGAGCAAGAAGCGGAACTGTCGCCACTAGACTTATAGAGAAAGCTCAGCCAAGAGACAAACAAATACCAACATCTTTAACACCTCTAATAACAGAGGCCAAAGGTGTAACAGAAAAGTATAAGAGAGTCAAACCGAAAGTACAGGGTTTTCCAATAAGAGGTGTTTTTTTGAATAGCCCGCTATTTCGGTAGATGTTACTTTTGAAGCTGTCATTTTTTGACATTTGACAAGTAGAAACTACGCCATTAGTAAAAATGGAACGATACACGCTTCAAAAACGCATTGAAATTATTAAAATTCACTTGAGTGAATCAAATGCAAATCATCTTGAGTGGTGAGGCCCATTTCCACCTCGGTGGCTTCGTCAACAAGCAAAATTGTCTCATCTGGGGCTCGGAAAACCCAAGAGTTATTGTTGAAAAGCCTCTCTATCCTCAACGTGTGACTGTTTGGTGCGGTTTATGGTCCGGCGGAGTCATTGGACCTTAATTTTACAAAAATGAGGCTGGAGCAACAGTTACGGTGAATGGATTGCGTTATCGAGAGATGATTATTGATTTTTTATGGCCGGAATTGGATGGTATTGATCTGGACAACGTTTACTTTCAACAAGACGGCGCTATGTGCCACACAAGTAACGAAACCATTGACTTTTTACGATTGAATATCAAAATAACACCTCTTATTGGAAAACCCTGTATTTTGAAATTCATGGTGAATATTATAACAATATATTTATCACCAGATCTATACTTGAATAATGTAAATCCACATTATGACAGGTTTCAGATAATAACCGTACCTAATGGAAAAGATAATGTTAGAAAAAGGCCAATCGACCGTCAGTATTTTTAGAAAAAGAGATTTTTAACCTTCATAGAAGGACTGAAATAAGCAGGATTAGATATGGCATGGAAGCGTGCCGACTGTCGCCGAGCTACTACCAAACTGCACAGACTAACAAATCGGCGGAGCCAAATGAAAGTTTTGCATTTAAGCCTGTGACAGACCACGCTGTATTTTCGTGGCTTGGTATATTTCAGCATATAGCTCGCCATGCATTCCCATTGGTAGTGTATGGCGAGCGATATGCTGAAATAGGCTAAGCCATGATGCGTTTAGCGTAATGTGTCGCCTACCTTATGTGAAGGCAAAAAACACAAAAGCAGACGTAAATGCGTTTTGCAGTAGTATTGGTGACACTTTTGTAGGCTCGAGAAAAATTAAAATGTTTTGACGTGATCCATCTCCCTTCATTATATTATTGAAAATATTATTCGTATATAAGTCTGTTATATATATATATTGGGATAGTTTCATAGTTGTACGGCTTTACGAGGGAACCCAACATTTTATTACGACTTTAGTTTAGGTAATAAAATCAGACGAAATAGGAACTCACCTAGACTACGAAATGATATCGGATTTGTTGGGTTAAGGTTTAGAGATAGATCTCTAGTGAATTCTGAGTGGAAACGATTCGAAGCAATTTGCAATCATTTCGCACGGTTACACAATCGAGATAAAGTCACATATAAAAAAAAATTAGCAAAGACTTTGATGAGTGCAGACAAAAAATATTAAGGCAACGTTATATGCGCAAGTAGAAATATTATATTACATGTTAAATGTTCTTTGTGTGTGCATGTGATAATTATTTAAGAATCAGGGGTCGGGAACTGGATTAAATTACACCCACTCATTAACTACTATACTACCATAGACTACCGTAACACGGGCATCAGCCTAGTATGGTAGTTAAAAATTGTAATGTTTAAAATCTATAAAATAAAACAAAAGAATAAATAAAGACCTGCAGAACAATTACTATAAAATAAAATCACATTTTTCGTTGTTAACTTTTGAGCTTGTTGACTTTATTCTCCATACATATCGATCATTTTGAACTGGAACAAATTTGAACCCTCTTTGTGTTTTCTGGTTTGTGTGGAATTACTAAATGAATACTTTATTTTAAAAAAGCTGAGCAAATTTCACTACGCCAGAGCCAAACCTTTCGCGAGTTCTTTGTTACACATTTTTTATAGTTATATTCATCAGTATGGCCCGGCGTGAGGCTTTTTTTTCGTCGAGAACCAAGAGGTTGTATGATTCAAAGTGAAAAATCCGGAAGAACCTTACACATTAATACATTCCCGAGTACCTATGCGTATTTGCATCAAAATTGCAAACAACAACAGTGCATGTATATTTTGCAACATGCGAAAATGTAATGTTGTATTGTCTGATAAATTTGTCCCACAGTGTATGAACATTGTTATGTTTAATGTTTATTCTTAAAATAATTTTACTATTGTTTTGCATTTCGAGTTAATTTAATTACATTGTTTTATTGCAAAATCTGTTCATTTTTATGGTTTTGTCAAAAACAGCATGTGCTGCGCTGTTCAAATAAAGAAATGTGTTCCAAGTACTTCCGATACGTTCTACGTCCAAATAACGTCTATGCGATGTTAATCTGCAAGGAAATCCATTGCATTGTTTTCGCATCGTACTTTTTACGTAATCTAGTTATTAAAAGTCGAAAGTGTAAGAAATGCTAACGATGAAATGTACTGCAAACCTGTTATAATGACTGACGCATATCAGATCATCTAAACCAGGGGTCGTGGATCTTTTATGGGTATTAGCCAGAAATTTATAAAAAAATAAATTAGAGGTTATTTCACCCGCCATAACACAGAGACATCCCTAGCATGGCAAGTGTATCTACTGTACAATTTTTTTATATCAAATAAAATTAAATAAAAAGCTAACATTAGATGTTGCAATTTTTGTCGTGTATAGGGTTTCTTTAAAGCTAAAAAACAATTTTGCAATTTAGTAATAAGGACAATAAATAATGTATAAGAGCATAGTAATAATTGGTAAGTTGAATCATGCCTCACTAGGCGAACCTACTGGTTGAGGCAGAATATTTAGCAAAAGTATAATTTAAATTCATAATATAACTAGTGGGCCCGGGCAGAGAAGAAATATATTTATAGAAATATATAAAATACATAAAAAACAATTTCGATATAAATTTTTCTTTTTTATTAATCTTATATTCAAGTGTAATAAATAAAATGAAAATTCGTAATTGATAATGGATAAAAATTAAGTGTTATAAATGATCTCAAGTCTAAACAATATTGTTGTTTTGAATTATAGTAATGAATTTTAATTTAATGTAGTGCGATTTGGTGAACAATATTTTTTACTAATATGAATTACGACCCTTTTTTCCTACAAAAAATACCTAAAATCGCATTTAAAATATTGAGGTGAGGGGGTTGTACAGAAGTTAAAATTTGTGGTTGTATGTAAGTTTGGATGATAAAGCTGAACAAAAAAAATAAGTTAGTTAAATTTTTTTTTTTTAGATCCCGATAACTACGCCACCTACCGATTTCATGCTGGAAATAACCATACACATTCACAAAATTTCATTGAAATCGGTTATGCGGTTTCGGAGATTAACATGTATGAACACAGTGACACGTGATTTTTATATATTAAGAAACATTAGATCCTGATGAAGAAACCATTGGTTGTGTAAATAGTGGTGTAAACAAAGTTCGAAATTTTCATTTCATTAAAATGACGCACAAAGAAAATTTGCAAATTATTGAAGAAATAATACAATGAATTTAATGAAGATTATTACCACAGTATTAAGTGGTTTGCAACATATATGCAGTATCCACATTATTACAAGGGATTCGAAGCTATCTCCAAAGGGCTCTAGAACGAACGGGTCAAAGATTATCCGATCATGGAGGCGTAAGAGATAATAATATATTGGCGGTGGTGCATATTTTATTCGAATCGTGGCAGTTCAGAATTGTAAATGGGCCAAACCGGTAGAGATCCGGTAGCCAGTACGCTACCGCAGTACCAGTGGCTACCAATAAGGGAATTGGGAATGCACTTCGACCACAACCAATTATTTATTGGTACCATTATTTTCAATCACTAAATGAATATTGGATATATCGTTGAAGTGGTTTCAAGTCCTATTTTTCCCTGGGGTTCGATTCTGGTGGAAACATGGAATCCTCAATTTTGGGTATGCTATGTGGCTGATGGAAGTGGGACGGAGATACACGAAGAAAACTTACTGATATAAAATATTGCAAATTTATTGAAAATCTGGTCGAATTATTCATATTCCTGTTGAAAACGGGACTGCAGGCCTGTAACGAATGAATTGACAGATTTTATAAAAAAAACTATCAGTGAGAGACGAATGTATTATGAGGATGTCGGAACACGTGTTCATAAAAATTATAATATTTTCGCATTTCGTACTTTTCATATTTATTAGGATAAGCACAGCTGCAAGATATTTTGATTGAGAAATGGCGTGCCATCCATCACCTTCTTCACAAGATTTTAATAAATCAGCAGTACTTATTTTCTCCGTGTGGAGATGGGGAATATAAAGATTAGAAGGAACCACGGCTAACCAAACAAGAGCAAGTAAACCAGGGCGATAGTCAGAGTATCTGCCAATTCAGAACATTATATTCATAAAACCTAATTTATTCTTGATTCTTAGGTGGTCGATAACCCGAAGGGTAAGGTGCTCGGCTAGCAGTTGGGGAATCGCATTAAATACCCACAGCGGGTATCGACTTAATCCATTTTCAGCGATGTATGTTGCTTAGTGAAAACAGTTTTACGTAACCACTATAAATTAAAGCATATATTTTTTTTTTCAATTATGCATAATATATATCACTTATGAAATTGAATATGAGATAATCCATACAGGTAGTATCAGCAACCGACGAAATATATTTATAGGTAAATCATTTTAATGTGCACAGACAATTTTAATAGTGTATCCAACGAGGAAATAACTTGCATATTATATTCTATTCGTTTTATTGGTCCATTGCACCACTGCAAGACGGGTTCAAACACTCAACGGATAGACTTATCTAGAAGTGTGTGATACCCGGACAAAAATGAGTACGGCTGATTTATTAAAATCCTGTTAAAAACGTGATGGCAAGCTATTTCCTAATAAAATATTAGTCCATTCATAATATATCGGAACACATGTTTATGCAGCTGTGCGTTTGCTGATAATGACGAAATGCGACAATATAAATTTTTTTTATGAACACATTCCTCATAAAACATTCGTGTTTTACTGATAGTTTGTTGAGAAATCTGTCAATTCATTCGTTAAAGGCCTGCAGTCCCATTTTTAACAGGAATACGAATAATTTGAACCGATTTTGAAGAAATTAGAAATAATTTGTATCAGTGAGTTTTCTCCGTGTGTACAGCGATTTAAAAGAAAACTGTGGTTGATAATCTACATTAAGATCTAGGCCTCAGCCTCAATGATAATCAATTATTAATGTTTCAGAGTTGTAGGTACTTTCAGTCTCGCCCCAGTGAAAGACCACCATTCAGAGATGTTTAAATGGCTTTAGCCGTGTTTGGTGACGTTCCTCTCTCACCATTTTCTCTATCCTACTCTTTTCAGTCTCACAACCTATCCATGGTCTCCCTGGCTAGGGAAAGTCGGGACTCTAGAGCGGTAATCGCAAAAAAACAATAATTGTTTGATCGACTTTATTTTAAGTAAGGAAACATTTTGTTTAGTAGGTGACCAAAGTCCACAATAATTACATTTCTATCACTTTTATCCATTCAGTGGGTTTAAGTTACTCGTGGCGACTGCACAGTAGTTCACAGGCGCCAGGGGACCGACTCATCACCATTCATTCAACTTATCCGAGAGGACGATTCAGCTCCAGTGGATAGAATGAATGGAAAGAAAGCAGATTTAAATTAAATTAATGTGGTTTATCAGAATTCGCTTGAATAAGGTGAAGTACAAGCATAATAAGGGAATCCTTGTCCATTCAACGGTGGCGCCTGATAATATAACAGTAAATTTAATTAGTGAATAAGTGACCTGCTCAGGCACAGGGGCTCCATCGCGCCATGGCGCCAGACTCAAGTAAGCCTCTCAGAATTTGGGCGCATTGTATTTAGTATATTTTAATAGTACACAACTGCTAACCCTGTGCGCCCATTGTTGGATTTTGCACCCACTTTTGGTCCGGAACTCTAAAATACCTGAAAAAACCATTTACTCTTCGCAGAAACGGGCGGTCCGCCCGCTTGATAGTGGCAAAGGTATTGACATCTCTAAAGATTCACTGGCGTCAGGCGAGAATGATGTGCGTGTTCTACAGGTATTTCAATGGAAGATGTTCCGAGGAACTACACCATTGATCCCTTCGGTAAAGGTGCATCGTCGGGAAACACGCCAAACACACATTGACATTTGTCATATGAGAACGGGTTGTTTCTACGACTTGCGTCCCAAATATGATATAGGCCCAAAGGAAAATATTTTGTGAAAGGTAAAAACATGATTTTTCGTCAAATGTGACAGGTAAAAACAAGCTTTTTTGAAAAACAGCGCTATCTATTAGACGTAAAAGCAACACGCGCTATTTTTTTCAGACAAACTGAGCCACAGGAACGCGTGGCGGGGTACAGCTAGTTTATTAATAAAATGATTAAATTGCATGGAAATGATAGAATAACATAATACGATCAAACAAATTGGTTTAATCCAATTTTAGAATAAAATACTACAGCATAAAAGTACATTTTAAGGAAAATCGAAAGCAAACAATTTAAGCAATTCCATCCAGCACCAAATTATGTAGGTACAATAATATCATGTTCGATAAATCAGTGATTATTGTTTAAAGTCAAAGCAAAATAGGCAATTTCTCTGCAATTTAACAGTGACGATATTAAAATGTATACTTCACGCCTGGCGAATTTCATTGTTGTAAGTTGTAATGCTCCATAAGGTTTCCCTATAATTTGCACGTGTTGCAAAGCGACAACCTCGACCCACTGTGAAATCGTTTAGCCAGTGCCGAATGCGTGCATATCTTCAACATAGACATGCTCCCAAACCTAAGTAGGTTTCAGATTTAAATCTATGTAATTCATCTCCATTTCATAAGTAAGGAAATATTGCACACCTAGTACAGGACTATCGGAAATGAAAACTATAACCAAAAACATAATATACATTATATATTGCACAGTATTTTGTCCATATTAATGGTTTTTGCGAAGGTTATAATAATAATAATACTTGGATGACTTGTATAGCGCCGTTTTTGTGCAAAAACACCTCAAGGGCGCTGTACAAACTTATAATACATTTCCACAGTGATCTATGTTATTACTTAACTATTTATGGAGAAAATATACAGTACAATACTTACCTGGTAGGTCACTTGAGATTAACACTTAATTAACATTATCTAATTGTTTATTGGCGAAATTTAGATACAGGATTTAGGACTTAATTGAAAAATTGAATATAACTGGTTTTTCTCTTAGGATTGGTATATTTAATTTAAGGGCACGACAGCTTAAAAAGGTAAGTTTTTAGTTTAGACCTGAATTCTGTTGGACTTGTTATGGATCTTAGTTCCGGAGGGAGTTTATTACAAGCCTTCGGCCCAGATACTCTGAAAGCGCGATCACCAAACTTAGTATTTGGCTTGCGCATAGGTTCTATCAGTTTGCCTACAGGTGCTGATGTTGCTGATCTAAGCGTTGACTGCCTCAGACCAGTGTTTTCCGGGAAGCATAGTTCAGAGATGTAGGGTGGGGCCATTTCATTGATGGATTTAAACACCATCCAGCACAGTTTGTACTGGATTCTTTCAGGGCACTTGAGCCAGTGAAGGTTACGAAGGTGTTCTGAAATGTGCGAATATTTTGAAACCCCGGTTATGAGCCGTGCTGCTGCATTAAACACTATGGTTATATGAAGGTTTACGCATACACTTCTCATTGCAAGACTTAAAGAAATTAAAGATGATAACCAAACGATTTGGACATACGATGGTCTGGTTGGTAGATACTAGGTGTAGAATATTAAAAAAAGCAAGTAAAAGAAGACATTGAAATTATAACAGAGCGAAAAACTACTTGCAGTGTTCGCTATATCTTCTTGGCTACCTAGAGACTAGACTAAAAAGGCGAAATGAGATTGGAAAATTTTGGATTCACTGAATTAAATGGGTAAATTCTTGAATAATGTTTATTGTGTACTGATACCGCACAAGAGTTCCAATTGACCGAAGAAAGTAGAACTACGATATTCTCCATTTGAAGAATGTTGTGAGGTTCAAAGAAGCGCGGGAAGAGATGAGAAAGGATTGAGAATGCCTGGCTTCTCAGATCCAGTCATTCAATAAGCTTTACGACATTTCGTTTTTAACAGTGTGTTCTCTCAACTGAGCGACACTTAGTATCTTCCGCCCTGGAAAGAAGTTCAAAGAAACAACATAATAATATTATGTTGCATATTTCAATTCATCACTAATTAATGTTTTTATTAATATAAATTCGGAAAAATTATATATCATCGCCCTTGGGGTAATTAAAAAAAAATGGCGCTATACAAATTATCAATATATTATTGACACATGGTTCCATGATAACTCAACACAGTGACAATTCAACACACTTTTAAAAAGTGATATAAAGTCATTAGAAACGATGAAAAAAAATTTTTAAACCTAACCTAACCTACTTAACCCAGTTAATAAAACTTTTGTTTCATCACTTTCCATGACTTTATATAACTTTTTAAAGATGTGATGAATTATCATTGTGATGATTTATCCGGTCATCATGACACATACATATTATATTTATAGAAAGGAGAAAATTCGAGCAACGCCGGGTACACAAATTAAAAACAATGTTATGACAACCCAGCCTCTGGGACTGCTGCGTATGAAATAAATCAGACAAATTTAATAATAATTCCAGATTCATCCGAACACACAACAGATAAAACAAGAATTGCATAATCCGGCATTATCAAGCAATCGGGAATCGCAGTCGCATAATATGCCGCGCCATTTCCTCTCATTCCAGATCGGTCTCTTTGTAAAAGAATGCACCCAAGAGAGTGGAAAAAAACCCTAACGAGGTTCAAGATTCAGGAAGCGAAGTTGTTTCAAGCGACTCTGATTCAAAATTCTACAGGAAACTTGAAAATTATTTACAGTTTTATCAAATAATCTTCCCCCCTTTTTCATAGACAGGTCAAACACGCAACAGCAGTGGGACATTCAGCGCCAAATTTAGTGCATTTGTAGCAAAGGTTTGGCAGTTATTTCAGGTAAAAGGGACAGATCGTCAATACAACAATGGGTCGTAAATCTTTGAGAATGATGAGACAATGTACAGGAACCATAACTTAGGAGTCAGGTAAGGAAAAGAAGGGATGATACCTGAATGGAAATTTACCACGGTTGGATATTTCAAGTATGTATATTGCAAAGTGGATACAATAGTCCAGAGACAACAAAATAAGAGAAGGTAACTAATAGCTCAAACATAATATTGTTACTAAATACTTGTTTTTTAACACCTAATGCCTATTTAGCTGATTTCCAGTATGTAATAGATACCATTTTTGCCAATAACGTTAAATTACCGTAAATACTGTAAGCAACTCAGCGATAACAGGTTTTAAAATATGTATGTAAATTTTAAGATGTCGCAGACTTTTATTAAAACTGTGAAAAGTGTAACATCGTAAAAATTATATATCGAGTTTTTTTGCCGTGATGATTTGCAGGTTGTAAACCGACACAAATTCTAACAATAGTTGAATACAATAAACACTTCCTAAATAAGGTGTACTTCCTTCACAAGTACAATATTTTTTCATTGTGCTAAAGGTGTCTTTCTTTGGCCTCTACTCCAGAACTCAATTCCGTTTTACTATGGCAATACTTCAAGGTGCTTAGGTATCATCTTCCGGGAAAAATATATGTTGAGTTTGGTCCGAAAATACCATTTTTTAATAATTTTATTTGAAGCATCGGTTGGGAACTGCAATGGCGAGAGTGCTAAACAATATTGAAGAAAATAAGCTGATTCACTGCGAATATATAAGTCAGCAATAGCGGTGGGTTTTTTCTAGATATGAACTGTGTATTATAACATTGACCTCATTTCGGCTAAGAAATACGAATATACGTTAATGAATTTCAGGAAAACTTTTATTTTGTAAAAAATAACAATATTTACAGTTTTTTTCTAATTAAATTGGTGCGGCAAACGGTCCAATGAACAGCTGGCAAGCAAAAATTTAATGCAATTAAAAGATAATTAAGAAGCAAAAAACAGATTCACTCGAAAACACTCGCTAACTTCCATGCATCGTATAAAATATCATTCGTTATTATCGGGGACGACAAAGTCGCACGAGCGGGAGTCATAATGCGGTTATTGCAACATATTTATTATCTCTTGGAGCAGATAAGTGGCAGGACTTGACTACTGCAGTACTGGGTACTGGCTGTACTGGCTAACAGCAGCAGGGCCAGCGGAAGATGTGACCACGGTTCAGATAGTGTAATCCCAGTGCAACGAGACGTCTCCGTCTCCAGTCAGTCCAGTCAGTCCAGTCTCCACATAAATAATAGTGAATAATAGCTGTCGGCTTCGCGACGGGATCGATTATGAGTGAAGCAGACTGACAGGCATCGGGTCTAGGCAGAAAACGAGTTAAGTTGTTTGGGATAATTAATATAGTATCCTGTTATAAGGTGAGCAGTTGCACCGGACAGTGAGAGCCGGTCTCCTCATTAACATAAAGCAGTTCTGTTATTTTTTAGACTGGTTTTCTCGTCGCTATGAAGTTACGAACGGGCTTGTTGTCACAGGTCAGTCGTCTGGACACAACTGGACACGCGGGACGCAGAGGATGGAAAAACAAAGAAGCTTGTTTTGTGTTGGCAGCGCTCGCTTTATCTATGCTGCGGTGTATGGTGGTCCATACAATAGAATCCTTTTTTCGCTTCGCTATAACAATGCACGTCGCTCCACTTTGTATATCGAGTCTCAAAGGGAGTTCGCTAATTTATTATATACCGCGAGTTGATTAGAAATTGCAGGAGCAACGTAACAATGTGCATTATCAAGGGTGACTTTCATTCAAACGTTGTTAGTAAGGTACACGTGATAAGGATATGTTGAAAGTCAGTGAGGAGGAAGCCAGATAAAAGAAGGCAGATTGCGCACACAGTATGGAGTTGGACTATATCGATTACCGTGCAAGACCGGACAAAGGAAACGTTCGACAGTCGGTCTCACATCAGCTGTTGCCATGCTCTAGTGACTGATCAGCGAGCAGTGAGCAGTGATCACTCCACGCGCCGCTCGCCCATCTATAACAGACTGCACTAACTGAAACTACTATAAATCCATAACCTCGCTTCATGAACAGTGAACACGCAATCCAAGCAAGCAAGAAGCTTAGGCACGATGTTGTATACGGTTTATCGTTATTCGTGCACCTACAGCTTTTTAACACCTCGTTCTGATTGGACTGATCCGGGCGAAAACGCGACACTTGTTTCAAGATTTACAGACTTACCAACAGACATCAAGTTAAGCAGGAGTAAGTAAAGAAGAGAGTATATCAAAACTCGCTGGGGGATTCCAGCACGATCTGTCTGATTACCAGGTAAGAGTGTTCCTACCCACCGGAATATAGACCCCTTCAGTATTAATTAATACAAACATTTAGTCATTGTGATGTGTGAAAGTAAGACGGGGTATTGTTGGTGAGGATTGAGCATGTGTGATACGAAGAGGTACAGAGATCGCTTGAACAAATGTTCAAAGTAGGTACAAAATGGAAATTTCCAATCCTACATTAGTAATTAAATCCAATAAAAAGTCGCTAGTAAACAATAGCACTCAGTAACCAAAAATAGCAGGGTAAGACAGAAAACAATAGCAGCATAAAGTCTGTGACAGACCACGCTATATTCTCGTGGGTTGGCCTATTTCATCACATCGCTCGCCATACATTCCCATAAGGATTGTATGGCGAGCGATATGCTGAAATAGTCCAAGCCATGATGCGTATAGCGTAATCTGTCAGCTCCACAACGGTGATTCTAATTTCGAGTGACCGTAAACTGGCATTGTTAAAAAATTAAGGAGTAAGAAAGAGAATGGATCCAAAAGACAACAATTCTTGAATGAATGAATGCATTACAATATCATGCATAAACGTAACGAGATCATTGCTCTCGAAAGCACACCCAAATTTGTTTGAAATTAATGTATAACATGTTTTACCGTCCATTGCGTCCACATTTTAGATGCATTTGGTAATAAATTTGAAGAGGATGTTCGCTTGATTGAAAAACCGAGCCGATGTTTGTTAATGTCCGATATGCTGGAATTATTTAGTAATGTATACCTTCGTGCGCCGGCTGACAGAAACAACTACTGTTTGTCGGCTGATTTGCCTTGCCCATTATCTGCAAGTTTCTAATTACAACATTATCTATTGCTATTTGCAGTTGTTACCGGCTACCTAATCAAATGGGTAAACTGCAGAAAACATCGCTACTTTAACGGATGGCCTATTTGTTAAATGAACACTGCGGTGGATAACTACTAACCGCCTTACAATTATCATTAAAAAATAAGTTTATTATTCTTTGTAAACAGATTTAGCTTTTTATGTGATACCGAAGAGAATGCGTCAATTCGTCTCTGGTATCTGTTTACAAAGAATAATAAACTATACAGCAATGTGTGTATTATTATAATAATACATTGAAGTAAACGTTACCAGTGATCTGAGTGAGAAAGGAATGTTATATACCCAGTTACGGTAACATTGGTTAAATCTAACGGACCAAAGTTTGTTTTAAAGGTGTGAGTGAGGGTATGCGAAGTGTTATATGGTACGTATACATTTGCGAACCGAAACGCGAACCGAACCACGAATTACGAGAAAGGAACGAAGCAACTGCAAGCGGCGTTTCAGGCCATTTGCGGTTGCTTCGTTCCTTTCCCATAAGTTGAGGATCAGCATCATACGTGGCATAATGTGAAATCCCTATTTTCGATTAATCTTTACTACGAATCGGATTACATTACGAATGACAGTTGGATAAATTGAGGCTTTTTACTATTGTTTCGCTTGGATATAATTAACCGGTCAGCAACGTAAGCAGATATACACGATAAAATAACGATAGCAGTCAAGTACAATAAGCGTGTTTACACGTCAACGCGTGTGTTTCCACAAAAATCGTCATAACTCCGTTATTCTTCTAGTGACATCCCTAAAACAAAAAGTAGAATATTCGTATTGAATGAAGCTTCACATCTCTATTCAAAGTTATCCATAGAAACCCGTAAAAAGACCTACTCAGTGGAAGCAAATTTTACCCGCCAAATCGTAAAACCCGCCTCCCACATATCCCAGTTTTAATTATTTTTTTTAAAATATATTTTGTATGAAATGGTCAAAAAGAGAAGTGACAGAATTGTTTATTGTACATTTGTACGATGAAATAAGTGTTTTTTTTTACATTATCCGTGATTTTAGTATCGTTTTTACATAAAACATTACAGGTGAGTCATTTTTACAATTTTTTCATGTTTCCATTCTAAATATAAATATTTACAAATGTTAATATTTATTTATGATGCAACAATTTGAAAGCCTATTTTGTAACCTTTCTAAAACAGTTTTTACTATTCGGCTCCGTTCAGTAATGTTTCATTTATAGAGCTTTGATTGTGAGGCGGTAATAACACAACGTTTTCGTGAAATTGACATTTCGGTAAAGACATTTTAGCTTCAAGTTCGCGAAAAGTCGGAGGGGTTAAAATAAATTAGTTGATTACTTTAAAAAAATATATGTGTACCTAAGCAATAAAAAAAAATCATTGGAAATGTGTGAACGCAAATATTAACCAACTTTAAAAAATACAGTTTTATGGCTAAAATTATCTGTGACAGTTTCCCTTGATTAACTTTTTTTCTTTCTTATAAAATTATTAACAAAAAAATATTTTTTTGCTTAAATCGACCGTTTCTAGAATTCGTTTGCCAAGCGATTTCTATGCCTATTGCCTATATTCGTGGTGATACAAGGCACACTAAGAATGTACAATTTTTTGGCTTTTAGGTTTGGAATTAAGAGGTACCTGACTCTTAAGGTACGGTTAAAAAAGAGAGCTAAATCCATTTCAATTTTCGCATGAACTATAAGTTTTGTTCACTCTGTAACGAAGTGCAAATATAATAGATATTATTTAATTGCAGATTATGAGAAAAAATCGATCCACAAATATTTTGAATTTTACTAGCCACGGGGTTTGTGAATAACACAGGATTGAAAACACACAACTATAACTTGGGTTATATGTCAAGATAGGTGCCTAGAATGTTTTTTGAATGGTTCATTTAAAATTATAACTGTCACCTTAGCGAGGTCGAGCCAAGGTCTTGCACGTAAGTGCGAAAAAATACCTAGAACTTCAGTGAATTCGACTCGCAATTCTAAATAGATTAGCAAACGGATTAATCCTCCGCTAATGGGAAACCCGTGTAAGTAAATCACGGCGAAGCGGAAGGAAGAGTTATGAAGTATTACTACGCCTAAATGACAAATACCACTTATAGCCATTACCATATAAAACGACATCACAGAAATAGCCGGAACATTGCAATTACTTAGCATTGTAACAGGAGAGAATATACTTTGTCGATAAGCCAGCGCTCTGAGGAAAACAGCAAACGATATGATTGTATTAAGGTTCGGTTGATTCACATAATTTGAACAATTCATCAAATTTCAATGTTAATTTTCAAGCTCTGTGAAAGTTCTGTTATTATTTCAGTTTTGTGAAGCAACTGGCCCATAATGATATAATAACAGAATTAATTAATTAAGTTAAATTCAAGTTCTCTGAAATTCTATTCATGTTCTGTTATTTTATCATTATGGACCAGTTTCACAGAACTGAAATGAAATGATTTGATGTATTATTCAAATTCTGTGAAACAACTGGCTCTAAGTGGTTTAATCGAGTAATCAATCACAAGTTTGGAACAAACCATTCAGATACAAACTTTCACGGAATTTGAACAATTCATCAAAGCTAATATTGAAGTTTAGTGAAGGTCTTATTTAAGTGCCGTTATTATCCAAGTACTATAAAACAACCAGCCCATGATGAAATAATAACAGAATTCTAATAGAACTTTCACAGAACCTGAATTTTAACTTTACAATTTGATGAATTGTTCAAATTCTGTAAAAAAACCCGTCATCAAACATATAAATGTAAGAACAGAGATAAATATATTAGTAATTGTAAATTAACTAACATTCACCGTAATCTACGGTCATATTTATGGTCTCTCAGTATCACCCTGGTGAAAGAACACAATAACTATGAAAAAATATATAGAAATTACTTTGGCCGTGTTTAGTAACCAAATCTGAATAGCAAGTTACTTTCCAATCTTCCTTTCCAAGTTACATTTAAAATAAAAATGATGGTTTTGCTAAACTATCACCGTTTTAGCTACACCACATACCACGAATGAAACAACCAGGCCTAAGTTGAGTGAAACATTATTATACACCAACGTCGGATGCAGATGCAGACCAACCTGATATAATTATGTTATCAGTGGCAGAACAGAACCGTCCAGTAACCTGATACATAATGCTAGCAACAACGGTTTAAACATCTGGCTCGGCGGACAGAACCTTACCTGTGGAAACAGTTCTGCACATTGTGGTTGGATAATTTTAGTTTATTTGCATATTGAATTTTGGTTACGGGAGTAGTTAATCGGCATAGTGATTCATGGTCACGTAGGACATCAGTTAGGCGAAACAGAGTATCAGAAAAAAATATGTAAAGTAAATATAGTATTAAGTACAATAAAGCCCTAGACTCTTTACGCTATATTATGCGCGCATAATTAGGGCGTGGCATATCCGTATTATATGTTTGGGTGATACACTACTCTATACTCTTACTCAGGAGAGTGTCAGATCAATTGGGGAACTGCCGCGGAACATCATTTCTTTGTATCATTTCATCGTAATTACGGCGCTCCGTAAATTGTAAATTGGAGAGGGGTATAAATTTCAAATACAGCCTGGATAGCAGATCACATCGCATATCGTCGCCCCGCCCACACTTATAACACATCATCTTTTTAGGTGTGACATGTCTGTATGGAATTGCATAGCGAGCTATATAAAACGCTTTGAACTTATAGCGTAATCTGTCACCCCCTTAAAAATGCCATAACTTGTATTGTCGAGCAAGACATTCTCATCTGTATCAGAATTCACACATGGGAAAAGCGACCAGCATTCTAAATACGTTAGATGACAGATTCGGCATATTCATTGAAACCTACAGTTAGTTTACAAGATTTTTGGCACTATATACGAAAATTGTATCAACGGCACGTTTACAACCAATTAGGTAATTTTATGTATTATATAACGTGTGGTGAGAAAATCCTCTAAAATCATCATACCAAACTAATCTATCTACAAGTACTGTATTTTTATTTATTTATTAATTAACTAACTAACGACCACGCTATTTCCCCGAAGGGGTAGGCAGAGGACGGACCGCCAAACAATTCGGTCTTGGTAAACACTCATTGCCTCATTCACATTCGTCTCATACATACTCTTCTATTATTCCGACTCTTGACATTGCCCGACTCAAGTTTCTGGATCACTTGATCGTGCCATGTCTTCCTGGGGCATCCCCGACTTCTTCTACCATTCACATTCGCGTCATATATTCTCATTATGTTGAAACATCATCTATTTTTCTTTTGCTTTCGTTGTGGAGCATTTTCATATTAATGAGCATTCCTTTCCTAAGCACAAGCACCAGCTCACACTAGGAAAAAATATTGTATGTATATTATATTGTACAAATCTATTGTTAATGTCAAAAAAATAATTTATTTAAACTTCTCCTAGGTTTACGATCTTTAAATTGTCTTCTTGCGCCTTCCTGACGGGTACTGAGCACAATAGTGCGGATCAAACACTATGAACACTCCTTGGGTATAAGGCTACAGGCTTCGAAGGTTCAGATTTCGTTAGCTACGAAGTGACGCAGCAGAGTGTAGAGTCGAGAGTGACCGAAGGCTTCTGTATGAGTAATGAGGACTAGCTGAATTATTTGCACTTTATAGTAGAGCACAAAAAACAACTCCATTATTATTTTTTTAAATTAAGTTTGTGGCGCACTATAGAGTGATAAAATACGTTTAATGTGGACATAATATTATCATAACAAATAAATGATTAGCAGTCGTAATGCTACTTATTAGTATTTGCGATAGTACTATGTATACGGCGTAGATAGGTACTACTAAAATTACTAAGCGAAACGAGGTATCGCCATACTTCCCCAGTATGGATAAAATGTGTTACAAAGATGGGAGGGTGTTTTTATAGAACAGACAAAATACGTCTCAATACAGATACAACGCCTGGTTTTCATAAGATGGCAATTGTTCTTTGATGTCGAGGAGTTAAGGAATGCCGCTGATAACTCCGTTGAAAGTTTTTTTCATTTTTCTCATGAACGAAGCAAGCCATAGAAAGAGCAGTCCTATCTCTTTCGCAGTCTTCCTTTTAATTTCTGGTATCCAGTTTAGTTCGTCAATATCAGTTCAGCTATTATTTAGGGGGTGAGAGCGGTCACCAAATCATCACACACTAATGCTATAAAGCTCCGTTTAACTTCTAAATCTCGCTTATATGCGACGTTATAACATAAAGATATCTGTTTATAACATGCGGAGTTTTCAGCGAGGGTATAACAACAACAAAAATATGCGATTTAGAATACATTTGTTTCATTCACAGATACTGCTAAAATAATAGCAGCACTCATATTCACAATAACATTATAACTGATATCCAGAATAAAAAAAAGGAAAACTGTAGAAGATATGGGATGACGATTTAAAAAGATGCAGGAGTCTAAAACGGCAGGCCTTGCCCTATTCTTCTTGTTCAGAGGGGTCTAATATAGGTCTGCGAGCCAGTCTCATTAATCATGTTCGGTGTTTTGCACCTCAGTCAGTCTGTGGGCAGTGGGCTCAACGACTGTGGGAGCACATTACCGTATCGATAGAGGACCAGATTTTGAAACCAGGCAGTTCAGTCTGTCTCTCTGTGCTTAGTGGGGGCATGTACTGCGAGATGGGAATTTCTCACGTCAACCGATTGCCACTCAAGTTTACACCTATCTTCTGGAGAGAGGAACCTCTCTCCTTCCATCCAGAAAGGTTTTCGGGATTTTGGGTGGTATTGCGCTATTTTGTAGCGCTGGTGATGCAAAGGGAGTAACATACCAGATGTTGGGTTAGGAAAATGATGAAGGGGTAGATCGAATAAAGGAATAATAGGGCAGAATTACTTACGCAACGAGTCCTCCTAGGAAGGCCACGGGCCCCCCGCCAATGAGGCGGATCTTCCTGTGGCAGGTGTCGAAAAGCGAGAGACGCGGGGGCGCGGGCGGCAGGCCAAGCAGGGCGGCCGGGGCGCCCACCGCCTGGTGGTGGGCGGGCGAGCGAAGCATCCCAGGCGAAACAGCTACCAGCTACCACCCACTACACACCACAACCGCATCGGTACACTGGATGCCGACCAAACAGACAACCAACCAACTATCAGATCTGATCTAATAAAATCAATACTGAAACACTTGTTATTGTTTGATGCACACTACTGCCTATTGACGAGCGTAATTAGGCAATCTGTTTCTGTTCACATAAAAACTTCAAATTTTTAAGTACAATTTAAAATCTTTCTTCGATTTGCATTGTTTCATTACGGTTAAAACGAAGTCGAAACTTATGATAATGTGTACCTGAGAAATAAAAAATATTTGTAAATAATGTTGTTCAATCTATGTAGATATTATCTTTGAGGGAAAGACTCCTCGGACGGGTTGTTACGCAGAATTTGAACAATTCGTCAGATTTCAAAATTGATTTTAAAGTTCTGTGAAGGTTCTATACAGGTTCTATTATTAAATCATTACTGAAAAGTTGCTTTACAAAACTGAAATGGTAACCGAACTTGAACAGAACCTTCACGGAACTTGAAAATCAACTTTGGAATTTGATGAATTGTTCTAATTCTGTAAAACAACCGTCCTTAGCCATATTATTGTTTGACCCCGTTAGACGCGTGCCGTGACTTCCATATATTTTTTACAATAAGCTATTATGATTTCCCAAAGAGGTAAGTCCCTATTCGCCATGAGCGATGAGGAATCGTTCATTATCTCGTTTCGTAAACTGTTACATGACTAGACTAGAGCGAAAAGATTGCGTCCACTCTCCGTACGTCATGGAAGAAAAGTGTTTATAAAATATCCAACATCCACCAACTCACTAATAACAGCAAAGTTACTATGGAAAACTTTAGTTATTTAAGATTACTGGACACTGTACAAGAACCAATGATACTATACATATAGGATATTATATAATTCATTGTTTTTTTATTCTCAAAAAAACTTACGATAATGAAGGTATTTTTATTTTATTTTTATGTTGACGAATACATTTTCTACAACGATTTAAAAGGTGTCATTGTAGATTTTCCGCAAAAAACATATTCGTTTTTATCATGAATATGGCGGCGTTGACGTCACGCCGCAACGTTGGTGACAGTCATCTTACCAGCCAGTTGCGTTTTCTACGTCATAATGACGTTGTAGCCAATTGGAACCATTTCGGAATGTGCGGTTTTAGATCGTCTTTGAAATCAATAATTATGAATGAAGATATTAAAATTACATATTTATTACAATGAACAAATTCATATACACATTTAAATGGTATTCATTGTTTGTGAAAATATCCCAGGAGTATATATGTCAATGGAAGAAGATAATCAGATCTAACCAATCTTGCCAATTCAAGCAACTTTTCTATTCGGAATGGTGGTCTTCCACGAAGGAGATGTTGAGAGTATCTAACGGACATTTCAGCAAAGCAATTATTTTATTTGAATAGAGAGTCGCAACCGTCCGGAGCCACTGACGATTGTCAGGTTGAAGGGAGTGGGGAGGGGAAGAAGATGAGAAAGAGGTAAGTTAGGAAGTACCTGGCTACTGTAGTATCTGGTCACTAAGCTATGCCAATTCCAGCAACGTTTCAATTATGAACGACGGTATGTCAGATATCAATCAGCATCGATTATTTGATAAATAATTTATGTAAGTAGCTTTGAAACGTAATGAATGTCAACCGCGCAGACAGAAGCCATATTTAACAACATATGTAATACAATATGAAAATACCTCACAGAAGTCAGCAGTAGATATAATATAGTGGGTAAAAGATAAAATGAATTAGTTAAAAGTCTTAGTCGTAAATCACTAGACATTACTCTTAGTTTTAAGCCACTAGTTATAAGTCAATAGCTGTGAAACTTAGTTATAAGTCACAAGTAATAAGTTATTAGTCTAAGTGATATGAATAGATTAAATGCATAAATAAGGTTGTTAAGAGCCCTTGGGGTGATTTTGTCTCGAAAACGGCGCTATACAAATAATCCAATCATTATTATTAATATTAATTCACTTCGTTTCGGGGCACGGGATATTCCCACAGCCATTCTCATGTTGTCAACAGGATGAAAAACTATAACTCAAGGCTGTATGATTTATCTTGTTGTTCTAAAGAAAATGGTAGGTACCT
The DNA here is from genome assembly GCA_026573805.1 of Hesperophylax magnus. NCBI lineage: Eukaryota > Metazoa > Arthropoda > Insecta > Trichoptera > Limnephilidae > Hesperophylax > Hesperophylax magnus. The sequence continues at coordinate 477,460 of JAIUSX010000035.1, forward strand.
ACTCTCCAGTAGTACGGCCTACGTTGTTTCCTCTATGTATGACTTACAGTAGGTAGGTACCTACTTACACAAATCAACGAACGGTTCGTTACCTGAAGGAAGAGTGTAATTATTTATTAACCTAGTTATTAAGCTGTGTGAAACAAGGCCCTATCAATGAAAGCGTGTCTTAATTTACGCATTATTTAAATTGCTGTTGCGTTGTTCACTTTCGTTTGTGATTTATTGAGTTTTTTTTCATAGTAATAAATTAATGTGTTCCCAACCGTCTGGAGAAGTTACACTTTGACATCCCCAATTGTGGTATGTTGTGAGGCTGAAGGTGGGGAGGGAAAGGAAGTGGAGAAGAGGAAGGTGGGAAAGTACCTGGCTATTCAAACATAATCACCAAACACGGTCAAAGCCATTTCAAGTAACGTTTCAATTCTTAATGTTGGTCTTACACCAGGGAGATACTGAGAGTATATTTCACTCTGGAATGTGCAGCAACTACTCTATATACTATTTAAAATGAGGAAATTGTGAAATAACACAAATTAATCAAATAAAATTTACTGTCCAAATAATGCGAAAAATAAATAATAAGTCAGGTACTTCGAAACTCAAAAGAAAACATGAATCGGTACGTAAATTACGTAATGAATGTAAACGCAGTCAATTGTTTTAACATGTTAAACATTATCGCTGAAAACTGGTAATAAAATTTGAAAAGGTAAAAATGTTGATAAACACAGTTTTGACGTCTAGGATTTTACGTAAAGCAGAGTTTCACAATATTTTGAAAGGCGTATATGGCCGCGACTGATTTCATGACCGTCACGATGGCGTTTTATACATCGCAACAAATCACTTTCTTTAATCTTGCAATGGATATGAAAAACTTAACCACACAAAAACGATAAATTACAGCCACTTCAAGCAATCAGTATCGTGGATAAGCATTATTATTTATTTATTGAATAGGCTGATATCGGTCAGAGCGATAGCGAAGAGCGTCGTTGATTGACTTAGAAACATAGCTCGGATATCGTATGATCGGCTTATCATAATATTGTAGGGCGAATAGAACAGAATAAGAGGATCACGATTTGAAAAGTTTTTTTAAAATTAATGTTGAACCTTGGCGTACAGAAGTACTTTCGTTTGCTTTACCTCAGTTCAATAATAAACAGTTAGTGTTCCTTGGAATAAAAGTTGCGATCAATCAGCATTAGCGTGGGACCATTGCCATTGACAGACATCACAAACAATGGCAAGTCGAGCAACTGAGGACTGAGGGACACGCGGAGAGGCAATCGTCGTGGGAGTTGAACTCTTTTTTTATGCGTTTAGTGAGAAAGTTTCGAGGTATATTTAAAAGGGCCACTGGCCTCGGGCTGGCGATCGAAATAGCCGTCTTCGCGATTGTCGAATATCACGCAATCATGCTTCGCGGATATAATTATATCCGACAATGAAGCGAAACAACGGTCGTGCCGCATGCCCCCAGAGCCAAACAATCCACAATCCGCCAGTCTCGGTGAGATGTCACAAAAACATCCGCAGATAATACAACGATTGAACAACAAAAAACACATCATGAGGAAAAGCCACAGCGGGAACACTAGAAATATACCAACTATCTATCTAGTAAAGCTTCCGTAACATCACTGGTTGCGACCCGACTAAACTGCGGAGGGAAACGTACAAATACGTGCGCCAGCCGAAAAATGGTGTAATGTTTTGAAATTCGAATGCCGGCAATGAAACGTCAGTATGACAATCCGCGGTGCGGCGCGAGACTAGCGCTTCCCACGACAACTTTACTGCGGCGCGGCCGAGAGGGGACTGCCGCAGCACAGCTGATGCACGAGTCGCGCGCACGCGTCTACACCGCTCTCTCGCTACGCCAGGTAAATTTATCAGACACCACGGCAAAAGGATAAATTAAATTTTTGGTATCCACTTTGCATCCCTAGAACTGATTCAACATTTATATGCAGGTATGTGTCTTTCTCTCCGGTTACTGGATTATTCGATTTTTGTTTGGACCCGCAATGCCCGCGCAGCGACGGGGAGTCGCTATATGCACAGCGACTAGTCGACAGGGGGCGTGGCCAACATATCCGAGCATACCCGAGCTGTTCCGAGTTGCAAAATCAGTGAAACGAAACGTCAGAAATGGCGTTGTAATAATATAATGTAAACAAACCTTTTTAGAACTACACTAGGTTTGTGTAACATGGTTTGTGATTCAAAAGAAAGTGTCCCCTTAATACCGCCTGCTCGCGTCAAGGCAAGAAAAACATCCCAGTTTTCAATTAGTTTAGCGGCTACGCTAGGTTTGTGTAACATGGTTTGTGATTCAAAAGAAAGTGTCCCCTTAATACCGCCTGCTCGCGTCAAGGCAAGAAAAACATCCCAGTTTTCAATTAGTTTAGCGGCTACGCTAGGTTTGTGTAACATGGTTTGTGATTCAAAAGAAAGTGTCCCTTTTATACCTATACTTCACTTCGGGTATGCTCGGATATGTTGGCCACGCCCCCTGTCGGTTAGTTGCTGTGCATATAGCGACTCCCGCAGCGACGTATGGTCTGATCTACTCGAAGCCGAGCAAAAAGGTAAAAGGTTTTTTTCCTCTCAAAGCGTACGTGATTGAAGGAAATATAACTGGATGTAAGAAGATGCTGCGCTGGATGTTTAATATTTTATGCAACTGCTCTAATTTGGGAAATCCAGTCTGGTATGAAGCCGGTTCTAATGATGTCGGTGGTCCACGTACGAAAGTAAGTCAACGAATATGATGAGTAAGGTAGTATAAGATTATTCCTAAATCTTATAAACTAGTAGACATCCTAAGAGCTTTCGTAAAATATTCATAAAAATCAGTAAGTGCCTACCATTTCAAAACAATTTCAAAAATAATACTTGAAATGAAGGGACTGATGATGGTGTTGCTAATCAATAAAATCATGAAAATATGAGGAGCACCTACATTTTTTTTTGAGATTCTTTAATCAAAAGTTTTCACAATATCAATATATGTACAATCCGTAAATTTGAGATTAACCCCTAAAGCCTCTGACATCTTAGGAGAACACTATCATAATACAGATTCCGCGGCAGATATTTTCGCATTAAATTTAAGAATCGAGATAAATTCGCTGTTTTTGAAATATGTATTTCAAAATAAAATACTGTTTCTTGAAAGCAGATAAAAGACTCTTTCAGATTTTAGTATTAAAAATCGATTTCGCAATTAAAATAATTAAATTTTTAAACACAACCAAAGATAAAGTTATTATGGTCCCTAACCGATGGTTTTATAGTGTAAACTGTAATTACTACTTTACACTAAACTAAAAACATATTTAATTAGACAAAGGTATCATATGTTTTATGTATAGTGAGATGCAATAAATAAATAAAACTTATACTCACCTCACCTTTTTCGTTTAATATAAAAATATTTAATTAAAAATTTGCAAACATTGACAAATATTTTTCGAATGCTAAAATTTTTAATGCAAATTGAAAGTGTGGTATTTTCTCTCTTTCTAACATTGTTTAACCCTTCAGGCTAAATTGTTCGCTTTTGGGAACAACTCATATGGTCTCACAGAAATCGTTGTGTCTCTCTTAAATACCGCTGTGGTGAGAAATATAATCTATACGGTGTTAGAAAGAGAAAACACCAGGCTTTATAATCAAATGAAAATAAGTTAACCACAGAAGAATTAAAATGTGCACCTGTATGAAGAAACCAAAGGTACTGACAAAAATTTGAAAAAAACTTACCAGACTTCGTGGAACTTTTGAAAAATGATTTTTATATGAAACGACAAAAAGTGAGGTGACGATAACGTTGTAATACATTTGTCTAGTAAAACAAGTATGTATTTTTTTATTGGTAATTTTAGTTACAAAATACGTAAAGCGAGTCATTTAAAAAAAATGTTTTCATTCAAAATTAGAATATTTCAAAAAATATATGTTTAGTTTTGATAGTAAAATATGAGAGCGTATTTTATCACTTTTCAAAAACCAATTTTTAGTTTTTGGATACGTTCAGAAATATTCCATTTCATTGCAAAGCGGAAATACTCCGACCGTCTGACAGAATGTGGCTGAGGCCTGAAGTGTTAAACATTTTTTCAACATAATACAAAAAGAGATGGTGTAACTTTTATTTGAAGTCATTGCTGGGATGTAGTATATCTCCCAACAAGACTACGGTTATTTTGTCTGCGAATAATGTCTCCCAAAATTGCCCAACGGGTTAATGTAATTTTCGTTTTATCAAAGTGAGTTGATATTTCACAAAAATGGCATCGCATAAAATAGCAATTTCCTGACAGTTAAAGTTAAAAATCGTACGGCATGAAAAATTATTTGATTAATTTAATGATTTTTACGCATCCACATCGTGGTTATACTGTAATTTCTTCCTGCAATTAATGACAATAATAAAAAACTAAGTTTTTGGCAAGGATGCACTTTGAGATGACCGATAAAATAAAAAAAAAACTATATCATTTTTATTTTACTTTGCAATTTTTGTAAAAAACTCAATAGAAAGCTCTGTGGTCGATGGGTAAGGCTCTCGACTAGAAAGCCGGAGATCGCGGATTCAAATCCCGGCGTGCGCAGGTAAATTTTATTTTATTAATTTGTGTTACTTCCTCATTTAAAATAATATATAGTATGATTGCGGCTCGTTCCAGAGTGGAAGATACTCAGTATGGCCCTAATACTCGTACAAGACTACTATTATTGAATAGTTGCTTAAAATGGCTTTGGCCGTGTTTGGTGACCAGATCTGAATAACCAGGTACTTCACCACCTTCCTATTCCCCATCTCCTTCCCCTCCCCGACAGCTTAAGCCTCACAACATAACCCAATTGGGGTCCCGTATTCTCACTGACTTCAGACGGTTGGGAGCAGTTGGGACTAACGTACGGTTTTAAATAAAAAATAGTTAATATGATGCATATTATTTCATACAATGTTAAACTAATCAAATGAAATTTATTAGATTAGGTAACTACTGAATTTGAATGAAACAACTAAAGAAGGACAAACGATGGCGACTAGCAAATTGAAATTAATATTCTGAAAGCCACCGACCTTATTTTCAGAAGTAAGTAGGTAAATTATAATAACTAATTCCACGTTTTAGTAGAACTTCAGTAACAAAACGAATAAAATGTTTTTTATTTTGATTAATTTAAACGTAAAATAATGTCCGTTCAATGTTGTGTTCACCGCACGCATCGAAAACGTCACGCCACATCAGCTGATAGCCTCACCTGCGTAAGTGTGCGAACGCGTACTGTTTAGGGTATGTACTCGTATGTGTGTGCGTATGTATGTCGTGTGGGTGTGTAGGAAGGACGTCCCATGCAAAGTAAACAGGTGGAAGTGCTTTGCACAAAATATGCCCATCATCTCCTGCCGCTGAGAGATCCGATTTAACTTCTCTTTGTGAAACGTGCATCGTTTATAAGAGAGAGGGAGAAGTAAAAATTATTGAAATATCTGCGGTACGCATGTAAAATGGATATCGATTACATAGAAATCGCACAGAAAATATATCTTATATATCAGAAAAATCATATAAAAAATTATATTAAATATATAATAATATATAATATAATATAGTTATATTAAAATTATATATCTTATATATCAGAAAATATATCTTATATATCAGAAAAACTATCTTAAAGGTAATAATATTAAAAAAAACATAGACTGACTGATACAGACCAAATATTCAAGAGTTGTGACGTACTAGATATAAGCCTAAGTTAAAACACTACTTAACTACATTTTTGAGCAAAAAAACAAATTTCAACATACACAAAATATCACTAACAGACCAGTTAGACAAGAGTACAAAGAAAACATAAAAACTCCGACGGTAAATACAAGCTTTGGACAAAGACAATATCAATACCAAGCTATAAAAGGATTCAACAGTCTAAAACTTGAAAAGAAAATTGAGGAAAACAAAAATAAATTCAGACACAAAATTACAAAATGGATTAAAGAACAAAAAATACAATATTACCAAAATTTCATAACATAAAATAATAAAACCTACACGTAACACACAAAACCAATATAAAACACACATCACTCACAAACACACAACATATAATTTAAACATACCGATTTTGACTTTATTTCATTTTATTTAAATTTTATTTTATTTAATTTTAATTCTGTATTTTAGTTTAATTTTTTTTTTTTTTCTTCATCAACAAACATTATATACATTTTATTCAAATGTATTATGTATTATACAATGGAGGCCTCAGCACGGGTAAGCCACCCAGTGAGGCCAACATTACTGGATTGTACTATGAAGTGTAAAATATTGTACCAAAATAAAAATAAATAAATATCATATTTGCACGTAAAATTTAACTAATTAAGTAAGGTAGGCGGAAAAGCTTCGCACAAAATATGCCAATGGTCTTGCTGCCAAGAGATTCGCTGTTCTCTCGCTTTCTGTTACGTCATAATATATTTTATATTATTGGGATTTTGAATGGTAAACTTAATTACATATTTAAATATTATATTACATTGTATATTATTAAAGACTTTCCGATAGGTCGGTCCCACAGCTTTTTATAGCCAAATATTCAATTCAAAGCGTTTGTGTATATTATACCTATACTGTATAAATATATAGTACCTAGGTAGGCTTAATCCACTTGGAAACTGGTTGTCAAGTGTGAGGATGATTTTAAGAAAAAAAACAACAGTCTGCAGAAGTATGTAGACTTTGATAGAAACTTTTAAAATTTAATAAAAATATTAAATTAACAGTAAAAAATATTTTAATTATCAATATTATGCCAAATCAAAGTTTGCCAAAGTTAGTAAGAGGTGATTGATGCTGGAGACGAAAACTAAGTAAACAACACAACATGTTTATAAAGAAATTGCTAAAGATATATTAGTGAGAACTTGAGTTAGTGTATCTTTGTTTGGCGTAAATAGGAACAAAACGTTTTGCGTTCAAAACCGACTCACGAAAATAAAAGATTTCCTACGTATCAACTAAAGGCCCTAAGCAAGTTCCTGGTATATTATTATGCGATAAGTAAAAGCTTCAAGACACAATGTAAAAAGGTTACAAAACAGTGCATTCCTGTTTAAATTAATAAAATTCAGATAATATTTTGTAGTGAGGTGCCCACGGTTTTATCGAACGTTTTTGCAGAACAGGTACAAAAGAAACGATAAAAGAAAGTGCAAATCAGGAGGAGCGAAAAGCGTGTTACCCATCGCCTTTTTTAACCGTGGGAATTTATCAAACAATTAAAATTAAAATATGCAATAGCCAGGGTAAACGGAGAAGGACATCCTTATTTGAACGTCGAACAATGATACATTGATAGAAACATAAAAATGGATTTATGCAATAATTGTTTTTTTTTCAATTTTAATTATTTGTCATAACACTTCATATTAAAAGTTTTTACATGTCTATCTAATATCATATTATTATAGACTCCGCGATTGTACTTTTCTTCTCTATAATAACTTGTTTAGGTACATATATATATATATACAGGGTGTATCGGCACGTACCCGACAAACTTTAACCAGCTAATCCTTAGCACATTTGGAGTAAAAAATGTTATGGGCACTTTGCTGTCCGGTAACATTTTTTTTAATAAAAAAATTACTATTCATATTTTCACCACATGTCACCACTGTTTTATCCTTTGTCAAAGTTTGAAAACCCACCTGGCAATATTTTATTCGAGTTTCGTTGAATAATATACGTACGTAGGTACATTAGCGCGCTTTTACGATCACAACGAAATGGCATGGCACCATTCGTCTCATTTTTAGCTATTATTATTAAGTGTGTATGAAAGAGCGAACATGAACACGAGAAACAATGCCAATGACAGTGACGGAGTGTGGATTTTTTTAATCATTTTTTTTGTTTTTAATTGAAAAAAAATGTTACCGGACAGCAAAGTGCCCATAACATTTTTTACTCCAAATGTGCTAAGGAAAAGCTGGTTAAAGTTTGTCGGGTACGTGCCGATACACCCTGTATATATATATATATATATAATACGTAGAGGTTGACAAGCTATACTTAGATCTCTGCAATCTTTTAAATGGCTGGTTGTAAATTGGTAATCGTTTAAATTACTCGGTGGTGGTAAATTATTTGTCATAGTGATGACTGTAATAGAGTAGCGTTTTATTGCAAACCTAACTTAGCCTAACCTTACCTATAGACTGCGTAAAACTACACATTGCTGTCATAATGGATGTATATTTCAATATTTTTAGTAAAATAAAGTCTATGGAGTGAAATGCTTTAGTCTTCGTAAATGATGTTGCTCAAACAAAAGCTGCTCTATTATAGTCGTCACCGTAACTGAAATACCCTGGCAGTTTAATCCGCGCTCTCAAAAACAACGAAATACAATTTAATCAATATATATCTTCCCTCTTCAAAGAGAACATTTCTAATGAAAAATGAACCGTAATCAATAAGAATCAGAGAAAATGCCTGCGCGGATGTACGAGTAGTTACCATTCTGAAGGAATTCCCACGCTCGCACACAAACCCATCCCCACCGATCAAATAATATATAATTGGGCGAGGACGGTCTATCGAGACACGTACGAATAAATAAATAAAAAGGAAAAATGCAACAACATCTAAGGTCATTTTAAAATTAAACGAACTTTAGAAAGTTTAGTGGTGAGTATGAAAATTATTAAAATCCTGTCTATTAAGTCTATTTAAAATAAATCGGAACACGTGTTCTTGCCGGTGTCCTTTTAATCTATTAAAATAATAATAATAAAAATTTTATGAACACTTGTTCCGACATGGTAAAATTTTCGTGTTTTACCGACATTTGATTAGGAAACCTGTTAATTTGTTCGTTAAATGCCTGAAATCCCGTTTTTAACAGGAATACGAAAAATTTTACCATTTTTTAATAAGTTAGCAATATTTTATATCAGTAAGTTTTCTCCGTGCATGTGATAATTTTATTAACAGCGAATTTGATATATTTAAAAATAATATTAAAAATAGTAAGAGTAAGTGATATTAATCGTGCGTTCAAAACAAATCAGTATCAGAAATATTATTAGAGAAACAAACATCATTCTAAATTATTAAAGTAGTGATATTACTAGTGCCACTAATTACTAGACCCAAAGAGTGGTCGGCACCTATTCCTCTTATAAAGTGATTATTTATTTGTTGGACGTACACCATACAAAGCGTCAAGGAAGCCCCGTAACGGGATAGTAACGTCCCACGCATGTTGATACGGACGGATCAATATTGTTTTACCGCCACAGAGTAAAACTACGGAGGATGCAGAACGACAATTAAAAAAATGCAAAGTAATTAAAAACCTTATTACTACGAGTTAACTACAATTCTCAAAATGCATTATTATCCTAATTTTACTGTGCTTAAAAATTCGACAAAAATTGGATTCAAGAAACATCGGAATAAATCATTGATTCGTGTGTGAAGCCCCTATCGGGCTGGAAAGAGCCGGGAGAGAGGCGGCGAGGTTAATATAAAGGTGCTGAAAAAATGTTATCGGCTAAAATATATTGACTTAATTTGTCAAGCGCCGTATCAGAAATAACACATATGAACCGTTCATATATAATCTTATAGAATATTATGTTTCTAGATCAAATCGAGCCGTTTGATATGATCGTTATTTTCATGTAACTAGCCAGCTCGTTTGGAAAAGAAATCCTTCAACTCTTAAATTAGTAATAGCAGGAACTTGGCCGAATTTGAACGAAAAAAAAAACAATTTATTTTAAAAGTCCCTACCGTTCATAAATCTTAACTTCTTTTCATATTATAGTTAGCCATATTCTCAAGCCCAGGTAATTGTTTGGTTTCGGTTTCCTCCTCGTTGGACACATTCTATATAAATTAAAATGTAAATGTTCGTTTGTTCAAAATCTTACTATCTGAAAGTTCTTCACCGGTTGCTTTGAAATTTTGACACAACGTTGCATTCGAACACGAATGTGTTTTTATATGCCCATATTATATAACCGCGCCATCTGTTGTACGTAAAAGCAACACGCGCTATTGTTTCTCTATCTGCACAGACAGACTGTGCCACAGTAACGCGTAGCGGGGTACAGCTAGTCTATCAATATAAAGAAGAATGTCTGTAGCGGGCGGGAATTTTTATACAAATCTTAGTTTTGTATCAATATTGATGAAATTTTGCACATGACCATCAAAAGAAGAGGAAGGTTACAGTTTACATTAGATTTCTAAGAACTCTTTATAAAGAAAGTTGAAAGTCCCCGGCGTTGCCCGGGGACTTCAGCTAGTGTATTATGCTATCTACTCAGAATGTAATAATTTCTAAATATCCACAGTTTATGTATTGCTTCCTGATTTACATTATATTTTAATTATGTTTTTGTGTACTGGTCTATAATAACACTTTGTAAAGCGCATTCAAAGTGATATAGCACAAAACTGCGCTATACAAGTTTAATATTATTATTATTATGGTTGTTATGGTACATCATAACATGATTACAATATTATACAAGAAATTAACAAAATTCTCCTTATGTGCATCGTTTTTAATGACTCTCATTATAACACTGTTGACTCGACATTATAACACTCTGTTGATAAAAAATTCTAATTTAATTTCCAATGTTATTTACTAATATGTAATTACATTATCAATGTCGAAAAAGCTAGAGTTTTCTAGGAAGGAAGTGGGCAGTGAGCCAAATATGTTTGTAAACTCTGGATTAAATAAATCATAACCTTAATTTATGGAAGTGAGGCATGGAACTGGCAAATAAAGGATGAAAGTAGATTGAATGCTGTTGAAATGAGATCCCTGAGGCGTATATGTGGTAAAACCATGTTGGATCGTGTGAGGAATGTGGAGATCCGCAAAGCGAGCAAGGCTGATGTAAGCGTAATCCGTAAGATTAGGAAAGGGACGCCTAGATGGTTTGGGCATGTAGAGCGAATGAGCGAAGATAGGAGTGTAAGGAGGATATATGATGCAAATGCTAATGGTAGCAGAAGTCGGGGACGCCCGAGAAAGACATGGCACGATCAAGTGAATCAGATACTCGAGTCGGGCCCTGTGAAGAGTCAGAATAATAGAAGGGTAAGTATGAGACGATGTATGAATGTGAATTAGGCAAGAAGTGTGTGCCAAGACCGAGTTGTTTGGCGGTCCGTCCTCTCTGCCTACCCCTGCGGGGAAACGGCGTGATGGTTAGTTAGTTAGTATAGTTTTATCAGTTGGACAAAATAAATTTCACTCGAGTGACGTTTGCACTCTGAACTTTCTTATATCAAAGAACCTCGTTAGAATTTAAATAAATAAGAACTTGAGTGTTTTATTTTCATCGAATGATCGAATCCATTGTACAAAACAATATTCATTCATGTGATGTTGCCTTCTAAACTTCAAGCTTTATTCACATTGGCTTGTTTTTTTTATACTGGAAGTTCCTACCCCAGATCAAAGGCTTTTCAGTAATCCATTATTTGAAATGATCAGATGAAGTCTGTAAATAAAATTCAATTAATTTGAGTGAAAAGATCACATCAGCTTATGCGGATATTTGTAAATACCAAACTAAAAAATAACTTTGAGCAATGCGAATAAACGGTTTTTGGAGATACAAGGTTTATGACTTCAATAACACTGAAGGGTTAAGTTTGCTCCATGAAAATATAAAGCTTGACTTCAATAACACGGCAGGAATAAGTGGTAAGGTAACTAAGTAACTAATCATCAAGCCGTTTCTCCGCAAGCTTAGGCAGAGAGGATTGTGTGATATCATTATTTTTTTCAAATGTATTTTTTATACTTAATATATTTTAACACATTATTTAATAATGTGGGCCTCACTGGGTACTTTACCCGTGCTGAAGCCTCCAATATATCATGATGAAATGCAGAAATATTCGGATTTTATGAACACGTGTTCCGACATCGTGATAATGTATTCGTACCTAACTAAAAGTTTATCAGGAAACTTATTCATTCATTCGCAATTCCTGCAATCTCGCTTTTAGCCAGATTACCAATAATTTGAGGAGATTCTTAATAAATTGGCAATACTAATTTTTCTCCGGGTGGCACACACCCCTTGCTTCATTCGCATTCACACATACCTTTCTATTATTCTGACTCTTGACATGGCCTGACTCAAATATTTGGTTTGCTTGATCGTGCCATGTCTTCCTCGGGCGTCCACCACTTCTTCTACCATTCAGATTAGCGTCATACTTTATTCTCCTTACACTCGTTGTTACGCGCATCCGCTCTTCGTGCCCAAACCACCTACTCAATTTAGCTTCATTAAAATAATAATACAAGGTTTGATGACTTCAAAAACACTTGAATTCAAAGGATAACATTTCCGAGTATGTGAACCTACGTATTTAAGGAACATGATATTATGTTTATGCATTCTAAAACTAAACCTGTATACCTTTCTGCAGATAATGAATTTTATGTATCTACCTATAACACATTGACTGCAGTTACAGTTTGGATGCTGTATGTCGCGGGATGTAAGCTTTGGCAGATGATGATAGTAAATAGGCAATGTAATTTCTATAGTGTTGGATATCTCCAATTGAAATGGCATTTAACACCTTGTTCCCTGTTGCCTTGTTGATTGTTACCTTGTTGGTAGCTACCTCGTTGGTAACTGGTAGTATGCATCGTAACTAATGCTGACCGTCGATCAACAATAACAATCAAAGAGAAACTTTAACCGGCTGCAAAGTTTTTTTTTCCATACAAAAAGGTGTAGGCACTCGTACGTACGTTGGTAATTTCACCAACAGCTTGAAATCATCGAGAGAGGTGACGCAGGGGAAAAATATTTATCATTTTAAATATTGTGGTGAAAGTTGATAAATTCACAAAATGGTATTTATACAAATTATTGATGAAACATTTCAAACTCATCTAACTAAAAACCCAAACCGCGATACATATCAGTATTTAAGCAGAACAGTGTGTACAATAAAAACACATAAATTTGTTACAGAACAGTGTCTGTTAGTCTCAGAAAATACTCTCAACAATGAGCTGTGGTGTAATGAAAATTTTAGGCCAATATTAGGATAGTAGGAAATTATTTACATTCATTTAAACAATGAGCAGAGTTTGTTGTAATATTCATTTACTGTTAAAAAAAAACAGATAAGCAAAGACGCAATATTCCGGTACCATATTTTTCAATTGTTAATTATGAGACGAAGAAGCACGACCGAGATAAGATAACACTAGTTTCATAATTTTTATTGGCGCAAGTACAAACCTAGTACAAAGTATTGTTATTATACTGTGGCAATGAAAATTGTAGAAAATCTTATTAAATTAATATTTCACACAACTTGTCTCTATGTTCATAAAATAATTATGTATTGTTGAAGTGTAGTACCTTATGAGGCAACAGCAGGGAAAGCTTTAAGAAAACGTCAAAATATACAATATTTCTGTTTCGTCACGACGTTGGGCACCGGTAGCTTCGTCCTGCTTCCGGCCAACCACAGAGTTAGGGCTCATACCTTTTACATGGATCTATGCATTATCGTACCAAAAGGCCGCTAATGCAACGCTGAGTCATCCATCAACTTCTGTCTTCTTAACACGTGAGAATACAATACGTACTTCTGATAAAGTATTCCATTTTACATACCGAAAAGTTCCGAGATCACTAACTACTGATTATTACGTCCACATCACTAACTACTGTTAAAACGTAATCATTGCGACTGTTGATCGCCGTGTGTGTGCATTAGTTAGTGTTTTAAAGTGAATTCATCCATTTACCGAACATTATCGCAGTGCGGGCCCCACTTGACATCAACATACATCAAGATATTCAAACCTGGTTAGTGCAATTTTGCGTGTTACTTATGTATCGGTTGGGAACAGCACGATCAACGGAATTACAAGAATCCTTAGGCAGAGACATGATAGAAACCCGTTTACTGACCCAGGATATGACGCGACCTAAAGCGTCAACGTACATTATCAGTAAAGCTCATACCTCATATTTTAAAATTAACGATATAATAGGTAGGTATATCTACTAAGAATCGATCTTGAGAAATCTATTAAAACTAGATTTAAAAAATTGCAGCACAAAAGTTTTAGATAAGTACGAGTCAAATGTTCATCTTGAAACCAGTATTTTCACCTTTGTTGTTGAAATGATTATTTCATTACACCGTCCACCACTGAATTATTGTTAACTGTAGTCATTGTTAACTATTGTTAGCAAGTAAACTATTGTGTGACACTCGATGTCTAATTTGCGGAAATTATAACAACGCCACAAAGAAAATATGTTATCAACATATTTTGATTTAATAGTTTTCAAAATGCGAACAACTATTATTGTTAAAATACATAAAGAACCGTTGTTTTAGAACGATAAAAATGTCGTTTGAATGATTCTTATCCAGAATTATGCCATTTTCTTTACAAGTAAGTAGAGGGATAAAACGCTCAATTTTAATTTAATGTATTATTATTATTTGTTGTGTTGTGGGCGTGATTGTGTGTACAAATTATTTTTTTCCTTACTTCAGAAGAAATTGATCAAACATTTTTTTGTATTAGGCAATTAACCCTAAAAAGAGTGCTTTCCTTACTTCCGAAGAAATTGATCAAACTTTTTTTTGTATTAGGCAATTCACCCTAAAAAGAGTGCTTTGTGATCAAACATTTTCATGTACTGCAATTCTTTATAAAACAGATTTTTTTGGACTCTCTATGACGACATCAGTTTTCTGTCAAATCAGTCCTGTTTTAACTCAACCGTTTTGCATTTCATGTGTCTGTAAATTTTTGGTTCATTCGTAAAATTGTATGTTCTGTTTCAAGATGGTGGTAATTTTTTTGGTTCAGTAGAGATTATTCATTAAATGTGAAATTGTCGTGGTTTATTATTAAGTATAATATAGGTATTTAGTACCTACTTACTTACGAATCTTATGATTTCAGAGGAAATTTTGGTTTCGTTTATTAAATAAGAGAAAATTAGACAAACACTTTTTTGAACGCAAGGTCTACTAACTGTTCACAGAACTACTAGTAATATGTATTAGGTAGTTATTAATCAAATACCCAAGGAAAATTATCCTATCAAAACTAAACGATAGGTTGTCAACATTGATAAAATATATAGAGATAAATTGTTATATAATTGATATTAAAGAGAGTCGATTGATCAAAAACATTAATTTATACAAGCCCACACTGATCCCATCCCCATCGACATAAAATATATTCAATAAATTGACTCGACTACGAATGATATCAGCTTTTCTTCCGACCCGACGCGACGGTACAGCAGAATTCAGAAGGCTGGCGATATTTTCAGTTAAAACGATCTGACAAGAAACAAATTGGCAAGCAGTTGCGTAATGGTTCTCGCTTGACCTATAGTTCGGTCCACTGTACACACAAACATAATATAGAAATGTGTAGTGGGCGTTTCCATGTGCCAAGACTAAGCTATTTTTTCCTGATTTCTGATCAGTGTTTTTCAGCTTTAAGGTACAGATACAGATAATAAAAATACATTTAATATACCTAATTCTGATAGGTACACATAGATTTTTAACAAATTTTATCATTTTTTCTTGTTGCACTGCAAGGATTGTACCTTGAAACTATTAACCCCTTCACACCCGCATTATTGTTTCCACATATATAAAATATGGAATGCTTGAATACCTTAGAAAATTATTTGAATATTTTGGTATTTAATTTTTTTTTATAAATTATTCTATGTTAATTTGGATTAACATTGGGCGTCACAGGGTATTTTTTAAATGGTAAGGTAGAATAAACCTGACACAAAAGTAACTGTTTCATGTCAAAAATGCACTTTTACAATGTAGTGATAATCTAAAGATACAAACAAATAACATTTTAACTAAAATTCATTCAGAAATAAAGAAATAATCTAGGATCATATATCTTTAAAAATTCACCATACTAGTCAAAAACATGTCTGTCACTACCAGTGTTAATTTGAATGAACATTGAAATTCATTTACAATATTCTGGCAAATGACTGTGAACAGTGAATTGAACTGATGTTATTACTACAGAACACAACTTAATGCGTTAAAATAATTGTAATTTGAGTAGAATAAATTGATATCTCACTTTAAATTAAGTAATCAATGACGGCAAAAATTGTATGAAACTCACAATCAGCAGATGTCAAAATATTTATCGTTTTTGTGGCGGAAATAAGGATTTCAACCGAGCGGAAAAAATAGACGCCGCAGAAAAGATTACAAGCTATAAGAAAACAAAAACATGGCTTTTCAAAATCGCTACCGTTACGGTAAAAAAATCACAAAGTTCTTGTTAGTTTGAATTAACACTGGGGATGAAAGGGTTACACGGTAAATTTACGATACATCACGATCATGGCTAATAATATATAAACAATGTAAAATAAATATACTTGCGCTGATCTCAACATTATGGTGACGAACATTAAATAAATGTTGATTTAAGACCGCCAATAAAAAGGGCTTCAAGTCACGGCTGTTTTGAAATGATTCCTGGGTGGTAAGTTTACACACTGACTTGGAAGTAACCACAATTAAAATATCTCATTATATCGTTTCATCGGCATGTGAGTCCAACTCGATTGTTAAAGAGTTAATAGTACCTACGGACCGAGGGGCAAATCGAACAATGGAAAACCTAGGAATGAAGTTCGATGAGAATTGAAGGACTTGACCACACACAATGAGGAATGCGTGACGGAATAACGTCCATTGTAGGTACAACCCTTAAAACTAGAGATGTAACGTGTTATGTTATAACGTACGCAGAAGCAGAAGTGGAAATATTATGTTGAAATAAACGTTAGCAGAAGCAGAAGCGGAAGTGTTATGTTATAACGTAAGCAGAAGTGGAAGTATTATGTTATAACGTAATCAGAAGCAGAAGCGGAAGTGTATGTTATAACGTAAACATAAGCAGAAGCAGATATAGATTTTTATTTTTTTGCGGATGCGGTTGAGAAAGCGGGTGTGTAATTGGTATTACAAATTCAACATTCAATCATTATATCGTACAAATAAAAATTTTACAATACATTTAACAAAAATAAATTTTTACTTTTCATCCTGTAATTGGTGACAAACACTTCTTGACATTATGTACTTAATTTCTAATCCAAAAAACAAAACAAATCACGCAATACGCTGGCGCATGCCAGTTGCCCGACACCCTCCACTGTCGCTAAGGAACTCATCCCAGAAAGTTCCGTTAAACTTCTGTTATAATTTTGCATAATTATAAGCGGAAGGCAGAATTGAAAAGTATGCTGAACTTCCAATTTTTGCAGAAGCGGAAGCAGGAGTACGTTACATCACTAGCTAAAACCACCTTCAATGGCGTCTTTTACATATGTTCAGGAATGTAAAAGACGCCATTGAAATAGTGCTACAAAATGTAGGTACTTTTATTAATTATTTCAACAATATGAATTAGAACCGGACTAACGTCTGCTTGAAATGGCTTTAGCCATGTTAAGTGTGTTTGCCAACCTCCCTCTATTCAGCCTCACAACATTCCCCCCATGGGGCAATAGTTCTACTGACTCCGGACAGTTGGGACTCTTGTGCGATATTCACATTAAAAAAAAATAATAATCGGCTAAAATTTAAATCATATTTTTTTTATTAAATTCCACGTCAAGGGCGGAAAATAACAAAAAGCACTTTTATAAAGCATAGCCATTCTATTTAGATTTAATTCAACGATGACACTGAAAACTAAAAAAAAATGTCGAGTTATATTTTTTTATATTCCATGACCGCCAATCCCAAAGCGGTGACATTGAACTTTTCACTTCCCGGGCGGCAGGAGGTTGCAATGCAGATTGCAGTCCAATCTGAGTGGGATTGTCATAACAGAGTTAGTATTCCCGTCCGGTCTACACTACACAGTTCTTACCCGGTAACCAGTACCCACAGCTGCAGGGGAAAACAATTATAGAGCCGGGAGGTTGTGCTAATTCAATTATACGCAAACTTCATACGGCGTTGTTCTGGTGGGGCTTTATGGACGTTAAGTGCAAACTGATGGTTGTTCACGGTTGTGAGCAAATTTAATCATCTTTCTAAATTCAGCAAAAACTAGGGACAAGCCAAAATAAATTCAGTAAGTACAATATTCTATAAATGCACGGTGGTTCACGTTAACTGAGTTAAATCCATTTTTTTTAATTGGTGTAATTTGAACATGGCTTTATTTTTTTCTGCGTCAATCATATTAACCATGTAATATCCATGTTGTAATTGTTAGTATGGTTACCCTATGCTTGTGTATGATAAGCCAGCACAGGTACCTTGTACTTTAGTTAACAGAAGAATATTATTGTTGCCAACTTACTTACCAATGCTTCTTTTGATGACATTTTTGTTTTTATTTTTTTTATACATTTGTTACTAAAATTTTGTTTATATTTGTTTACCGGTCTCGAAACGACCGTGTCATAAACTTTTCTTTCTTTGGTTTAAATTTAATGTTGTTATTATTTTAAGTTTACATATATGTATTTTTTTTAAATGATATTATTGTAAAGCTGCACATCTCGATACAGGAATGCCCTAGTGAGATGTGCAGAGTATGTTTTTTATGTAAAAACTGTTTTTTGAATAAATAAATAAATAAATTCCTCAAATAACTTAGGATCCATGTTTGCACATGATCGGTAAATTGTAGGTGAGAAAATTAATTTTAAAGAAGCTATATGAAAACATGCCGGAAGTTTATCGGTACGAGCGTGAAAAAAATGTGTGCATTATTCGCAACTATTTTCGATTAAATATTTTATTTTTTCTATTTTTACATAATAAGTACCAGTAATACAAAAAAAGATAATAATCAGTAATTGTATGTAGTAATGTTTTGTTAACACCTCACTAGGAGAACAAGTACCTACTGAGGTGTTCGCATGTTTTAGATACAGTGTTATTATGCCGTCATAAGTAAAAACACAGCATCTTCCTTGAGATTCTCAAGGACACAGGTTATAGGTGAGAGGTGGCAGTATTGTATATTAGGTTAGTGGCAGTTAAAGAACAAGTAATATATATACGAGTATATCGGTTTGCTAAAAAGAATTCATAGAATATTTTGAACTGTATTAAAAATATATGACGGCTTATACTGCCGTCCATGAAGTAATCTAATTAAGCAGCGAAATGTAATAAAACAAAATTTTAAAAAATTGTTGTAAACGTTTGAAATAATAATGAAAGAAATCCCTTGTTTTGTTTTTGGTTTCTTTAACAGGAAGTTTCTTAATATAATTTACATAATCCCAATTCATCGAACATCGAAGGATAAATACTATTTTCGGGAAGAAAATAATGCAAAGAAGTTGGGTAGACATATAATTTAAAAAAAACGAAGTAGGTATTGCACAAAGATGAATAATTTTAAGAAAAATCGCTCGCAGAAATTTTATGTGAAAATATTTGCGTGGAATGCCAGATCGGGAGAGGCTGGTTTGGGGAGACCCTTTGACTTCTCCAACTGGTCTCTCGACACTGCCTTGCGCTGCAGCGGGAGGGATATATTCATATGTCCGTCACTCCTGGACTCACTGATCCCTAGATTCCTACCCAACCCTCCTACCCTACCTTTTCCTTCCCAGAACTTCCTCTCCTTCCTTTTCTTAAAAAAGACTCTCCACATAGCATCCCGAAAGATGAGACAGGCCCTGGGGGAAATTATTTTCCATTCACGCATTCCCTAATGCACTTAAGAACTTTAAAATAATATTGAGTTCAACTAGTATTTTTAATTAAAAATAAATAAATAAAAGCTTGAATTTAACCACTCGAGTGCTCGCATCAATAACTGGAATATGAGTTGAGTGATTGGCTTTTGAGTTGGAAATTTCTCGCACTCAATTAAAAAAAAATCGTACCTCTGAATTTTAATACGGAAACATATGCCAATGAATTAATCTATATTTTACAGTTTATCCTACATATTTAGGATTTACAAAAATAAATTGTTAAATCGTAAATTCTGCGATTCAAAAATGGCATATTATGGCGTGCGATCACTCAAGGCGTTTTGCAAACTCGGTATAATATTCCAAAAATCACTCGAGTGGTTAATTTATAATAATATAATATGTATATAAAACCATGTACCGTTTGTACAGCTTGACGTATATATTTTTTGAAATATTTTTCTTAGTGTTATAAAAAATACCTTTAAATAAACACGTATATGAATAATATATACGAAGAAAAAAAAATAGACAGTTAAATATTTTATGTGGATATGATAGGTTAAAGACTACAACTACCAAATTTAGAGTGACAATATTTTAACAATTGCTGAATCTATATTCTACACCTACACAAAGAATAAAACTTAATATTATTGTCAGTATAAGAGTTATTTAGTGCAAATTATATACACGAGTGCTTAGGAAATGAAGTCATGGATGTGGTTTAGTGTTTTATATTATTTCCATGACAAAAGATACAGAAAATATTATTTCTGTTCACTGCAGTAATAACAGTAAAATTGAGGCCATAAAATTTATTTAGAGCTGATGATACTAACGTTCTCGTTAAAATATTAAATAGCTCATACAGTCATCCGGCGCGGTGGGCGTGTCGAAATGATTTAAAAAGTACGGTAATGATAAATATATCTTCACGAAACATAAACAGCTGGATAATAATTGGCCTGTGGCGCATCGGATGAGCGTTCAAATCGATACTTAAAATAAACAATGAAAGATGTTCACCTCCAGCTACTGCGCACAAAATCAACTATTCTAGGATTAAACAATACAACTCAAATACAACAACTTCTTTTCTTCTACGTAGACCTGCACAAAACCGTTACATTTATTTGTAAAGATAAAATTTGAAATAATTACAAACTATTTTTTTCACCGGTATTCATAACATTACTGAATATACTTAAAAAGCGGCAGTTAGTGCATATCCAAAATCTTACTCGATTCAGCCCTGTAGAGCCCGAAAAGGGACCAAAATCAAGTAAAAATTTGAAAAATAATGATATACTTACATAATGTGTTATGTGTAAAGATTTGGTTTTATTTTTAATGAATTAAAGATAACTATAGAAATACCAAAATAAGCAAGTCTATGTAACAGATACGAAAGGCGTAACTTCAGGAATTCGACAGAACTAAGGGCAAACATCAATTCTACATTAGATCTGGTGTTTCTGCGTCGGCACGTTTTATCCCCAGTATTACAGAAACTATTATTGAAATAATACAATAATGAAATCCACAACAGCAATTGCTCAAAACTTCCGAGCAACATCTGTCTGGCAACCAACCCCGCCGGAACTTGACCAAGTGCGGAATCAACTAATCGAGCACCTTCTAATACAATCCATAAATCTACTTCGAGACTCTTAGTTCAGATTTGAGATACCGAACTTCTACGATTTATTAAATAAAAAACTTCAAGGTAAATAGCGATGAAAGCACATGAGTTGAAGTTGGAGTTGTACCAGAGTGTTACTCGAACCGAGCAGTTTATTTTACACCACCGCAACTACACAGTTACACAGCCACACGAAGAGAAATAAGTATTGCTAATTTATTAAGAACCTATTCAAATTATTGGTAATACGGTTAAAAAGGGGATTGCAGGACGTTTCTTGATAAACTTGTTCATGCACCTGCATTTGCCATGATAATATACAATGACGAAATGCGAAAAATTTGAATTTTTATGAACACTTGCTCCAACACCATACAGATCATTATTATGTCTTTCTTGGCATTGTTTTTTGCTTTAACCATCATTGTAGTTCATAATTTCAAATTTAAAAAACTTACGGTTCGCAGATCTACCGCAAGAGTGCAGAAGCGATGCATTCACTACTGGCGGTGAAAAAGAGGAGTAGATTAACACCTGATTCACGGAATTATATTCCAAATAAAATCGTCAATAACCCCGGGCTAGGCCGGCTACAAGATATTTAGACCTTTATATAATGCAATTTAAGATAAGACTTGCCTCGAAGTTCATAGTCAACAAACTCATTCAAATATTTAGAAAATACTCCAGTGCTTGTCAGATTCTAAGTTCTGAGTGGCTGCGATGGCAGTGGACCTGTTACGGCGAAAGCACTTTCGATATTATTTCGGAAATATTATTTTTGGTTGAGCAGAGGTGCGTGTCGGTCACCCGCAGTGCCGCGGTGCCCAGTGGCTTTATTCTTCAGCGGCCGCGATGGACCAGCGCGTCTGGCCCAACACGAAATAAATCACTTCCGACCGATCGTTAGTGGAATGAAAAAAACAAAAACAACAAATAATAAATTTTGGTGGCTAACCGAAGAGGAGAGTGAAAAAGATTCATGGGAAAGAAGATCCGGAGATAATTCGATTGATTCTGAAGTATATATAGCATTTAGGCAAAGTGAAATTTTATCGAAAGGTAATTAAATTTGTTAATATACATTTAAGTCGATGCTAAAATAGAGAATCCACAAATTCATTTATTCAAAGCTTTTTTGCAACCACCGGGGCAGAGCGGTAGGTCTCTTGGCTCAGGGAAAAGTCACGAGTTTAAAACCCGATCTGAACACTTTTCACGTACAGAATTTCAATAATATAAAATACACTAGGCATTAACATCTGGTTCCAGATTTAAATACCCTCAGTATCGTTCGGTAAGAGACCATCATTCAAAACTGAAACTGAAATGGTTTTAGCTATGTTGTGTGAACTGCCCCCCCCCCCCAACACAAGCACATCGAGGTTTTATCGTAATGTCGGTAACCTGTAATAGTTCGCGAGTATCACTGCATATCGCCAATGAATGAACAGTTCACGTTACTATTAAACATGATTTATTTAATGACTAGGCTTAATTTAATGGCCGCAATTTTTTGTTGTTGTTGGCCATGTGCAGTCGTGCCAGGAAATGATAACAAGTTGCCGAAATGATCGATAAAGCCTTTATCGACGTGCTTGTACTAGGGGGCCAGATATAATATATCTAGGTATTTTATAACTTTCCTTCATCCGCCTTTTCGCCTCCTTCGATTTATAAGGCTTTAAAACATTTTCGAATGTACAATTGACTGCGGGCAGTTGGCAATATTTATTTATTTATTTATTTTGTAAGAAACAAACAGCTTTTATATAATATGCAGTGATAGATATAAATATACAAATTAACTAAAGTCAAGCCACAGAAGTTTCTTATGTTACAGTGCATTAGAAATGAAGTTTTAGTTTCTTAAAATTAATTTGGAGTTAAAGGAAGGGGAAAGGAAGAGGAAAATAGGAAGAGGATAGGAAGAGGAAAATAGGAAGAGGACAGGAGATGCTGCCGATACATTCCATACTCTCATATTAATAATCGATCGTACGCATTACTTCACATCGATATTTCTTTAGGTTATTACCA
Organism: Hesperophylax magnus; assembly: GCA_026573805.1. Classification (NCBI taxonomy): domain Eukaryota; kingdom Metazoa; phylum Arthropoda; class Insecta; order Trichoptera; family Limnephilidae; genus Hesperophylax; species Hesperophylax magnus. Next base: position 500,964 of record JAIUSX010000035.1, read on the forward strand.
AAAATGTCAATGCTGTAAAAATTTTTATTATATTGTGCACATATACGAGGAATTGGGGAATTTTTTCGAATGTTTGTTCTACACGAGGGTAGATAAAATAAATCAGATTGTCGGGTTGATCTAGACGGAATATGAACATTTATTAAATTGGTAAGTTCTGGTGAGTCCAGACCATTATTTAGGATTTTAAATAATAGGATTTGATCATAGACATATGAATATTAGTAGACCTTCCCTAAGTGATTAAAAGCGTATTATCCCCACTCCCCATACCGGTTCCATTGGAACCGGCTGTGCTCGCGTATGACCTCAAGTGAAATTTGAAAACGTGACGTCATCATTCTTGTGCGAACTATGGTCGAGGCATCATCGGTTCATTTTACGAAATAACACGGCAAAATGTTGACTTTTACTATGAAAACTTGTAAAAATAGATGTGAAAAAGAGAATAAACCCAATTGTCGTATTACATTCCATATATAAGCATTATTTTACTTTATTTTAAGCATATTCACATCGTATAATATAGATCAGTTTTAGAAACATATTATACTATCACATCGAGAAACGTCTGGACGCGAAACACAAAGCTGGTTGGTTGCTGGGAAGTAAATCATGAACATTTATAAAAGTATCTTAACTAAATACTTAAACGAAATATTCGACTCTGAAAATGGAACCGAATTTTTTTGCCGAATTTCGACTTCGCAAATTTGTTCATAACGTGGCAAGTAATTTGCGCTCCTATGTAAAAATGTCTATTCATTCAAAAGCAGGTTTTACTTTTAAGAAGTAAATGGTGATATTATAATGCGAGATGCCTATTTACTGTCAGATTGATTTATTGACGAATCACAGTCAGCCTTACTCCCTTCGTTCTTCAACAGTTGATTTTACCCCTCGCCATTATCTTCTCGTCTATTAATTCCTATGTCTGTGGATTTGATCAAAAATTAGACGTCGTGTTTGGAGGGAGTTAAAATTATGAAATTGAATGGATTCGGTATAATTTGAGAAGTGTAATATTGTGCTGTATAACATCAAATCAACCATAATACTATAAAATACATCTATTTTTAAATGTTTTTTGAAACATAAAAAATCTTTTGACTGAGGATTGTACATTTCTCGTTAGGGATTGGAGTTGAGTGACATTTATTTCGTATATTAACTGCTGTAATGTTATCCAATTTCAGAGAAATGCTTATATTCTAGTCATTCTGCCAAATTTCAGCTAGATCACATGTCGGGAAGTGCGTTAATTTATTCCCGAAAACAGAAGTGAAATTAAAAAATATTTAAAAACGGAAAATGTCAGGAGGTTAATATATGTTCTACATAATATGCTAATGTTATTCTGAACGAGGAAATTGTTGTCTTATCTTCATGGCTGAAGTCGTTATAGATAATATATCCAACGATTCGTACGAAAGTAGACAAAAGTACAATCACACAAGGAAGTAGTTGGTAGGAAATGAGTTCATTCCGCGGTATTGTCCTACACAAAAGAAATGAGCCAAGTGGAAAATTTTACCAACAAAAAAATGCTAATCCGGGATAAGAAACAGTCTTTGACGTTGACAAATTGATAATGCGACCGTCAATCAAACTGTAAATAGCTTATACAATGTAAATTGAGACATTTACTCGTTTAGAGTTCAAAAAAGAAATAGATTGGCTGAAACGATAACATCACAACTCAAAGACTGTTTTAGTTTTGTACATTGGGAAAAATAGCAGGAGGGAGCAAGATGAATCAAATACTCGAGTCTGGTTATTTCAGATCCATACTTATTGGAGAGCGAGAAGAAAAGATATATTTAAAAATGTTTGTTTTATGACAAACAACAAGCAGATTCCGAACTGGGGGGGGGTATTTTATTTTTATAACAAAACCAAGTTAAGACCCTGACCATTCGAGGTAACATATCTCGAAAATTCTTTATTCGAGTCTAGTCTACAATCAGAAGCGAGTGCACGCTTGTATAGCGCAGTTTGTGTTTATTATTTGTTACCTGCATCTTGAAAGGTGAGTATTACAAATAAGATCATAGATGGAGCCAGTTAATGAGCCTCCAGCATAGACGTGTGACTCTTTACCGTCGTTTAATTATTTAGAAATTTTTCATATTATATTATAGGGCCCTATAGACAAAGCGTCCATGTTTAATAGACGCCATCATATACGGGGCTGAAGATTGAAAGATCTTTCGTCCATCGAAAGGAAAAAAGCGTGGCATTGTAGTACTGGATACCAGTGCCTGATAATTCAGGCTTCGCAAACCGGCTTTTCCCTCATAGGTATGCTTACAATATACTAATTTTAACAGGCGATTAGAATAGAATAGAAAAACATGGCGTCTTGCCTTATTATTTGACATACAAACGAATATGCAAAGTTTCATAGGTCACGATGGAAATCGCAGAGCGAACTGAAAGTATTTGCGTTGACTTTGCGTGGAAATTCCAGAAATAAAAATTTGTGCAAATTTAATGACGACAGTTCTCCCCGTTCGAGCGTTTTTTTAGCTTGCGAACAAACAGATATCTGATTTTAAAAGTGAAAATTCTAATATCTGGTCGTGCTTCGAGATTTTTTTTTTGGACTGAAAATATGTCAGGACCAAAATAGTAAAGATCAAAAGATGGACGCTTCGGAAATGGTAACCAAAATAATGTAAGCAATTCTCGGAAAAGTCGGTAATTATTATTACTTTTACTTGGGCATGGAGGCGTGTTTACCGGCCGCGGAAAATTTTATTTTGGCAAAGCTTCCCGGAACGCAGAACGCAGCTGCGGCACAAATAACTGCGTCATAAAGGAATCCCAACATGGGCGTGCTGGCAGAAAATATACTCGTTTGCGATGGGCTCCAGTCTTTGGAATGAGGAATTCCAAAATCGGCGTAAAATATGTGGAAGTAGCACCTTCTATTACCATATATGATTAAACCACTTGAATTCTGACTCAGCTATCGCTCGTTTATGAGAATATTCTTAGGGCACAGTGTTTAGACAAAGCATTTTCATTTTTAATCTTAATACTGAACATTGCTGTTTAATGTAAAAAAAATATTCTAGATATGTACATAGCGGTGACCGGATAAATCATCAAAATGATAATTCATCACATCTTTAAAAAGTTATATAAAGTCATGGAAAGTGATGAAACAAAAACTTTATTAACTGGGTTAAGTAGGTTAGGAGAGGTTAGGTTCAAATTTAATTTATATTCATCGTTTCTAATGACTTTATATCACTTTTTAAAGGTGTGTTGCATTGTCACTGTGTCACATGTAGGTAAGTACAGTGTGTAATTTTTACTATGCGTATAGATTAAAAAAAAGTTAGCGCAAAGATATTTATCAAGAATGAGATCAGTATCGATTATTTTTATTCATCGATTCAACACTAAGGACGGGTAGTTTCATTAAAGGACAGTTGATCACAAAACTTAAATAGTAACAGAACTTGAATATAACCATTACAGAACTTGAATATCAACTTTGAAATTTGATGAAATGTTCAAATTCTGTGAAACAACCTGTCCTAAGAGTTAGGTACTATCCGGAATAGCCGAATTTAAAAAAATATTTTTTAAATCAGAACAAACAAAATTGACATTCATGTTTTTCTGATAGTTGAATAGTATATTTCAAAGCTTCATAGCTTATGCTGAAAATTACCGTAACTAACTGAAAATAGTAGTAATGACCTCTGTCATAGGTTACCCCAAGTTGTTCGTTACGTTTGGTGATTTGGCAGGGGTGTTCGGGTTCATCGGGATCGTTCAGGATGCGCCTGCCCACCAGTTGCGTGGTGTGTCAGATCGGAAGAGGCCGGTTTGGAGAGACCTTTTGACCTCCCTCGACCCATTGCGCTGCAGTGGGAGGGATATATGCATGTGTCTGTCACTCCTCGACACACCGATCTCTAGACTACTACCCAACCCTCATACCTTTTACCTTCCCAGAACTTTCTTTCCTTGTTTTCCTCAAAAAAGACCCACTGCACAGCTTCCCCAAGGACGACATAGGACCCGAGGGAAATCATTTAGGGCCTCCCGTGTGGGATTATTGAAAAAAAAATTCAACATAAAACGCTGAGCACATTTAACAACACAAAAGCTCTAGAGTTTTTCCAGCTTTAAGAAACAGATTATCTTCTACGCAAAATTTTCCGCAAAATAATAAATAACACGTATAAATGGGTCATTATAACATACCTACATATACAACTTGAAATAAATGAGACTCGTCTTCATAGCTAAGTAAATTTCACACTTTTCCAACAAATTTATCGCGGAAAGAGATTTTTCCAAAGCCTTTTGTACCTGGTGAAACAACAACTTCCTAAGCTGTGCTACCTGCAAAACGGCAAAGTTTACAATATTTCATTTTATTACACGAATTATTTGTGTACAGTAAACATACTAATTTTAAGACCTAACTTTTTTCGGCAATTAATACAAAATTAAATTTTCGTTTAAGAATAACGAAGTTTTAGGAAAAGAAAAAGACTTGAATGCCTCGGAGAGGAAAATCCCAGTAGGAAATACATAGATCACGATGCGAAACGGGAGTCAGATTTCGCTGAAGCGTTAAATTAAATGGAAAGTAGGAATAACGAAAGATAAACTTAGCAATGCATGTAGGCAATTTAGAAGACTGATAAATAAAAAAAGTTAAAAAGGGTCTACTCTAATAAAAATGTTATATGTCTCATTTGTCTTTTATTAAACGTGAAGCCTTGGCCGCTTTTGGCATGAACGGCATACCTCGAGGAAATTCGGGATCAACGTATTATACATAAATGCTCTTCGTCAATATTTTTTTGGTATTATTATACGAGTACAACCACAGTGGATGGCGCAGTGATCTACTAATTTGACACTGATGGCTTAAGGGTTCTGATTCCCGCAAAAAAGGCTAATTATTTATTTATAACATATGAACGTGTGGACATATGACGTTGACTTTTTTTTAAAGAAAGACAAACATACCCAGACATGAATAACCTAACAATATTTGAATTTCTCCTACTTCCATTATAATAAGCGGAAAATGTTACTTGTGCAATGATGGAGGGCTTATCTGGTAGGGAACTTAACCCGCGACGGTTGCCTGGGAACTTGATTATTTCGATCGTTGAACGTTACAAAATGGTTTTGGCAAGGAACTCGTAAAAAATATGTAAAATTTACTTTCAGCATCGTCCTATTTACCCAGTAATTAGTTTTCTGCTTCAATGTTTCCATTTTGAAATATACATTTAACTGTGAAAAAAATTTTAAAGAAAGTAATAAGATATGTGGTTTTTCCAAAATTTCCAATTAGTGTTCAATACGAAAAAAGATATCGTACAAAGAGCGTAGAAACACGGGAAACTATTAAAGTGGGACGCGAATTGCTATCGCCTTTACGTTAATTTGATAAAATGCCACTTGATCTGAAATGCCTACACTTTTTTCGCTAACTACAGCATCCACAAAAACCTAGAGAAAGCTATTCTCCTTTAATGGCTCGACGTTTGACAGAACGCCGGAGGCATTTCCATAATATAAAACATCACAATGGCCGTCGGTAATTTTATCATCATTCGACGTTGATAAGTTCGCCTATGTTCGTTAATGCCCGCGATGCCACCGAATAAAATGAAGAGCCGTCAAGTCGATGTTAATAGAGGGAAGGAAGGAAGGGGATATTATGATTAACAATGGTTTTACGACGGAGAAAATATCGCTTTTAAAATACACCTCTAAATAGAACATTATTTTACGATCGATGAAAAATGCTTTGCAGAATTCTCGAGATACCAAGTATGAGAAAATATTATGACCTTCGAAATAGGTATTTTGTACAAAATTATGTCTTTGTGTTAAAAATAGAGGCTTTTTTAATGAGAATATCGCACAAGAATTCTAAATGCCCGGTGCCAGCGGGACTATGGCATCCCATGAATGGGGTATACTGAGGCTGGAGGGCTTGGGAGAAGGAGCTGGGAAAGAGGAAGGTTGGGAATTACCTGGTTTTTCAGATCTGCTGATCAAACATGGCTAAAGCTATATAGGAATGTAGGCGCTATAACGTTGATGTGATGCACCCAACAACAATGGTAGAAACAAAACGTATTGCCCTGTTGAAAGACCGCCATCAAGTAACGAAACGTCGCTTGAAATGTCTTTAGCCGTGTTTAGTGACCAGACCCCAGATCTCCCTCCCTTTCCCAATCCCTTCAGCCTCACATCATATCCCAAATGAGGTTGGCATAGTCCCACTAGCTATAAGATAAGGAATAATGCCGACTAATTAAATCTCATAGTAATAGCTAGCTTATGCTACATACGAAAAAATGACTTGATAGTGGCTCCTCAACACCAAGTAAACACCCGCTTTTCATCAAATCTGGGATGCGTGGTGCCAAAAACTAGAACCACATTCGCTCAACGACAATTCTGGTCTATCGCCCCTAAAATATACAACGCGTTGGACCGGGACATAAAATCAACTAATACTATATCCCTTTTTATTATACGTGTCCAAAACTGGATATTTGGAAGGGGACGAGCCTTTTTTAAAGAATACATGAGTTCCTAACTTTTAAACCATTATAATAAAATTAACCATGTATCTGTATACTTATGTTTATATGTGAATACACATTACATTTGTGTGTGTTCATATATAGATGTATATGAATGTATTTATGTATGCATCTATGTATGTCTATGTATGTATGTATATGTATATATATCTGAGCATATATATATATGTGTATGTATGTATGTTTGCATGTATGAAAAACATATATTTTTGTTTTATATTTTCCTTAAATATGTTTATTTTCTTTTTTTTCCTTCCATATTATGTTTTATTTTTTCTTACTACAACATATGGTTTTATTGTAATTTATAGCATTATGACTACCACAACACGGGCATTAGCCTAGTGTGGGAGTTATTAAGTACACAAAAATTGTAATTCATAAAACTCACTGAATAAATAATAAAAAATAAAAAAAATAGGTAGGCTGTTACAAATGATTTAACCGCTACGTTTCAGGTACAGTATTTCTAATGCATTGGTTTACTTTCATTCTTCCTCTTAGAATTTCATTTATCACTGCCAGACAAAGGACTTAGGTATCGGAACTCTAGCGAGGACAGGTTTGCTGGCTTCGCGTTTTTTTTTGGGACTACTGTACCTATTCTAATATCCAATAACCAATCGGCTGTATTAACTTATTCTACGTATCGTGAGAGTGTGGGGCTGACATAATTACCAATTACAACACACGTAAAAGAATGCTAGAAAACATAAATAAAAAAACCACAAATTGTTGAGGAGAAACGAGCATTATTAAAGTTTGTGGTTAATTAATCAATTTATTGTTAGTAATAACAATAACTAAGACCGAAGAAAAATGTTTTATGCTTAAGTACGCTTTATAACAAAACAATGTTACATTATCGAGCCCTAACGTGCTAAGGTTGCATGCGAAGCAAACTCAAACTGCACTTGAACCAAAATGCGACAAAAGAAAATCGGGGCAAGTTGTGCAAGAATCCAAACTTTTAGGAAATCTGGTAATGGATGCGATTTCAAGTATTTGAAATATTTACAAGTGTGGGTAAGACGGTAAATACAGTATCTTTACCATATCTACACAGGTTGGTGCAGTAACAGTAACAATGCAAACATGGTGCAAATATGAACATACTTACAATAAAAACTTGACCTAATTTATAATTTACACACAAAAGCATGTACAATATAATTTTAGAACAGGGTACCCCCAGCAAGGACACATTCTTTTCGACATTTGTAAAAAATGAGTTTAAAAAACCTGAAAAATGTCATTGGAATGGAAATTCTAAGCTCAAAGTACAGGAATATAAGTATAAGGAATTTATATCATCTACCATGGGATACACATGTCAAAGATATACTCACAGACACAAATATTTCCTTTTACGATTCTGCCAAAATATAACATCATAACTGCCATTCTACAAATAATTCAACACTCCTCGCACACCAACAATAAAACCAGTATCTAATTCCGACATACACCAGCACAAAACACGATCACAAAATCAAATCAGAATTAATTCCTTACTATACATCGCATATAAGCAATACAACGCATTACCTAGTAACCTGAAACTTCCAGCAACGAACAAAAAAACATTGGCAAGAGCTCTTAAAAGCTATTTCCTCAGCAGTTTTATTAATGAGTGACACACTCTTTCTTTGGAACACCAAAAGAACTTCTGTGTTTATTTCTTTTAATGTATTTATGAAATAGTTTCCATTTAACTATGTTAAGTCTGTTGTATAGTCTGTTTTAAAATCTATTTACACTGTCCATTGAACTCCCTTTTAAATTCGTTTTCTTATGTAAAAATAAGTATATTTTATTTTGTTAATGATGTCATTCCCGAAATGAGTTTTTTTGGGAATGACATCATTAACTCACTGGGAATAATGTATTGTAAATATTATTGTTATCATTTTGTAATGTATTATCGCTAAATAATAAAAAATAAAAAGAGATCAATCTCCCAAGAAAATCCCGATTTTATTACCAAAAAAATTGCTAAGAAGGTGTAGAAACAAGTTCACTAATTTAAAAAAAACAATTGTTGCACCACACCGTAGAATACTGTTCTAGTATTCTCTATCTAAGTAATGTAGCTAGCTTAGCAAAAAAAAATATTATCCAGTACAGAGCAATGAGACAATTTTTTAAGTGTAATAAATATAAATCAATACAAAAAATGCCCAAGAAATTAGATATAGTGAGCCTTAAACGTATAATTTTCTATAAAGTTTCTCTGCAAATTTTTGAACAATTTACTATCAATTTACAGACTACATTACAATAAAGACTTCCGCACATACCATACAAGTCAGAAAGAAAACATCATACAAAAAAATAACAAAGCAAAAATACAGAATTGTTCACTAAGTAAAGGAATCCAAATATATGGCTTAGTTCCTAGAGAAATTAAAAATAAGCAAATTCAAAGAATGTTAAAAAATATGTGTAGTAATTATTAGAGGTGTAAATGAAACTGTGAAAATGTACCGTTTTAAATGTATGTTTATATAAGATCACACGAGTGGATCTATTTTAAGTATAATAAAATAATAACACTACTTTCAGCAGCCGGACACACATGTAGAGAAAAATGGGACAAATAGTGCAAGATGTCAAACTTTCAGGAAATCTTGTGTTTTATGGTATGGATAACATTTCAAGTAGTTCAAATCTTTACTTTTATAGTGTGGGTAAACCGGTGAAAACAATGCATATACACAGCTTGTTGCAGTAACTGTAACAATGCAATAACACTAGAACACTATTTTCAGTAGCCGTACACTGAGGCAGAGTAGTCTGGTGTTGAATAAAATACTGCGCGCTCTACTTGTTTCGCGGATTACTAACTTTCCAACTACCATTCGCCAATGCCGAGGAACCGACCACCTTTCAGAGGGGAGCAATCTATTGACCCGAAAATACGTACAGCTGTATTTAAAATAGGGTTCTCACATACACATGCTGTTTTCTTTCTGGAACAAACAATAATTTGAAGTACATTAGTACCTACATGTACTGCATACATGAAAAACTCATATAAAATAACAAACTGTGTTTACACCGCTATATAATAAAAATTATACATGTTTCAAAACGAATGGTTTCTTCACATACAACTATACTTACAACATGTAGGTATACTGAAAATTAATACATATAAGAATAGACAAATAAGTACCCATAGACAAAAAAATTACAATAAGAGAAGGTTAGTTATTATTAAACAAAATAAAAAAAATAAATTAAAACAATAGAATCAAGGAGCAACCAAACTGTCTAAATAAAATAAAAAAACACTATGAATATACAGATATTAATGTAAACATACATTTAAGAGATTACTATTCAAAAGATGGTTATTAATAATTTTTGATTGACAAACAACAAAACAAATTTCATTTTATTTTTAAAGAAAGAAAAACATTTCCGTGACACAGAAATGCCACCACAGTAGGCGGAAAATGTTGCTTGTGTTGTGATGGAGGACTTAGCCAGCCGAGGAATTGAACATACTACGCCTGGGTAGGACCTAAACGCAATGCAACTCAGTCACCAACCGGTCGAATAATTAGTTATAAAATTATTTGAATCCCAATGTACTTTTATGTAAACCCTTTATTTATGTCGATATAATGATTTGTTTCTAAAATGTGGTTGGCAAATTCAATAAAATTATAAATCATTCAAACACCGTAATAATAGATAATAATTAACATAATACGGGCATGAGCCTATTATGGTAGTTGCAAAAATCACAAAAATTGTAATTTAAATAAAAATAAATTTTTAGATGCTCTTTAATCTAGTATTAAAATATCTAGAACTCTTACTGTTGGATATAGTAACACTATGCCTATACATATATTATCTATGCCTAAGATTTGTCAGTAAGAATGGTTTATTAAACTCAACACAATTATAATCGTGTTCTTATTACACCAAAATATAACACTTACCTGTATAAAAAAAAAATAGTCAAAAATTAATTTACAGATCCCCGATTTGTTTTAAATGGTTCCATGATAACTCAACACAGTGACAATTCAACACACTTTTAAAAAGTGATATAAAGTCATTAGAAACGATGAAAAAAAAATAAAAAAATAACCTAACCTAACCTACTTAACCCAGTTAATAAAGTTTTTGTTTCATCACTTTCCATGACTTTATATAACTTTTTAAAGGTGTGATGAAAAAACAAAATTATCCCACTAATTGGTGTATTTGGTAGAATAGCCCATCTTCTACCAATACAAGTAAAGAGGGGATTATACTTTAGTTTAATTCAATCCCATCTAAATTATCTCATAGAAATATGGGGAAACACAAACATCACATATATCTAAACGAAATTCAAATAATACAAAAATAAAGTTATAAAAAAACTTTTTAACTATAGACCACATACCCCCACCAAAAGAGTATACCAAGAAACTAACTTACTTAAAATTAGAAAACTGTACGAATACAACATATGTCTATTAATTCACAAAATCCAAAATGGCCTCATACACACAAATACTTCATTTATGAAAACATCACAAGTACATGACCACCACACAAGACAACATAATAAATTATACACAAATTCAGCAAAGACAGAGTGTGGTAAAAGAAACATAGGCCATGAGGGTGTACACATATATAATCTCCTTCCTGATAGCCCTGACAACCGTAAATAGAATAAATATATTTAAGAAAAAACTGTTTGCCCTCAAGATCAATGAGCAAAACCAAAATGCTCTTACTTAAGAAAAATATGTTACTTAGGTAGTAAACTATAATTATTAATATATATATTATTTTTGTTTTAATCAAAGTACACTTAAGTTAACAAAGCGAAATATGTATTTCTTTTAACTCAATAAATAACTAAAAAAAATGATTTATCCGGTCACCGTTTTAAATATTATCATCCCGTTCCTTGTTATATACAATATTTTTAATTTGTTATTAGTGTCAAAAGCTAGTTGGATGGTAATTGGGATGTTTCGATTACAAAATTTGAAGTAGGTATAATTATTAAAAAAGCATAATACATCTCGAACATCTGAATTTAATACTATTTTGGTTTTCATGGTTAATATTATTTGTTGGCCACACAGAGCATTTCTTTTCTTACCTCGCTAATTCTACATGAAATAAGGTTTCTTCAGATATTGAATCAATTCACTGTGCACAGAATGGTAATTTTTGGCCTAAATTGGATCTTTTTAAACACTCAACTCAGACCCAATGAGGGAAGGCTTAACATTCCCTGTTTCTTTTATTTTCTTACGTACTAATTATTTAAGTTATAATTTGTTTACGTACGTCCGGAATAAAAATGCTCAGAACTTTAGCAATATTTACTGTATGCTATTTGTTTCGCACCATTTAATTTGACAGTTGCCGCAAAAAATGTACAACAACCATTACCAAAGTTTTTCAGCCAGAGACAGACACGGTGGAAAACACAGCATAGAGTGTTAATATGGGTGACCGAGCAGGCGAAACCCATATCTATTAGAAAAATAGCACAATATACAAGTAGTAACTTCGCTAATTACAGACATTGCAGAATTAATTTAAAATTTTGAATCAATTTAAAATTGCCACTAAACAATGGATATTCAATAAACATCATACAATAACCAGTGAACTCACCCAAGTCTAGCGAATATAATTTATTATATAAAAATTGACCTGCGCATGTTCTGGTGCTCGCAAAACTCGAAAAGAAGTCGACCGATATCGCGAAAATGTTCTTATTAGTGCCAAGAGTATTTAGAGGGTAGTTTGAATGGTAGAAGAAGTCACGGACGCCTGAGGAATACTTAACGCAAACATCTCTGCACCTGAATGAGATAGGGTATCGAATTAAAGTCGACGAAATTTAGTTTCTTAAAAGTAACATTGTGGTATACAGTAGCGAATGGTGGAAGAAGTTGGAAACCAAAGATATTAGAAGAACGAGATGTGCTATGCGCAGTTCGTACTGAGTGGAATTGTTTTGCCGAGTGTCGCCGGTTTTGTTCACCAATACTACTGCACACCTTCGCTTACGCTAAGGCATCGCTAAGGTATCCGCACTAATACATAGAACAGATTTCTGTGCGTACACGTCCCGATACCGTTCAAAGTACCCTAATTAGGTAGTACTCCGGCTACGGTCCGGCGGCCAACATAGCATATCTCGTTCTTCTAATATCTTTGTTGGAAACGTTCGAGAAAGACATTAGCAATAGCGAAGCATTGCATTAGTTTCACATAAAATTATTTTACGTAATGTTGTGTTGTATCTAAAAATAAATGAATGGTTTTATAGGAACAAATGTGTTATATGTATAGGTAAACCATAGACAGCGTATGAATTAATTTAGCTCAATACAGGATCGCATAATGACTGGTGCTGGTGAGGAAGGTTATATTCAACTTAAAAATACCTGCTATTATTGTCTCTTTATTACTGAGCCATTACAATTTACCATTTGTTCTATTACTATTCTTACATAATATCTAATGATACCTTAAATAGTATCTATGTTTATAATCCAATTATGTCTTTGATGATAAATAATAATTAAAATCAATCCCTGTGTCCAAATCTATTTATAACGCAATATTTATAAAATGATTTCCAGGCTGATTGTATTGCTTACATAGAATATGAACCATGAAATGTTTTGTAAATTAAATCCTATTCCACAACTCTAATAGATTAACGAAATGACAATATGATGTAACGAGCTTTCCCCACCTTGTTACCTTTTGGCTTACAATTTCAGGGGAAACGGAGCGGATAAACGATCAACGAGTTTTCAAAAATGATCTAACGTTATGTAATACAAATACAAAGTATGTAAATTAGAGCTTCCATTGTAGTGTGGTGTGATATCGTGCTTCGGAGACTAAATAGCTAAAGAGAACGTGTATCTACGAAAAACCCAAACCAAAAGGCCGGCGTGATCTTTATAAAAACAAAAAATAGAAAAATAAATTCAATCAAATCATTCATTGAAAGCATCTTTTAATTCTTTTTATAAGGTAATTCCATAACACGCCTATTATTTTTATCTCGTTCTTAAAATTTTTTCGGCATTCAACATTTTGTAAATTTACTAAAGGAATATTTTTTCCAATACTTACACAACATAATAATGTTTTTAAGTTGCCAACTTATTAACACTGTAACTAAACATTTTATTGAATTGAAATACATTTTTGTAAGGTTTACAATGTTTTTGTTACTATCTTCAGTGTGCTAATACAACATCTAACTTAAATCTTTAAGGGATGATTACGTTGCACAGTCTTTGCATTTTTATCAGCTTTATTTAGCGTCTTCCATCTAGATTTGCGTTTTGGATTTTTTTTTTAGTGGCATTCTGGGAAAATAGTACAGTCATGCGAATTTTTCCTATTTAAGGCGATGCCATACGTAGTAATGCAAAATCATGTGTTTTTGGTTTGAAAATTTGGTCGCCTAGAAATGTTTCAGATGCTTTAATTTAAAGTTCAAAATCTCCTACTTACGAAGCCATTTTCGTTTATGATTTTATTTATTTATTAACGGACATCGTCCAAATTACAAAATAATAAAACGAATAAAGTAAAAAGAAAAATACAGGAGTAGACAAAGGTACATGAAAGCAAAGACATATGGTAGATATAATATAAGAAAATAAAGTGACAAGTCGAATCAAGACAAGAATACGCCGTGGGTCAGGACCACAGGACACTTAAATATTCCGTCACTTGTTTAGCGACTGGCAAAAATCATTCAGACTTATCCCAAAAAGTTAAGGTTTTGACTTGAGTTGACCAGTCTACACATTCTGGACAATGGTGAATAATATCCATAATTTGTCGAATGATGGTTGAGGAAGAGCAGTTCATTATTTCTGAGTCTTTGCGAGGGGATATTGAAGGGAATATATAATATTGTATAATGTGGCAAATTAAGTTATTTATAAAAGGATCGAAAATAAAATTAATATTTATGCCTGAACATCCACAAAATAAAATAAAAGGCACTTTTTGGCCATGTTTTTTTCTTGCATAAATCAAAACAGGCGGACGGTGTTAAGCGGGAATTTAAACCTTATCGCCATCTACGTAAGGGTTGTTATTGATAGCGGCTCAATTTAAAATATGACACGACGTAGTGCATCACCTTAAGGGATTCTACACGCAAAGCTTTTCGAAAAGTGTTTCTTCTATTTCGGTCCCATATTAAGACTTCAACAACCATTTTCAAAAATCTGATTATGGCATTCTGGACAGTATTTCACTCTTTCGTTGATCATCCCACAATACTTTAGAATTGATGGACATCCGAATGAGGAATCCCGTATCTAATTTAGGTGGATATCAAAATTGCATTATTGTGCTGCATCCTGTAGAGTTGTATAATCGTGAACATATTCATGGAAGTGAGGGGATTGAACAAGGATAAATGGAGCGGCAAAGGTTTCGTAAGCCACGCCGCTTCACCGGGCACTCCCAGATGTGTTTGACGAACATTATCATCATATAACTGCGATACTAATAATATAAACGAATTACTACTAATAACAACAATAATAAATTGATAATTCCAATAATTGTTTCGACGAAATCTCTAAAACGCACGCGCATTGCATAAGCACCTACATTGTTCAAAATTATATGAAATTTTAACTTTCACTGAATCAAGTTTTTTTTATGTGACACCTCATAACAGCGCTTCTATCTGTACAGTGTAAAGGCAGGGGAGCTATAGAACCACCCGGTTGGGCAGCGTTGTGAGGCGGGTTAAGGTAGGAACTGTAGGAAGGGCTTTATTAATGCCGTTCTTGAAGAGGCCCGGATTATATAAAGGAGGAACAACAGATGCTGAAAACGGTAGCTCGTTCCAAAGAAGATAGGAAGATATTCCTAAATGAAGATAGGAAATTCGTCCCATAAGTAACCTAATACTAGGAAAGCACTGGACGTCACGCAATAACATTATTATTTGAAATCGAATCTATAACGATTATTATTTAAAGCTGCTTAAACCAGTGGCGGCGGTTTGTGACATTTTTTTTGTTTATGAAAAAACTAATACAGGGTTTTCCAATAAGAGGTGTTATTTTGATATTCAATCGTAAAAGATCAATGGTTTCGTTGCTTGTGTGGTACGTAGCGCCGTCTTGTTGAAAGTAAACGTTGTCCAGATCAATACCATCCAATTCCGGCCATAAAAAATCATTAATCATCTCTCGATAGCGCAATCTATTCACCGTAACTGTTGCTCCAGCCTCATTTTCGAAAAAGTAAGGTCCGATGACTCCGCCGGACCATAAACCGCACCAAACAGTCACACGTTGAGGATAGAGAGGCTTTTCAACAATAACTCTTGGGTTTTCCGAGCCCCAGATGCGACAATTTTGCTTGTTGACGAAGCCACCGAGGTGGAAATGGGCCTCATCACTCAAAATGATTTGCATTTGATTCACTCAAGTGAATTTTAATAATTTCAATGCGTTGTTGAAGCGTGTATCGTTCCATTTTTATTAATGGCGAAGTTTCTACTTGTCAAATGTCAAAAAAAGACAGCTTCAAAAGTAACATCTACCGAAATAGCGGGCTATTCAAAATAACACCTCTTATTGTAAAACCCTGTATAATAGATATTTAGTTTGTTTGAATAATTTCCGATATCTTATGCAAAATAACATACCTATATAATATAGGCCTACCAGTACGGGAAAGTAAACACTAACCGTCCCGGGTTAAAATTAACAAATTGTATGTCGGTACAAATATTGAATGACCTTTATTACAGAAATGTTTAGAATATTGCCGAGACAGCATCGTAAATGAACTCGTTGATAAGAAAAGCGACCAACGGAATATGGGGTTCCACAAACACGGCTATGCGAAGTATTTTTGACCGCATAAAATCAATAACTTAGACCGTAAACTGCCTCATGCGGAGCTCAACCCAAATTGTATTAATTCAAGAGACGTCCTACCCTAATAACAATACGTAAGGGTTGTATAATATTTGAAAAGCAACTCGATAAAACCACTTAAGCGCTTCTGTTCCGCAGTGTTATGGCACAGCCCTGGGGAGCTAGGGAGGCACCGCCGGCGGTATGGAATACCGATCAATCATTAATTGCCTGTGAAAGCTTCGCATTTACTAAAATCACTGTTCGGTGATTTGTTAATAGCGATTAAAAATTTATCGGTGAGGTGAAAAAATGGGAAAACATTTTTGTTCCAATAAAATTTTTGATCACAGGCAGGTTGGTAGTTGGTTCGCTTAGCGTGATTGGAAAAATGCCAAAGTTTTATATAACGTGTCAACAAAGAACCTAACAAAAAAAAAATACCTATAAGAATCCCCCCCGCACATTACACCGCCGCATTTTAAATTTCTACCGATTATTAACATATTTATCTTGAACACTTTAAGTTAACAAGTTCTTTAAAAAAATATGTTGTTTTTCAATATAGCAGTTTAATCTGTAGAGTCGTAACGGTTATAATATGAAATTCCCTCGTTGGAAAAAAATCGCAAAGTGTGCTCTAAAAATTATAAAAAGACATTTTGTTCCGTTATTTAACAACATGTTATAAGGTATGAAAAAAAATCTGTGTAATCTTTAAATACAAATTAGGCATTTGTCGACAGATTTTTACTCTGTTAACGAGTCGTGTCTTATTAAATACTCGTATTTAAAAAAAAATCTTTATTACTATCGTTTTTTTATATTAGCGCGCTCCCTCTAATATTCGTATTTACATATATCCCTTTTAAACCATATTCTTCTTCTTTTGAATGCTTATTACGGGGTTCGTAAAATTCGAACGAAATAGCGCACTCCTTACGCGAATAAAATCCGGTTTATGCAAAGAAAACATAGACAAATTAATTTAATTTTTTTTTATGTTCACATAGTTAAAGAACCTACGTATACATAAAACCACATCCTTAAAAGTGTGCGTAAGAGAATATTTTTAGTTCAAAGCATTTTTTTATAGCCCCGATACCTTATTTTTTTCTAGGCTTATAATAAAAAAACTTACCAAAAGAGGCTCGGTGAAGTCAAAGGCCAAGACGTGTTCAATTCGCAGAATTTAATTAAAGAATCTCAGTATAATATTTTTAGGCGATCAAATTTATATACGACAAATTTGTGTTCGAACGTAAATATGACGTTTGTAATTTAAATTTAAGCCCATCAAAATATATTTTTTTTCTTTTTGTTTATTTTATATTTCATCTTATTTACATAGCAGGTAGAGCAATACATCATACATTTTAAATAATTGCCTTTGACTCACAAATAATTGCTAAAAACATGATTTATAATTTAAAACACAAATAGATATGAAAAATTAGGCCTGAAATCCAAAAACAAAATTTGTAAAAAAAAGGTCACGCAGCCGTCCCTCCTATTCGTAACATATTTTCTATAAAGAGGTAGCTCTTTTAAATGCCGTTGTTTTATCGGTTTCTATTAGAAAGATTATGAAAGTGCGCAGTTCACGCATAGTTAACTAACTTAATTTTATTGCGACCCTTAAAACACAACAACAAAATACATATTCATAATTTTTCAGATAAAGTATCACGCCATTCAACCTAGTTTTCATAAATAATTTTGGGATAAACTAGTTTAAATAAAACAATGAACAAAAGCTTTGCATTGCATTAAAGTAGCACGACATTTCACATTCACGCTATTTTAAGGCGGTCCTGAATATAAGCTTTTGCCAAGAATTTATAAACTTGCCAGAGATTTCTATACAAAACATTATCTTACAACATATTAACGATGTTATTAAAATTACTAGCCAACAAAATAATGTATTATTATAGTTGGTATCTAGCTAATAATTCACCACTAATAGATTTTTTTTTGGCATTTCGCAAGTTTTAACAACCTTTTATCAAATTATTGAGTGGGTATAATGGAACCGCAGAGATAGGGTCTTGTCTATTTATTGACAGATTTTGTTTATTTCGTTTTATTTTATTTATTTATTTACAGTACAACTACTTTTAAAAACAGAACGAGACATATTTACAAAAAAAAGGATTACAAACAACTATACAGTGTAAACATACTAATATGATAACTAAATTTTATAAATAAAATTTACCATCTGGCTATAACTGTATAAAAATGTTAACTATTAACGCCGTAGTTGTAAGTCTTATTATAGCGGTATTGTGTAAATACCCACTGGGTCATAAAAATAGGTATAGTTTTAAGTCATTGGTTAGTTGGAAATCACTCGTCATTAATCTATTAATCTTAGTTATAAGTCACTAGCTACGAAACTTAGTTATAAGCCAAAAGTAATAAGTTATAAGTCCAAGTGATGAGGATTAAATTAAATGCAATTAAGTTGTTAAGCGTCCTTGAGGTGATTTTCTCACGAAAACGGCACTATACATCTTCATTATTTTCAACAAATATATAAATATATTTTTTAAGTTCTTTTGGTGATATTAAAAATATGATTTACTTCGGCATATTGGTTACCTAAGCTGTGTATGCGTTATAAAAGGGAGTTTATAAACGAATCGGTATTGACATTATTGCTATATAGTTTTTCTTCCTGCGACTCCATTATGAACATGAAATGAAATCGATTGCAATAATGCACGGCTGTCAAAAGGGAAATTAATAATTTTAAAAATAATAATGACATCTGATACCAATCTTCTGTCAGAGAGCTTTATTAATTTTAGATTTCTCATTCCACAGTTATCTGATTATATTCAGAATATAAATGAACCTTATAATATGATGATCAAATAGGCGAGTTATACTCAATTTGGCTCCGAACATTGGTCATTAGAAGTACACAAAAAATAAATATATAAGAAGTATATACATTACAAAAGTTTTTGGCAATTCTTATTATGAAACTGAGGATTTTCATTGCTTTGTTCGTAATTATAATTTTATGAGAGAAAAAACTTTATAATTACATGAGCCAAAAAACAAACTATAATCAAAGACTATCCCCAAATCATTTACTGAAAACAAGTAAGATCTTGTTTTTGGTTTTATAAAATCTAATAGTTTTACATTTACTTAAATTAAGTGGCAATTTATTGGTGATACACCAATACAGGAATTGCTGGGTACTTCAGGACGGGAATAAAAATCTGCGCGAATACAATGAGACGTGTTTTTGGTGCTTCAGATATCACAAATATTTGTTTTCTGCCTTATAGTTAAGATGCCGAAGGATCGTTAAAAATCCCTTTGACTGCAGAGCCATAAAGCGCCAATAATATTTCGAAACATAACCGAAGTTCCTTGGAGCGTTTCAGTGATAAAGATAACCTTTTCGTTCGAATGAACCCCGAAGCTTTTCATTCTACTCGGCGGTTTTACATGTGGTCATATTCTGCCCTGAGCGGGACCGGGGATGGGGAGTTGCCAATCCGCCTACCCAGGGGCGGCCCGCCCACGCCATACACTTACTACTTACCCACCCACTGGTCTAGGGGTAGGTAACAATGGAACGAGAAATCCATGTGTTAGCCGAGCTAATGAACATCAGAATAACACGTTAATCTAGGTTTAAGCGAGCTTCTGAAAAACTGCGGAAAATCTGTGGAACGCGTAAAAATAGTGTAACTGAAAATCTGTAGAAAGCGTAAAAATACAGCGTTTTGGTACTGTTATAGTTACTGAAAATATGAGGAACTGGTAAAACTAGTGAGTAGCAAATAAATCTGTAATGTGCAAATAAAATTTAAAGTGAGTTAAACAAAGTTCTCAATTATCTAAAACCAAGGTACTCAACACAAAGTTGCGGAGAAATTAAAATGATAAATCAATAATACAGTAATTTACATTTTTGATGTAATCAATAATATCAAACGGTAAAATGTAAAGATTACTTGGTTTGACAATACAATGAATAATACACAATAAATTGGGGATTTTTTTGAAAATAACTATACACCGTGTTCCCGTTCGTACCACGAAACTTTTTTTTGAAAAACTGTTAAATTTCTTATTTTCATACCTTTATAATTATTACTTTTTCGCTGACGTCCGGCTGTTCTATTTAAGATTTGAAATGTGAGGGAGGTCATTTTGTTATCCGAATTGGTGCAATACTCGTAAAGCAAAGCAACGATTACACTAGACAATTTTTATTACAATTTTTTTTGGTAATAATTATTTTGTTTACATAACTTTATTTACGTTACGTTACTTACTTCACGTTTGTAAAGTTTTTTTTCTTTCACCCCCAAACTTCCACGGTATGAGCGTGGAACACGGTATATAATAAATACAATATATGCTTTTGCCATCACCTACATAAGTATTATGCAAGCAAGTCACAAAGACGAATTAAGAAATAAGAGGAATTTTATGAACTTTGAATAAAAAATATACAAACTTTTAAAAAAATGTTTGTGTTTCCCTCCGTTACGTAGACCCAAAACCCACATTTTATACAGGGCCTTCTCACAAGGTCACGAGGAATAACGCTGAAAACGTCTCAAATATTTCATTTGACATTTTAACTAGGTACATAATATAAAAAGACTGAACACATAGAAACTTCTTAGTTGTTCACGGAATCACGCCATCCCTAGTGACCCAGGGGAAGGTTATATTAATTATATAATGACACTGTTATAATCAGAAAGCAGAACTAAGTTCATTAAAGCCAACTGTCCGCAATAAGGAGAAATTTAGACAAATTGAGTGCTATAGTTGAACTCACGAATATATCAAATAAATGCGAAATAATAAATACATAATGCATATATTGCTTGGCGATGAAACTAGTGTCTTCCTTGAGTCTTAAGGAAGACACTTGGTTTTTAGTTACCGCGGTAGTTACCAGCATACTTCTCAGCATCTGAATTTCTTTTATTCTTCCAGTTTGAAAACCCAAAACATGCGTACAAATTCATGTTTTAACTATTTTAAAATGAAGTTACACTTCACATAATTATATGAATGATAATATAATCCATCAGCTGTGCAGAGGAAATAGTGTTAAACCTTATTTTCCGACGCCAATACAAGTGCGCCCCACTGTTGAATTTGGCAGCAATCTCTGGTCTAGAGCCCCAGAATACCTCAAAAATCTTTTGACTCTGTGCAGAAACGGGAGTTCCGTTTATTAGATTCCCCTATCTTAACAAACGGATTGCAATCTTTGGAGCACAAGAGTCAGGTAGTTGTGCTGTCCTTGTTCTACCGGTATTTCAATGGAAGATGCTCCGAGGAACTAACGTAATTCATACCTTCGGCAGCGGTGCATAGTCAGAAAACACGCAAAACGCGCGCCCAACGGGTTGTACGGTTGACATTTGTTACATGAGAACCGGTCGCTTCTACGACTTGTTCTCGAGCTCGGCTGTGGAAAGATTTACCGGCCTCTGGGTTTAAGAGGGAGGAAACCCAAAGGCCTTTCCCACTCCTTCCCCTTCTCCAAAGATGACAGGCCCTGAGGGAAATTATTTTCCTCGGGGCCTCCTGTTTGGAATTAATGTAAAAAAAATCATAATCATGGAAATAAAGAAATAAACAGAGAAAGACAGGAGAGGAAAGTATGTATTTTGTCCCTTAGATGTTATTAAATTAATACAAATATTGGTTCTCATTAAAAGTTAAGGGTTTATTTTTTTTAAATAACATTTACTTCTTACTTCTAAGTTTCCGGTTGCCTACAAAAAACATATTTTACAGTTCAGTTTTCATCTATTTGAATTCCTGGTTTTGCCGGTTTAAAGTCACTTTAAAAATATAAGGTTGTATGATGAATGAACATTAATTATGATTTGCTCAATTGTCACATGTAATTCAAAGCATGATCAGGAAATAAGAACTGCTGGTTACATTATGTATTTCTGTAGATCGATCAATTCAAATATTCAGATTTTAGAATAGAGAACTTTTGTGAATGAACTGGAATACAAATGTCCAGATTTAAAATGCAGAGTGGCCATTTAAATAGATACATAAACATACCGGAAGAATTATAACAAAAGCCGTATAGAATAAAACAATAAATCACAGGGAAAAATAATGTTGGTGGCCTTTAACCGAGAAAAGGTTGAACAGAGGCCACGGGATAAAAACTAGAACAACCTTAAAAAGGTTCAAAATACTTGTGCACGAACCTGCTAAATAGATATTTTTGCGCAGAATTTTACTACTATATATATGGTAAAAATATAATGATTTTCGTCGTCGCGTTAATACATTCCTTTTTTACTAAAAGTTTAACATGAAACCTATAAATTCATCCGGTAAGGGCCTGAAATCCCATTTTTAACAGGAATACGAATATTTTTAATAAATTAGCAATAGTTTTCTCCGTGTGTGTGGACGCTCTTTGTGTGGAAAGGAAGGAGTGAACCTGGTTCTTGAAGAGACTAATGTTGTAAGAGGGAATTCAACAAATCCCACGATACATTTTGTAAAAATTGGAGTGACAAATGTTCAGCTTTGCATATGAAAACTCTCGATTTCCGATATGTTTTAACAAAACTACACATAACTTTTTTATTGTAAATTGACTATTTTAATCAAAAAGAGAATTATGACATACATTTATTATATATACTAGATACGATATACACAAAAGAATTCGGCAGCGAATTGGTCTAAAAATTGGACTGGGTTTCCGGGTGTTAAATTAGAATAATTATGCTACCAGGTCTGCGAGTAATCCATGCTAACAAACCTTTGAAAAATGGATTTGTATCTGAAGTTTTGAATAACGAAAAATGAGAATAACAAACTTTTTGATATTACGACAGCGACTCGTAGATAGCAATAGTTTACATCAGTAGATATAGTAGATAATATTTTTAAAATAAATGAAGTGGACTTTTGTAGCGATTTGCAGACGAGCGAGGGGACATATTATCCTTGTTATTACGACACCACTGCAAGATTCGATAAAGCGTGGTCTCAGAAGTAGGTATCAAGCTTGCAACTCGCTAGGGAACTTAGATTATGGAGAACGGAGACCGAGTCGCCTGAAGAGAGAGTAAATCCCTTTAGTAGCAGGAATAGCGACCACTTTTCAGTAACATTAGGGAGTGTGCGTGCGCAAATATCAAATCAGTGATACATAACGGATAGTCTGAATTCTCGACATATCAATTTTGAAAATGCCAATTAAAATAATTCTCTGTTAAAAATATTTTATAAAGATATACTTTATCCAATTTTGTCTGAATTCTCCAAACAAACACTTTCAATTGTGAAAAAGATGACACATAAATTCAAAGAAAATTCGAGTTGCTGTTGTTTTTTTTCAAGTATATTTTATTTAGCTATAAAATTTTACGTTTTACACTTAATGTATATCTGTTCTAAAACTACATTGAGACATAATCCACGAAAAACTGCAAGACTTTTATAGCTTCATTATTAACATTTACACGGAGTTCATTCAACATTTTAAAACCTTTATAATAATATTGTTTTTTGTTGCCGATAAATTTAAATTAGTTGTGGAGTTCATTGCACCGGAGTAAAAGACACACGACCGAAATTAGTGTTTTCAATTTGCAAAGTCACCGAGTCCAGTAACAGATAATCGTATAATCTTAGTTTCCGATATTGTAAAACGAGAACATCGCGTTGAAAAGTTTCTGTCCACAATTTATATCCTCGGCATGCTCCAGTTTTACGATTTATCGTTTGCGCCTAGCTTTTACCACTTCTCACCTACACCATTTCTCTTTTTCGGAAAACGATTCATAGGAAAAGAACAAGCATCTAAAGAGTCGGTGTGTCGTCCCAAAACGGCATTATGCTTCTATTGTTTCAAAAATATCGAGAACGCACAAAATCGACTGTGGGCGGTTCGGTAACCCTCTGAAGTACGTTTAATTAAGAATTCTTTTCAGATATTATTTTACTGAAGTGAGTGGGATTATAAAAAAAAACATTAAACAAATTGTTATGTACCCAACAAAACGTTATTACTCCACGTTTGTTTCTACCTTATTATGCAGGACTTTCGGTTGCGGTTCACATTGTCGGAAAATTTAAATAGACATTTAACGAGTGCAATTGCGATACTAAAATAAGTGATAAAAGAATTTGATAGCGACGGAAATATTTTTCCATCCGTTGCACTGCATCGGGTTTTAACATCGGGCAATAAAAGATCTTTCGTTTGAAGGTGGTTATTTTTTCATTGAGCACTAAAAACGCTGTTTCGCTTATAATATATTCGAATAAAATGCTTTCATATTACCTTACAGATACTTAAAACAGCAGGAGCAATAGCATCAAGCAAGGCTTTAGATATTACAATGGTTTTAGAGAAAAAATAAACATTCCATTCTTAATTTCTTTGCAACGAGTTCAGTTTAATTGTGTCATCCTTAAACAAGCGCCCAAATATATAATATTATAACTGGAGTATTTTTGTAAACAGAAAGACCACCGATACAGCTTTTGGACCGCAGAGGTAAAATGTTTAACTTAATTTAATGTCTGAACCTTTTATGCCAACAAATTCCCCGATAATCTTGAGTTTTCACAAAAGAGATTGCGAGCATTTTCTTGTAGGTGGTCTATTATCTAATCCAAAAGTGTGCATACCGAAATATTTGTAATAATTGAGTACATTGCCACGAGATTCTTTATATGAAGGGAAAAGATTGGAAAAGTATGCGGTGCCATCTTACGTAATGAATTCAGTTGATTGCGTGTTGACACGGTAAATATGGAGAACGTGTGTCTCTGTACCTGTATATGTGTGTGATGGGGGCTTATGAATATTACGACGAGTAGAAAAAACAGAATCGTTGTTGACAGTAAAGTGTCACCGTCCATGAATTACCAGGCGAGGCGAGAAGCCTCGCTCCGCAGCGTGTTCCTGCGGGCGTGACCCGCTCCTCCCCGTTCAACCACAGCCACACTTGTGTCGCCCTGGTACTGGTAAAGGCAGACGAGTAGAAGAGAAGAGAAACCAACTCACCTGAAACAACAAGAACACCATTGTTAGTAAAGCACAATTCAAATATTGTAATAACTACTCGCATTGACAAGACATGCGGCGCGGACAGCCCAGCGTGTTACCTTTTAAAATTATTGTTATTGATGGTAGACACACTAAAAACAGGTCTTCAAATTTTCATGCAAGGCTCCTCCTATAAGCGAGAGTTGAGTTTAACTAAGTATTACGTGGATTATTTCAAATAATAGGAAGAACGATCCAGATTATCTGTAATGTGCTTTACAACCAGTTCGCACAAGATGTAGACAAATAAAAATACTGATTAAATATATTTTCGAGAATTGTCTGGAAAATTATTTCTTTCAAGTGCATACTGCATTTAACTCAAACGTTCCCGGTTCATTTATAATATTATTCTTTACTGCTAATGACTAATGATTCTGAATTCAGGATTCAGATACGTACATTGTGGTTATTCTCAAAAGCGCCCACGTTTTGACACATTGTAAGCACGTAGGCAAGTCATAACGCTTATTGCTTTCGTGCGCATGTTAATCTTGGATAGATTACATACAAATAACGTATACACTTTGAACAATTTCTTCATAACGATAAAAGTGCTGGTATAAGCACATCTAACTATTTTAAATCGTTTACAAGATGCCGGTTTTATGAATTCATTGTTTTCTTTATATGGCTGACGTTACTGTACAGAATGATTTTAACTCCAATGACCATATTTCCATACAAACTTGCGCAGACATACCCTAAAAAAGAAATGGTATTATTCACATTGTTTTGTTTCCTCAGACTGAACACCTAAAGGACCTAACAAGGTCAACAGTCACGTACAAACACATTTTTTTGCATAAATAATGGAACGAAAACTTTTCGGAAAAAAATATTTAGAATAGTATTGCTTTCGTGCGACGGTACTAGGTACCTGAAAACTTAACACAAGGCAATACAATCTATTTTGAAATTAGATGAAACTGCACAGAAGCGGTGAATATAAATTATGCAGATGTTCTTTGAAAAACTTGTTGAAATTAACATGACTTCTTTACTTAGCGAATTATACTCACGCAAGCGAGAATAAGTTATTTCTTATTCATCGTCTAAATACATAATATATTATATCTAATAAATACAGAAAGATGTGTTTCAATAAAGAATATTCCTTCAAACACGTTGGTTAAATCAACTCTTGAGTAAATACTGAGACGTTCTGTTATATTTTAAAACGTTCGACGACTAGATATTTTATAATCTGGATCCCCGTTCCAATTAATGGAATTTTAAATCCATAAAGGATTCTAGCGAATAAGGACTATTTTAATAGATACGTATATACCCAACGATTTATAATTGTGTAATACTTAATGCAAATATACATAATACGATGATTACACGAGGAACAAATAGATAACGAGAACAATGCTTAGTCTACGCATGTGCTAGGCGAATCATTACGGCAAAGATTGCCAGCGAATAAAATAATTACAACTTTGACAGATACAAACTTATGTGCCAAACACGAGGCTACATCACTAACCAAATCGACATATTTTCATTAACTGCCCAATTATAATGCCAATTGAATAAATAAACCAAGCAACGGTCCATTTAAAATTTAAATTATAAAAAAGTTCACCTGTTGATAAGTAGGTATCACACACTCGAGAAGCATTGTTCGTGCAAACAAGAAAGTTGCTACCGAGTTGTTTGTTGCTTGCTGTCAAACCAATCTAATATTTTGTACGTGTCTGTCAGTAAGTCTTAAGGTACTAACGTTCTGTAAAAACCCAAGTTCAGGGTTCTTATGGTATTCAGACGAAATTTTAACGGTTGTAATCTGCTCAGATCGTTTTTATGACGTGACTCATCGATATTCAGCCACTTTAAATATAACTACATAAACGTTTACATTCAATACAATGTGTTATGTATATCAAAACGTTTTATCAACGAATGTCCAGATCGTTTAGTGTTTTTTTTATTTATTTGAAGTCTCGAATTTTCAAAATAAAATATTCATCATTCAGAAAATAGTTATGACGATGATTCAAGAAAAAAAAAAGAAAAGCGATAACAACAGTTTCTTCCGCATGTGGGTTTTTCTTTCTGATATCCCGTTGGAATCCTTTATTTATCAGGTATGGTATGTAGAAGAAAAACTAATTTTCGCGATAATCGACAATGCACTACGAAAATAAATTCCGTAAGTATAACAGCCGGGGCTTCTGAATTCCTAGATCAACTTAGCATTAGAAATACATAAATTAAGATGTTGACTTCAGAAAAATTGTTAGAAAATTAACATTGAAAGTACATAAGCAACAATAAAGAAGTGTCGAGATAGGCTGCATGAAACGTGCTGTATAAAACGCACAACAATTAAATGAATTACCTAGAAGTCACTATGGAGGCGAACGAGGAAATCATTATTAGCGAACCGCGACGGGAAAACGGTTAGATAAGTGCTCAACTAGGCAACTCAACATTTTATACTAAAAAACACACACGACAATAATATTATCACGGTAAAAAAATGGGATAATTGTTTAGTGGAAAGGTAATGAAGCTTCGAGACATTCAGTGGTACATGGCTTTATGGGTTCCATAATAACTCAACACACCTTTAAACAGTGGTATAAAGTAATGAAAAATACTAACCTATAAACCTAACGTTTCTGTATCATCACTTTTAATGACTTTATGTCACTTTTTAAAGGTGTGTCATGTTGAGATGTCCGGTTACCGGCTTTATGTCTTCAGGACACCAAAATTAAAACAGATTTTTTATAAGTAGTAAGTATTATGGTATATGGAAAATATAGGCACTTGCCTTAGCTCAGGTAACGGACTTCCTAAAAACAAGTATTGACCTAGATCTGACAAAAGCCTTTGACACAATATACTTACTACCAAGAACTGTTCACAAACTAATAAATATCGGAATCACGGGAACAGAACTTTAATTGATTGAAAGCTATGTGGGAAATCGCAGCCAAAAATAATATGTATAATAATAATAGTTGGGTAATTTGTATAGCGCCGTTTTCGTGAAAAATAAAAAAAAACAATCGTAGTATCACGGAACAAGTATCTTACAGAGAACCTCAAGGCAGCGCGCTTGGTCCAATCCTATTACTTATATCAGTTTGAAATCCTAGTATCAATTATTGCATTTAAATTTATAAATATTTATTACAACATTGAATAAATAGGTATACTGCACGTGAGCAAAAACGTTTTCTTTTAGATTACTTTGCTTGCACTTCAAATAGATAATGCACTTCGATATAATAAAATTCCAGTGATTTTGTGCTACTGGTTTGCTATTTTTGCTTCCTTTGAGATGTTGTCATGATAATCACCATCCTTGTTTGTTATAAATTATAAACAATGAGCAATCTAAAACGTAACCTAATCTAAAAATCAATTACTAAAAATGATTAGCTTATTCAATGAGATATGTCATTTAAAGTGGATACCAACAAGCCGTCGACAATACATTTGAATATATCTGCCAAATTGTAAACTTTCAGAATTATACATAGTTTTGATAAAATGTTAAAAATATTATCGATATGCGAACTGACTTCATATTCTACATTTTTATGGATCTTTTATAATTCAAATCATAACAGACCCATAATATTATTTATTATTTTAATTTGATTGACGTTTTTGTACATTTCATGCCGCAGTAGGGCAAGCGATGGCGTGAATCTGATATACCATGCCCGTCGATGGATTTTTGAATTTTTAAATCGAAACAGGTGGTAACCAAGTTAATACATTATATACATTATAATCTCAAGTTCAAACATGTATTCAACAATACAAAAATATATAATTCACAAACTGTATTATATTTTTTTGAAAACGGTCTGAAACCTCGGAAGATATACAATGTGTACTTCTAAGTTCCACATAATAATTGACAATTCCAATAATTGACACATCTTAATACTCGTGTAGTCCTACATTAACGACGTAATTCATTTTAGTGTGGGATGGTCAAACCTCGATGCCTTGCGGTTTTGCGATAAATAAACTTTATAACATTTACTCGTAAACTCCCTTCCGCTGAGAATATTCTTCTGACCTACTTTACGGTGAGCAATTAATCACCTACTTAAAAATAATTAATTTAAAACATGATTACTCGTATCTACAAAGTACGGTATGAATATTCATCACAAATGATAATGTTAAGTGAACATACCTCAGGGAATGAAGAAATTGAAAAAAAGGTATTTACTTACGTATGACAACATTACTTGTTTGTAAAATTAGTACCAGCAACCAAAATGATATTGGCCGAGTAATAATAATAATCAACAGAACGACTCGACTGCTTAACGATTCTGCATTTACCATCGACATTTTCAACGTTACTTACAGACAGTTCAGCAAATATCTTTTGACGTATGTCACAAAATAGCATAACTGCCCCCGTGAACTTTTATACTTACATGAACCTCAAATTTGTAATATTCCCCGTAATATATTGGAATATAACCGTTTTATGGAGAATATGAATAAATAAATAAAATGTTTTAAAGCAAATGGGAAAACTAACACAAACATCAAAAGGTGAGTTACAGATTTATATAACTAGATTCGGCGAAGATGTGAACTTTGAGCAGATATGTCACTATGAAAAAGATCATAGCACTTTATTGGAAAGCGATCTATTCATTACACTCAATAGATAAATAATAGAAGTATGATCTTTACCGATTCGGAAGAAAACTGATGTCACCAATTTACATAAGACATATCGATTTCTAGACCCTAAATAGGGCAATGACATTGATTTTCTGCTCGAGAAATAATTTCAACATTCAATCAAGTTCATCAGAAGTAAGGAAAAATTGAGCTTACTTTGGGCACTCGGATTTGCCCACAATAAAATGTGTTCAACTATTCAGTGGGCTGAATATCCATTTACAAATAATATAAGGGTTGGATTTCTCCGTGAAATTCTATCCAAGGTCATCTAAGAAATGCCTAGCAGTCGAGAAAACCGATATTCCTTGTAGATTTTCATAACCCATTTATAACGTCACACATTTACGATATAATATTGACAGTGTGACAGGGCATAACCTTGAACGCCGTGACCTACGTAAAACCTTTACAATATTGTTATAAACTCGTGGGAATAGATTATTATTGAAGTTGTTTGTCTTTGGCGGATATCTTCCGGGTTATTGCTTCATTTCACGTCCGATGGGGAGGAACCGAGGAACTCTTACAACTGTTGGGTATTTCGGATCCGGAAATCCTTTGCGGTCGGATCAATTCATTATACGCTTTGCCGCGCACCCTCGGAGTATCATAGGGAGGCAGCACATGACACGTGGGCCCCCCTTATCCCAACTAAGATTTCATCTTTCTACAACATACATATTAATTATTTCAAGTTGTCTTTAAAAAAGAGGATATTTCAATGCTCCATAGCTCACTAGAAAAAAAGCTGTGAGTTCGTGATGCAAGGGCTCCGGGCGCCGACTTGCCAAGGCACCAACATGGAAGGAAAAAAAACATTGCTAATTTATTGATAATCTCTTTTCAAATTAAAGGTAATCCGGTTAAAAATGGGATAGCAGGCCTTAACTTAATTAATTAACACGTTTCCTGAAATTTTTTTGGTGAAATATGATTATTAAAACACGACATGGGAAAGCGTGTTCATGAAAATCCTGATATTTTGGAATTTAGTCATAACGTATTATCAAGACACAAAGCACGAGCATGAACACGTGTTCCGATATATTAGGAATTTTTAGCGGATTACCAAGAATTTGAAAAGGTTTTTAATACATTAGCAATACTCATTTTTCTCCATAAATATTCAACTCAACAAGGGTACTCAATTATTGACGATGGATTTATGACAAAATTGATGTCAAATCAACTTTTACGAATTTGTTTCTTTTATTATATAATTCTTGGGAAATCATTTTTAACGGAAAATATGTATGACCGAATACTGAAAAGTCATTGGTAAAATTCGCAGTAAGATGTTCACTGTAGTCTATTCACTCTACACAAATAGGCAAAAACGCCTGTCTACAGATATATTAGTAGATCGCGAAACAAAAATCATTAATGCCAATTCTCATTAAAACCGTAATAAAAAAATAAATATTTTAAATACGCGATAATAATGCGCAAAGAGCAATATCAAGCTGTGATGTGAAAAACTCTCTGGATAACCATTTAAAAATAGAATATTAAAACGTTTATTCCACACAAAAAGTGTTTCCATACAAAAACATTAAAAGTTTTTTCCATAAAAAAATTGTAAAAAGAATATTATTTCAAATAATAAAAAAATGGGACATACTGTTGGTAAATATTAAATATATGTGGCTATAAAAGCAGTGATTAACATTTAATCTCGGCGCAGCACGTTCTTGATGACGCGATTTCAGCCGAGTTATTCGTGTGTCATATAATCCCGAGCCGAAAATCACAATTAAATTTCACTAGCGCATTTAACGTCGGCCATAAGCAGTAGTGTTTCAGAAATGAATTAATTCTAAATTCGAAAATAAAATCTCGGCCGCATTCGAGCAGAAACATAATAGATACAACAGTTTCCTCTTGGCAATCTCGACCGATTAAGTCTCCCAGTATGAGGGGAGGTTAATTTACTATCGGTGATGGACTTACTTGTGTTAGCTAAAGGAAAACTGGATATGAACGCTGAAAAAATGAATGTATAATACAATATAAATATATATAGGAAGTTGAACGATGAGAAAGATTAAAAAGAATAGTTATACCAATTTCCCATTTTCAAATCATTAATAAATCATACATTATCAACGTATTGGGAAATTAAGCGAGAAAAGTTTATCATGGCAAACGGGATTTTAATTGCGGGACCTTCCGCAAACCAACCTCAATCAACCTTCAAACCTTTAAATCCGCCGTGGAAAGCCAAAACTTATATTCATTTATTGAAACAATATTAATTATTGAAACAAATATTGATTATTGAAACAATATTAATTATTGAAATAATATTAATATCATTGAAACAATGTTAATTATTGAAACAATGTTAATTATTGAAGCAATATTCATTATTAAAACAATGTTCATTATTGAAACAATATTAATTTTTGATAATTAATAATAACTATTTAAACAATATTAATTATGAAAACAGTATTAATATTACTAAAACAATATTAATTATTGGAGCAATATTAATTATTGGAACAGTATTCATTGTTGAAAATAAACAATAGGTACTAAGTATTGAAACAATATTAATATATTATTATTCTTTGAAACAATATGTATATATGAGGAGAGTGACAGATACTCTCAGTAACGCCCAGGTGAAAAACCACAATGTAGAATCGAAAAGTTGGCGTTGCTTGAAATTTCTTTAGCAGTATATGGAGACCAGATCTACATTGCCAGGTATTCCCTAACCTTCATGAGTCAGTAATGCGAAATAAAATACAAATAGGTTGCAATGATGTTGTACCGTCTAGACACATTTCGCACGCTAGCCTAAATAAACGTCGTACGCTTAAAATCAATGAGCGCGGATTTGATTGCCACAATGGATGTCACAAAATATAGTATAATTTATTGCATAAAGCGCAAGAGAAGTATGATTCAAAACGAAAATATGCACAAAAATAATTTTAGTTTTATGAACAGGAACAACGATTTCGCTAAACTGCAAATCTTAAATCTTCAAAATCACCACAAAACTTTTATTTACCTTTTTTTCAACATTAACTCCACACAGGACGCCTTGAGGAATATAATTTCCCACATGGCCTATGTCATCTCTGAGGATGCTGTGTGGAGTGTCTTTTTGAGGAGAGGAAGGAGTGAACATGGGTCTTGAAAAGACCGGGAGAGTTGTAAGAGGGAGGAAACACAGAGGCGGGAAAGTCGTCGAAACGACCCGTTCTCATGTGACAAATGTCAATGAGTACACATATGTTCGGCGCGCGTTTGGCGTGTTTCCCGATTATGCACCGGTGCCGAAGGGATCAATGACGCTAGTTCCTCAGAGCATCTTCCATTATAATACCGGGAAAACAAGGACAGCATACCTACCTGACGTCTGTGCTCGAAAGCTTGCAACCCGTTTGTTAAGAGGATCGGTCACGCGGCCCTTTTCATACAAAAATTAAATTTGGATTTGAGGCCAAAATACATTACACCAATATGAAAAATTATGTTTTTAATTAAAATGTCTAGTACGGACATGTGCTACTTTATTTAGTTGTGTTTAAAATTTTAAAATATAGGCCATTAGAGAATCCAATATTAAATGATGTATGAGACAACTTTGAGTTCATGATAATGAATTATTTAAAAAAATAATATGATGAAATATATGTATAACAAAAAAATAACATGGTTTAAAAAAGCTTCGTGATGGGCGAAAACTTAAATTCCAAAAGACCGATTTAAGTTGGAACACAAATTTGTCGTATATAAATTAAAATTTCCACCCAAAAAAATTCCTTGTCACAGTATACCATTTTTTAAATTTTATTTTATATTATATTTGAACGGAGATTATTTTTGAATAATTATAGTCAAATCACAAAAAAAATATTAAAATCACTTCGCTTCGAAAATCACGTAAAATTTTATTAAAAAAATAATTTTTCCGTTTAGGTGGGTATTTTGGCCTCAAATCAAAATTTATGTTTTGTGTGAAAAAGGCCGCGCAGCCGTTTCCCTTAAGTTACGTGCTCAAATAATTCAATTTATTGAATTTTAAAACAATACGTTAGTAACTGGTTTTCATAATATTTATTTTAAAACATGTTCAGATCATATTTTTTTGCTTTTTGGATGTTTTTCGCTCTTTTACATATTTTTCATTATATACCTTATGTACATATGGTAGTTTTATTTTGACATACCTATCATAAACAGACTCTGACTAGATAAAATACGTGAAACAAATTAAACCTACATAAAAGATTATACGAATACTCACGTGCTGTATACTAGCATAAATGAATATTTGTCTAACTCCCAGAAAGTAAAGCGTGTTATCTATTGAGAAAGTTTCACGGTGTGGCTTTGTTTTTATACATATCTACAGTTTTATTTCGAGATCGATGAAATTTTTGCACACTTTACTTTAAAAAAAGAGAAGGGTCACTTGTTTACACGAAATTTTCTAAAAATCACCTCCTTCGCTTTTCCATCCCTTACGGCACAATTTTAATTTTTCTGAAATTTGCACACTTCACGCCCTAAATAAGAAGAAAATTATTGACTAAATCTGATTTCGAAAAATTCTGTGTAAAGACCGGGAAACTCCGGGAACTTATTTGTAAAAAAATTTATTAGTAAAAAATCATTTAATGCATAACGTAGAGAGAATTTTTTGGTGGAAATCCCGTGGGAAGATTCTCAAAAGTTTTTCAAGTAATTTGATAAAATTGCTACCCAGGTTAAATAGAGGCATTAATGTTGTTAACTCTAGATTAGATTTTTATCAAAATAACCAGGATAATATAAAATGAATCTACCTACACAATGTTACACACACCTACAAAATCGCCGAAAAAAAATAATGAATGTAATTTTTTTTTAATATTCGGCAGATCCTAAAGAGAATGCTACTATATAATCTGTCTACAAATACCAGGGCGAAGAAAAACTTTTGAATGGCTGTCGATGTTCGAAGTAAATGACTTGAGGAAGGATGCAATAAATATATTACGGCTATGCGAAGATAAAAATACGCTCATTTATGAATAAAAAAATATAGCAATTTATTTTTACGATATTTTACAATTTGACTAGAGATGGATAAGCTACATAATTAATAACGTTATCAGAATTAATTATAAATGTTTATTGAATAAGTACCGCTTGATAACAAACCACAAACAAATACAATGTCCGTGTGAAAACAATCGTTCAACATTAAAAAAATTATCTTGATTTTATTGACTCCTTCAGACAAAAGAGTATTCGGTCGTTGCACTTGGCACTTTAAAACGGCAAAATTGGCACCAATTTATTAATCAAACAGGCGTTTTTGGGGTCAAGTTCAAATGGTGCTTGTATATTATATGTCAACCCACAACCAATGTTACTTAGAGGATTGTGTTGTTGTAAAGCAGTACTAGTAGAGTGGATGTTATTCGGTAAAATATATTTCACGTTGATAAACAGAGATAGCATAGCAATTATTATTATTTCTGTAAACATCTTTTGCACGGGATTTTTTAGAAATGACACGACTAAAATGTGTATCATTTCAATTCTCGTTTCGTTTTTATACCACACAAAAGTTCTAATAATTGCAAAAGTCAACTGCTTATTATTTGCAACCAGGAGCGGTTGTTAAAGCTTTAAATACATCCATTTGAATTTCAATTTCGTTTTCGGTAATGAATGAATGCAAATCTTAGAAGCGGAAATTAACCTACTTCCCGACATCCGATCGAGATGAAACTCTGCAGATAGACTCGTTGTCGATGACAATGCATTCTATCAGTATGATGAAATGAATGTCGGTCTTACCCAATCGGGATTTGGCTCAGTTGTTAGCGTGGTTGACTCCAGTCCCTGAGTAGCAATCCTCAGTCAAACCATTTTTTTAAATTGATGTATTTTGGTAAACAGAAAATTGTTTTTTACGGTAATTTTTTTTTAATATGTTCATTTATCGTGCCAACATTATAAAGAAACTACTTTTTTCATAAATATGTTAGGTATCTTTTTTCATGGAGAACCGAACCAACAACTAACAACTTGTTATAAACACAATTTTTACTTAAAATGATTTTGCTATCATCGTCTTCTCGAAAAAGCGCTAAACTCGAAGGTCTTCAAGGTTATTGGAAAGTCGTGAGGCGAAAGGACTATCTCATATATAATGGCCTCCGTGGTCGAGGGGTGATGGCTATCGACTAGGTTCAAATCCCGGCGTGGGCAGGTAAATTTTATTTTATTAGTCCGCGTTCGTTAATTCTTAATTAATTCACAAAAAAACAAAAAGCAGAATACTTGCGGCACGTTTCAGAGTGGAGGCTACTCTCAAGATTGCCCTGGATCCATTCGGAAGTGAAACGTTATTTGAAATGGTTTTAGCCATATTTAGTGAACCTATATGTATGGCTTTATATATATATATATCTGCCTTTTCCCCACCTCCCTCTCCTCTTCACTACCTACAAAACCCCCTAATTGGGTATGCCATCGTCTCACTGGTTACAGATTGTTGGGAGCAGTTGGGACTCTTATGCGATATTAAAAAATCATAATAGACAAATCTATCCACAAGTCTAGTTTGGCTTGAAACAAAACACGAAAGCGACACATGCACGTAACAAGCAGGTCAGCATTTTCTTAATCATCACCTTTCAGTGCCTTAGTTAGTTAGGTGAGGTTAGGTTAGGTTAGTACCTTCCAGGAAAAATTGTATTTATATCGTACCAAGAAAATGAAACTCGAAAAAATATATTGTGTACACGATAGTAAAAATGATATCACGTGGGTTGAAGGTTTTTTGGGATATTCTTATTTCATCAAATTTCAAAGGTAATTTTCAAGTTCTGTGTAATTTCTATTCAAATTTTGTTCTTATTTTACTACGGCCGAATTGCTTCACAACACTGAAATAAAAACAGAACTTGATTAGAAGTTATTTAGAACTTGAAAATTAGCATTGAATTGTTCAAATTCTGTGAAACAACCCGTTCTCAGTGTATTTTTTAAAGTAATTCACATAATTTATGATGCAATAAATTGTTATTACCCCCTCGTTCAAAATCTGGTTTTGGGTGTTGTAACTATTTGTTTTATATATAAAAATATTTTGATAAATGGGAATATATTCAAGGCAAATAAAGGCCCTCGGAAAATTGTCATTTAAATTTAGATTTAGAATAAAATAAAAAAAATATACATATATTGCATGTATATTCATAAGGCGGTGATAATATAATTACCTACATAACTATATATATATAATCAAAGACGATGAAAGGCTTCATACACTACTGAAATAGTATAGGTTACGCGAACAATAGTCAGAATCGTTCCCAGAGGAAATTAATTTTATATTGCCTTCGAGAATAATAATTTTGAATGACTCAGTTCCATATTACATAAAGTTTCCATATCTACGATATTAAGCTTATAAAACAAACATGAACCAGATCGAAAGGGGTAGTTATTGCAATAAAAGGTTTTATATACAATGACAGAGTACGGTAAAGCAGGTAGTAAATCCCCATGGCTGAATAAATATGTTTATTTGATGTGTTGTGGAGTGGCCGAAACTATTTACATTTATAATAATTAAAATAAAATAACTTTGTTTGAATACCACTTTATTGTATATATTTATAACCAACCGGTTTCAGTTCAACCCGAACCTTCATCAGGGCTAATAAAAACTATTTACATTTTGTCAGCTTCTAAATAATTACTAACATTTCGACAACCAATAGGTTTAAATTATTTTTTCCATTTAGATGTCATTTTTTTTAAATTAATTCAATCTGGATGATGTCAATTGCCAATAACCAACTGATATATCTACGAGTATGTAGGGGGGGGAACAATCACATTGCTTACTTTTCAGGGGACAGTTTTCAGTGTCTAATGAAAAAAATATAAAGGCACACAAATTTAAAAACAAAATATATATACATACATTTTTATTATTTAAGCATCGTTTTTCAGTATAAATATATTTTAAATTATATTGAACAGTTCAAGAGAGACTTATGTGAAAATCTATGACTTGTGTTCGGATGCAACATTTTGTAGCTTATCTTATTGTTCCCCCCGTACATAGATATATTCACAGGCATATCTTTTAGTATAAGTACCTACACGAAATAACAGTTGATCAAAATATATTGTGAGTATAAGTGTATTTGGTGTGTTATTATCAGCTAGGAAGACAAATGTAAATAAAAAAGATTGAATAGCAATATTAGTTTCTCAAAAATACCTATCATAACATGTCAACTATTTACCCTTAGGTTTGATAGAAATATTAGTTTCCCACACATACCTACCATAACATGTCAACAATTTACCCTAGCATTTAATAGAAATATTAGTTTCCCACACATACCTACGATAATATGTTAACTATTTACATTCGGAAACTCGTACTTCAAGCGGAAAACTGTTGAACCCAAAAATACTTTTTTTTTCTATCTGAGCATTTCGTTTTCCCTATTTTCTTCATTTTAACATCGGACTCGATTTACTCATAAACGAAAGCTCGAATCAAAGAATGTTATACCACAAAATCGATTCTAATTTTAATGTAGATTCACCAGTTTCTGATTGTACTACGAGTTTCCAGATGCTGTGGATAATTCGCATAGCATTTTCTGCCCGAAATTTCAAGGCAACTATATTCACAGTTGGTAACGTCATTTCCATTAAGAGCTATGAAACTTCAAACTACGAGGCTATGAAACTAATTTTGATAAGAAAAACTGTGACAACTCCGTAAACTATTCCACATTTATTACATCTTAATTATAATCTGCAATAAATGTACTTCGATCACGAACAATAAATTGTCCGATAAAATTAGTCATTTCAATGTTTTATTAATATTAGGTTACAAGTATCGGGTCATCACACAACCATACACGGAATAAACATTAAGAGATGACCAGCGATCCATCATCAGGCCCGCCCATCTCCCAGAGATCTCGAGTGGTACCAAATAATGATGTCATGTGTACCAGTTACCAGCTGCGAGAGGACCTGGTGAAGTCACATCACTTATTCACTGTCAACCGGGTCGCGTAACTAATAATCTGCCAAAATAATACCTGCTATTAAGTTTTAATGACTTCAATCAACCGTCACTCGAGTGACAGAGTTGATTTCTAATATAACTTGAGTGATATATTTGCTTAGCACGTAACATAATATTAGTCATGCTTAAGTGAGGAAAAAACGATAATGAAAGTATGAAGTGTATTTTTTTTCTATTGACGTAAGCAGAAGTGATTTCTTAGAAACATAAGGATATTTTCAGTGTGTGGCAAAGAAATATACGAAGGTACTTACATTTTATGTTGGGATTACCTAGGTTATAGGAAAGATATACTATCCATTTATGTTCAATTTATCCGTTGCTGAATAAAATTGTTATTAACCAGTGATAATAGAATCGTCTTAAAGCCATGGGATCCAGATGGATCGACACAGCAAAACTTATTGAGGGCCCTTCTTCCACAGGAATACGCAAGTATCCGATACTCGATGATTCAAGTATTATGGCGACACAGACACGCGTTGCCGACGGCGACGCAAGCCTCCCGCGGCCAGCCGGGAGAGATCGTAGAGATCCCTAGTCTGGGGACTTAAAAACTTGTGTAAGTCATTTTGTAACATTGTTTGTGCTTTAGACAATGCTAGGAACAAAACAATCAACAAAGTATGACAGAATATAAAAATGACAGCTTTTGGTTGTGAGGGTTGTGTAGTTTTGACTTTTTTGATCCCTAGTCTGGGGACTTAAAAACTTGTGTAAGTCATTTTGTAACATTGTTTGTGCTTTAGACAATGCTAGGAACAAAACAATCAACAAAGTATGACAGAATATAAAAATGACAGCTTTTGGTTGTGAGGGTTGTGTAGTTTTGACTTTTCTAGGATTTAACAATGATCGGTAGAATCGCAGGTCTCTTGACATCTGCATCGACGTGCACGAACTGTTTGCGACGTGATTACACAAAATGAGCTAGTAGGTATCGGATACTTGCGTACCCCTTGAAGAAGGACCTTAAAATACTAGTAAAGAGCAGAAAATACGTTTACTAAAGCAGCGCAGACCTACTCTCGACTGGTGAGGCTCTGGCGTTCAGAAATTTGCACATCATTTTCTGTCCAGAGGTTTTAGGTTAGTGAAACTTTATAAGCTGGCAATAGTATTTCCATCATGAGGTATAAAGATTTGAAAAATCAAAAAAAACTTTAAAAAATTATTTCGAAAAAAGAGTGTTGACATTTTAACGAAGTCGGTTGTTACTAGTAACGCACTAAAATCATTTATTATTTAATAGTATTTTAGGATTTCAAAATGTTAAGTTATCAGTATTTACGGCTTTTGAAAAGTTAATTATCGTTTTACATGTATGCACATATGTAAAGGTAGCTAAACTCGAAATACAGATACAATAATAAAACAATAGTTAATTTTATCCGAAAGACGAAGAACATTACAAATTTTATGATGCGATAAACGTTGATCATATAAACCAGCCGATATAAAACTAGTAGATTTAAGCGAGAGATTTAATAAATTTATCTCTCTGAATAAATTCAGCCTTTTGCCCCTTCAACACAAGGACGGGATATCCGTTAAAGGTAAACTTCTCAAGCTCTGTGTCTGTATTCTGTATACATACAGAACATCACACTACTGGCTCGGAATAGAGCTTGACAGGCAAGCCGAGGGAGCTTTATTATAGCTCTACGGTGCTATGGTTCTACGGGCTACGAACGGTGTTAACTTCGTACAATACTATGTCTCTTATACAAAGTCAATAGGAAGCTAAATTTAGCAACTGAATATGCTTATTATTTTTTTAATGATAAAATAATGTTTATAAGACTAGGTTTTTTATGCATGGCACAAAATAGAAAAATAATAATATTGAAAAGTCAAAATATTTCACCGACAAATGTAGATATAATATGTTTCGACGCCATCTAGTGGTAAATTCAGCACTAATAAAGCCTTTATACAAAAATCAAGTTGGTTGTTGATAGGTGAAAAAATATAAAAATCAATAATTGTTGATCGAAATACTAGCATATATTGAATTATTTGGCGTGTTGGGAATAAGCCGACGTGGCTTAGTGGTTCAGAACACCTGACCGGCAATCAGGGGGTGCAGGTTCAATTCTCGTCGGCGGCATTTATTTTTACTTTTTTTCAATTTGTACGGATATTTCAGGTGAGTAATTATTGATTATAATAATTTGAATATGCTTATTAAGAAAATGAGTTAGTTCTTAATTTCAGTTCAGTTTCAGTGCCGGCAACCTGGGCGTTTATTTAAGGTTGGTTCTGTACAGATGTTTTTTTTTTCATTACCCTCCTCACTAGACAAAGTCTGTTCTGAGGCTGGTAATTAACAATTTGTCACTCATATTTAATTTGTATTGCTAAATTACGTAAAAATTGTGTTTGTTTTTTTTTTATAATAAAAGCAGGTGTATAATTTTACTGACGTTCAACCATTACTTTATTTAAAAAAATATATATTTTAGAAATATTTGTAAAAATATATTTTACAATAATTGTATTTTCTTATTTATCACAAAACTTAATATTCAGTTTGATTGTAAGAAATCGTTCATTTTTGCATATTGTTAATTGCATTTCTAATACTTCACGTTGAATTTTTTTTTGATTAGGCAATTCACCATAAAAAGAGTGCTTTGTGCCGTTAAAATTTAGCTTGATACGTATTGGAGTGTGATATTAAAATGAGTTTTTGTTCTAGCAACTAAAATTTAGCTTGATGCGTTTTGTATGTAGTATGATATTAAAATTAGGTTTTATTTCAAAATATTTTTTTAATTAGAGAAAAATAAGTGTAAAGGAACCTACCTCGAAATGCCTAGGATTCCTTTGTGTTTGAATTATGATTTTTTTATTTTATTTTTTACGCATTTCAAATGTCATTGATTTGTTGTCTTGGTTATACATTAAACAGCATTATTGTTTCCTCGCTATGTGGCTGACATTTGAGTGATTGAAATATTTAATTTGTTTAATATAAAAAGATAGATAAATAAACTTTAAATGTCGTTTCTTTGTATTTCAGAGCAGCACATGGTTTAAATCTCTTCAAATTATTGTTAATAAACGGTTAAAAACGGGACTGTAGGCAGTTCCCTGATAAACATTTAGTAAATTCCCAATATATCGCAACAAGTGTTTATGCACCTGCTTTTGCCTAATAACGAAATGCGGAAATATTAGGATTTTTACGAACATGTTTTCAGACATCGTGATAAAACATTCATTCGTTAAGGGATTGCTTTCCCGTTTTTAACCGGATTACGAATAATTTAAAAAGATTCTTAATAAATTAGCAATATTCAATATATGGGTAGGTAGAGGTGTGAGGCTGAAGGTAGTAGGGAGGGGAAGGAGATGGGGAAGAGGAAAGTGGGGAAGTCTGGTGATTCAGATCTGGTCACCAAACAAGGCAAGCAGAGTTTCAATTCTGAATGGTGGTCTTACATCAGGGCGTTACTAAGAGTATGTTCCACTCTGGAATGTGCCGCAAATTTCTTTATATATATATTTAAAAATCAGCCTGCGTATGTTTGCGAATAAGCAAAACTAGTCAAACTCGAAAATTAGTCGACCGATATCGCTGAAAATATCAAAGTTGGTTCATATTAGTGCTAGGAGTGTTTAGAGAGTTGGTTTGAGTGGTAGAAGAAGTCGAGAACGCCCGGGGAATACATAACGTAATATCTCTGCACCGGAACGAGAGTTAAAGTCGATGTAAGTCGATTAAAGTAATGTAGTTTCTTAAAAGTAACATTTTGGTATACAGTAGTGAATGGTAGAAAAAGTCGCCCGAGAACTACATTAGCAATAGCGAAGCATTGCGGGGTCACTAGTACTATTTATTATTATAAAAGAACAAATTGTAACACAAATCAATAAAATTCCTTTCGCACATAAGGGTCAGTTTTTGGCAAAAAAACTGCAATAAAACACTATCTTGTTGTATGCTTTTGGTTGAGAGTTTTGGATTCAAGTGACATGAAGAGTTTGTAATTGTACAAAATAATATAATTTAATGTATAAAACCATTTTTTTAAGAAGGGCCTGCGGACGTTAGTTGTATGCATGGGGAGGTATTTAAATATTTCTAAAGAATCGTTCAACTAAA
Source organism: Hesperophylax magnus (assembly GCA_026573805.1). Classification (NCBI taxonomy): domain Eukaryota; kingdom Metazoa; phylum Arthropoda; class Insecta; order Trichoptera; family Limnephilidae; genus Hesperophylax; species Hesperophylax magnus. The sequence goes on from JAIUSX010000035.1 coordinate 544,435, forward strand.
ATAATTATACTTTGTTTTCAAATAATTCTGGCTTTTACCCTTCAAGGGCGTTTGTTCTAGGCTATCATTTGTAATTCTGGATAAAAGGAATGTGGATATATATATTAATGTTATATAAATGGGAAAATTTCAAAATTATATGGAAGATTGGATTCGTGTGCACATTTAGAAGAGAAGAGATGTTGAATGGAGGGGAAAAGGCTTGATAGAAGAGAGGATATTTGTTTAGAGAGGGCCAAACAAAAAAAATTGTGAACTCAAGTTCCCACTTCTAGATCACAGAAAGTACAGTGTGGGGAGTCAAGCATGAATTTTATAAAGGTGAGAAGGAACGGAACAGTGTCCAATTTTCATTCGAATAAGTGTAGATTTTTTTTTAAATTGAGGAATCGTTGAAACCACGGATTTGATGGGATAGTCTTTTGTATTGAGGCATAGCAGGCTTCTTTGGATTTACTAGCAATGTGCCAATACTCTGCCCAAACATTGCGGGATCTAGTTTTGATGATGGAAAAAAATGTTAGATAGGGGAATGTGGTTTACGAGGGTAAGAACAGGGTAGGATGCTCCGTATATTATACCGTTACCCACGATGACAACATGTCCAGGAATCCTAATCAGAGTTACGGTTTTTCCAGAGCTTTCAATGGAGGCTATCATCACTCGAATAAGGCATGCAAAGTGGTCATCAGGATGAATAAAAGGACTAGATTAAGTATTTGGAGGGAACTGAGAGAGGCAGAGAGAAAAAGGGAATGTTGAATTTTTTTTTTAGAAATTCAATTATTGCTATTCACTCGGCAGAAAAAAATGAAAAATGGTTTGAAATTGAAAAATTGAATGAAATATTCGGTCATTAGAATTATTGTAGTAAACGCTCATACCTATAACATGGTTTATTAAAAAAATAGAAATTAAAATATGCTGAACTCCAGGAAATTCTATCGAAACTATTATTAAGCTTTTTTTGTTTTTTAAATTGCAGTCACCGAGTTATAAAACACATAACGAGTGAATAATAATACCTTTTCGAATATCCAGAAATATTCATTTATTTATTTAGAATTTACGGCACAAGTGCCATTTACATACAAAGTTTTTATTTTATTTTTTTACATATACATAGTGCAGTATTAAATTTTGATGAGAAAAATTAAAGAATTAAATTTAGTTAAAACATAACAAATAAAATAACAGTAAAGAAAGAAGCAATGACAATAGCCTGTTATGTAGTGACCTCATTAAAATAAGTGGCGTTAAAATGTGTTATTAGTGCAGCTTTATACTTTACAAGGGGAATATTAAAAGTATCTGCGATTTTAGCATAAAAGTTCCCAAGTTTGTGCAATCTATTTATAACTGAGTTATATCCTGAGACTGTGCTATAATTGTCACAATAATACATACTAGAGGACCTTGATCTAATGGTAGATACATGAAATTGAATCAACATTAATATGTCAGGGCTATCCAACTGATAATTTATAATTTTGTATTCTAACGAGAGATGTGAACAGAAGTTTTAATGCTAATTATCAGATTTATAAAATATTATATCAAACACTCGTTTGATGCATAAACAGCGGCGTTAGCTAATATCGTTAAGGGCCCACTATTCGAATTTCATCCAATTTCCGACATATTTTCCTTAAAAGTTTGAAGTTTTTAAGCTCTTAAAAAAATATATGTTATTCTTTAAGATAGTATCTATTTGTTCCAAAAGCCGAAACGGTAATTATTTGAAATTCCCTCGATAGAAATAAATCGCAAAGTATGCTCCGAAAAATATTATTAACACGTTTATTTCTGTTATTTTACAAGTTATGTGTATGAAAAAAATCACAATGCTTCTTTTAATGCTACTCAATAGACCCCAAAAGTGATTTTTGCTATTTTTGAAATACGCCGTGATTTATTAAACATTTTCACAACATTCGCTTACGTCTTATGATTCTAAGCATGATTATTGCAGCCCCTCTCACTTCCTCACGCGCGTACGCTATCTGCCTTTCAGTCACTGCTTAGAGAGCTTCGCGGACGGTCGTGTTGTTCTCCGTTTCGTGATTTCTACTAAATAATATTTATCGTAAATAATAATATTGTATTCCGAAAATGGGAAATAAACGAAAAAGTGCTCGTATTTCTAAGAAAAGACTATTTCGTTCGAAACAAAAACGCATGGTGGACATTGTAAGGTAAGAAGAAAAATATAAATTTTGATTTGATGAATATATTATTATTTACTATTACGTAGGTAATATTTATTATAAAAATAAATTATTTATATATTGTGTAACAAAGGTGACAGGTATTGTTTTATTTTTCAGAATGCGTACTTTGGGAGATAAATCTATTGCCTATTTATAGATAATTTTAAGCGTATATCAGTTCATAAATATTGTTTTTTCAAAGATGGGAAATAAGCGAAAGACATCTCGTATTCCAAAGAAAACAATATATCTCCAAAGATATACAAAAAAGCTTATATTTATTATAAACATTTGTAATTCATATTTTTATTTATGTAATGTGTAGTAAAAAGTTATAAAAATTATTATTTTATTTTTTTCAGAATACGATAAACGATAATTTATTATAAAAATTAATTATTATTTTTATTTATGTATTGTGTAGTAAAAAGTTATAAAAATTATTATTTTATTTTTTTCAGAATACGTACTTTGGGAAATAAAACTAATTCCAAAACATTAGAAATTACAGGGCAAGTTCTTATTAATTCTGCTCCTTAGAGTAATATTACTCTAAGATCTGCTCTAATGATTCACAATGCAACGATGTCCGAAATATAATATAATATGTAATAATAATATACGGGCCATCTGTTTCAAATAACAATACTCGAACGTGGAATTCAGAATAATAATGAACATGCGAGCGAAAGAAGCTATTGAAAGTTCTGAAACTGTGGGGAATATAATTTAATAAAATGAAATACTTTTTTGTTTTAAAACCACGATATTTATTAATTTAAGAACCGACCGGTTTCGCTTTACTTAAGCTTCATCAGGGTACAAATTAATACTAAACAAGAAGTACATAATGTGTGCATATATATAACAAAATATAGAGGGAGACAACATGATACAAATATAAGCAACACAAAGACGGTCATAGAATACATTAACATAAGTGCACAAGTAATGGAAAACCGCTAGATAATTATGTAGACTAATGGGTTATACGAATAAATCGGGAGAAACAAAACATCAATAAAACCTCAATAATAACGGTTTTTCCGAATTCGCAAATCATTTGATCGATAGCTTGCCTTCCTGAATAAATCTAATTTTATTTAATCATTTACGGCCAAGATATTTTTGACAATGGTGTGTTTTTATCTTTCTGTATTCCAATCATTTAGCTTTGCTTCTAGGGTTGTGCCCCAGTATTGCTTTTTGGAGACTGTAAACGGATCTCTCGGCATTTAATGAAACTGCAGCAGAACAAAGGCTGTTGCTATATTGACGTTCATGGTATGTTTTGCTCAGATTGACGATAAGGTTTCCAGATCTGCATTTCGCTCGAAGCATGTTTAGGGTAATAATTTTATAGTTTAGGGTTCTTTCACCGTATTTATGGGAACATTTCAGAACCACCAATCTTTCATTTTGAGTGAATCTTGTGTTTGTGATTAAATTATATTTGACAATTTAAACAAATAATATTTAGAGAAGTTAAAAATAAAATTGAAAGTTCACTGAAAGCTTAAACTATTAAAAGTAGTAATTTCATAAAAATGTAAATAAATAGAGCCCCTTTCACATTTTAGAATGTAATTTTATGTTGCTTACATGTTTTATTACTCTTTATAATTATTGAATTGTTTAAATGAATAAATAAATAATTACAAAAAAGTCTTCTGATTTGTAAGTCCTCAGGAAGCACTAAGGATCTTTCTATCTATCTTTATAATATAATAAATTTGATGAGCATAAAAATGTAAACGTGTATATAATTTATATAAATGTACAAAAGTAGATATTACACGTGTATAAATATTATATTGCGCATATTATACAAGATGTCGGGGGTAAAGTGCACAAACTTCGGGAGGTGATTCTAATTGATAGTACAAGTAAAAAAGAAAATAAACTTTTTTTGGAATTCCAACGTTTTAACCTCTCGACTGTGAGTCGGACGCCGGCATCCGAGAAATATTTTTGCTTGGTTTTTTTTTTTTAAGTGCTATTTTAACCCTTATCTATAGAGAAACTGTATGAAGAACAAGGTCAAAATCGCTTGCGCTAATATCAGTCTAGAAGATACCTTTTATTTTATTAGTGTAGCCTCTTTGGTAGCTTTCAAATTGACTTCTCTATGAAAAGCCATTGTCATCTTTTTTGTGCATCTTTTTCAACGTTCGCTGGTGGACGGACTGCTACAGTAAAGACTGTATTATACGACGAATTTCCCAAAGAAACGTAAGTAAACATGATTTTATGCATAGTTCATTGAACAAGTCATGTGTTTTTCATAAATATAATTCATTTTTGCAAAAGACAAATACGTAAAATTCCTGTCAAAAACTGGAAGTGTTTTCGCTCTGAAAATTTATTGTGTTTGAATCAAGTTATTTATGTCATATATTACATTATTTGGAATGATTTACATGTTATTGTGTAGAAAAACCATTTGAGAGAATATATAAAAGCTTTTGTTTTGTCAATATTTAGTGTTTATTTTATGAAAAATGAATTACTGGCCGAAAATGTCAAAAAAAACTTGCTTATAAAAAGTTCGTTTTTGTTTATCAATATTGACATCGTAATATTATATTATTTGTAGAGATTCATATGTCATTATGTAGGGAAAACTATTGGCATTGTGTTTCAAAATCATTGTTTAGTCAATATTTAGTTAAAATATTATAAAAAAATAAGTTTTGCATCTCAGCAATTGACACCAATACAATCAAGATTTCCAATTTGTTTGAATGTATCTGTTCACGGAATTTTACGAAAGCTTTGAAAAATGACTAGTGTCGCCACCTGTAGTGATATGTGAATATTGCAATCTCCATACAAAAGAAACCACCACAGCAGGGTGTACTAGAAAATGTAAAACTATTGTTTTATTTACGGAAATATTTTTTTTGTTATTTATTGTTTTATGAAAAATCGTAATAAATATCACAAAATTAGATCAGGTGTACAGGATGTGCTAAAAAAAATTATAAGATTTTTTTTTATATATGATATAAAAAAACAGCATGCAATTATAAATATCTTTTTTAAAATTAAATAAATACAAGTATATGTCTGATTGCTTCTATCGCTTTGCAGAATGGAGACCACAATACAACATGATGCAGGGAGCAGAACCACCAAAGACACCGCATCGATCGCCATGACGGTATGTTTTGTATTAGTAGTAGTTATATTAGGTTGATTGTACGCTTCATCTTTTCCAGAATTGAAAGACATTAGTGTAACAATAAATGTTTACTGTTTCAGGTTTCAAATCGGCCACATAAGAGGAACATAAGAGAACATAACATAAGAGGAACTGAAATAAATACGATGAAAAAAAACTTTTTTTACTAAACTTTTTTTTATTGAACCCCACAGCACTTGAATAAAAAAATGTATTTCATGTAATATAAAATTGAAATAAACATGATGAAACATAAATCTCCGACTTTTATTTTTATTGAACCACCCAGTTACTTGAAATTGAAAAAAATGCATTTTATGTTATATAAAATTGAAATAAATATTATGAAAAAAAATATCACTAAAATTTTTTTTTATTCTCATTGAATCATGATTCTTTGCACCACTCTGTATTTCGAAGAATATCTGTATACAAAAATGGCGGCCATTTTGGATATCGATGTATTGAAATTGACTTGAAGTTGGTCAACTGTCTGAGGTAAATATTGTATATATTAGCATTGTTTTGGATATAAATTCATTATCGAAATAAAAGGTGTGAGGTTCCATTAGAAAGGTAATTCTATCTTGTTTATTTTGATGTAATTTTTATAATATTTCGCAATATAATTGTGTCAAAAACCAGGTTAGTAAAGTGACAGCGAAAATTTACATCATAGTGCATAAATATATTTTTATCATTATTTATTTACAGGTTTCTAGTATAAAAAAATATTATTAGTAACAACAATAGTATGAACTACCAAAAACTGAAAGAATTGCTTTCATAACTTTATACAATACGACACAAAAAAATTCTAAAGTGCATGCTTGGCTTGACATTTTTTTTTGAAAAGCCTAAAATATTTTACATTTTCAAAACAACGTAAATGCCATTATTTCTTTGAAACCACTTTTGGTTTGTTTTTTTTTCATATAGGCTATTTATTCAGGTTTGTGTAGAAATAATTAAATCCGTTTATATTCATATACATAATTTTTTGACAATTGTTTCCCGAACGGGGGAATTTTTTATTAATTTTTCAGATAAAGTTAGCTATTCTGGGAAAACGTCTTACGATATAATCATGTACTATATATGAATAATTAGCTACATTATCTGGTAAACAGAAAACAATCGAAAAAAAAGCAAATACTTAGTTTTCATTAAGATATTTGAGCAGAACACATCGAGGTAATTTTCGCGCCGTTTCCGAAATTTCGTCCCACATTCAACAGGTTAAGATAGTTTTCGAGTAAAAAAGTTTAATTTTTTGTATAGAAAAAAAAACAATTTCTTCTACGGAAAATAAATTTTTGTGGAAAAAATTTGGAAATTCGAATAATTTCCATTTCTTTTTTACTTCTTCTAGCATTTAGAATAACCTCCTGAAGTTTGAGCACTTTACCCCCGGACACCCTATAAAGATAACCATATAAGAAAAACCTTATTGATGTAAAAATATATTTATTGATTTTATAAAAGTTATAAATTACTTTTATAAAAGTGATAATAGTATTTTAGTAAAGTAAAGTAATTTGTATACCTATACAAATAACTTTCGTAAATGTTTTTTGTAAAATTTAAAAAAAAAATTAATTAATTAAATCCGTAATAAAACCCATATTTTGAGAACCATCTTCATTTCGACTTCGTTCCTTAGAGTAATAATATACTAGAGACCGCACTAATATTTGTACAAATCGTTGACATACTCGCAAAATAAAGCTCTCCCTTTCAGCTCGGTTCCATTAACGTACAAAAAACAGAGACAAACAATTTCTGTTAAAAACATACTGTGTAAACGGGAAGCGACTTTTTGGAGCGGGCGAAGTTCACGCCAGTGTGATTTGCTCGGTGCTAACTAAAAATGGGTCTGTTTTTCTAAAATTGCAATAGATGTCGGTAATTTAATTTCGTTATTCAAATTATTAAATAATCCCCAAAATTATTCCTAATACGAATTCAGACACCTCTGTCGGATTCTTTTAACACTAAATATTGTTTATTTTGTGGGTGTTGCCCAAATCTAAATTCTTTACGCGGAAAGCGGGCCCTTAAGAATAGTTTCAAACAACGAAAAATAATAAAATCCATTTGCAAAAAAAATGTTACGTAAAAAGTAGATTTATAGACTATAGATTAGACCTAATGGCTGTTTCTTCTGGAGTTCCAAACTCACCGGGCCAATATATATATTTATTAAAAATTATCAGAGTTGTTTATAAATAGCTAAAGAGGGGGCTTACTCTGTATCTTTTGAAACTTTCCTGCCGCCGATTAAGCCACGTCACAAACCAGTATTAACCTTTCCCTTACGGTGTGAAAAAAATCCACGTACTCCGGTGCTATACACTCGGTAAATATTTATTTATTGTAATTACTGAATGTAATACTTAAATGTACTTATTGCGGAGAAATACCAAAAAATTGAAACCTGTGTTTTGTATATTTACAGAGATATTTTGTTAATTAGAGACGATGTTTACTCAGTTGACAGCACCGGCAAAGAAAGGTTAAACCAAGAACTTACTGGTTTGTTAACCCGAAAGATACAGAGTAGGCCCCCAGGAGTTAAAAAATGTTTAGAGCATCCAGAGTAATAAATGAATAAGTGAACTTTAAAGATCCAGACTACTTAATGAGTCGCAAGAATACGTGAGTTTCCAAAAACTTTTGGATGACAGCCTTTATCCTCACGCTCGTGATATCACGTTACCGTGCTATGATCGCTCGCCCGTGTCTGCTCAATAGAAATGTGAAATGTTATTGTCATCGTCTAGTATTTGTCATCATGACTGCCATTGTGTACACTGTATGGCGAACAATCAAATGAATGCCATTCATGAAAGACATACACACGGTACATCGATACGCTAAAATTGTCAAAAGTTTCACTTTTCAACTTTCCCAATTACCCACTTCTTATGAGATAATATTTTAATTTAATTTAAATAAATAAAAATTATTAAATTTTATTTCAGTAAATAAACATTTACAAACTTTTTTCCTAACCGGCATAATATAAAGCTCCTCACAAAGCACAATTAAAGTAATTTTTATTATTTATTTTTATGGTACCACGTGACCAAATACTGTTTCTCGCTCTTGCAACTCTTTCTAGTGACTTCCATTAAAACAGAACAGTTATATCGAAAAAGTGTTTAAAAAAGAGAAACTTTTGAAATATTAGCAAAACACCTAGAAAGTGTGGTAAAAAGCTTCTATTCCTGTCGTAAGCGATCAGCAAACAATACAAAAATCTTATAATAAATTCTCAGCCTAACGCATATCTCTTAAATTAGTTTACTTTTATTTTATATATAGTGCGCACATAATTTCGATTTCGGGTTTATCGTATTCCCATGTGATATTAAAAATTATTAAATAGCCTAACTCGGTTAAACAATTAAATAACTTATCTACTTTTGACAGTAACGAGGCACGATACCTTCATTCACGAAGTTAAATTTAAATGCTTGACAAACAAAATACAGGCATTTTCTAAATTGCACAATTGTTAAACGAAATTATATCTTTTCCTAACTTCGAAATATTAAATATTATTAATTAAAAGACTAACATGTTACATATGAGAGAGCAGAGACTCGCGAGCCATTGAACATGACAATTTTGAAAACGGTGAAAAATGTATTATTAAGATTACTACCGCAATCTGGAACACCCTAAATCTGTGGCATAAAAGATTTCCCGATGTGGCTTAATAAGTGACACGATAACCCAAATAGACGACAAAGTAAGGCAGGTTAGGAATCCACATACTGTTTTCCCAACAAGAGCAGTTCGCTCCCGGTAAGAGAAATGCAATGCAAGTTCACATTTATGCCTCAAAGTTCATACTTCAGTATAATATATGTAAACCTTTTAACGTGCAAAGCAAAAGATGCCTACAAAGCAGGAATTATAACGAGAGCGATCACGAACCATCAACCTGCGAACAAAAAACCTACGAAATTCTTAAATATTTTTAATTTTGTGACTTTGTTCTAGAACTAGGTCAAAAATTAATCCTGAGAGTTAAGCTCCAAATAATTAAAATAAATATTAACTCGATCGAATGTGTAAGTTGTAGCAAAATTAAGTCCATCGACCAAATATTATCCAGACAGGACATGTGAAGTTTAAAATTAACAATATAACAAAAATATTGGGTTCAGACAAAGATATTAGAAGAACGAGATGTGCTATGAGCAGTTCATACTGTGTGGAATTGTTTTGCCCAGTGTCGCCGGTTTTGTTCACCAATACTACTGCACACCTTCGTTTACGCTAAGGTATCCGCCCCTTTTCGAACTTACACAAAAAACGTATCGTTTCAGTTGGCACTAATACATAGAACAGATTTCTGTGCGTACACGTCCCGATAGTATTGGCGATTAGCAATACATACAAATGAAGTCTAATAGGGACGGCAATAATACAAAATCGCAATGTCGATATTTGAATGAAAAAATTTTTCAAGTTAAAACTTTTATTTGATGAAAAGTTCATATTCTCACAACAGATAAATCAGAATAAGTGCGATACAAAACAATACTCATAAAATTTTAGCATCTAATCTATAATTAAATTTTGTCCGTACAGTTTTTTTGGTTTTGTTCAACAATTTAATCACAATAATACTCACAATGTGTTTTTGTTGTTGTGAAAATCCACAAAATGAGATTCTCAGTGTTTACCGAATGTTAGTTTATTTTGTATTTGAGTACTTCACAAGAGTCCCATCCACAGACATAGGAATTAATAGACGAGAAGATAATGGCGAGGGGTAAAATCAACTGTTGAAGAACGAAGGGCGTAAGGCTGACTGTGATTCGTCAATAAATCAATCTGACAGTAAATAGGCATCTCGCATTATAATATCACCATTTACTTCTTAAAAGTAAAACCTGCTTTTGAATGAATAGACATTTTTACATGGGAGCGCAAATTACTCGCCACGTTATGAACAAATTTGCGAAGTCCAAATTCGGCAAAAAAATTCGGTTCCATTTTCAGAGTCGAATATTTCGTTTAAGTATTTAGTTAAGACACTTTTATAAATGTTCATAATATACTTCCCAGCAACCAACCAGCTTTGTGTTTCGCGTCCAGACGTTTCTCGATGTGATAGTATAATATGTTTCTAAAACTGATCTATATTATACGATGTGAATATGCTTAAAATAAAGTAAAATAGTGCTTATATATGGAATGTAATACGACAATTGGGTTTATTCTCTTTTTCACATCTATTTTTACAAGTTTTCATAGTACAAGTCAACATTTTGCCGTGTTATTTCGTAAAATGAACCGATGATGCCTCGACCATAGTTCGCACAAGAATGATGACGTCACGTTCAATTGGGTTTATTCTCTTTTTCACATCTATTTTTACAAGTTTTCATAGTACAAGTCAACATTTTGCCGTGTTATTTCGTAAAATGAACCGATGATGCCTCGACCATAGTTCGCACAAGAATGATGACGTCACGTTTTCAAATTTCCCTTGAGGTCATACGCGAGCACAGCCGGTTCCAATGGAACCGGTATGGGGAGTGGGGATAATACGCTTTTAATCACTTAGGGCAGGTCTACTAATATTCATATGTCTATGGTCCCATCTGTAGCTAGTGAGCCTAGGGCTTCCGCAATTGGAGTATGTTGTGAAGCATCATGTGATGGGGTGGGGAAGAAGCTGAGTAAAAGGAAGGTGGGGAAGTACCCGGTTATTCAGATCTAGTCGCTAAACACGGCTTAACCATTCAAATCATTGTTTCTATTCTCAATGGTGGTCTTTAACCAGGATTATACTGAAAATATTTAGGTACATTTCTGTTTCACAGTTAATAATTTTACAATAATAATGACAAGTATTAAGGGCAACGCTAGGTGCCCTACCCCCCGTGTTAGGGCCTTTATTTCGCGATTTTATATTTTGTTTCAAGAACTATTACCCGTGTTTTACAGGTAGTTTTTTTTTTAAATAAGATGTAAAAAGTTGTTTTCCTCCTCTTTTGAATGTCAAGTGTGTTCAACAATTCCAACAAATTAACAAAAATATATACACATATACATGTACGAGAGGTATTTCATTTAGATAACAAATATTTTTTAAATATATGTTATTGACCGGTAAAGTGGAGATATTTGTTTAATGCTTGTCGCTTCGACAATTTTGGTGTTACGTTTTTAACTAAGTAATGTAAACGGATATCAAGGTAATGATATCCAAACTGATAATGCGCTAAAAATATACATATTTCATAACGCCAGAGCTCACCATTATATTTATATAAAATTTCACGGGCATGCCCATAACTATACACCAAAATTTAATCCCAATCGGATGAAAGGTATAGGAAATAATTTCATAACGCTACAGCTCACCATTATACTCGTATATAGAAACCTCCGCGGGCTCGGGTACAAAAAATTACCAAAGTTTCATTGAAAATCGGATAAATGGTACAGGAATGCATGCGAAACAAACAAAGAAACATTAATTTTAATAAATAAAGATTTTAAAAGAAAAGCATTGCATTTGTTTCTACCATCAATCAGCATCTACAATAATAATTATCTACAAAAAAATTCAAAAGAAATAATAAGTTTCTACGTATTTTTATATGGCCCTGCTAATGTTACGAAATATCGATAGTCGGTATTTAAAAAAAATCGCTTCCCCATCACTAGCCTCTAATGGCGGCGATGTTAGCTTTCACGGGGCCTTACGTCAATAAAAACTTTGAATAATCATTAAAAATTGATAAAGTACTCTAATTTTGTGCTTACCGGTGAAATGAAACTCCATTCATCTTAAAGTTAACAAAACTTGTCGTATTTTTGCATAGTTCCACTGAACAAGACGGCATTTTGAATAAAACGGGCACAAACTGTACACGGTTACGACATAAAATCAACTAAATGAACGAATTCTTCCCGTATTCAAAGTACCCTAATTAGGTAGTACTCCGCCTACGGTCCGGCGGCCAACATAGCATATCTCGTTCTTCTAATATCTTTGGGTCACTAGCGAAAACTATGTCTAGGTTTTTTAGAAGCATTTATATCTATGTTTCCGAAGCGAGGCATCGGAATACTCTTGGGGTACGTATACATTTGCGAACCGAAACGCGAACCGTACCACGAATTACGGGAAAGGAACGATTCAACTGCAAGCGGCGTTTTGCGCCATTTGCGGTTTCTTCGTTTCTTTCCCATAAGTTGAGGTTCAGTTTGGCAGTTCGGCTCGCGGATGTATACGTAGCATTCGGACGTGTTACTTTTATATCGAAATTAGGTTTAAGAGGGCTATCTACTGTTATCATACATCGATCTGTCACCCCTTTTAATATATGAAAATTGAAGCATTTGTTTTATTTTAATTTTATTTAATATTGTCTCTACCGGACGTCCGGAGTCAGTGGGATCAAAGGATCCCCAATTAGGATATGTTGTGTGGCTGAAGGGAGTGGGAAAAAGGGAAGGAGATGGGAAAGAGGAAGGTTGGGAGTGTTGAGACTCCTCCAATAGTGAAAACAATACAAAAAAAATACGACAGCAGAGGGCCGGCAAGTCGTCTGTTCAGGAATCTCAGAAAGTTGCCCCTAACGTAAAGTAGTAGCACAATTAGATAAACACGCAAATACCAGTATAGTGCATGGTACAAAGGGTGCCTAATTTTCTTCATAACCAGCCACTGCCACCAACCGGTGGTTATGGTGGTAGATAGCCTATGGTGTCACATCGAAATTAAGAGAGTTTGGTGGGGGTGGCTAAGCGTGGGTGGGAGTGGGTGACGAAAATGTGCTTTGTAATGGGAAGGCCGCGAATGCTTCAGATTATTCCAGAATAGGCCCGCCGTCTGCGTCGGTGAGTCTGGAGGGTTCTAGAAAGTTCATGAAGGTTCTCGAATGCTCTAGAAGATTCTAGAAGGAGAAACTGAGAACTCTTGAAAGTTTTGGAAGGAGCAACAGCAACGCGTGGCGGGGTACAGCTAGTAGATTAATAAAAACCTGAAATAATTTTTCAAGCAAAAAGAAAAACGCGTTTAGGAGCCCGCCTCATTATTGTGCACTTTCCGCCAACAAAACAGGTTTACATCTGAACCAGATCCCTCCCCTCGCAGCTGCCTCCGAGGAAGGCATAAAGCGGGAACTCGAGAGATCGTGGCTTCAAGGGGTTAAGAGGATTCTTTGAGGGCAAAACACGAAGGAATAAAACCGTGCTAATGTGGTAACGACTTTTCGCTTTTTCACCGATGAATATATATTTTTAAATACTTGTGTGATACACCTCACTGACTTGTTACATTTATTTGTACGCCAAAAACGGGCTATTACATAAAAGTTATTAACGGATTATATTGTACAGGGTTCACTGTAATAATTAATATACTGGCCCTATGGCACCTTCATTTGTAGGGAATGTTAAAAATTTGGATTTGAATGGCCAAGTGTTGGATAAGTAGGAAAGGGGGGGTTTGGAAACAGTGGCGGTTGAAAACTTGGATTTAAATGGCCAAGTGTTGGATAAGTAGGAAAGGGAGGTTTGGAAACAGTGGCGATTGAAAATTTGAATTTGAAAGGCTAAGCGTGGGATAGGAAGCAAAGGGAGGTTTGGAAATAGTGGCAGATGAACATTTGGATTAGAAAGGCCAGGTGTGAAATAAAATGGAAAGGGAGGTTTGGAAACAGTGACGGATGAAAATTTGGATTTCAAAGGCCAAGTGTGGGATATGAAGGAAAGGGAGGTTTGGAAATAGTGGCGGATGAACATTTGGATTAAAAAGGCCAGGTGTGAAATAAAATGGAAAGGGAGGTTTGGAAACAGTGACGGATGAAAATTTGGATTTCAAAGGCCAAGTGTGGGATATGAAGGAAAGGGAGGTTTGGAAATAGTGGCGGATGAACATTTGGATTAAAAAGGCCAGGTGTGAAATAAAATGGAAAGGGAGGTTTGGAAACAGTGACGGATGAAAATTTGGATTTCAAAGGCCAAGTGTGGGATATGAAGGAAAGGGAGGTTTGGAAATAGTGGCGGATGAACATTTGGATTAAAAAGGCCAGGTGTGAAATAAAATGGAAAGGGAGGTTTGGAAACAGTGACGGATGAAAATTTGGATTTCAAAGGCCAAGTGTGGGATATGAAGGAAAGGGAGGTTTGGAAATAGTGGCGGATGAACATTTGGATTAAAAAGGCCAGGTGTAAAATAAAATGGAAAGGGAGGTTTGGAAACAGTGGCGGATGAAAATTTGGATTTGAAAGGCCAAGTGTGGGATAAGAAGGAAAGGGGTTTGGGAACAGTGGCGGCTCGTGATTTTTGAGTACCGACTTATTGTGTTAAATAGACTTATGTTATAAAATTCACACAATTTCATAATTTTTCTCAAATTACGGTCGGAAACTGGATTCATAAGATGTACATTTTATGTGAACAGGTGTAATTCTTCTGCGGTTAACTACTAAATTTGATATAAAGCGTGTTGTTTTCTCTTTCCAACACCGTTTAGATCATATTTCTAACCATGACAGTAATATCAAACGAACTCTTTCCAAAAGCGAACAAATAAGCCTGAGCCTTATATAATTTTACTTCTAATCATTTTATTACATAGATCCCTAAATTTCATTTTTATATTTACACACACCTTTGATGATTATTATCTAAATATAGATTTCTCTAATATCTACCTTCCACAATCAATATAGCATTATAATAATTCACTTCTTAAGTATTCATTTGCCTAGTATTACCAAATTAATTAGGCACAGAATTAGTAAACTATGAAAACAATCTTTTTAATACGTCGTTGAATTTCTAAGCTGTTTCGGAGAGGAAATTGAAGAGACTGCGTGAACGTGGCACGGGTATGAACCCCGAACATTTTATTGAACGCAAGGGCACCCATCGATACAGTGAGGTCGATGTCGAATATCATTCGTAGCGTCAAAAAACCCAGTTAATTAGGGATTTCATTTCCATTTAGAAATAAATAAGGAGCGTTATTCGCAAAGATAAATTTCCTTGGACAGTCTTTACAAACAAAAATCAAAAACTGTTTGTTACGGATTGTCAGAGATTCATAAGAAAATAAAATAAAATAATTTCTATGAAAATTTTAACTTATGTTTTAGAAAATTATACAATTTTTGAGGTTCTTACCAACAACTGTACTATTCCCCATCTCCTAATATTCCCACTTCATGCATTTACATAACACAATGTTCCAAATTTGGGAAACCATAATCCCACTGACTCTAAGAGTCACGACTTTTGGGCTGCTTCACATAAAAATAAATTAGAAAATATTACATCGGTCACAATTCTCTTCTGACGTCCAATGGTCACAATAAAATGTGCACCATCCTCTACTTGACTCACAAAGTTCATAAAACAAAACTATTTATAACGAACGAATTTAGAGCCAGCCACGCCATCTAACGATTAACGCTCGAAATAAATACTGTATCGACTATGAAGAAAACAAACGGAGCGAAAAACGCTTCGCGGTTGAACCAGGTACTAAATACGCAATAGTAATAATATCACAGAACTAGAGAAAATGCAATACATTTGAACTGATTACATTTTTGTAACTTATTATAAAAATCAATTTGTATAACAACATGCGCATTGTTCTTAGCCTGTGTTGCGAATACATTCATTTTTATTTATGCTGGATAATCATTTTTATTTATGCTGGATAATCATCTCAGTGTTAATAATGACAATTACTTTGGATAACAATGGCTTTGAAGCCTGGAATCAAAACATTTTATTTAATCATTACTAACTAGCTATGGTGTACCCGGCGTTGTTAGGAGACTTTATTTCCATAAAAAGACCCTCCACACAGCATCCCCATGATAGGCTCTGAGGGAATTTTTTTTCAGGGCCTGCTGTGTGGAGCAAATTTATAAAAAAAAGTATATACATATTTAGGTATCTATAAATGACAGTGAAAACCCTATCCGTTGTGACAGACGCGGATAGCGACTGTTTTATACTATTTAAATATTATCAACATACTGCTGGGATATTTTTAACATTTTACATAAGTTAGTGCAAGATTCGAAGAATTTTTTTTTTAAATTGTAGATAAAAAAATGAACGTAATACAGAGTATATCAGTGTCAAATAGTATTGATTCAATCGCATAAGATAAATATAGTGTATGTCCCAATCAAAAAGTCATTCAGGACGACCAACACTTCACCCACTTGCCAGGTATAATTTTGTCTTAGCTGAAAGGATTCTTCAGGACGATACTCGGGTCTTCAACTTGAGCACTGGGTGGCGGGGAGGTCTGTATTGGCGCCGAGGGAATGAAAGGCAAGGTAAAGTGGGGTGATCGTATAAGGACTTAAAAATTACGTTTAATTATTATTTGTTTACGAAGTAAATATAAATGTAAGTAATACAGTTGTGTAAACTTGGTATTTGTTGTACATTGTAACAATGGTAAAGCAAAGAACATGGTATTGATTTATAAAATAAATATAGTTACATCACGTCTAAGTTTAGTACATTTGAAATAATATAAACAACTCACATCTTTAAAATGAGAAATAAGATTAACTAATTTAATCAAGCAGTGTAAATTATAAAAAAATATAGAAACACATAATTAAAAAATAATTACCTTATGAATATTTATAAATAAAAATAAAGAAACAGGAAAAGATATATATTCACCACGGAGAGGTAAACTCGTATAATTCATATTCAGTAATTATGAAGATATCTTTTCATCAAAATTATGTAGTCGATTTATAGGTGTATGGGCCTGATAATTTGTTTTAAAATTGTCACAGAAAAAGATAGTACTCTGTCTCGTATTTCTGGTAGGTACATATAATTTTATTTTGGCGAGAATTTCAGGCTCGTCAGTGATTATGCAAGGATAAGTGGTTAATGGGGCTGACAGATTATGCTATACGCATCAAGGCTTGGCCTATTTCAGCATATCGCTCGCCATACAATCTTAATGGCGAGCGATATGCCGAAATCGGCCCAATCAAAACAAGAAAATAGCGCGCTTATAGCATGGTCTGTCACAGGCTTAAATGTCGAAATGAATATGTTTATGAATACCTAGCTGTCATGTTATTTTCCACGTGGGTGGTAAAGCGATAAGTAACCTTTGAAATTTTTTTTTTGTTATTTGTTTTTGGGGTGTTATGCCGTGTTGCGCAACAGCGCAACACGGCATAACACCCCAAAAACAAATAACAAAAATACTTTTGGCCGTGAAAATCTTAAATCATATTTGAAAATTTTAATAATTTTATTTTTACGTCTATGACATTCGCCATGGAATATCGCAAATAAAGTGCAGTAATTAGAAATAGGCTATATGTAGCACTCCCCGTCAGATAAAAACAATTACGGTAATATGATTTAAGATTTTCACGGCCAAAAGTATTTTTGTTATTTGTTTTTGGGGTGTTATGCCGTGTTGCGCTAACTCCTTCTTTAGCCAACGTTTCGGACAGCATTGCAGTGTCCATCATCAGGGCAGATGTGTTATTTGAGGTTGTGAAACGTTGGCTAAAGAAGGAGTTAGCGCAACACGGCATAACACCCCAAAAACAAATAACAAAAATTACGGTAATGTTATTATTTCTAAGAAAACATTCAAAATAAAATTATTTCAAATTATGTATAAATTGAAAACAATTAACAAAAAATAAATATATATATTTTTATAACTAGATATATGAAATAAAATATAAAAACCGAGGTAGGTTTCTAATATCTTTTATTGACGCATTAAATGTATAAACAATATCTTTTTAAATGATGTTGCTTGAGTAAAATATAACAAAAAACGGCAATATCTGAAACGTAATCGAAAATCATGACTAATCAATTTGTGATTATTTAACGTCAACAGCACACTAAATAAGCGATAAAGCAAGATGAAATTTCCTAAATTCCATCGTGAATAAATTCTCAACTTTCAAGATGGTTAAATATGTCACAACAATTTGCGGCAAAAATAAATCTCTCCGTTGCGCACTTGGACGCTCCGTCTGAAGACCGACCCAGAAGATCTGTTTGGCCAGCTCGCTAGGGCGGCCCCCGCCAGGGCGGCCCACTCAGGGCGGACCGCATTACCAGTTACCAGTGGAGCAGCTTGCAGCGAAACTGAGTTCTTCGAGTTGAGAGCTTCTCCGCCACCCCACTTGGCGGTGACACTAATCCTTGCACAAACTGCTTACTCCACTCAGAATAAGCAGTGGTGTGCATTATTATTTGCCCCGGAGTAAACTACACTTTTCTAAAGTACGAGTTATGTTAATCCGAGGGAATTATTTAGAGGCATTGAAAAATGCTAATATTACTGTTATATTTCGTTAGTGGCGAGGCGAATTAAAGAGATATTTAAATGCCTTCATGTGTAGATATTATATCACTCAAACCTTTATTTATATTTTAACTTCAAGCCAGGTTTCTAAAATTTTCAGGATAAAACCTAAATTAAAGCAGAAAATCTGTTAGTTTCTGAAACAGCAAAAGCTCGCGAAGGGTGAGCTCTGGCTTCATGAATTCAACAGACTTTTCTTTGTGGAATCTCTAGGTCAAAGACACTTTTTTCTCGCGACATCATTTCAACATGAGCTACGGAGCTTTGAAAAAATATATAACACCATACATATATGGCTTAAAATTTTCTAATTCATATCTCGCGTGCAACTGAATTGTAAAATTAGGAATGAAGACAATAAAATTTTAAAATTGCTTAGCTTAGCGATTTCAATATGAAAACATTTATAGAGAATATTAGCAGCTGAATCTGAAACTTCTTCTTTTCCTTAATAATATAGTTTTTTTCTTTGAGCATGTAACTTTTGAACATTAAATGATTTATTTAAATTTTATAGACTGTTGCACGCCACTATATGGATCGCGGGGGAAGCAACTCTAATAACAACTTGAACTTGTAAATAGGTTGGATCAACAGCGAAAGGCAAATATTCATTACGACGTGAAATGTCAATTTAATATTATCGGAAGGTTAGAAAGCTATTTTTAAGAAGCGTGGCAATATAATGTTTAAGTTCACATCTAGAAGTACTTATATAGTACCTAACATGGAATTATTATAGATGGAAGAAGTCGAGGACTCCTCAGGACACGCAACGATCAAGTAAATTAAATACGAGTACTTTAGTTGGGTCATGCAAAAATTAGAGTTGGTACTCGTGTAAGAGAAATGACTATGAATGAAGTAAGCGGTGTGTGGCAAGATATAGTTACGTGGCGTTTCATCCCCTCTGCCTACAGATGCGGAGCAATGACAGGGTGGTTATTTAAACTGCAACTATGGCATCCCCATTTAGGCAATGTAGTGAGGTTGAAGGAAATGGGTGACGGGGCGAAGAAGAAAGAGGTTGTGAAGTAACTGACTATTCAGATCTGGTCACTAAAAACAGCCAAACCAATATAAAGTTAGGTTTTTTGCATTCCACACAGGAGACACTAGGTAAAATAATTTCATAATGTCATCTTTGGTGATGCTGTGTAGTGGCTATTTTTGAGGAGAGGAAGCAAGAGACCCATGTTAAGGAAGAAGGAAACAGAGGCGGGGAAATTGTTGCAGAAACGCCCTGTTTTCATGTGACGAATGCTTACGAAGGCTTGTTTCCTGACTACGCAACCGGTGTCGAAGGGATTAATGAGGCTAATTCCTCGGAACATCTTCCATTGAGATCCGGGTAGAAAAAAGGCAGCATGCACCTGACACCTGATGCCTATAGACACAGAGTAAAGGTTTTTTGAGGCGGCTGCCAAATACAAATCAGTTCCTGTTTTATGTTCAATATTATATGAAAAACCAAAACAATTAAAAAAAACGCCTTTGCTTTGAACCCGGAGCTTACAGCTCTGCCGCGTTTTACAACATAATAGGCATAGATGATAACTCGTAACTAAACGCATTGTAGATACAACCAGACGAAGTTGCAAAAAAAAAATCTCTGCAAAAACTACGGTAGCAGTTAATAATATAAAGTACCTACCTAGTCATAGTCATAGAACTTGGATTGAAGAAAAAAGAACAGACGGCAAACGGAGGCGACCGTACAGCGGTGAATAACCGTTTCATCACCCGGAACTTTCCTTAATAATTCCTGGAGCTAATTCGATGCCGTCAACAGAATCTGGTCGCGACTACCGACTGTACTTTCTGAATCTGTACACCACGTTCATCTCTTTGCGCTTTGCCACGCTTCGAAGCACATTATTAGAGACGTTGATCTGAAGCAATAAAAATAAACAATTTAAAACGCGGAAATTGGTAAATATTATTTAAAAATTATTGCGGTTATTCGATAAATGGATGTGCGTTATAGTTTTTAAGTAGATACTCGTAGGTATATCAAAATTTTAGGGGTGATTATTTTAAATATAAAAATTCTATAAAGATTTTTCACTAAGACTCGGACTGAGGGATACATTTCTCAGTCTTGCTTTATTTTTTAGCTAACTCTTCGAGTGCCCGAAGTTCCTATGGGCCACAAAAAAATTGTACCCGTTTTTTCCAAGGGATTTTTTATTTAAAAAATGTTCGTAGATTACTAAAAAAAACTTATTCGATGGGATGCTTTTCGTTTCGTAAAGAGTTCATAATAGTTAATTTTAAAATATTGACAAAATCTGCGCAATTCTTCAAAGCGCTCGCCTACCGCGCAGTTTGTGTAGTTTGATGTGCGTTTTCTTCAGAGTTTTCTTTATTGTGAAAAACACTTATTTAGCTTCATGGAAAACATAATAAAACTTCAAGAATATTTTCGTATCGTTAAAATATTTTTCATAACATGAGTGAGAAAAAAAACATCTAAATGGTAATTTATCAGTTGTTTAAAATAAAACACTTTTATTAGTAAGGGGCAAAACTACTAATAAATATAAAATAACTAGAATTAGTAGAATCAGTTGGCGCACCCACAAAACTGTAAATAAAATGCTTTAATTTTTTAGAACCCCATTAAATTTCTCGGTATGATCAGTTAGTAGCCGAATCGACAAACAAATCAAACAAGCGTCGTGGATCAGTTCTTCTGCCAACTAAATCTTCCATAATTTCACAAGTAACATTTTTCCCTATTCATGATAATAGTAGGAGTTTTCGAAATATTGTCAGGATATTAAGGACTAATACTGGGTAACTTACATTTATTTTCAAATCATACGTAAGTTAAACGTGGAAAAAAATGTCTCTCCTTAAATTTTAATTATTAAATACCAATATTTATATATTTGAAAATATATGATACAGTCTGCAAATGTGATATTAATAAAGCAAACCAAAATGAAAACTCAACGCTCAGGTGAAGGTGATAACTGTCAGATTAAATATAACGACGGTGCAATTTGACGTGTCTTCCTCCAGAAGACAAAACAGATTGACTGGCTGATTGCGTAAGCTGTCTCGTTGTGAGAAAGACAGACAGTAGTTATTTATTTGATATCTTTCAAAGTAATAACGGTTGTTGTGAACACTGAACAACCAGAGGTAAAATTCAACAAAGAATAGAAAATGCAGTGTTTACTCTGAAGTTACTAAACTTACGAAATACATACTGATTGATTTTAAGTATTTATTTGAAATTTTGAAACATAAGTTGGAAAAAACATACATTTATTTTATGCTGTCGTCAACATCACATGAACTTTATACAAATAAATAGTTATTATTCCATGCAAGATAACTTACTGATACTTCACAAAAGAGAACTTTGAAAAATATTTCTCGTGTTCATGAATCTTTAAAATGAATATTTGAAACTAACGTTGCACGTTCTCAAAATTTTAGAATGCAAGGATATTTTAACTATGAAGTAGAACATTTGTTTGCCTCGCGCAGCAGAACTCTCGACAGTGAGCTCTGGTGTCAGGAAATTAACTGAAGTATCACGAATAACCTGACAATATTTGAAAAATTCCTACTACCATCACAGTAAGCGCAAAATGTTGTTTGTGTCATGATTGAGCATGGAGCTAGCTGAGAAATTGAACCCACGATGCCTGGATGGGACCAGATGCGATACCAAATCAGTCTTGAAAATTTTTATTATTAACGTACACAATAGACAGAGGATTGACTTAAAAAAAGAAAAACAAATGACACAATAAATACCAACCATCCAATAATAGCGTTTAATAATAAGGACCTAATACTGATTTGAAACGTGTTTTAAATTTTACACAACTGATAAATGTATGATAAATGCTTGTTTGTCAGATGTGTAAAATTTAAAACACGTTTATTAGTAAGGCAGTAAGTATGTAAAAATAATAAGAAAAAAGACAATAAAGTTTGAGTCAAATGAAGTAGTGAGTATAACAAGAGATCCAAAACAATTTGTAAATGTTCTGGGGGCTATCGCTAAAATGTCCGGAATCTTGCCGCTACAGTGGATGTTATAATAAATAGTCAACACATTCGCACAAGAGGTTGGGAGAAGCTTAAGTCAGTTCTTTGGAAAGGAAAATGGAATGTTTCAGGACATCTTAATAGACGATGACTGATTGCACAATTTTTTCGGTCTACAATTTCTAGATAAACGCAACTATTTCAGCTCGAAATGTTCTTTGTACCGTAAGCTACTGAGCGTTGCAATATATATAATCACTGTAAAATTAAAACAAGTTCATTTAGACAATTATTATTTTTATATAATGTGTACCTACATATAGTTTATTACAACATGTATAACAAGGAGAAGAATATTATTTTAAACTACGAAAAAACCTAAAGATTCTCTCTTGCAAAGAGAGGAGTGCCCGTTGAATTGATTTAAGTTCAATAAAAATGATCCGACCATATTTCATTTCAGAGAAATATGCCATTTTATCTGCCATTACTTGTTTATTATGTGTTTTTCCATATTTCGTATCGTATCGAAAATTTGACTCTGTAATAATTTTAACAAACAGAGAAGCAGCTGATTTCCCGCGGGTATAAATTTTTATTGGAAAGGGGATAGTACTCGTCTTGGCGCTGTATTATTTATCGTGGCTGGATTCATTTGAATATAAAGAAAATAAGCTCGTGATAGAATGAATTGTCATCGACAACGAGCCGAATTTCAGCTCAATCGGGTATCGGGAAGTGGATTAGTTTCCGCTTTTTAGATTTGTATTCACTAATTCCCGAAAACAAATTGAAATTCAAATAGATGGAGGTTTAATTTAAAAAATCTTTTTGCATGTCCTGGACGTGAAATGACGCGAATCATATTTTATTAACCATTAAGTTTTATGACGTGGGTTGTGCCAGGGCATGCAGTACGCACAGATCAACACACTTAGCTTTGTAGTCGATGAAGTCGGTACTAGATACCCTCTAGGGGATACGAGTGCTAAATAAATAGGTGGATTGAAAATACGACAACCAATCGAAAAAAAAAACAACACACTTGCCTTAACCCTTTCAAACCCGCATTATTGTTTCCACATATATAAAATATGTAATGCTTAATAATAACTTAAAAAATTATTGGAAAATTTTTGGTATTGCATTTTTTTAAATTATTCCATGTTAATTTGGATTAACATTGGGCGTCCGAGGGTATTTTTTTAATAGTAAGGTAAAATAAACATAACAAATAACTGTTTCATGTCAAAAATGCACATTTACAATGTAGTGATAATCTCTAAGGTACAAACAAATAACATTTCCACTAAAATTCATTCAGAAATAATCTAGGATAATAAATCTTTAAAAATTCGCCATACGTCACTACCAGTGTTAATTTGAATGAACATTGAAATTCATTTACAATATTCTGGCAAATGACTGTGAACAGTGAATTGAACTGATGTTATTATTATAGAACACATCTTAATACGTTAAAATATTTTTAATTCGAGTACAAAATATTGATATCTCAGCCTGAATTAAGTAATCAATGACGGCAGAAATTCGATGAAACTCACAATCAGCAGATGTCAAAATATTTATCGTTGTTGTGGAGGGAATAAGGGTTTCAACCGAGCGGAAAAAATAGACGCCTCAGAAAAGACTACAAGCTATGAGAAAACAAAAAAATGGCTTTTCTAAATTGCTACAGTTACGGTAAAAAAATTCACAAAGTTCATGTTAATTTTAATTAACACTGGGGATGAAAGGGTTAAACACTTTGAGTTTTTAAGCTTAATGTATGTTTTTTTTTAAGATTATCTCTATAAATTTGTCTAACATATTTGTCGCTCATATTATAACGCCACGTATCTCAAAAAATACGAAATTACTTTTTTGAATTTCTTTTATCTTTTACCTCTTAATTTTTAATACTGATATAAGCGAAATTGTTACCAAACTTTGTACAAAAGGAGCGATCATAGGTCAAAACTATGTTTGTCGATTCAAACCATGTCGCATGCGTAGTTTTAAAAGAGAGTCGAAAAAAATAAATTCTATATTTTTAGAATACGCGGTGTTATAATGATTCCTTTCAAACCATCTTCTCATTCTT
The DNA here is from genome assembly GCA_026573805.1 of Hesperophylax magnus. Taxonomy (NCBI): domain Eukaryota; kingdom Metazoa; phylum Arthropoda; class Insecta; order Trichoptera; family Limnephilidae; genus Hesperophylax; species Hesperophylax magnus. Next base: position 569,320 of record JAIUSX010000035.1, read on the forward strand.
TTTGAACACTTATACGAAGCTTTGGCACCGTAGTACGCGTACAAAGATCGTTTGAAAGGGAGATATGTAAATACGAATGTTAGAGGGAGCGCGCTCATATTAAAAAACGACAATAATGAAGCGAAAACGGTGAAAATATTTAATAAAAAAACTACTTTTTTTAAATTGCTATGATTGTTGTAATAAAAGGGAAAATGGTATGAAAAGTGATGCTCGAATAATTTTATTATTCTCAATGCTTTCATTGCATGACTGTAATTCTTAAGCCCCCTCATACCCAATCTATACAGATTTATAAAAAGTTTGTCAACTCTTTAAGTTTTAAGTTTAAAAATATATATACATTTTTAAAGATAATCTCCTATACATTTCATCAACGTTAATTATATGAAATACCCTCGATAGAAAAAAAACGCGAAGTAAGCTCCACAAACACGTTTTGTTTAGTTATTTAATGTTATAGGGATGCAAAAATTCACAGTGTATCTTTAAATGCAACTAATGCATTTGACGAAAGATTTTTGCTCTATTTCAAACAAGTCGTATGTTATTGAATATTTTCACCATTTTCGCTTAATTATTATAGTTTTTTTTTTTTAATATTAGCGCGCTCCCTCTAACATTCGTATTTACATATCTCCCTTTCAAACCATCCTCGAACGCTTACCAGGACCCTGTACATAAAAAAAATTGTCAGGAACGAAAAGATATTTCTTTTTTTAAGGTGAAAGAAACATTCCCGAGTTACAATTAGTCCAGTATACAACAATATGTAAAAGAAAAACAACAAGAGACAATAAAGTTTGAGTCAAGTTATAACAATACATTCAAGAAATTTCGTAAAGTTCTGGGGCTGTCGCTAATATGTTCGGAATCAGTGGATGTCATATTCATAGTCGACAATTCGCAAGAAAGGTCGTAAAAAGGTTAAGTTGGGTCTTTGAAAGGGAATAAGGAAAGTTTGGTTTATGTGGTATGTTAGGTTTATTGGTTAATTTCTAAATGTTAAATCAATTTCACCAGAGGTATGAAATTTTTTTGCGTACTTTTACACGCCCAAATACACTCATATCATTGTATATCGTCAGTGGTGGACCCAATATATAATATACATATATCGTTTCACACACGCATCCATTAAAATGTTATGGTAATATTTTAGCACCAATCAACATTACAGTAAGATTGAAGGAAAATAAATGTTGTAAAGTAAAGATGCCAAGAATTATGTAAAAAGGTATGGAGGAATATCGTATTAAATTAGAAGGCATTAAGGCAGCAGTATAAACTGACTACAGCTTTTGAAGAAGATTGGTGGAATTTTTTTTATCGAATATCCTTTATTGTTATATATTATTTTTTCCGTTAAAAAAATATATTGCAAGCCCAAGCAAATAAATATTCATTTACGACGAGAAAATTTCTGTGGAGTGAAACTAAATGAAGATAACCAGGTACTTTGTACCCCTGTGAGAGGGATATTTTAAAAATGGCAAAATTCGTTAAAACGCACTTTAGCGGGTGGACGGAACTGAAGGATAAAAATATTTTTTTATGTAACAAGGACATACAGAAATACAAATATTATGAATGTTTTTTTTACTTTAACTCAGGAGGCCCTGAGGGAAATAATTTCCCTCAGGGCCTGTCATTCTTGGAAATGCTGTGTGGAGTCTTTTATAGGGGGGAAAGGAGTGAACATGGGTCTTGAAGAGACCCATCTTGAAGGCAGGAGGAAACCCAGAGGCCGGCGAAATGTGTTGAACTCATGAACGAGTCGTAGAATCGACCAGTTCTCGTGAACCGTATACAAATGTTGGCGTAAAAACCGTGTACAAAAAATTCTACAGTAATGGTACAAAAGAACAGTAGGTACAGAATAATAATTTTTGAAGTGAAGTAAAAAAATGACTTATTGCAAAGCTAGAAAATGGCAAAACTGAGAATGTGAAATCAACGATAATTGGTATGAATTGATGTCGCACGATATTTTTCAAAATTAAAAAAAAACTATCCTATTAGAATCATTAAACTATATAGAAGAAAAAAATCAAAATCTATCCAAAGAAAATTAGGAGAAACATGAGAAATAGAACGATTATTTATTATTGGCCTACGGTTTGAATTATACAGACTCATTTTAAATACACATATTTTTTACAAAAGACTAAAGACTTAATAATACACCTTTCTCCTTCAATACCTTGTTGGTCCGCCTAAAAAACAGCATAGTTGTTAGTAAAATGTAGCTAATATCATATACGATGCGCAAACAATATCGTAAATAGATAAAATTAAATTACAGATTCAATTATATCGGTGGATTCTATTTACGTAAATTAACTCAATCATAAAATCCTGTATCTAAAAGTAATTTAATTAAATTCGGCAGAGCTTTTGTCGCAAAAGCCAGCCATCTGTCTAAAATAATTTCACCCGCGAGAATATAACGGTAAATTTAGCCTGAAGGTGTCAGATAACCCCTTTTACTACGATAGAAATGTAGATTTATTAAAAATTATTTATAATCGTAGAGATTATGTTTCAAAATAAGGTAAAATAAACCGGAGTACAAGTTACACAACTCGTATAACCATAATAAGGAAAGTGTAATCGAAGGTTAATATTTGACTGGTAGCATTTAATAAATTACACCCGTCGATTAACGGTTCGGGATTAAGGAACGTGGTACCTAGCAAGGAGCGGTTTATTGGAAACTGAAAAAGGGTATTGGATAATAAACGAAAAACGGTATTCATTAAATACATGTAATTGAGTTAGCTCTGACGAAGGTTAACATAGAATTAATGTACTTCGAGTAATCAAAAATTAACACTATTTGTCTCGCCTTTTTAAAGTTGTGTACTTTACGACAGTTGAGAATTGCCTTCTGGCTAAGTCCACAAATCGTAAAACAAACCATCAGAAAATGTATATAATTTATTTGAGAAAAAATGATAAAGTATTTGTTCACCTTGATGGGAACCTCACAGAAAACCTCTGGATCCCCAAAGTCAAATGTGACCAATACCAGCAATCTGGTTAATCTACAATTTTAGTCGATTTTGTGGTATAATTTTTTTTTATTTGAGTTATCGGTTTCGAGTAAATGGAATATGAAGTTATTTTTTAAACCGTACGCGAAGAGGTTAATTAATACCAACGGTGAAATGTCTTTTAAAATGTGTCGAAGCGTAAACCTGGCTCCGAACATTTTTAACCTAGGTGAGGAAAAAAAAAAAAGTTTTTTTGGGTTCTTTGTGTGATGTAGATTCACCAGTTTCCGGCTTGTAGTACTAGTTTCCGGACACCGTGTATAACGAAAATCTTATAGATACTCGAAATGGTTGGGAGCACATGTCATATTGGTTCAAATCTTTGTTGTGTTTCCGAACATTTCGTAAAATTAATTTTCTTTATCTTGAATAATAACCGCACATAATACATTTCAGGAAAAACTTTTACGTTACCCCCTCGTAGAACTAAAAAAAAAACAAATTTCAAAGATCGATCGAAAATCGTTCCGTTGTAAAAAAGCAATAAAACAATAAATTTGCAAGGCAAACTGAATAACACCGGTTATTTTTTCATCGCGACGTTTTAGTGATTTAGCCGTCAATTTTCCTTTTAAAAAGCGGACGGGCTTCCACGGTGAAATAACCATAGACAATACGTTACATTTCAATAAATTTTTTTAGTCAACAGTATAAATAATTCAGTTTGTTCAAATTTGTTTTCTGCCAGGTAAACTTTAACCGCCTAAATGCCTACACAGAAATGATACATTGTCTCATGGATCCGAATCACACAAGTTTTTTTGAACCCAAAAATACTACAAGTAAAATTCTGTTTTTAAAACATAAAATATACGACGTAGATAATTTGTTTCGGTGTAGTTATCCTTAGAGGAATCAATTAGTAACAAAGCCAGATTAAAAGTGGAATAGTCTCAGTGTCGCACAGACTTAAACAACATTCAGAATTTAAAATCTCCCCATCACCTTCCCACTCCACATTCCATTCAGCCTCACAACAGTAACATACACCAATAATTCCCAGCAGTTTGTAGCAGTTGAACCTCGTATATGCGGTATTCATATAAAAAATGTGACTGTAAAAACATGTTTATTTAGAAAAAGACTTAACAAGTAGGTATCCACATTAAGCTTAGTCATCAAAAGAAAAGAAAAAAGAAAATCGACCCTGAAATTTTTAATAATGATGAATGAATCCGCATAAAAAAATTATGTTTATTTCTGGGGGTAATGGTTGAGGTGATAATTTGATTTAGGTATTAGATCTCCTATTTGAATGCAACGAATACCTAAGTCAGGTTCTCTAGATTATTAAGGTTGTGACCTATCTAATTTAGAAGTCTAAATATTGCTTCAGCGTTATTACGCCAAAATATCGACAAACATTCTTCATTTCAGAGCGATTTGAAAATTTGACATAGGCACTTCTAGTGTTAAGTCCCAGATGACTTTGATTTATAAAATATGGCGGAAAAGTCATCACCCAATCGGAAGATGCTCTCATTTTTGCAAATACGTTCTTATGTCATCACGACTTTGAAATTATTTGTAAAGTAAACAATTTTGTGAAGTCCAAACGTACGTAGGTGATAACCTAATAAAAAATATACAATACAAAAATAAATAAATATAAAAAAACAGAAGCAGAATACACCTCGACAAACCATGGATCAATAACAATGAATTTTTATTTCCAAACAAAGTTACTTACTGCCTTAGGAAATCGAGTGAGGACTTTTGTGCTACCTTGAGTTTTCAACGGGTTAATGTAATGGAACGTATACATTTGCGAATCTGAACGCGAACCGAGCCACGAATTACGGGAAAGCAACGAAGCAACTGCAAGCGGCGTTACGCGCCCATTGCGGTTGCTTTGTTCCTTTCCCATAAGTTGAGGTTCAGTTCGGCTCGCGTAAGTATACGTAGCATAACATGGTAACTGGACCAAATAGAACTGCGACAAATCAGAATACTTTTGATAAGTAATATAGTAATTAAAAGTTAAGTGATAAAATAGGGTTAGGTTAGGTTATCATATTTATAATATACTTTATATCACTTTGCAAATGTATTCTGATTTGTCGCTGTTCTGTTTAGTCATGGAAATAAAAACACAACGATGTGACGAAAGTATAAAGTTTTCCAACACTTTCAGTTTAACGATAACGGTAAACACTCGGTGACATTTCAAACGATAAATGTTAACTACAAACTGCAACAATCTTGGAAAGTTCGCTACCGGTTTTGATTACACATTTTAATCGTTTCGCTGCAACTCTAAAGTTCTAACCTCCGACCACACGACTTACCGGCTTACGAAGATCGATGCCACGGGAGTTTTCCGATAGACGTCGGGGCGGGGAGGCGCCAAGGCGGCAGTCGCCAGGCGGGGGCTGGGGCGGATAGGGCGGGAGGGACTACAGGGAGGCTGTCGTGACGTCAGCAAATCTCGCTCTTGAACTTCAGAGTTGGGCCGATGAGGTGAGATGCCACGGCGATAGGTGCAGAATGTAACCGAAGAAATATTTTTAAACCTCGAATTTATTTTTTAAGGAATGGTGGATTGAATGAACATGTTTCTGTGCCTTGTTCTTGAAAATGTGGGTTACGATTATTTAGTGTAAATTCATTGACAGTTTCACAATAAGTAATATGTATACAAGTACTCCTGAGACGACACTATATATCTAAATTAACCATGTATTAGCATAGGAGATGCATCCACAGTGTACAGTGTACAGCTAGACGCCTTTTCCCAATTCTTATGGATATCATTTAAATCAAGTATCTACGAGTATAACCACCAATAAACATAACACTTTTGAGTGAGATGTTCCCTTAATGTGCAGGGACAATACTTTTAATTGTTCCCCGCTATTTTGTGACTGCCCTTGGCCGGGAGACCTCTCGGTCTTCGGCCCCTTACGTAGTTGCATAAGAGGCTTATAGAGAAGCACTTATTTTGGGTACCGCAACACTCACTGCCCTACCTACTAGCGCGGTAACATTAAGGCGATGCACTACGTCGTGTAATATTTTAAATTGAGCCGCTATCAATAACAACCCTTACGTAGATGGCCATAAGGTTTAAATTCCCGCTTAACACCATCCGCCTGTTTTGATTTATGCAAGAAAAAAACATGGCCAAGAAGTGCCTTTTATTTTATTTTGTGGATGTTCAGGCATAAATATTTTTTTTTTTCGATCATTTTATAGATAACTTAATTTTCCACATTAAACAATAAAATCATAACCGTAAATGGCTTTGTAAGTAGGAGATTTTGAACTTTGAAGCAGTTTTCATACGCCTTTACATTATTTTTTTCTGGGCTTATAAAAAGACTTATCTAAAAAATACTCAATTATTTCAAAGGCCAAGATGTATTATACTCGCAGTATTTAATTAAAGCATCTGAAACCTTTCTAGGCGACCAAATTTTCAATCCAAAAACACATGATTTTGCATTACTACGTATGGAATCGCCTTAAACGTGCTAGCTACGTCGCGAACAGCGCGGCGGACACAAGCTTTATGTGCGATAGTTTGCGCATATATATATTATTTATATCTATACATTCGTTCTTATCTATACATCTAATAATTTTTGCTTATTTTGCCCAAAGTTTAAGTTTCCTCCATTCAAGGGGAAATTTAGCATTACGATTATGTTATTCAGATGACTTGCCCAAGCTCTTCTATTGGAAAATGCATTAGAACGTAGACACAATTCCAAAACCAAAGGAGTACAAAAATATAGGTTAATACTTTCAAAACTTTGTTTATTAGGTAATACAAGCAAACACAATATTGTTAGTACCTACGCGGTAAAAGCTTAGCCTCGTCGTAATAATTTAGGAACTTCTAAGAACTTAGTATTTAGTTACTAAAGCAATAAAAAAACATTCCACCGCAAACCTTCTTCGCTAATAGTCCAGTCAGCCTGTGTTTTTATATGTAACTAAATAGTATAAAGCTAATTTTTTCCCCATCGACTACTATCATCTAGACAAGTGTTTAGCAAAAAGTCCCCGCCCCTACCCCTCTTGCCTCCCCCCCTGTGCCCCCCCAAACATGAAAAGTGTAAGGGTTTCGTAAATCGCGTCTATCTCAATTACTAAACAACATATCGGATTGCAATTTTTTTTATTCTCTTTGCTGTAACATTTTCTACAAAAAAAGTTCAGTTAACTTTCGTCGTAACTTTTACCGTTTTTTTGTAATTCGTATGATAAGGTAAAAATTTGTATATTTTTTGGCACATAATTTTACATTTTGTCACAGAACTTTTCAGGCCGACATTTTATGAAAAAATATTTCCTACAAAAGTTGTAGCCCCTGTTATTACCTTTAAAATGATATAAAATAGTACTTACTTTGTTGGAGATCCAGCGAGATTATCATGGCGGGTTCGGTCGAGGTGGGGCCGGCCGGCGCGGCGTTGCAATGCAGATATTGTTGTATAGTGATAGTGTTTTTTATCTTCAAGGTACACTATTGCATTTTCCATAAATAAAACTAATCGAGTCTCGGTGAAACCTAAATTCCCCACTTTTTAAATTTGTTTCAAATAATAATAAGTCCTTGTATACAGCGAAAATAGGTATTTTAAATAGTTTTTGGTTTGAAAATGCATGTAATATTTTTTAAAGATGTTATTTTAGAACAAAATAATTGCGGTATCTTAATTTGATCATATCCTAAACTTCCATGAGAGGTTCTTCATTTTCCTCGACTTCAACCAAAGTTACATTGCTGCATGATCCACCACAGCTCCCGCACATTTCTGTGCAATCAAGTGATGCTTTAAAGCAGCTACAATTATTTTTGCAAGCCTTTTTGCAGTTGTAGGAAACTAAGTTTATAACTTCTTCAGGTGCCGGTGGTTTTTTTGAGTGCATTGGGTACAGCATGTTGTCTGTTAAAATCCATCCCCAGTCCGTAGCGCTGATTTCCTTATCTCCAATCCATTTTTGATTCTGATAGTATGTTCGATAGGCGTGTTGTTCAGCAGCATCAGATGTTGGAGGGAGGGACGCCATTTTAAATTTGGATTTTAATGACATTTTTGCAACAGCTTTAAGGTACATTGAATATCTACTGTCATTCAGACTTGCAGACCTTGTGCATCCATATAGTTTCAAGACAAAAGCCTCTCCTACCTCTTTGAGAATATTTTTGTCTGCCTGTTTTTCATAAAACTGTAAAACTTTTGTGCGGAGATCATTTGATGAACTTAGCAATTTGTACGCGTTAATTTTGCCTTTGCCGAATAAATAAGATGTGGTATCACATCCTGTGATAGCATACAAAAATAATACCACATCCTTCATATCACCAATCTCTTCACGAATCTTGCTGATGTCATACGTTGATGGTGTGCCAGAGGGTTTGTGAAAGAATAGTTGCACATTTTGACACTGTGGTAGCCCTAACAATAGAACGAAAAGATCAGTATCCTGTCCGACAACAACTACAGGCCTCCCACTTTGAATTTGGGAGACATCTATTGCTCTTCCGACCACTTTAGTATCTGCATCTTCCTCCGCCACAATGGTTGGAATGTTTGCTTCATTAAGCTTCTGAGAGAGCTGTTCAATAAGCTGGCTTTTGTTTTTTGGATTTGCCAAAAATTCATTTTGCTTCACAGAGCATTCCATATTAACGTTGAATTTCATTTCTAGAGATGTTTTTTTACTTCTCCGCATATGTTCGACCCCTTTTGTGGTGGGATAGTCAGGATACCCATCGAACACAACATGACAATCTTTCCCATACCGTTTCATTACAGTATCAACATACTTCTCTATGATGCTGCTATATGTTACTTTGTCAGGCCAAATAACACTGTGCAAAAGATACCCTCCATCTACTACATATATTTTTGGGGGCAAATTTTTAAAAACTTCGTTGCTAACTGTCCACTTTTCAAATATTTTCATAAGACTTGATTTAGTTCCCTTTCTTATCATTTTATTGTTTTCAAATAAAGACAAAGGGTATGGGCTAAGTTCATAGTTGAAGTATTGTTTGAGATTATTTGTTCCTTGAGACATACATATAACCCTATTAAACAGCTGATCAGGATTAATTGGCACTTCTTCAGATCTCACATTTATACCACTTACTACGGAGCCTATAGTTTTAACTTTATTTTTTCTTTTCAATTTAACATCTGCAAAATTATTTCCTTCGATGTCTTTCAAGCATTTCATTCCTACATCATACGCTTCATCGCAGTTTACACCCGAACTTGTCACTACTAGACCAGAGGATAAAGAAATTAAATCGTTGCTCTGTCGGAAAGGATTATGGATACGCAGCCACCCGAGAAATTTATTAATATCTTGCAAGTCCCTTTCTCTTCTACTGCATCTAAGTTCAGTGTGCTGTTCGTTAAACTGAGTCAAGCAGCCAGAGAACTTCTCGAAAGCCTCACAAATTTGTAGGGATGCAGGAGCGCAAGCAATGAACTTGGTTAGCGTCCTCTCGCTTAATCCTCGTCCATGAGTAAGGCCACCTATGGATTTTGATGATCGCATTAATGTCTGCTCTATGGTCATGTCCGTCCAGATACCGGTAAAAAATCCATCTGTACGCCGAACTGTAAAAAAACCTTTATTGACGAACCTTTCGAAGTCTTCATTTGACATCTTCGATTGTAGATTCAACATTTGTTGTAAGTATATGTGTGCGGATTTGGCGTAGAGCAAATGTCCAGCAGCATGGAAATACGGTATCATTTGCTTGACTGTATTAATGTGCAAATTCCAATCGCCGATTCTCTCTGCCAGAATAAAGTCTAGAGCCAAATTCACCAATTTAAACTCTTGTAGCCACAGTTTTGAAGTTCTACTAGTTTTAACCAAATCTTCATACACTTCTTCTAGTCTTGTCATTATTTCATTTGTTTTACACTCTCTCATGGCGTCTTCAACAGTTGTTTGTTTGTTAATTGTTTGGATATGAATATCATTAAAGTCGTTTGTAATCATTTCTTTAAGAGATGAACATTCCTCGAATAGCAGTAACATCAAAGCTGCCTGGGTCATCATGTGAGCTCTATAAGACCTTGCGTAAGCATGTCCTGACATAAGGTGAGGAATCGTTGATTTTCCATAAACAGAGGTCCACATTTCTTCGATTCCACTACCTTCCATAAACTTTCCTAAGCAACCAAGGAAACTCATTAGAAGATGGAATCCGCCTAGTCTGACGATTACTCCAGATATTTCACTTTCTGTAGAAGAACTTGCAACAATGTCTACTGCTTTCAGGAAAAGTGGTTGGTCAAAAGTGACAATACACGGCTGGCCAGCTAACTTGCTCTCTTTAGAAGCGTAACTAAGGGCAGAATAAATAGCAGTCGGATTTCCTGGATCTATGTTTATAAAAGGCAAAGCCAGTACATAAGATGGTTCAAAGTTTTGTCTACCATCGTAACAGTTTCGCATGTATGCAGACCATCCAGGTAGTGAAACTGGCACAAAAGCAAAACTACATAACCAAAGCATGTTACGAGCTGAGACTAAGCATTGAGTGGGCATATTTTCAGAAATGTTTTCTATTGTTAAGGACTTTAAGCCACTTTTCGCCTTTTTAGTATACATTAAAACTGGGACATTGAATTTACCTTCAAAGTCACTCTGCATGCAACAACCCGAAACCCCCTCCTCAAGGCCAGTACACTCTGATGTCACATCCCGACTTTCACGGTTGATATTTGGCGTTTCCTAGCCATAAAGTACACATAAAAATATATCATTTTAAAGGTAATAACAGGGGCTACAACTTTTGTAGGAAATATTTTTTCATAAAATGTCGGCCTGAAAAGTTCTGTGACAAAATATAAAATTATGTGCCAAAAAATATACAAATTTTTACCTTATCATACGAATTACAAACAAACGGTAAAAGTTACGACGAAAGTTAACTGAACTTTTTTTGTAGAAAATGTTACAGCAAAGAGAATAAAAAAAATTCCAATCCGATATGTTGTTTAATAATTGAGATAGACGCGATTTACAAAACCCTTACACTTTTCATGTTTGGGGGGGCACAGGGGGGGAAGCAAGGGGGGTAGGGGTGGGGACTTTTTTCTAAACACTTGTCTAAATGGTAGTAGTCGATGGGGAAAAAATTAGCTTTATACTATTTAGTTGGTCTAAATGGTGTTCTACGACACAGGCTGACTGGACTATAATTGGAGTAACATCAAACTCTGCCAATACTGAAAGGACGGGTTGGTTCACAGAATTTGAACAATTCATCAAATTTCAAAGTTAACATACAAGTTATGTTTCTATACTAATAGTACCGTGAAACAAGCGGCCCATGATGAAATAATAACAGAACTTGATAAGGACTTTTACAGAAGTTTGACATTTAATGAATTATTTTTAATTCTGTGAAACAACACGTCCTAAGTATACAATGTAATATCGTGACATTCGAGTAGCTGAAGTATATTTGTTCAAATAATTGCTTTTAAAGAAACGAGGAAATGTAATATTTCTTTCGAATCCAAATATGTTTTGCAGAATTTTGAGCCAACATTTCCAGCACCAATTTAGTCAAATAATTTAACAAAAAATTTTCCACTAGACCAGTGTGTTTCGTTAGGTAAATAAGAAGGTAGGTAATGAATTATCCAACTTTTAATATTACCATGTACATACATTATAATTATTATACTCAGTATAATCATAAAGTTTATTGCGAAACTATATTATTTGTATGTCGACAAAATAAAAGAATTAAGATCAAAAAAATATTTGAAATAGGCAGAAAATTGTATTTAATTAAAAAGAGATGCACATAGCCTTATTGCAAAAGGGTAGACATTTTAATTAGGGAAATTGAGAACAACCCTTGAGTGATTTTCGTAAGGACTGATATTTTAAAAATATTTCGTAATCATAATGTTATGTATTTACACAGGCCGTTTCACCCGTGAGAAATCGCGGGTTATTATATTTCCAGTTTTGTAAAAGACAACTAACATAATTTTCTGTAAATATATTATGTAATGGGTAAGGTACCTAGGTACTTGATCGCTTCCACACATACCGTTCCAATTTTAAAAATGAAATATAAAGCAAATTTGAGTTGATCGGACGTCAATAATTTCGCGCAGGTTTGTATATCTTTATATATTTATATATAAAGATATACAAACTTTCAAAGGTACAAAAATATTTTAATAGCCTTCCCGAAGAATAAAATAATAACATGTTTAGTATCATTCAAGAAAATGGTCCAATTTTTCTTAAAGTTAGCAATCTCACCACACATAACCACTATTTTCTTCTTTGTTTATTTTATTTTTTACAGATATATAGATTTTTCATTCATAAGCCACATCTTTACATTTTTCATGCTTAAACTTTCATTTTCCTCAGAGGCATATTTATTTTTGAACTTAAAATTCACTAGTACACAGTACTCCAGCGTTCGGCTTCCATACTTATTTGATATTTTAGGTATTTTCAGGCCTTTTTTCTGTAAGACGTGTGCTGTGACTATTCACCAGTGGCTCTTTATAAGTACTATCTTCCCAGTTATCCTTAATGGTAAGGAACCAGAATATACCTTTTATTGGAGCAGGCCCTCAGCAGAATATAATAATTGCACAGTGTGTCTTTGTCTATATATATTAGGTGATACAATTTGTTTTATAATAGAGGTTTGCAAATTCTATACATACTTAATATAAGTCATGCTTGTATTTCCCCAGCTTCGAATGAAAAATATACTAATTTGAGTCTACTATGAGGCAAGACAAATTTTCATTTATAGAAATTGTTTGCTAGGGCTCTTAGCTGGTTACATATTTTAGTAACTTGCTTATTCTATTTAAATGTGTTATCAACTTTTAAACCTAGATAAGTATATTCACCGACAAAGTCAATTTTTTCACATTGGCAATTTATTGTTATATTTCTATGGATGCATTGAAAGTTATGTGCGATTAGTTTCGGAATATTCCATATTTTCAAACGTGGTGATCTGATATACATTGATTTTTTTTTTACATATATAACTAATCCTACGTCATGTGCCCATTTTAGCAGTTCATTGAAGTCGGTTTGTAATTCTTGAATCGCTATTTGAGGATTTTCATTAGATACTACAAGTGCCGTGTAGTCTGCGAAAATGAACCTACGCGCTTTTTTAAATAGTTTAGACATGACTGTAACATAAATTATATATAATTTCGGACCCCAAAATTGATCCCTTGCATATGTTCAACGGTTCGGCCTAATACACATGATTTCTTTAATGAGCAATTATTAAGCCCCCGGATACCCAATTTCTACAGATTTGTTAACTCTTTAAGTTTCCAAAAGTTATTTTCGTAGATAATATCTATTATTTTTTTTTGCCAAAATTGTATGAAATTCCCGCGATAGAAAAAAATTGCAAAGTAAGCTCCGAAAAATAAAAACAAAAAACAAGTTTTGTTCTGTTATTTAATAGGTTATATTCATGAAAAAATTCTCAGTTTATCTTTAAATGCAACTAAAGCATTTGTCGAGAGAATTTCGCTCTATTTCAAACGAATCGTGTTTCATTAAATATTTTCACAATTTTCGCTTCATTATTATCATTTTTTAATATTGGCGCGCTCCCTCTAACATTCGTATTTACATATCTCCCTTTCAAACCATCTTTGAACGCTTAATACGGGGCCTTATTACTTTATTTTGAGGATTTAGTCAAATAGCAGCAGTTCCCAATTGTTAAAGTTTGTACATAATATTATAAGTGATGTGATCTAACTTAAGATAGTCAAATCAAGAAATGAATATTGGTATAGTATTGCAATTTGCACCGTCAACAACTGATGACAATAATAACAGTCAATATTATTCGGAGAGTGTTTGTTCTCCGAAACGGTGATAGTGATAAGTCACGAAGGCGTAATCGGTAAATGAACTCACGTTTGCTAAAGCAATTTGACAGAGTTTGTTTTTAGCAAAATAACACAATATTATCATTTAAACAGCTAATAAAAGAAGTTAAAGATACTAAACTTATTTAGTTATTCAATTATATTGTTTTTAACCTCTCTAGGACAAGCCTGTGTTGAGGTTAATAATTTTACAAAATATTAAAAATAACACAAAGATTATATATTGGGAGAACAATATTGTTACATTAATGTTTCCGCGAATTGGGTGGGTACCTACATGGTTTATTTATGATGGTACCTATTAAGCTAATTCTAGCCAATTCGTTACATTATAATGCTACGTATACATACGCGAGCAGAACTGCCCAACTGAACCTCAACTTATGGCAAAGAAACGAAGCAACCGCAAATGGCGCGAAACGCCGCTTGCAGTTGCTTCGGTCCTTTCCCGTAATTGGTGGCTCGGTTCGCGTTTAAGTTCGCAAATGTATACGTACCATAATGTAATAAGCATGTGGTGATGTGGTGACCATGATATACATTGATATTTGATTGTAAAAAAACATAATAAACTATTATTTTTAAAAGGAAGAAATAAGAAAAAAAGAATTACGTTAATTTAAAAGGACAGGGATGAAAAAAAATGTTGGCAATCCTCGGCTAGCACAAATAATTTAAAATTCTTTTAAAAAGTACACAAGGAATTAGACGACTTAATGTATTCTGGAAGACTATTAAATAGAAGTGGAACCTGATACAAATAATTTCTTTGACCAAATGAAGATTTAGTGTGAGTTGTATTTTATGCCCACGTAGGCTCTAACGAATATATATATATATATATATATATATATATATATATATATGCATGCAGAAGAATATTATAGCCTTTTTGTTACTATGTATATTCCATGCAGTTAACACTTCTACAATTTCTACGAAAGTATTGCCAACTGCATGCAATCTAAGTACAAGGAAGCGGAATTTAAAAAACACAGTCCTGATATTGTTGTTGCAATTAAAAAGTCGATCATGTAGTTCTAGTTAAAGGTGATTAGACTCAGTAACTCAGAGCTGTTTATAATTCCATTAAAAATTTAAAAAATAAAAGATATATCGGAAACAAGTCATCTAAAGAGTTTTAATTGTATCAATTCTTTTACCAATCGGTTGTAATTATAGTTTTGGCTAGGGTATAGAAAGACGGGGTTTAGCCGGATTTAAATTTGTCCAAAACTGACCAAAATATAAATAAACTGACTAAATAAAAAAATTAAATTAAAGAAAGAACAAAAAACATACAGTTTGGCTGAATATAAAATTCTACTATACGCCGGTTGAAACAACACGGCCTAAGAGTTTATTTATTTTAATAAATCGTCATCAAAAATACTAATTTCGGTTGTCTTGTAGCAGCCATTTCCTGCCCGCTACAGAGTGATAGCATTTTAGCTGTTCTGTCTGGCTCCCTAGAGAGCAATGACTGCAATCAGTACCCTTCTCTAGAGTACAGCTATTTTGAAGGAGGGCAACTTCGCCACAAGATGACTCGGACGGGCTGGCGGTCAAAACGAGCAGCTCGACAATTTAGTGTTTATCTGGCCGCGGTTCCGGGACGTCGTGAACACGGGGAAGACAAGAACCACTCTATGAGCCAACACGATTACGATCAAGGATGACGACACCGTTTTGTGGTTTTACCTTTGGTCATCCTTGTCTCTTCATTTAAATAACAGCGATGTATAACCGCATCGCTTGGCGCCCGTTATTACATTCATCAGGTTAGTTTATTATAAATGCCACCCAATTGTCGTTTTCAATGCAATATTTAAATTAGCAATCGTGCTCTCAACCTTCGGTTGTAGCACACGCCTGAGATTAATGTCACTAAATAAAGAGTTCTCATGTTATTTAAAGGTTAATGAAGTGTTGTAGAAATAAATGTTGTGTCATGGAATTCATTTCCCTCATCTTTTATTTAATACACTGTTGTTACATCCATTCCGTAGGCACTCATGCCCTTCACCTTGTAATCCCGTTACAATGGCGCACCACGTGGTTTAACCCGATTGGCATTTAATTTTACTTTTTTCGGCCTCGTTGGCATTGAGAGTTGACAATAATTTTTTGCAGGTGGCATTTTTTTTAACTAGCTTGATGAAGGTTATTCTTATGTCGGCTCATGGGGGTCTCTCTGTTTCGCGACGTTCCGGCCGCATTTCTTATAATATTTGCTATGCATTTCTTATAATATTTTGATATACTTAACCATAATTATACGATAATTATTTTAAAATTAATTTTTGGCCGTGAATACTCTGCGGGACTGGTGGGTGTCCCGTATATTTTATTTTATTATTGTTGTAATGTTGTTCCAGATTCCCACATCTGAAATTATAGTATTGGTGTATGTCCATTTCTGAACTTTTGTCCATTAGATGTGTAGGTACAAATAATTTTACACCCATTTTTTCCGATTTTGGGAATTTTACTATTTTTGATTATTGCCGTCTTCGGACGTGATTAATGTTGCCTTGTTGTTCTTTTTTTTCCAATTAATCTTTAGGTACATCTAGTCACAATGCCTGATACAAGGAGTCAAGTAAAAGAATCCGCCATGTCTTCCGTCAAGGTTTCAGACATTATTGTTCCCACATCTCCGTTGGTTCCTCTGCATTTATGGAATATCAAGTACGATGGCACTACTTGCATTAGGAAGTTTCTTGAACATGTTGAAGAACTCGCCCTGTCTCGCTCTGTAAGTAAGCACAATCTTTTTTTAGGCGCGTTTGAACTTTTTGATGGGATTGCCCTTGATTGGCTGAGGGTCAATCGCTCCCTTTTCGAATCCTGGGATGACCTTGTGGGAGGCCTCAAGGAGGAATATGAAATTCTCGATTATGACCGTAGACTCCTTGCACAGTTGAGGTCAACTATGCAAGCACCTAACGATTCACTTGGTACCTTTATCACTAATGTTCTCATCTTAAATAAAAGATTAAACAAGAAATTGCCTGATGTAGAAATTTTGGAAATTCTCCAGTGCAATATGCTTCCCAGATATATTCAAAAACTTGCATTAAACTCCATTCCGGACATCGCTACCCTCAAAAGATTGGGCAAATTAATTGAATTGGCAGACAGTCGCTCCGATCAGAGGAAAGGTTCAAAGTCCCCTCAAACCCCTTCAACTGCTAGTGAAAAGGCGCCACTAAATACAAATGCTCCTTCTAAACCTAATTCTTTCAGGCATGCGAATTCTTCTCATAAAAACATGTCCTTTAAACGTTACAACGTAAATTCCAGGGAGGAGATTTATTGCTTCCGCTGTGGATGTCCAGGCGTCAAGACTCCTGACTGCACTTGCGTTAGGTCAAAAAACGCGAGAGCCGGACGTTAGCTGTGCCGCTGGCGGAAGACGTCTCCACCAGTATCACTGCTCTCGATCCGGCATGGCAAGAGTGGCTTTCGGTAGTCAGGAATTTCTACAAAAATTTAGGAGCATCAGGTTGCGGAGGGAAGGCTGACAGGGACGGCCGTCCTTTCGTATCCTTTTCTACACTCGGAACTGTTTTTTCTGGCCTGTTGGACTCAGGCTCACATGTTTCCATTCTCGGTAATAATTTTCATTTAAAACTTATAAAACTTGGTGCCACGTTGGCTAAGCTCAATAATTCATTTTCTTTAACTTCTGCGACGGGTCATTCCGTTTGTTGTAACTTGAAAATCTCACTTTCTATAACATGTAATAATGTTGTAAAAGAGTTTATTTTTGTTGTCATGCCAGATATAAAAACAGATGTAATTCTCGGTATTGATTTTTGGAAATCTTTTAACATTTGTCCGGATGTTTTTAATTATATGAATACGGAGGTAGTTAAATCGGCTCCTCGGGTTACTTCTGTAGTCAGAGGTATTGTTGACAAACAACACTTATCCACTCATCAACAAAGTTTACTTGATGATGTAATTAAAGAATATATTTCCATTTCGGGTGACAAACTTGGTCGTACGCATTTAGAGGAACACGTTATAGATACTGGTAATAGTACACCTGTGAAACAGCGTTACTATCCGATTTCACCTCACCTGCTCCCAGTTGTACACAAAGAGCTTGATAGAATGATAGAGATGGGGGTCGTTGAACCGAGCAGTAGTGCTTGGAACAGTCCCATTTTACTAGTTCCAAAGAAAAATGGCACTTACCGCCTTTGTTTAGATTCCAGAAAAGTTAACTCTTTATCTAAGAGAGACGCGTTTCCATTACCATTTATTTCAAATATTCTAGACAGCTTGGGGGGAGCTCGTTTTCTATCCACTATTGATCTAAAAGATGCGTTTTATCAAATTCCACTAGAACATAGTTCAAGGGAAAAAACGGCTTTTACTATTCCTAAAAGGGGTCTTTTTCAATTTACTTCTATGCCTTTCGGTCTTCATGGAGCCAGTTCGAGAATGATGCGTCTCATGAGTAAAATCTTTGGCCCAGAATTTGATGGTAAAGTTTTCTTTTATTTAGACGATATTATTGTAATTTCCAGTACTTTTGAAGAGCATTTAGCATTACTTAAACTAGTAAAACGTAAACTGTTCGAGGCGGGTCTCACGATTAACTTTGAAAAGTCAGTATTCTGTAGAGAATCGCTTAAATATCTCGGTTATGTAATAGATAGTAAGGGTCTGAGAACTGACCCAGACAAAGTAAAGGCTGTAGTTGATTTTCCCGTACCTTCCTCACAAAAGAGTTTGAGACGTTTCATTGGTATTATATCTTGGTACAAGCGATTTATTTTTAACTTTTCTATTATTGCTGCTCCGTTACACAGCTTGACCAAAAAAGAGTTCATTGGTAAAAAATTTTCTTGGAATAATCAAGCGCAGGCTGCATTCTCTAAATTAAAGGAAACTCTAGTCGCGGCTCCGGTTTTAGCATGCCCAGATTTTAATAAGCCGTTTACAATTTCTTGTGATGCATCAAACGAAGGTTTAGGCGCAGTACTCTCTCAATTAGACGAACAAAACAGGGAACACCCTATTTCCTTCATTAGTAGATCGTTATCGGCTCAGGAAAGGAACCACTCTACTACTGAGAAAGAACTTAATGCGTTAATTTTTGCTTTGGAGAAATTCAGGGGTTACATTGAAGGGTCACCCATCCCTGTAAAAGTAATTACGGATCATTATAGTCTGAAGTGGCTAGTAAACTTAAAATCACCTTCTGGAAGATTAGCTCGGTGGGCTGTCAGACTGCAGCAATTTAACTTTATTATTGAACACAGGAAAGGGAAGGAAAATGTTGTCCCGGATGCTTTATCTCGCGATCCTTTAGTAATATCTTCTATTGTTCAATCTCCCATTATTAGTACTGATCGTTGGTACAATAAAATGTGTCGTGACGTCTTAGCTAAACCTGAGTTATTTTCCAAATGGAAACTTGTAGATGGAGTTTTATATAAGCATGTGCAGAGTATGGAAGCCCTGCATAAGCCTAATGATTGGAAGGAAGTTGTTCCTAAGGATCAAAGACAAGAGTTGATTGCGTTACATCACGTACCTCCTACATCCGCCCATTTTGGAATTATGAAAACTCTGAATAGGATTTGTTTGAAGTTTTACTGGCCTAGAATGTCCTCAGACGTAAGAAAGTTTGTTTCTAGATGTCACACTTGTTTAGGACAGAAAAGTTCAAATCAGGCTGCACCCGGTCTTATGGGAGATCCTAAGTTGGTCCAGCGTCCTTGGCAGGTTATCTCGACAGATTTATTGGGACCTCTTCCCAGCTCCTACAAGAAAGGGTATAAATATCTATTAGTTGTCGCTGATTTCTTCACTAAATTTACAAAAATTTTTCCGCTGAGAAGTGCGAATGGGAAAAATGTCTCTGCTATTATAGAGGATGAAATTTTCCTAAAATTTGGCGTTCCTGATTGCATCATCGCAGACAATGGCCCCCAATACATTTCGAAAGAATTGAAACATTTAGTTGACAGATATCATGTACGTCACATGTTTTTTAACTGTAGATATCATCCACAGAATAATCCTGTAGAGAGAATTAACAGAGTTTTAGTTACAGCCTTAAGTTCGTACGTGGGAACGGATCATCGAACTTGGGCAAATCATTTACCTGAAATAGAGCTTGCCATTAACACTGCTGTACACGAGGTAACGGGTTACACTCCTTTCTTTTTAAATTTTGGCAGGGAAGCCATTATTTCAGGCAAAGATTACAAATCACCTGATTTTTCTTCGGAAGATTTAACATTCTCGAAACGTGACACGTGGGCTCAAGATGTTTCTGAGCTTAATGACATTTTCTGCCAAGTTAGGACGTGTTTACGTCAATCTTACGAACGGAATAAAGTTCATTATGACCTTCGTAGAAGGAATGTGGAATTCAAAGTTGGTGATATTGTTTGGAGACGCTCTTTCGTGTTGTCCGATGCTTCTAAGCATTTCTCCGCTAAACTTGCTCCAAAATTTCTAAGAAGCAAAATTATTGATAAGGTCTCGGCCGTCGTTTACAAACTGGCAGATATGAAGGGAAAGCCTATTGGAACATTCCATATTAAAGATTTAATTAGGGCAGAAAATTAATTGTTTTTATTATTATTTTTAAGGCAAAAGTGAACGGGTTTCTGGTACCTACACTGATCACGTGGGTATAGGAAACTTATTTCCTTTTGATTCTTTGTTGATTGGGAGAAATGGTTTTCTTTTCCCTGGAGAACTCCATTCCTCTTTTCAACCTGCTTTGTATGTTCTATGTCGTCATTTTTAATGATTATTATCTATTGTTATTTGTGTTTTGTCTGAAAATTGTCATACACATCTATTTCTCTTAAGAGGATCCGCTCTCATCGTTATGATTATTGTTTACCGCTGTTATTGTCAGTACAGTGCTACAACTATGTCTAGAAATGTATTAAATTGGAACTAAATTTTTCATTACTATGGCAACACCGAATTAGTTGCTTTGTCTATGACGTTTCGTATGTCTGTCATGTTATGGTCATGTTGCTCCGATTTACTGTCTTAAATCCGTGTATGATCCGCTCATTTAATAATTATTTTTTCATTGTTTGCCTGTATATTGTTTGAATTTAATTAAAATGAACAAACCGATACGTAGTGGTGCAAGAGAAGTTATATACAGCGTTTTTCAACGCTGCCTAGCCGAATATCGCGCGAAGATGCTCCTATCTAATTTAGAAGATGTTTACAAACGAACTGCAGAAATGACTGGTACGTAGTATAGTTTTTTTAATAAATTTCATTAGTATTAGAAGATTTATGCCAATTTTCGAGCGATTATAACCGTTACAATCTGATTTGAGGTTATGCTTAACAATCCGAATTTGACATTTCCTTTTGACAGTTCATATGAGGCCACAGGAAAAAGGGAATAACTCAATTAAAAAAAAAATTTGCAACTTCTTTAAACTCATAGAAAAGTAACTTTTTTCTTAATTTTATCTTTCTTTCTTTCTTTCTAAATGAATATTATCTAGTATGTGTTTTTTTTAACTATAATTTTTTTCTATAATACTAATTTTAATGATGTTTTTCACACACAGGAAAATCTGAATCAACGGTAAGACGAATCGTCAAGGAAGGGGAAAAGGCAGACGGAAAATTTGAAACACCGGGAAAACGGAAAATAGGACGCCCTAAAAAAGAGTTGGATGATTTTGATATTTGTGCCATTCGACAAAAAATTCATTTTTTTTACATAGTGCGAAAAGAAGTCCCAACTTTAAGAACATTACTAACTGTACTCAAAGAAGACATTGGATTTGATGGTAGCCGGGAATATTTAAGAAGAATTTTGCATTCCATCGGCTTTGTTTATAAAAAGTGCAAAACAAACAGAAGTGCTCTTATTGAAAAAACAAATATTGCGGCGAAAAGAGAGCATTACTTAAAAATTATCATGGATAACCGAAATTTACCTGAAGAACTGCAAAAAAATATTATTTACTTGGATGAAAGTTATATCCATTCATCCTACAAGCTAAAGAAATGCTGGCAATCTATGGATGTGACAGGAGTTCAACACGATATTTCAAAAGGTAAGCGCTGGATCATTGTTCACGCTGGAAGTGAAATGGGTTTTGTCCCTAATGCCCTATTAATTTTTAGTGGAACAAACAAAAAAGAGGATTACCATTCTGAAATGAATGCACATAATTTTAAAAAGTGGGTTGTTGAGAAGCTCATACCCAATATAGCAGAGCCCTCCATTATTGTCATGGATAATGCGCCTTATCACAGTGTTGTGAGAAACAAGGCACCAACAACCTCAACGAGAGTTAATGACATAAAAGCATGGTTATTACATAACAACATTGTTTTTGACAATTCATTAAGGAAACCATCATTGTTGGCTCTGGTTAAAATGCATAAGCCAGAGCCTGTATATGATATTGATGAAGTATTAGGAGAGCATGGTCACACGGTTGTAAGGCTTCCCCCTTACCACTGCGACCTTAACCCGATTGAGCTAATTTGGGCACAGGCCAAACGAAAAGTTGCATCTCAGAATATTGGAAACACGGTCAATATAAAAGAGCTGACAGAAAATGCTTTTAATAGCATAAGTGCTGATGATTGGAAAAATTGTTGCAAACACGTGATGAAAATTGAGGCAGAATATTATGCACGAGGCAGTACTCTGTATGATGATATCGATGAACTGATAATACGTTTAGATGAAGATGAAGATACGGAAGAAGAAGAATCGCATGAGGACGAAGATAATAATTACATGTCAGGTGTTGAATTAATAGACTCAGATTTTTAAATACCTTTTGTACCTACGTTTTTATAGCGAAATAAACGCCCACTTAAGACTTGTTTTGTTTTATTTTACTTCCATTTAAATTACAGTTTTTTGTGCAAAATTTTTGAAAATACAACGTTTACTTTCCACAAGACGGCGCTACGTGCCACACAAGCAACGAAACCATTGATTTTTTACGATTGAATATCAAAATAACACCTCTTATTGGAAAACCCTGTATTATCTCGTGAATAAAAATTGTTTACAAGATGAACACACGTGTAGTCTGGGATAAAATGGATTGACCTCTACTACTATCAACATTCAGCACACATGACTGCATTAGTATAAAATATGCGTACTTCCATGTTTATGCAATTGACACCTATTACGCTTGATAAGTACCTGCATAATATATTTCAGTGAAACATTATAAATCGCCCTTCTACGTAATTATCTTCCTTGCAAAGCGTTACATCATAATAAAAGTTTCGACATCATCATTATCATATTCTAAGGGTGCGTACGCGAATTAGGAGAAAGGAACTAAGCAACCGCAAACGGCGCGAAACGCCACTAGGTTCGCGGAAATTTTTTCCTGTTGATATCCACTTTTAGAATTTGATGTAGAATCATCTGCTTTCCGAAAGTACCTACCGCTAATTTCTGAATACCGCAATTTTTTGTTTAAACTCAAAAATACGTTCTTGGATCATTCTTTTTTTAAACTTGCATTCAGTTTCCAATGAGCCATCTTGGTGCTGCCATTTAAAACCTTTTAAACGATCGCAGCGCCCTCAATTTTTGTCTACATTATATTGCCGAACTGTACCATTGATTAAGATGTGCTTATTTTGCGCTCTACTTTACTTATTAAGCTGTCACGTCTTGTTGAATGACCTTATCATAAGCTTATGAGCTTCGTGCTTTTGTTTTCACACATTAGCATACTAGCTCTTCTGTTGTGTTTCACTATGTTGAAGGAAATATACCTTCTATCTAGATGCTGTCATTTCAGCACTTATTTTGGAGAGTTGTCGTGGGGTTATAATGGCTTAGGCTCTTTAGCACATGATAGCCCTCATCAGGCTTACAATTAAGATATTTTTTGTTGATTTTTTTATGAAAATTTCAATATCAATAGTCGGTAAGCCATTATCACATTCACAGGTTTATGGTGGTTGGTTCAGTATTGGGTGTTATGTTTTACATATTTAATCATAGTGCATGTCCTAACATTTCTCTTCGTAATTTCATTCCTTCCCTACTTTTCTAGAGCTCGGAAAAGTATGGAATGAATCAGGTGTTCTGTCATTTGTTCATCGGTATTCTTCAGCCACCCACTGGTTCACTTGGTGACGGAAGAATATGTGTATGAATATGAAATTATTTATTAAATTAATTTTCGAGATAATTTCTACAAACTATCGGTACACTGTTGTATAATAATTCCAAGAAGATTTATTATTGTTCATTAAATACATTACTGCCATCTATGTCGAGATGAGCTAACTATTACCTACTGATCTTCAGTTTGGTTTAATTTCTGGATGCTTTTATCAATTTTTCACTGGAATGTTGTTCCGTCATTTTTCGAGGAGATTCAAATTCAAATAAAATTATTTCATAGGAAATTTTAAAATAATTTCTAGCTGTCACGTAGACACTTTGGGTGGTTTTGACTTGTCATATATTTAGGCATTGTTCATTTAAGCTTTTCACAAATCTGTTGCAAGTTTTGCTCAACCTTTTTAAGATTGTTTTAAACTATTACTATTAAATCTTTGTGTTTAGAACAATGATTATTTTATATACTTTATTTCTTCGATAAGGGCCTGCCAATTGCTCAATATTTCTTTTTATTTATTTCAACGGTGACCAAGGGTTAGGTTTAGATTTCTTCAACCATCAAGGAAACTTCTCCACACTACGTCAACTGAAGACATCTGGACTACACTCTTCTCTCATCATCTCCATACTACGTCAACTAAAGACAGCTGGACTACACTCTTCTCTCGTCATCTCCAGAATACGTCAACCAAAGACATCCGGACCGCTCTCTTCTCTCGTCATCTCCATGCGGGGTTTCAATCGCTCCAGACCTTACCGAACTTCAGGGAATATTTGGATTCGGAACTCTTCAATGCCGAAGCTACTACAACCCGCCTAATCCGCACCATACATTTCTGCTGCTGGAGGGTGCATCAAACTTGTCAGGAGGTGTCAGGTGAACCTCAGACTTATAGCCATAAGTCCTTTGGCTGAGGGGGCATTGTAGCAGCCATTTCCTGCCCGCTACAGAGTGATAGCATTTTAGCTGTTCTGTCTGGCTCCCTAGAGAGCAATGACTGCAATCAGTACCCTTCTCTAGAGTACAGCTATTTTGAAGGAGGGCAACTTCGCCACAAGATGACTCGGACGGGCTGGCGGTCAAAACGAGCAGCTCGACAATTTAGTGTTTATCTGGCCGCGGTTCCGGGACGTCGTGAACACGGGGAAGACAAGAACCACTCTATGAGCCAACACGATTACGATCAAGGATGACGACACCGTTTTGTGGTTTTACCTTTGGTCATCCTTGTCTCTTCATTTAAATAACAGCGATGTATAACCGCATCGCTTGGCGCCCGTTATTACATTCATCAGGTTAGTTTATTATAAATGCCACCCAATTGTCGTTTTCAATGCAATATTTAAATTAGCAATCGTGCTCTCAACCTTCGGTTGTAGCACACGCCTGAGATTAATGTCACTAAATAAAGAGTTCTCATGTTATTTAAAGGTTAATGAAGTGTTGTAGAAATAAATGTTGTGTCATGGAATTCATTTCCCTCATCTTTTATTTAATACACTGTTGTTACATCCATTCCGTAGGCACTCATGCCCTTCACCTTGTAATCCCGTTACAGTCTGAGGGTCCTGTGTAACTCTGGCTAAACTCAAAGTGTCATTTACGAAATTGGAACTGATTGTGCGAAGAATTCAGACAAGCGAAATACGTATTTATTTATATATATACGCCTAAAAAGGCTTTTACATAGAAGTGATACATGATGCAGTACAATAAGAACGTATGTACGTATAATACAATATTTTAACAGAAAATTATTTTAATTGAATCATTTTAGAAATTTACAGGAATTCGGGCTATCCCGTGATATTTTATATATAATCTATAAATAACAATAGCATCAAAATGAGATCTGAATCAACCTTACGAATTCAACAAAATCGCGTCCCAGTAATCATTCAGAAGTCAAAATCTGAGATAATTTTGGAAACTCGGGCAACTATTATAGGCTACTACATCTGTATCAGGGATACATCTGTACTTGGGGGATATTTGCCTGTATTCGGAGTATATCTGTATTTGAGGTACAGCTGTATCCCAGGCATGTCTGCATTTGGGGTATATCTGTATCAGTGAAATATCTGTATCTGGTGTATTTCGGCCTAGGAAATAGGAAGTAGGAACAATCGCACCGGGACTGCAATGCGGTAATAAATATCTACAGCCTCAACCGCACTGAGAGTGGAATACCACGAAAGGGTGCAATACGACAGGAAAATTCATAGTCGAATTTTTCATACGACGACGAACTGCAACCGAATTATTGCTGAAATCTTTAACAATGACCTTTTTTTTGGTAATAATAAGTAATAGTGCAAAATGATCGATCGCCTTAGAAGCGCGTGGGTATTTTAATTTAAATATAGATAGTTACAAATAATAATAACAAAACAAAAAATATTCTTTTTAATTACATAAATCATTTTCAGTGTTACATTTGTTGTTTTATAGGGTTATATGTTGTTTTATAAGATGAAAGGAGCATTGATAATTGTATTTCTGCAACTTCAAATCGCTAGAGTATTGGTATCGTTTGGTGTGTGTTTTGGCGGAAAATACAAAAAAATATTGATAATAACTAATAAAAAAGGTAATGTGAAGGTTGCAATGGTTAAAGAGAAAACATGTAAAATATAGGAAACACATTACGATATTTTATATGAAATAGTAATATTATTTTATGTTTCACATTACTATAATAGGTGTTTTTACGAGAGAGATATCATACATCAGCATTACAAAAAAATATATATTTTTCTTCGTTTGAAGGACCTTTTACTTAAACTTTTTCTTTCAATTTTTTCTATATTTTACTACGCACTAAAACTGATAAGAGGCTATCAATTTAGTCCCCTAAGTACTATCCATCCTGATCTATTACTGCGTTAAAAATTACGGGAAGCGGAGCAGAGAGTCACGGTTCTCATAATAAATCGTACATCTAGACGTCATCTAACCTTTAATAAGGATCCTTCACAGAATTCCTAAGTGGTTATTAGGGTTCATATTGATTAGGGGAAATAATAAAGTATCGGCAGACAGAATCATTAATGGCTCTCACACCAACACAAATCAAGAAAAGCAACGGAGGAAAACTACCAAAACACTTGTATTAAATTCGATACTCACGAGAAGAGGCTGAGAGATCTCTAGGATCGATTTCAGCGGAAACCAATAATTGTTCCCGAGATTCTATAAGTTTTTTTTGCAAACTTCATTCCACAAATGAAATAGCTCTGGACAGATTTCAGTCGAAACAGAGATATTTTAATTTTCGTATGCATCATTAGTCCGAGCCAAATAAAGTATAACTCACCTATTTGTTAACAGCATTCACTCACAGGTTCACTCAGTTTCTATCGAAAAAACACGATGCAAATTTTTAAGACATATAAATTATAAACTTACAAATAAACTACAACTGTCTAATGAAAAATCTAAATATAATAAAGCTTCTTTCTTTGTTTTTTCTTGTTGTTTAACATAAAACGTTTGTTGTAAATTTAATAATAATATTATTGAATATATAAAAATTAAAATGGAGTTCTATAAATTAAACTTGATAACAATAAAAAAACAAAGCTGTCCGTCAGGAGATTGGTATCCGATGTCATTTTTATTTTTTTAAATTTTTCCCTTATTGACAGCCCTGCATTATTGTAATTGATTTCATTTCATGTTCGTATTTAGAGCACACGCACTAAAAATAAATTTCACTGTAACAATAACGTTAGTTCAAAATACTCCCACAGAATATGAAATCTACTGTCACAATTATTTTATTATTAAATCGGTTTAACCGGTAATAAATCATTATAAATTGGGAGGGGATAAAATGGAATCATATAAATAAGTCGTCTAAACGTGGTTAAAACTACAGTTTTAGAATGGCCTTGGAAGCAGAAACAGCTGTAACAATAACAAGAACCAAAAAATAATTGCAGAACTTAATAATTATATTATTAAATTTTATTTTAATATATTAAAAAAAATAATAATAAATAACGTTAGTACCAATTCGTTTGTAAACTCCCTTATAATACGCATACACAGCTTAGTGTTTTTTGCAACTATCGTTTATTTTCTCATAATAATCACATTTCCAAAGTCTCGATAATTTCATCCTAATAACATAATGTAATGAAAGTAGGTCGGAGACTATCGAATTAATAGTGAAAAGTCTAGAATAGTCTCTGATTAGTGAACTAAATCTGATGAAAGTACTACACGAAAGTAAAAAAGCGTGCACGGAGAATACTTACTGATATAAAATATTGATTATTTATTAAGAATCTCTTCAAATTATTTGTAATCCGGTTAAAAGCGGATTTGCAGGCCCTTAAAGAATGAATTAACAGGTTTCCTAATAAACGTTCAGTCAAACATGAATTTCGTCGGAACACGTGTTCATAAAAATATTTTCGCGTTTCGTCATTATATTATCAGGACAAACGCAGGTGCACGAAAATTTTATTAGGAAATGCCTTGCAGTCCCGTTTATAACAGAATTTTAATAAATCAGCAATACTCATATTTCTACTTGTGTCAGTAGTTCTCTTCCATTTTTACCGTAATAAAATTATAATAATATTTCGATGATTTGTATAGCGCCATTTTTGGGCAAAATCACCTCAAGGGCGTTGTTCAAATATATAATATATTCCTACAATGATCTATCTTAGTACTTACTATAGACTAGTCAAACTATTATCAATTTATGGCTAACAGATAGCATCCACCGGTTCGTCGATCACTAATAAAAAGCTAAATGTACAATGGATTTGATTGATGAACGTGATGCTAGAATGTACATATGTTATTATTCTTATTTATTTATATTTTGTACAGGCAGATAATATACAGTACCATACTTACCTGGTAGGTCAGAGATTAACACTGTTTATTGTTTATTAGAGAAATTTAGATGCGGTTTGCACGCACAGGACATAATTGGACTTTCCGTTATTTATTTTAATAATATGTATTTATGTTATTTAATGAGAGTGTTTAGGAAAGGAAAAGCAAATTTTATGCTGGGCGGTACAACATACAGTACAAAGATTTGATCAGATTCATCTTCCTAAATGTGATTCGTCCGTAGGTATAAAACAGTTTTCGAATAATATAAATCCAATAAGAAATGAGTGATTAGGATGTATTATATGCAAAACAAGAATGCTACTACAGACAGGTATATTTAATTTAAGGATATGAGAGCTATTGAATTCTATTGGACTTGTTATGCATCTTAGTTCCGAAGGAAGCATATATTCCAAGCATTCGGCCCGGATGATCAGAAAGCGCGATCACCAAACTTAGTATTTGGCATGCGCTTAGGTTCCATAAGTCTGCCTATAGCTGATGATGTTGCTGATCTAAGAGTTGACTGCCTCAGACCAGTGTTTTTCGGTAAGCATAGTTAAGAGATGTAGCATATCAGTTGAACGAGTACTTAAAATAAAACGTTTCGTAAACTTTTTAATAAAAGTGTGTTTATCTTAGTGACCAGCCAGGTAAGTATGTTTTTCTGTATCTGTTTGTAAATAATAAGTATGTTTCTCCGAATCATTCAATTATTATTATAACACCTGAGAGTACCTTTCTTTTATTGCTCATATAACTTAACTATACTTTATCTTATTGGATTAATATTACGTTTTCGAAACATTTCTTATTGAGCGACGAATCACACGTGGGAAGATAAATTCTAATAAAACCCCCATACAGCCTTTAGTAAAGTTTGATTTTCGTTTCTAAACGAAAAACACAGAGCATAAATAATTTAACACCAGAATTAAAAATAGCATCTCCAATAACATGCAATGCGGAGTGATTGCAAAATTATGTCCTGTAAAATATGAAATGCAGGTAGATAAATAATATGTACGTTTTTATGCAGCATCACGTGATAGATTTAGTTTTGTGATGTTATTGATGATGAGCTGGTGGATATAAATCATCCAAATATTATTATTATTAACGTACGTTTGAAAGAAAATAAATGCACGTGGCTTTGGATCCTACTGCCAATAATCCATCAGTAAAATATTGAGGGAAAGAAAACTTTCGCTGTTTTCTACGTTCTTGGGTAATATTTACGAGCAAAATTTAACAATAATCGTTAACACTAACCAAATTAATGTTTCCATTGTAAAATATATTTAAATAATTCATTTTTACAATCAAACAAACTTTAGACGATAAGAAAACAAAGATATTAACGATTCCATGTAATCGTTGGATTATTTCGACGCCGAATACATAACAAAAAAAAATACACCATTAGTAATTTGGTTTTTTGTGACTATTCCGTAGAATCCAGAAACTCTCGGAGTGTATTTGACAAGGGCGAGGGCAAATTGACAAGGAAAACATCACCGCGTTTGCATAAATTAATTTTAACCGTTCAGTTCAGGGTGAGCGCTGTTAAATTAGATCGTAGAATGTAAAGGAAACAGGAAATTGTGCGACTCGGTTGCCGGCGGAAGTGGCAACTTGGGTGCCATCTTTCCACTCACGGTATAGGCCTGCCAATCATAACCCAGTGCGACTCATCTCAAACACGTGTTGAAACAGTACTTTACGTGTTTAAAAAACTTGTTGACGAGTCTCATCTTTCTCTTGTTGGTGGAACTATACATACCCTTAATACCTGACGGGGGTAGGTTTTACCCAGACACAAGATTAATCAAGAAGACAGAGTGTAAATAATGGAAGAATCTAATTAACAACTGTTCCCGGTGTCATTTCGTACTGAGTACAAGGGGGCTTATTAGGTTCTGTTTCATTACTAGTCTTAATTTAAAATGGTCTCACGAAGTTGTAACGTAGCTCGCGTGTTTATAAAGTGAGGTAGTACGATAGTACCTTCTAAGAAGTTGTAACTGTTTCTACCTGTACGTTGTGTATATTTATATTACATTAGACATTTGCTTTATTTTTTGATAATTACCACCACCTGAAAGAGGATAGAATTGAGATATCTCCCGGCAGCAGAAAGTGGCTGAGTAATACTAAAGCCTAAAATCCAGAACACGGTGATACATTTACGTGCACCAAACTTGAGAAGATAACAATTTTTTAAAAATGGTACCAGTTTTTTATCATTTATCACACATCCTACATCAATTTTCTTTGTTACTGAAACGTGTTCAATTTGATTTTGCCAATGTCGTTTATGAGGAAAAAAACTACTAAAATACATAATAAAAACCCACTAATGGTACGGTTAAAAGGTCTGTCTAAAATTACAAATAACGATAAATAATTTGGCGCTTTTTGAGGGACGCCATGTCTCATCAATCACGATTAGACCGATATCGGGCCATTGGAGTCTGCAAAGTAATAAAGATCATATTGGCGTGGGTTTAATTAGTTACATAGTGCAGGTCAGTGTTTAATAATGGCGGGCGAATGAGTCGTTTTACGGCTTAACGACAACACTAATTGGACAGGTCGAGAATATCCAGTGCCTAGTACCTATCCAAAAAACACCTAACCTACGTAGAACATGCTGTGGCGTAGCACCGCATAGGCAATCGCCCGGGGCCCCGGAAAACTAGGGGCCCGCGCTGTATTAAAATTTCCGCGTTGCATATAAATTTAATATTAAATTTAACATAAAACAATAGCTTTATAAATGCCACATTTATCTTTTATACCTAATGCCGACCAGATTTCGCTACAACCGTAGCTTTCAGGGCAGCATAATACTCTAGAAAATCTAAGTGTTGTAAATATATTGTGCTTTTACAGTGGGTTACAAAAACATGATTTTTGGGTGTACTAGTGCTAATATTACAAAAATGGCATTATTGAGGTTATTGTAGCTGAAAACGATAATTTATTTATTTTTGAAAATTCTGTATGAAGATTTTCAGGAAATCCGTATGGCGCACGGCCACGCAACTGAAATGTCCTGAAAAATGTTCATAAAAAAATCGAATTTTCGAAAATAAATTAAAAAAAACATTTTCAGCTACAACAACTTCAATAATGCCATTTGTTGTTATATTAGCACTCCAGTACACCCAAAAGTCACGAGCCGTCACTGGGTGGGAGTATTGGAAGGTGAAGGATTGTGAATAATTGGTCTTTGTAAATATGGAACAACCTAAATGTCGTGCTTTTATTTATGTTTATTGAGTTGTGAATGACTTTCCTATTAATGTTTTTCTAGTTAGTGTTAATCTAGGAATTCCTAGATGCGACCGAATCTTTTTCTGTTTCAAATTTTCGTTGAAGAGTCGCTAATATTGTCTTCAATGAGTAAATATTTCAATTTGAAGATTCACTCATTACGTTATTCCAAAAATTATATATACTTATATATATACTGCGATAGTATCATTTATTTGCAAACTAAACAGAACTTTTCAAGCGGCGGAGGGCTGAATTTCAAAGATTGCCAGGGCCCGGATATTTGTTGCTACGCCACTGAGCACTTATCATTACATGTCCATACAACATATCATCGTATATCATACGACTCGAAGACTGCGGCAATATAAATCGGGCAGGATTTAATGAAAACAACGTTGCCCCAAATATTTAGAAAGAACCTATTACAAACGAAAGAAAGTGCCGGCTTAATAATTTAATCACAAAGGAAGTGCCCTCATCGTATTATCGCACACATGCACCATCCGTGCCACAGAGTGCACTTCCTATCACACCGCTTTACTGACAGTCGATGAGATAGTCGTTCAAGTCATTGTCTCGAAAGGCTGACGACATTGCTAGCGATATTGTCGGTAGTATTAAGTAGGTACTGGAAAACTTTTGCAATGAACAGCGAATTATAAAACCACGGAACTGTGACATTGACGTAGCGATCACAAAAATACAATCGCTCTACTCTCTCGGCAAGATGTATCTTGCCGTGCATACAAAATAATCTATTCTCAAACGTAGAAAAGTGAAAAAACCTCGACTTTCTACCGAGATAAAACTTATTTGGCTTTATTTGAATATTCCATTAACAACACGATATTATAAATAAATGAGAGATCTTGGTATCATTTTGGATGAAAAACTAAAATTTGCTAGTCACATCCACCAAATTGTGATCAAAGGTATAAAACCACTAGGCTTCATAACTAATAACTTTAATTTCGTACAAGCCATAAAACTGTTATATGTGTCCCTACTCGGAAGCCGAATCGAATACAACTCAGTAGTTTGGTCTCCCTCTTACGAAATTCATATTAATAACATTGAGCGAATACAAAAAAATATACATTTCATAAATTTTAAATTAAACATCCTGCTAGAATACATAAATGATTATCCTTTCCTATTCAATACTCTAAAAAATCATACATTAGAATATAGAAGCCAAATAAATTATTTAACTTTCTTATTTAAAATACTTAACTCTAAATTAGACTGTTCCGAACTTCTACAACTAATAAACTTACACATACCCACAAGAAAACACGACACAATACTATACTCTACCGCAGTATACATAAGCGCAACTACATAGCTACTTCTCCGATACAGCGGTTTCACACTATGGGAAATCAATACTTGGGTGATATTGACATGTTAACTTGGTAAATTTTGTAGATCATATTAAAAACCTATTCCAACCCTATTATTGAACTTTTGGTTGTCTCTTTGGAAACCTATCTGTTCACAGTTTTTCTTTTGTTTCCTGTATTTTTATTTCATGTGTGTTTTTTTATCTATTGTAATAAGGAAGTTGGGTCCATTTTTTTATTTTTTTTTATCAATGATCGCATTCAAACTTAAATACTGTTTTTTTTTTTTTTTTAAGTCTGTTTTCATAATTAAATTAATTCTCAAAGTTTAAATTTTATTAAGCCCGCCAAAACGAGCGGAATCCGAGCGGTAAGAGGCGGGGTGTGGGTGTGACGTCATTCAAACTGTGAGAACCACGTTGCTTAAAGATTTTGTATGGAAAAAAAATTAATTCTTCAATAAGGAATTCCAGTAATTTTTTTACCAATGTTAACCGTCTATTAGAATTGATGTTATTAAAAAAAAAATTGATTAAGATTTCATAGTTAAATTAATATTTTAAGTTAGAATATTTGCTTCTCCCGCCGGGGAGGTATTGAAGACGCTATTTGTTGACCGCCGCGCAGAAAAGTAAGACCAAAAGTAAAATAACGGTTTACAGCCCAGTTCACTGTGAGACTTTTCTGCGCGGAGGCCTGAAGTGTAATCACATGTAATGTGACATGTATAATAATAAAAACTTCTAAGCGATGCAATAAACAACATATTATTATAAAGCACTATACGAATATGTATCTTTAGAAATCCATTTTATATAATAATAACAAATACCTACATAAAAATTTGACAATAGATGGGAGCTATTTTTTTCACATAGATCCTATTGACAAAGGGGTTTCTCCGGGAATGCAGCTTGTTTTCAGCAGTGCCTTATTATATGGTAAACAAAAGATGAAATATTTAAAAGCCATCACCACATTATAATATATATTATAATGAGTAGAGAATAATTATCATGTCATGCGAAATCAAATAATACCTGCACAAAACTAGTGGTTATGGCGATATGTCAGATGGGTAGATACGCAATGATTATTATACTGTAAAAATGTATTATATTTATCGTAACGTACAAATGAACACAATTAATAATTTGATATACTTACTTGGAAGCTTTAACTCCACGACCGGCTGTGATTTGGCCCAAATAAACGTTTGGCCTATACACCTCTCTCATCTAAACCGACCATCTCTCATGTAATAGAAAGAGATGCACCATAGACATTGCGGTGATATACAAGCCACGACACATGTGACGTCAGAATTCTTTCGACCAATCGTGGAGCGTATTCAGTTTATTGCTATTTAATGCTTTTTCAAGAACGTTTAACTAATTCTAAGAATAATAATATAGAAAGATATTTATATATATTTAGAATCGATATTTTTTGATCTACATGAACATATTTTTTATAAGTCAAAATATTTTTCACTCAACTTCCTTATTGTATTTGTACTATTTTTTCTCATGTTCTAAATTATTCATTATGTCAAAATTAAACCACATATACGTTAAATTATTAAAAATAATGTTTAAAAAAATGATAATGCCTATGCCTAGAATATCGCGCAGTTGTTACTTGCATTATTTTTAGTTCGTGTTCTAAATCGGAGATATGCAAACCTACATCTAATTACTTTAAAACCAATCACAAAACGTTACTTAGATATTCTAAGTGTGTTTTGATTACCATACATGTAGATAGGCATGATTACCGCACATACAATTATTTTAGATATGCGCAATATTACTAGAGCATGCCACTCTACTGAGAGATAACGATATGATACATGCTAAAAACATCGTTGGAAAACCCAATTTATTAGGAAGATTTGAATCGGAACTGTTGATTTTTTTTCAATCGGACTTGGCTTGGTTACCTATTAAAACATTGATAT
This sequence comes from Hesperophylax magnus, assembly GCA_026573805.1. Taxonomy (NCBI): domain Eukaryota; kingdom Metazoa; phylum Arthropoda; class Insecta; order Trichoptera; family Limnephilidae; genus Hesperophylax; species Hesperophylax magnus. Next base: position 604,846 of record JAIUSX010000035.1, read on the forward strand.
TTGAATTATATAAACACAGCTCAAATATTTTAATCACACAAGCCATAACACGCATGTCACTAATTTAAAAAGCTTAAGCTAAATGGCAGAGTTCAAAGTATTCTCTGTCAACTGAAGGGGGGAAGATCCCACATCCTGTCACGTGCGATGAAGGAAACAGGAACAAGCAATATTCTGTCGAAGGGAAATGCCATCTTGCCCCGTATTGGGTTAATGCAGGTGTTCGCATTCATGCGAACAGTGAACTAGTAATAGGTAGATGAATTATATACTCTACTAACTACATTATATATTAATAGAGTATTGTTCTGGTACATAATTATTGAACTGATCTCAGATAAACTCATTTAATGAATGTACTACCTATTCCGTTATGAATAGCAATTCTGTCTGCATCTACTACAAGTTACGTAAGTAAAGTAATTTATAGAACTTTAGTTTGACCACTGAATAGAACAAAGAATATATTTATCATAGACCTTACGACGTAAAAATTTGCCCATAAACTGTAAAAAAATATGTTATTTTTTAAAGATGCGGCACTAATCGGATAGTGAGGCGCTGTTGGTAGGCAATGGGTTAAATATAGCGTGTTAGTTTTATCATTTTGTGGAACCGTTTTTATCTCCAACAGAAACTAATAAAGGAATATTCCATTGAGATTCATAATTTATTTGCAAGCGCACGTAGGAAAACCGCAATGTAAATTATTATACACAAAACTTGATCTTGGAGAGAAGGGAAAAAAGCGAAAAACAACAATAGAAAATGGCAATAATAATTATTGCAAATTGTATAGCTCATTGACATCTTAGGCCATTTTGTATCAGATGTGAACTACGTGCCTCGGATCATTATAATTCACGCTAATGAAAAAGTAGCATCAACATACCAAAGCAAATACACTAACAGGTGATAACAAGTCGGTACAAACGGTACACAGTACTACACAGTCATTGGCATAATGAAATTATCAATACTATAATGATGCTATCGTCATGTCTCTACTGTTCAAGCGAACATTATCACACAGCATGACACATTTTTAAGGTTTCTTTAATACACTCTATATTTCCGGAAGGTTTAACAATAATACTTATGCAACAACAGAACGCGCACCGAATCAGTTGACCTTGAAGCTTTCGGAATCGATATATCCGGTTTGCTAGTTTTTAGCAACCTCCCACTTCTACTGAAACACCTTTTCAGTAGCTACCCACAGTCAGTGCACACGCAGAGGTTTGATTACTTTTGCAAAACTTTCGGCTTAGGAGAAACCTTTAATCGAGTTACTAAACAAGTAAATAGACAAATGTCATTTCGGGCGAAAAGATAGATCGGATTCGAATACAAAAATAAACCACGTTAAAAAGTTATTTTGTGCCAAAGAAATTTTAAAAAATTAACACGAATAATTTTCTATTGAGTAAAAATATGCATTTTTAGTAACACAGACATTCCTAACAAACTTGTTCTTGTTAAATTTTACTTATGTACAAAAAGACACTTTTTCAATTGTATTCTAAATATAACTGAAAAAAATAATTGAATCAGATTCTGTATCTAGTAAATAATACATATAAAAGTAAAGTGCAATTACAAATTATAACCAACTGGTCATACCTTTATTCGATTACATTGCTGATCTACAAATAAACCTATCTGAACCACGTAATTAGTAAATGAGAATTTTAAGACTGCAAGTAAGGTGTAGATAATGAGCAATTTCATGTAGACGAAACTCCTAATATAACTTAATTTGGGAGTGGACATTAAGGATGGGCTGTTTCGGAGAATTTGAATAATTAATCAAATTTCAACGTTCATTATCAGGTTCTATAGAAGTCCTATTCAAGTTCTGTTATTATATCATTATAGGCTAGTTGCTTGACAAAACTGAAATAAAAACAAAACTTGAAAATATATTTCGCAGAATTTAATAATTTTCGCAGAATTGTTCAAATTCTCCGAAACAACCCGTCCTTGGAGAATAGTTTATGACAAAAATGATCTATATTCCTTTTATGCGGCATTTCGTTAATCCATCTCAAATAAGATTAAAAAAAAATTCTAAGTGAAGAACATTACTTTGGATACCTCTATAGACCTTTCTGTCTATAAAATGTTAATGCAGGTTTTGGTAAAGCCTTGGGGGCTATTTATCTAAGATTTTGATGAAGGGTTTTTATTAGCAATATAATGCCGAACTAAGTCACAACAGCATTTATATTTGACCGGTCAGTGGCATCGCATTTGGGTCCCACCCAGTCGTAGTGTGTTCAATTCCTTGGCTGGCTAAGTACTCCATCACAACACAAGCAACATTTTTCGCTTACTGTGGTGGCAGTAGGAGATTTTCAAATATCGTTAGAATATTCGTAATCTGGGAATGTTTGTCTTTCTTTAAAAAAAAAACAAAAAATGTATTTCCGCACTTTCGGAGTTAGTATTAGTAAAACTAACCAACACTTCATCAAACCTGTTATTGTAATTTCATTTGCGAAAATATACTATTTTTCGGCTGGAGAATTTTTTATTTTATTTTCGGCGGATTGAAAAAAAATCTATTTAATTATTATTATTTTTTTTTTTGGTAAACTAACGTTTAAGACAAGATTTTTTATGCATAGCACAAAGGGTAACAATTATTTTACAAGCAATAATTATTCGCCTGAAACACTCATCCACATTGAAAAATCTCCTGAAAAAAGATACATAATCATTTCGCGGGTAAGAGATAAGCCGCCATAGCTCAGTGGTCAGAGCTGTCGACCGGAAATCGAAGGGACACGGGTTCGTGTCCCGTTGGCGTCATGTATCTTTTATCAGGAGATTTTTCAATGTGGATGAGTGTTTCAGGCGAATAATTATTGCTTGTAAAATAATTGTTAAAAATCTATTTATTCAAGAAGATTGTCTGTAGAAAAACACTGGGCGGACGGCGAGGATTTGATACTTATACAAAGTTTTATTCATGACTGACGAATGTTTGCAAACTTAACCTTAAAAATAAGATGTAAATGACTGTCTATATCAGATTTAAAAAAAAAAAAGAAATCAATAAAGCCTGGGATCGCCGGGCACTTCAGCTACTAATTAGATAAAATTCAACTTTAACGCATGACGAAGCAAAAGAGTAAACAGGTTTACACACCCCTGGTAAAATATAAACATATTTTTGATAACTCTAATTTTGACGGGACGCATTGGCAATGGCATTTTTTACTATGAATCAATCAATCTGTCAATAGCCTAAATATATTGGAAAACTTTCACTTCATTCACGTAAATTTATATATTTACAACTTCAATACGAAGTATTACGAGGGTAAGCAAAAATTTATATTGGTGTGTACATTTTTTTTCTTTTAATAACGGAAATTTTACTTCAAATTTAGGCCATACATGGGCACACTTCTTTTCTGTTGTCAACATCTAACAAAAAATAATGCTAATTGCTCAGTTTTGTGTGAAATAAAATAAGTACGCAAAAAAACTGAATAAACTTAGGTACTTATAAAAAAAAGGTTCAAGGTAAATGGCCCGAGGATATCATAGTGTCATGAAAAGGCTACTATCTATAGTGGAGCTTTATCGTCATCTTAAAGTTATTATGTGATTAGTTCAATCATTTTATTGGCTATTAAGTGGTGTTACAGTCCCATATATTAGTAAACGGGAAAATGCTTATCATGTAGTTACCTGCAGAAACACGTGACCGTCTCCTCAACATCCAGCGGGAGAGCGAATCCTCGGGAGGGGGGCCCCACGGTGGTGTAGCGCACGTGGATCGCCCGCGACGAGGCGCCCCGCCCGAACATGCCCGAGGGCCACATGGGGCCCGGGCGCCACCAGCCCCCCGGCTGCCGCCCGCCCACCCCACTCGCACAAGGGCAAAGTCCAATACCAAAGAGCCGAGAACGAAACACTGCGTCGAACAAAAAAAACTAGCGACCAAACCTTTCAATCTGTCATTGCTAAATACATGCATTCGCTTGATTCACTGCACTGGTAAAAAAACATCGGGGAGGTTTGACGTTGTACCGGGTCTAGGCACGACATCTGGGGGAACGGGTTTAGCGAACGTAGCACAGCACTGTAGTGATTTTTTTAACGGACACTATCTTTTGTATGATAAATTCTATTTTTTAACACACCAAATGTCACGTGCTTCCCACACTATATGAAACATAAAAAACTTTATTTTTGTTTCGATAAAATAAAACTATTGTGTATGTTCGTTTATGCTATCACAGCGCGTATAGAATTGTATGCTTTCCGAACAAAATACTATATTACAATTTATATTGAATCCTAAACAAAAAAAATTAACTTTTACTATTCTCAAAGTAACAATAGATAATAACACAGGTACAACGGGCACGCGCGTTCGCGTCGTGTGTGTTAAGATAATGGTAGAATACGGTGTTACATACAATGTTTATACAACAGTGTTCACGTGACATACGATTTTTTTCCATTTACGCAAGTGTGTTACTTTCAAGGTATTTCATATAGAACAAGCCGGCACTTTCCATTAATTTAATAATGAATTAACGAAGAGAACACTTTGGTGAGATTCATTTACCGAAATTTTACGCAAATAACATCACTGGCGGTTCGCGACGAGATTAAAATCGAGTACAATCAACAAAGGCGATAAAGACTGTTTAGTTTAATTCAATAAGGTTTTAAAAATGTTGTATATAAGTCATACAACATACATTTTTACTAGGTTCGAATAGAAGGCGAGGGCCACTTACAAGTGGTTGTATTCTGTATAGTCTCATCTAGTTGGCATTTATAACGAACTCTTTAGTTTTGTTTATCAGCATTATTTATTACCCAATGGTATTTATCACACGCAAAATTAGGTTTTATGTTTAAATCAATGTATGAACTGTCTTAGATAATTTTGAGAATCATTTTCGCAGAAGCAATATGTAAAAAAAATGAGAACTATCCAATTAGGAAAAACATCCGTTGAATACCTTGATTTATATTTTTATTGAAATGTTCCGCGTGCCGTCATTGAATACACCGAACCTAAACAGCCGAAAAATAACGTTAATTCAACGTGTTCCGTGAGGCATAAACCTTTTGTGAAATCGTTGTCCATTGTGAAAAGCGTAGCAAGTAGCAACAACTACTATGCATTATAAATGTGCATACATCATAACACGCGGATATAATACCTGAGTTGCTATATATTATATGTAAAACCAATTACAACCACACATATGATATAAAATCACAATGATTTCACACTAATTCAGAATAATGAGTCACTGGAAAAGTTTTATTTTATTGCTGGTCGCTGATTTATAAAAAAATTGCTGGATTTATAAATAAAATTGTAGGTTGAGTGAACGCGCCAAGTAATGATATTTATTTCATAAAAGAATGCAAGAAAATGTACACAGTTATATTTTAGATAATTAAGATGAACGGAAGTTACAAAGACAGCGTGGAATGAAAATGGATATCCATCGAGAAATTGCACGTAACGTAACTAACTTCGCGGAGAGACCAGACTGACAGACGGATACTGGGAAGATAAGAGCCGTGATAGAATCAGATAAGAATGAATGCCAACGCGACCATCCACGAATAAGTAGATAGTTAAAACAATGCTACGCTACAAATGCGCAAGCGCGCACTGAAAAGATAACGTATCGTACGAATAATAATTCTTAATTCCACCTGTAAACACAAAGTTACAACACCGGCTGCACGAGTTGGTCACAAAACGTATCACCATCACACCTCACACCTCACACACGGCACAGCGATACGGAACGACTGTTCGAGCTTGCCCGACTAGGTGAGGTGGTGTTACCCTACTTACTTACTAGATGTAGACACAATAATATGCAATAATATCTGCCAATAATAAAAGAGTGCAGGTTCCTTCCTTGCCGCGGGAGAAGAAATAATAACACCTGCGTCTCCTAGATCTTCCAATTGAAGTCACGGTGATGTCAGAACATCGTGCGGACACGGCCTACGCTATTATAATGCATTGCGCAATGCAAATTGCAAACAAGTACCCTGTTACTAGTTACTTTTTTTCCTATTGAACTATAGAAAATGTGGAGTAAACAATATGGGGTCGTGTCTTAATTTTTTTACAGTTAACTCAACGTTTAAAACTCTATAACTCATCATGAAAATGATGTTTCGAGTTAAAAACACTTGCGTTGACCTAGAAATTACAATTTTTTTAAAAGCGAAAATATTCTGATTTAAAGTTAAAATAGTCTAAAAAATTCTACAGCAGCTGATTTGAGTTTAAGGTCAATAAGCAGGCAGCTTATAAATTATTTTATGAAACCATTAACTGACCAAGTTTATTATTTTTTACAGTGACAGATATCTGCAAAGTTACAATTAAATCATAATTGCATTCTATTGTTGAAATCACAGTTTCACAAATTCAGATTATATCGAATTCACATTAGGTATCACGATATGTATTTGGATCCGGAAATTAAACCTGTTCTCGAACGATAGTGAATCTGAATGGAATTAACCCACACAAGCATTCGCCAAATCAGTGAGTGGTAAAGAATAAAAATAATAAATAATCTCCAAGAATCTCTAAAACCTGGGCAATTTCGCCAAAATTTGTACATGTTTTCAACATTTTTATACTTTCCATTTCATCACTTTTACGTTTTATTTATTAAGTTTCCACCAATACCAGATTACTATAAGTCGGGATTTTTTTTCAGTGCAGAAATTCTGGGACTAACTACCATAAAATATGTACCTACTCCTCATTGTCCAGAATACTAATGAAGGATAATAATATGGATTCTTCAGTGGACATCTTCGTTGCTGGGATACAGGTTGGGTATATAAAAAGGTTTGATAATAATATAAAAGTACATCATTTTATAAACCATCCCTACGCAAAGTAGATAAATAAATGTGGTCACGGAATGGAGCTTAAGATTTTTTTACCAGAAAAGTTTAACTTAATTTTTTTAAATGTTGGACCATTTATGTAAAAATTGTGTATTTAAAAAAAACATATCACGCAAACTATTTAATAAGTCACCAAAAAATTAATCTTATATCCCTCAAATTAAATACGAAATCAGACTTTGTTTAATTGAATGTGAAAATGGGACATGGTAAAAACACACTGATCTAAACAATTACTTAAATATATACATACAGGTTCGATTGTTGTATGTAGCTGACTAAATAAAATAAATTAATAAATTTGCACGTTGAAAAAACTATCAAAATGTTGGGACATGACAAAAACACAATTTACAAACTTTGTGCGATACTTCCCACCTACTACACTAGTAGTAGATGTAGTGTGGTGGGTACCCATAATTCATATTTAGAAACTCTGTGCGATACTTCCCACCTACTACACTAGTAGTAGATGTAGTGTGGTGGGTACCCATAATTCATATTTACAAACTTTGTGCGATACTTCCTACCTACTACACTAGTAGTAGATGTAGTGTGGTGGGTACCCATAATTAATATTTAAAAACTTTGTGCGATACTTCCCACCTACTACACTAGTAGTAGATGTAGTGTGGTGGGTACCCATAATTCATATTTACAAACTTTGTGCGATACTTCCCACCTACTACACTAGTAGTAGATGTAGTGTGGTGGGTACCCATAATTAATATTTACAAACTTTGTGCGATACTTCCCACCTACTACACTAGTAGTAGATGTAGTGTGGTGGGTACCCATAATTCATATTTACAAACTTTGTGCGATACTTCCCACCTACTACACTAGTAGTAGATGTAGTGTGGTGGGTACCCATAATTCATATTTACAAACTTTGTGCGATACTTCCCACCTACTACACTAGTAGTAGATGTAGTGTGGTGGGTACCCATAATTAATATTTTCGTAATTATATTAAATTTGTTCAAAATTCTTTGACATCGACAAGAGGAGGAAATAATGAATAAATTAACGCTGGAATACAGACAAATTTACAAACGATTACGAGTGGTACAAAATTTTCTTGAATATCATAACGTAGCCTTAGAATCGTTTGGAATGAAATATCTGATCTGAAGACATAAAAGCATGAAAGTATTGCTTTCGTTAGGTTAGATTTATTATCACGACAAATAAGGCCATATAAATCACAAAATGACCGGATCCATGTTGTTAAGGTGTGCGACGTTTCAAACAGATATATAAAATTCAAGGCTGCGGTCGCTAGAGGGCAGGAGGTCCTCAATATAATTATTGTGTCTTATTATTTTCCCAAGAACATTTTATTACGCCTCTCATCCGCATTTAATTATTATTACCGACCCGAAAGTATCCATTAAATTATAATGGCCGAACCGCAGCGGCGTACCGTGACTTTTTTTCGGACTTCCGGATTTTCCAGAAAAGAAAATTTTCAGTAACTTTCGGTCGAAAACATATCTCTACGGATTCTAATTTTTTGCATAAAATTTTGATGATTAATCTGCTAAATATGTTACTTTACAGGAGGACTCGTATGTTCGCTCGCCAAAAATAATGAAAAAAAAAATACTTTTAAAAAATTCAATACATGAATATAGGTTCTGAACATATTTAATGGATATTTCATCAATAAATAACAAAAAAACTTCAATGAACGCTCAGAAAATAAACATTTTTAAAGGTAATCGGTTTATAAAAGAATAATCTTGCCCTGCCTACTGTGTTAGTACATATATTGAAAAATAATAAATCATTGTAAGAGAGTTATTTTTTTGGTAGAAATTTTGATTTGCATTTGATAAATCTGTGTTCTAACGTAAATCAGTCGTTTATAATTTTAATTTACGCCCATCTTTTTTAATAATTTTTTTTATATTTCTTCATATTTATAAAGTAAATAGTGCAAATTAAATTTATTTTTATTGCTATTAAACTCGCATATCATTTCGAAAGCTGTCAATAAAATCATAATCTAAAATCAATAATTTTTCAGTTTGGTTTGGTTTTGGCTTCGTACACAATTTTAAGTTTTGTATGAAAATGGTACGGCAGCCAAAGGTACCTCTTAACAAATGGATTGCAATCGTTAGAGCTCAGGCGTCAGATGGGAATGCTGTATTTGTTCTACCGGTATTTCAATAGAAAATCCTCCGAGGAACTAGTCAACGATTCCTTCGTCACCGATGCACAGTCAGGAAACGCACCAAACGTTTGTACACAGTTGATATTTATCACGTGAGAACGGGTCGTTTCTACGACTCGTTATAGAGTTCGACAGCTCGGCTGTGGATCGATGTGCCTGCCTGTGATTTCTCCCTCCTACATAATGGGTCTATACAAGAACCGGGTTCACTCTTTCCTTAAAAAAAATATCTGCAAATCCTGCAAAAATATCTTCCACACAGCATCCCCAAAGATGACATAATAAAAATAATTTCCCTCAGGGCCTAGTGTGTGGAGTTAATGTAAAAAATATATTAAGTGAGATGGGTAATACGTCATTATTGTAATTAAATGAAATATTCAAATAATTAAATTTAAAAATATATATATATATTAAAATAATATGTGTATAGTGTACTCGAGGCAGGTTCCTGGTGCAAGAGTCCATCCCTTCCCCACTTATGAATGCCAATAGTCTCACTGGCTCCGGACGGTTGGGATTATCGCGACTCTTGTGCGGTATTCACATATTTTTTTTAAATTAAAAAACCTACCTAGCATGGGCCCTTTATGTTGAACTACCTAACGTTGGCACGAAAAACGAATCTACCAAAATTGTTTTATTTAGGAAAATTATATATTATAATAAAAATTGAAGCACATGGGCGCGCCTCTGCTGTATATTTTCTTACCTTCCCTTATCGTAATAGGTATTCTACTATACAAAATTTGGTGTGGGTTGAAAGCGGTTAGTCTCCATATAATTTCTGTTGTTCCCTTTTACATGTAGAAAATACTATTAAGAGTTTAGGTTTATTAAAAAAAATTTGCATTTGAATTATTGTATGCTATTTATGTTAGAAGCAATAACTTAGTGTGATTTAAAACATTATTTTAATATTTTATCAATAATACAAGAGGTATTGTCACGTGACTCGTTAATGTACGCAACCCTTAAATTGGTGCCCCCGTCGTAAAACCGATGCAGCAATTAAAATAATTTAATACGTTAAAACAACAACTCGAGCCCGGGTTTGCGTAGAAATTATAAATAAACCGATATCTCAGAAAAACGGTGAGTCGCGAGGTGAGAGACGGAAAACCGTTATGAGAAAAAATATGTTTGTCTCGCAGTGCGCGCCATTCGACCGGTAAGGGTTAAAGAGGTTAAAACAAAAAACATGGCTGCAATCTTTTTTCAGTCTTATAAAAACACATTATAACTTCCACAAAATTAAAATAATAAAAAGATTATAACTAATGCTTCAAAGTTTATTTTGTGAATTATTTATAGTATGACCTACGTAGTGGTGTATGTTAATATAGATACATCTTTTAACATAATAATATGAGATTTTCAATTAATATAATTCATTAAAAATGGTAAAAAAACCGCCACATCTGAACCAGCGATACGTTAACACTCGGAAAAATGAAGTCACCCGGAAAATAGCAAAATGCCATCGGCGGTATGCAAATAAGCACTGGAGAAGTGGAAACGCCAAGTCCGTGGAGTGGCGAAGAAAGTGGTAGGGGAAGCGGTCAGGAGAGGGGGGAAGAACTTCAAATCCGCTGAAGCCTTCCTCGACCAATGGGTGGGGGGAGGGGGGAGTTGCAGCACACCTGAACGCAACATCACCAACACTACAAGAAATATTACTTGATTTACCGCTAATCAAATATATGTGATGGATATCAGCAAGTAATATTAGTTTTTGTATAACTCTGCTTACTTGGTGCCCAAGTGCAAGATATTAGCAAAATCTACCAAAAGTGGGTAGGGTACCTGCTTTACTTCCTACTTATTAATAATATTTTCAACAAAATGCGATGGGGGGGGTTATTAGGATGGTACAAAAGTGTTTTTCAGATCGAACAACTTAGTGCCCGAGCGCACTACCCGAGGGGATTTTATATGATCAAAATAAAACGTAAATAATATATTTAAAATTGTAATCATTAATATCAAGTTCCTAGACAAGTACTTAATGATGTTGGAATGCCACTATTTATACCAATCTAATGCAAAAAATAGCGAAATGAATTCAATTCGACGGCGAAAGTTTTTGTTGTTTTGTACTGTATTTCGGTTCATAAATAAGAAAACGTTTTACTATGTTCAGTCACAACTAAAAAAATATACATAACATTTTTTTTGAACCCAACACAAACGATGAATTAATATTGTGCCCTTTTTACGAAAACAAAATCTAAATGCAATCATAAAATAGGTCATAATCCATTAAAAAATCATATCTAATAGTGTATAATAGAGCAGAAAGAGCGCTAAAACAAATTTTCACAGAAAAAATTTAGGCATTTGATATTAGGTAGGAACCGATGTATCACAAGTGAAGTACAGTAGGAAACGATGTAAACAAGAACTAACGCAAGAAATGATTTGGAATGATATTTTTTTACTTCTGCATACTAAAAGTTCTCCTTCCCTTAACTCACGACTTTTTTCTCTCATGGAAAAACGAAAATTGAGAATTTGAAGAAAAGAATTTGGTAAGGTATTATTTTTAATCTGATCTAAGGGCTTTATGGTTTATGTTATTGTTGTAATTATTCTAACGAACAACTTTCAGATTTAAATTTACAATAAAATTAATAGCCACTCGTTAACTTACCTACTACATAATAATTACGTAGGTGCCTAAACAGTTCAGAAATTATTTAAATATGTTATGGTACGTAATCATGGAAGTGCCTAAAATAATCAGGAAAAATTTTATGAACAAAAAAAAAACATTTTACAAAAAACCCAGCTAAAATAATTATGATAGGTTTGGTCGAATGGTGATTAAAATAGAACGTGAATTTTAATATGTCCAAAAACTTATCAAGAAACCTGTTTTCAGTCTTTTATAAAAAAGGTCAGAAAAAATCAATAAAAATCACCATGGCAACGATATAATAATACCCCACTAAACTTGATTTATGCAGGTTCCGTATAAGCTAAAGGAAATGCTGATATTTTATCAATATTCCGTATTTCAGGTGCATTTTTAAGTTAGATAAAATAATGATCAGGTGTTTCGTAATCAATTGTAAATAGCTACCACTAAAATATGCATTTGACGCTGCATTACTAGCGTTTGTAATATAAAATACATTATGAAACATGCATTACGTACCCCATAAACCAGTCGACAGTATCCCTTAAGTATTCTGGTAAGCGCTCCAGCTTGACGAAAATTTATATATCGCCTTATCTCGCGAAAATAGTCCGGGAAATCAATTCCCAGGATCACCTGCTGTAACTGTCAATAATAATTCACAGGCTTGCGTCAAAATCAAATTGCACTTCACTCAAATCGACCAAAATACGTTAAATCTGTAAACACGTGTACTCAATAAATTAATTTAACGTCAACGCAATTGAAGAACGCGGAGACGAATTCATAAATAATTTGTTTTTCATGATAAATTCAACGCTGTGCATCGCCATTCAAAGGCTAGCAGCTGAGCGAAAAATCGCCATCTTGTTTATACAGTTTTTCTTGGATATTTGAAAATGCTGGCGGAGAAATGTATTTATTCTGCGGCCATGTAAATATAGATGGGCTGAGTACCGCCTCGTCAAACAGAACGGGGTCAGTTGTTCTTTTTACTCTTCACTGGAATTGGTTTGGTTTTTCATCTTTTTTTGGTAAACGTTAGTCTCTATTATTATTATATTCCTGTAAAGGCATTGGATTCACAAAAATTGTATTTCAAATACGTAAGTTGCTTTCTAAAAAGTTTCAAGTTCATTTTATAAAATATACCACGTCCAAAGGAATGTTGTGGGCCTCACATACTAAAATAACATAATAATATGTTATTAGTATTATATTATTCAATAAAGAATCCAACTTTCACATATACGGTATCAAACTGACAACTCCTAAACTATTTTTAAATTAAGAAACTAAGCCTAACGGGTCGAACGGGTCAGTAAGTCAAATCGACAAAAACCAAGTGCTGTAAGACCCTGCGCAAAAAAATTCCAGACTGAACTGCGCTGCAGAACATTACCTTGCTATAATTAAGTTAAGAATTTGTTGAAAATTAACTTCATGACGTTAATTAGTATTAAACCCCCGCACAAATTGAAGTTAATCGACTACTGTGAACATTGTTATAGTAAATTAGTGTGGGTTAAGTATATGTATTTTTTTAAATAGATGACTACCTCCTTTTGTGTACCGACGTGCCTACAATAATAATTTTAATGAAATAATTTCGCTACTCTACGATGATTGATGTCCGAGGAATTTATTTGCATTTTAAAGTTTTTTTTTGAATACTTGAATGAGTAAAACCTCAAATTGTAATATTTAATTATTGAAGACAATATTAACGATTCCTAAACTGAAAATTTGAAACAGAAAAAGATCCCAGGGTTCGAGTCCTAGATGTGATCGTATCTTTTTCTGTTTCAAATTTTCGTTTAGGAAATGCTAATATTGTCTTCAATAATTAGAAGTTTATCTTAATGATATTTTTAGATTTTGTATTTTACTTTTGAAAATACATAAATTTGAAGCATATAAGTTTACTGAATATACCTTGTCATTGCGTTGAATTATCCACAAACTGATTTTTTTTTAAATTCCTACTGTGCGTGAGTGTGAACTTTTCGGGTTTGTTTTACGAAGCCCTGGATAGAGCATTAGTACGAACGGCATTGAAGCCGAATCTAGGATGAGGGGAAATTGCCTGGCAGCCATCTTGTATGGTAAGTTGTGCGTAATGAACTTTTATAATTTTATTTATGTCTTATTAATGCAGTTTTAAGCTTTGACTTGTGATTTTTTTGAGTATTGGATTAGACGAGGAATTCTATACTATCATTAAAAAATTAAGTAGGTTTTGACATTTTTCGTACATCTCCCCCCCTCACCGCAATGCTTCAAATTGTTCTCGAATAGCTCCATCCAGGGCTTTTTAGATTCACGTACGTAACATATTTAACCAAGTTTTTATTTCTATACTTATCATGACTTTATATCACTTTTTAAAGGTGTGTTGAATTGTGATTTTGACAAGTTTTCCATTCACCGTTCGCAACCACTTCGCAACACTCAAACGATAGTCAAAGATAAAAGCATTGGCGCAGCACTGCGCCCAGCACGTGAGTGGTTTATTTATGCCCAACACTATTGCACTATTACCCTCGCCAGATATCTCTGGTCGACACTGTCAAACTTTATATCATTTTTGTCAATTTTTGTGTAACTAGCTCACTAGCTTGTGCAAGCTTGTGGTTTCCATTGATTGTAATATCCTTCTTATCAAAATGTTCCGACTACCATTGGGAGAAAGAGTTGACCCGGCGGAAGAAAAACGCAAAGTGAGGGAAAATACAATCCAGAACTTCCTGACCTTTGCCATGCTCGTAGGCGCTATCAAGATAGGTAAAACTTTTAGGTTAATCGATTTGTTTGACAAACTTAACGCTTTGCATTCAATTTTGTCTTAGATCCTCAACTCCACCTCCTCCGACGTAAATTGGGTAATTATTTCCGTAACCGCCGCAATTTTAGTAACAGATGATAGAAATTACATTTTGTTTTAAAAATTACTATAAGCACAATAATAATAATAACATGGAATTTATATAGCGCAGTTTAGTGTCATTTCACTTCAATTACTATAAATACACAAAATAGGTTATTACGTTGGGTTAATTAAGTAATTTATGCATATTTAGATTGAAACAAAACTTGCCAAAATTGTCTAGTGAAAAGTGTCATTCCATTCAAAAGAAAATCCAAAATGGCAGCAAAGGGATTGTTTTACGATGTGAATTTGGAACTTTGAATGAATATAAATGTAATTAGAATGCATCTTTTACCATCTGTCCCGACGTAAATCTCTGTTTCTTGTAGAAATGAAGTTGAAGCGAAGTATAATTTCCATAATCTGTGCCTATTAAATGCGGCAGTTAGGGAAATATTTACTTTAGATAGTTGGCTTGTAGTCTTCGGTAATATTTTTTTGATAGAACCTTTTGATTCAACTTGGCCCATCATCCTACGGGTCGGATAAGCATTCGACATAAACCAAATGCTGTAAGACCCTGCACTGAAGGAGAATTAAGTCGGGGGAGATGGAAAATACTGTATTTTAAAAGTTATTTCGTTAATCCTAAAATCGTTCATTCGATTGGCAGCCATTATTTTTGAAGTAACGAATTAAATGTTAATATTATTCTTCTTTTATTTAAACCTTTCGGCAATTTTGGGATAAAGTTGCCAAATTCTGCCTCATGCTTAATACGCAATAAACTTAAAAGTAGCATTTGTTTTCAACGTAATTACTTTCATCTTTTCCTCAATCGAAGTTAAGTTTGAAGGTTCAAAAATACACAAATTATTAACCTTTAGGAGAGTATGTCCGTACTGTGTTCATCCGTAAAGTACTATGGATGTACACCGTACGGCCAGTGGTAGAAATCCTCCTATTAACAATATAACTTTTAATAATAATAGCATTTGTGAGGTGGAATTAAGACTCATAATTTCTCCTAGATTTCCTGTACTGCCACAACCGTAGAGCATTATTTTAAGAGTGTTTTTTTAAGACTTAAAAATCTGAATCGGAAAACGTTTGAGCCCGAGCTTTATAGCTATTTTTATTGTTGCATTTGATACAGGCAATTTTAACCTTATCACGACAAGTTAAAAGGCTACTCCTGAATTACAAGAATATGCATAACCCTAAGATTTTACATTTCATTTTAACAGTGTATTCCTACCTCAATTGAGTGAATGTTTGAACTGAACCTTTGTGTTTTTGTTTGTTTCAGCTCCCTACATCCTGGAAACCTTTGAATTGGTCTGACATTCAATACCAAATAATTTAAATATGTTATGTAATTAAGATAATGCAGAGCGTGTAAGGTGTAATGTAATGTAATAAATAGGAACAAGAAATAAAACAATGTTATAATAAATTACACCAAGGCTTTTAATGTTTAGATTCCGAATACAAGTAATATGTTGTTTAAGAGATTTAATCCTTAAAGAGCCTCCCAATCCCATCCCATTGATACTTGAATATGAATGGTCACATAATTCAGACGGGGCACAAACTATGTTAGATACAAGACTTTTACAGGTATTTTTAGAATATTATATTAATTGGCATTTTTGTAGAAAATATGGAACGTGAAAAGAATATCAATATTGGAAATAATTAAATCATTATTATTGGTTTTCTAGTCATTTAGGTTTGTAAATAGATCAACAAAAAATACTTTACTATACAGATACAGATGCTTTGAGACAAGAAAGAATAACATGATGTATTATTGATGGTAAATGTATCAAAAACTAAAAACAAATACATATTAAAATATATTTCACAAAGTATCAAAATACATTAAAAGGTAAACACAGAAGATTAATCAGGATGCACTTTAGGTGAGTGCAACTTACAAGAAATGTTCTTTCGTCCTTCCTGACTTAGTAAAATCTTAAGGCAGGAATTCTACTTTTAAACTAGTTTTTCTAATGATCTGTAGAAACCGTTACAATTTGTTCCAAAACATAAACTAACAGGTGATTCTTTGTCGGAAGAAGGAAGAGTCGGAATATAATATTGCTGTGACAGAGATGGATGGAGTAGTGTACTTGTGACCTGGTGTATTTAGAAAATGAGAATCCCATTGGTTTGTTTGTTCCAGAACTAAAGGTAACGGCGGGGGACATATAAATGCCGCTGTAAATCTAGTGAGTGAATAGTATGGCGGAAGGATATGCTATCGCTATCATACCGTACTAAGGCTCCTCTACCTCTACCACAGACTGGAGTGTAGAAATGATGAATGGCAGAAATAAAACCATTATTGGACTAACTATATGTGACAACATGCATGCAACCTAATTTCATACCAAACATTCAAACGACACATATTTGCCTTCTTAGATCAGTCAATGGCAACTTAAAATTCACACCACATGAACAACTGCTGGTTGAATATTTACTTGAAGACAATACAAAAGTAAAAAGATGCGAGATACTTAAGTGTCCAACTTACAAGGAATTTAAATATCTAGACAATATTGTGTGTAATTATTACTATCGGATTTCACATCCGCTTTAAGTTCCCGTCGAGTGATCAGAGTAGTCGGCAATTAACTTACAATGTAATAATTGAAATGATTACTAAACTCAATTTCAGATGATGCTTTTACTGCCACTGCCACGGCCACGTTAGAATTGGCGTGCATCAAATGAAAATAAAATTATGCAAGTAAAATTATCTAGTTAAAATGATTTCCCATCCATTTTCCAATGGCAACCAATCCAAGTGACTATTTCCTCTTGTTAGAATCCTTTAAAACACTGAGTACCATATTGCTGAGTGAGGCAATACAAAAGAAAGCGTTCGTCGGCTTTCTCTTGTTCTTGCTAATATTTACTGTTAGGTTGTGCTAGGTTTAGGTTTCAGATGAAAGTTACATTATAAATATTAAAAAATTACCTTATGGTTAGTAATGTACATTGGGAATATGTTGTCTGCCAAATCCAAACATAATTGTATAATATTTCATAACTACATAAGATTTTAGACAATATAATTACATTTTTGATTTGGCAGGGAAATATTCATGTAATGTTCACATTTATCATGATTTCACAATTTAGCAAGGCATCCCTCGATGCGAATTATTAAATGAAACTTAAATGCTTCATCACTAAGTAAAATAAAATTCGAGTTTTAAGAGCCTGATGTAATTTTTTAAATTTAATTTAATTTCAGAGCTGTAAATTTATAATTGATTGATTTTGTCAAGATTGATATAATTGAAAGCCATTTGTGTAGTTGGCCACTGGCTACTGGCTGTGGTTGTTGAGGTTGGTCTCGGTGGAGGAGAGCGCACTTATTTCTCAGTCTCGTCTGAATCCGAAACACTCTCCGCCTCCTGCAGCCAGATGAGCCAACTGTTGACTTGGAATAGGGCTTGGCCTTTGCCCGGGTATGTGTCTGTGCAGTCCTCCTTCCACATGAAGAACGCGTCTTCCTCGCAGATGGCCTTGTCGTACAGGGCATCAAACCACCGGAGAAGCATTCCTGCAAGCAAAATGAAAACACCTTATTTAGCAACAAATTTAAAAAGGGGGCGATACATACACCAGAGTTTAACGCATCCAAAAGGAGAAATGAGACAGATCAGTTCCTAAAGCGCAAACATAAATGCCTAGCTAATAGCAGCAGATTCAAGTTTGGCCGAGCTTCTCTGCTTTCTATAAAAAAAACCCTAAATACAGTGATTTTTCATAATATCACATCACTCAGATCATGGTGTTTGTTTATTTCTATAGTCCATTTATACGTGCACGGAAATTAATCAAAAGGTGCAAAAATTCATACTTTTGGACAGCCTTCAACATAGTATTTAGTCGATAAAACCAATAATGATTTGGCTGCTGTTATTGCAGATAAAAAAGTGATGGTCTGCCTTTAAACACACACACATACCTTTGGGGAAACCGAGAGAGTAGCAGAACACCTGCAGAGAGTGGATTGCCATGAGCTGCAACTGCTGGTTGTGACGCAGGAAGGAGCGCAGCACGGGCGTGTACTGCTCCAGCAGGCCGCGCTCCTTCTCCACCAGAGACTTGTCAGGGGGGTTCACTACAGCCACTCCGGGCACCAGGGTGGACTCCTGCGTGATGTACTTGATAAGCACGGTGACGAGGGCGTTGATGAAGCCGGGGTCCGTGTGACAGGCGGGATCCAGGTTCTCCTTGATCCACTTGTAAAATTGGCCAGGGTTGGGGTCGGCCTGCAACTGCTTGGCCAGCTCCGCCTGGATCCGCAGCAACGGGAATAGGAAGGACAGCCCGCGCTCCTCTAGGATCTCAGCAAGGCGCTCTTTGGTGCGCTCGCTTGCTGGCAGCAACGACATGAGATTCACCTGCATTAAACAATACAACTTATATAAGATTCACTATATCATGGTGTCATTGATCCGTATCGCATTTGCTACTTCCCACAGATTTCAATCTGTATTTTCCTTAAAAATAACATACGATCAGAGGGAAACCTCCTGTGTGGAATATGTCTAAAGTAAATAAAAAAGTGTTTCATACCTTACTGCTGTTATACATTTCAGTAAGAGTTTGTTTGCCAAGTGTCTTGTTCATCTGTTGCAGAACTAGCAAGAACAGGGGGTAGTGGGTGCCATTTTCTGTCAGAGCAGCTATTTCTGCGAGTGTAGTGAGACCCTAGAACATAACATTTATTTTTACTTAAATCTATTCATTTAATATATGCCCATGTATGGGTTTTTAATAATAACACAATGATGATATACTAGAATTGACAGGAAGAATTACATTATAATAACAAATGTATATTATTTATTTTTGAAATAACCTCGAATAAAACCTCAAATTGTAATATTTAATTATTGAAGACAATATTAGTGATTTTCAAATGAAATTTGAACAATTTTTTTTTTTTTTTTTATTTATTCACATTTAAACCCGCTAAACTACTTATGTAGTTTGTCAGCAGGGACATAGAGACAACATTTATACACTCATAAGATACAATTTGAACGGTACATAATTATATAAATTGGTTACATTGCAGAAAAGTTTAAATAGCAGCATAAAAGCCTTATATAATAAGCAAGTAAAAATAAATGTATGAACAAATTAGTATTATCAACAAGTACATCAATAGTTTCATAAATAGAGTATTACAAAATAATTGTTTTTCCATTTTCTAAGAATATGAATTCCATTTCAGGGGCATCAGTATAGATCATTATTATCCAATAACCATTTCCTTAGATTATATCTAACATTAGCAGTATACATGTTATTATTTTTAATTGTCATTGGTAATAGGTTAAAAATTTTGGGTACTATATAGTTTAAAGTTCTTTCACCATATTTATTAGTACATTTCGGAACTACCAGTCCTTCATTTTGAGTGAATCTTGTGTTATGTTTATGGCAAACTCTTTCCCTATACAATGAATCAGACAATATAACATGTTGACTTACAATATTATAAAACAATAATCCTCTGACAGGTAAAATATTCAGAGACTTGTATATTAATTTAATGTTACTTCTGTGTTGATTGTCATATTTATGGATTAACAATTTTATAATGGAGTTTTGTAATGTTTGTATATAGCTTATATTAGTTTTACAAGAATGTCCCCAAGAAGTAATTCCATAACGTATAGTGGATTCAGCCAGAGATAGGTAGATTAACTTTAAAGTACTTATAGGCACGAAATATTTTATTTTATAAATCCTACCCACAATAGCTCGTAGACGTTTACAAACATTAGCAATGTGTACATCCCATTTCATGTAGCAGTCAATAGTAACACCCAAATATACATAACTTTTGACAAAATCAATGGTTTCACATGAACAGGGCTGTGCAACATTTTTATGTATGCAGTCAAATGTGTGTGTATATAATGAAGGAATTACATTACATCTGGCGTGTGGAGATCTGATGTGCATAATTTTAGTTTTTTTGGCATTTATAAAGAGGCCTGCGTCATGCGACCATTTCAGCAGGGCAATAAAATCATGTTGCATAAGGTTCATTGCAGTAACCAGATCTTCGTGCGATATTACGAGCGCCGTATCGTCTGCATATACAAAATGTTTAACGAATGAAAACAATTTTCTCATAATTGAGACATAAATAATATAAAGGGTTGGCCCTAGAATTGACCCCTGTGCAACACCTGTTGAGATATATTTTCTTTTGCTGAATTTTTTAAGAATTTTTACTCTTATTTGTCGATCAGTTAGTAAATTTTTTAATAAAACTAGCAGCTTTCCTCTAATTCCTATTGTCTCCAGTGTTTCTAATAGTTTATTTGTATCAATGGTATCAAATGCCTTAGAGTTATCTATGAATAAAACCAACACTTGTTTTTTTAGATTTAATTCATAATTTATGTGATTTGAAAATTCCTGAAGCAGCATTTCCGTACTTTTTTTCTTTTGAAATCCATATTGGTTGGGATCCAACAAAGAGAAAGATTCTAGATATTTATTAAGTTTTATGGAAATGTATTTTTCAAGTATTTTTTCTAGGGCTGGCAATATGCTTATTGGCCTATAATTTTGAATATCTGTATGTTTGCCCCCTTTGTAAATTGGCCTAATGATGCTACTTTTTAGTTCATCTGGTATTACTGCTTGCGATAAAATTAAATTGATAAAGTGTGTTATAACAGGCCCTAAAATATTAATATGTGTCTTAATGTCAAACATTCGAATGTTGTCAATCCCTGGTGACTTTGAATTGTTTAATTTGCTAACAATAATATTGATTTCTTGGCAGGTAGCTCTGGGTAGGTACATACTATGTTGCACTTCATTCGGCCTGACGGTCGATGCTAAATAATCACATTTATGTATCATAGAGCTAACACTATTTGTAAAATATTCAACAAACTTATCTGCTACGGTTTCTTCATTATTCGTATTTAACATATATTTCGAGATTATTTCGTCACAACTACTTTTGGACTTGCGTCCTAATAATTTATTTATTTCATCCCAAGTTTTTTTTGTATTTCCAAAATAATTTTTGAATTTATTGTTAAAAAAGGTAGACTTACATTTAATAATTTCTTTTGTCACCTTATTTCTGAAAGTTTTATATTCCAATTCAAAGAATTGATTGCTAGGAAAATTCTTCCACCTTCTGTACAATGAATCTTTTTTTTTTATGTTTTCTAAGATATTAGAATTTATCCAAGGTTTTATTGACAGAGGTCTTTTTTTGGGTTTATAATTCATAACGATTTTACTCTGTTCATACAAATTCTTAAAGTTGTTTTTAATTTTACTATATAATATATTGCAATCTTGTTCCTCAAGCAAGGAGTGCCACTTAAAATTATGAATGTTTTTGTCGATTTTGTTTTGCGATAAAAACGAAATTCTTTCCCCGTGTTCTGGGGCTTCTTTCCTTGCACTATATTTAATATTAACTGCAGTTAAAAAGTGATCCGCTATAGTAATATTATTACATACACATGAGGAAAGAGAATCGCTTTGTTTACATCCACTGTTAAATCGGACAAATATGTGGTCTAAACAAGTACGAGTAACTTTTCCTGCTAAAACTGCTTCTCTAGTTACGTCACAAATACATTTGATTAAATAATTATCCGACATTATATTTTCATATGCCATAATAAGAGGGTTTTGACAATTTAACAAGTCTAGATTAATATCTCCTATAAGTAAAACATTTTCTTTGGGGCTTATAGTATGCAGAATGGCAGATATTTCATTAAGAAATTGTGGTTGGCTAGAGTTGGGGGGACGGTATATTGCTATGATGTTTAAAATACTCTTGTTTGGAAGTGTCATAGAGCCAAGCACACATTCAAAATGATTTGTTTCTATTGTTTTCTGTTGAAATGTGAATTCATTTCGAACATATAGCAATATACCTCCTCCAGATTTTTTAGTTCGGCAATAGTTGTAACAATTAAATCCAGGAATATTATACAGACAGACAAGATTCGGTGTTATAGCCGTTTCACATAACATTAACACATGAATATGCTTCCAACAAGTATTTAGGTAGACATTCAAAGTATCCCAGTATTTATAAATCGATCTAACATTCAACTGAACAATATTAATATTTTCCATATTGTAGTTGCTATGAAACTTTAGCCAATCACAGAAATTATGAGTATTTTCGTAATCTACCTCGTCATCTTCAATGTAATTAGACGCCATAATCAATAGTTGCAAAGTCCTTGGCAAGGGCAGCCTTGTAGGCCGGGCAGGAGTCCTTGTCTCCAGTCGGATGTGCAGCGGGCTTCCCAAATCTTGTACAGGTGGCGCAGACAGGCTTGGCGGCGGCTTTTGGGCAGTTTATCCGGGCGTGACCTT
This sequence comes from Hesperophylax magnus, assembly GCA_026573805.1. Taxonomy (NCBI): domain Eukaryota; kingdom Metazoa; phylum Arthropoda; class Insecta; order Trichoptera; family Limnephilidae; genus Hesperophylax; species Hesperophylax magnus. The sequence goes on from JAIUSX010000035.1 coordinate 627,880, forward strand.
CGCCTGCGCAGTGTCCACATCTTTGCTGGTCCTTGCAAAACTTGAAGGAATGTCCGATCATTTGGCACTTGGAGCACACTGTAAGTCCAATGAAGTCACGAACACGACACACATTCCAGTCCACAAAGACTTTCCCCTGCTCCACCAGCACGTGACGAATGTGGGCAGGAACCTCGAAGACCCGGTGGCAAGTTGATCCAGTTCGAGCGCCAGCAAGGTGACTTAGCTTGCAACTTTTTACTGCGAAATCTAGGCCTGCTTTGTCCTGGGCTCCTGCTAAGGCATTTTTCAGGAAGCACTCGTCCGTTAGGTCACGAGGAACGTTGAAGAAGATCACCCTTGGAAGCCGTTTTGTTGGTAATCGAGCGCTTAGAGTGTCCGAGTTTGCTAGACATGGGGTTTTCAGAATTTTATCCTGATCTTCTTGTGTTGCAGTATGGATTACAACGCCTTTGTTTCGGATACTCCTAATGCCCGTCACACGGATTCCAAGTTCTGATGGTCGTAATGTATCTTTTAGTAGCTGTTTCGTATCGTCGCTATCTTTTGTAGAATCCAGCTTTGGGAAGATGCATACAGCAGGTTTGGGGGTCCCAACGTTAAGTCCTGAGCGGTTGATTGATGGTATCATCTTCTGTGGGCCATTTTTCACAATATCGGCAAACGATAGGCTTGCTTCCGTGGCATCGGCTACTCTACGCATCACTGGTCCTAGATCCGACTCCAATTGCAATATTTTTTCTAACCTGTGTTGGTTTTCTGCTTTTTCAATCGCGATCTCTCCCTTTGCCACTATTAATTTGGCATTGACTGTTGCCAGATCAGCTTTGAAGCCCTCTCGTTCCAATAACAGCTGTGAAACTGATCTGAATACAGCGGATACATATGCGCTTATCCGCAGTTGTTGGTCCTTTGAGACTCTTGACTGCTTTTCAGCAAGGACAACTTGGAGTGCTCTTAGACTTGCTTCAGTGTCGTTCAGTATCTGGACTGAGGACACTGGGATTTTACTCTCATTTTCAGACACGTCGGAATAGTCCGATGCTCCGTCAGATTCCTCATCTTCAACCACTGGAGAAATCATTCCCGAGGCCTTTTTTTGTAATGGGGACGTCATCAAGTCCAGCATTCTTTTTTTACGTCGATGGCAGCATTCATCAGGCATCGGTGGGATGGACATTTCAATGAGAACAAACACACAATCTTAGGTTGTTTTAAAACTTTCGATAAAAATGTTTAGAATCCGATAGAATAGTATTATTTTATTACTGTTTTATCAAATAAACTTTTTTGGCACTTAAATTTTCCATATAAATACTGTTTGCACACGAATTCGGAGGTTTTTTTTAGTTTTTTTGCAAGAGCAAAGTGTAAACACGAACTGTTGTCACTGCGATTATTGTTGCAATTGAAACAGACAAAGATACGGTCGCATCTAGGACTTGAACCCAGGACCTTCGCTTTGCCAGAGTGAAAGCAGCGGTAACAATTTTTTACTTTTACTGTATATGTATTCTAAAACTACTAATAATAATTGGATGAATATGTATAGCGCCGTTTTTGTGCAAAATCACCTCAAGGGCGCTGTACAAACTTATAATACATTTCTACAGTGATCTATGTTATTACTTAACTATTTATGGAGATAATATACAGTACAATACTTACCTGGGGAACCCAAATAAACATAAAGTTTTTTGATTTGAGCATTTTCACAAAAAAAAAAAAAAAAACAAAAAAAAATATTTTTCGGCTATTTTAGGGTTGAAGTTTTTTCTGGTGTTTAGGGTTGAACAACAGATGTTTTAACCCTGCAGAGCAGAAATATTTTATGATTACACCGGATTAAATGAAGGGTGATTTCAAAATAATGCTTCAAATCCGAGTTTCTTCATTTGTTTTACTTTCAAATAGTTTTAATTAGTTGGGTACTTTGATCTTCAGTAATAATTTATAAGAATTTGATTAAAAAAAAAAAAAAAAAAAAAAATCAACTTCTAACTCGATTTACTCGATAACGAAAGCTCAAATAAAAAAAATATATACTACAAAATCGACTCCAAATGTGATGTAGATTCACCAGTTTCCCGCTTGTACTACGAGTTTCCGGACACCCTGTATATAAATATTAAGGCATTATAGACTAAGAGTTGCCACATACTAAGAATATTGGGTTGGCGTTGCATTTTTTTATCCTAGGATACCTGTTACAGCACAATATATGCCTCTGTTCTGAATTATTTCCATTTTTTTAACTTGTGATTTATTGTTCAGAAAAATGACACTTAACGTAATTCAGGTGGGATGCTACAGTGGTATTGTAGACCAATTTCCTTGTTTTAAGGTCTAATTTACCCCGTGTCCTACTAAAGAAGTTAACTTTTAGTTAACATTTCAAACTTAGTGAAATGTTTTATTTATCGATTATAATTCCCAAGAATTTAATTTCTTCTGCTTCTTCAATATATTGACTGTCTATAATTGGGGTAATAAGTTCATTTAGTTACCTAACCACCATTCTTTTACTTTTAACAGTCTCAACAGGGAATCGAGAGATTTGAGACCAATACCTTTTTTATTTTATTTTCTGTGTCTTGTTCTGTTTCACGTCTCATTAGTATTATCTTATGTGAAAAGGTTACCTGACCTAATTTTATTTGAAAACTCTTACTTATAAATTATATATCTATATAAATAAAAATGTTAATGTTCGTTTGTTCAAAATGTTAAATCTCCTAAAGTTCTTCACCAATTGCTTTGAAATTTTGACACAACGTTGCATTTTGAATACATGCGTCTTTATATCCTTATATTATATTGATGTCACCTGTGGCAGGCTAAAACATGCTTTTTTGAAAAACAGTGCCATCTGTTAGACATGAAAGGAAAACGCGCTATTGTTTCTCTATCTGCACAGACAAACTGAGCCACAGGAACGCGTGGCAGTGTACAGCTAGTTTAAAAAAAAAATGATATGGCTATAAAAGATTTAGCTATAAGTTGTTACGAAGTGCAATATTTTAGGTAGGTACCTATTTGATAAATCTATACCTACTAGCTCCGGACAGTTGGGATGTTAGTACGGTATCCACAAATAAAAAATAAACTGGCAATGTCATCTATTTATACTGAAAACTTAACCATGTCAATTTGTATGTAGGTACCCTACCCCTTGTCCTATTTTGGTAGGGGAGCGAGCCATCACTTTGATAGTGCGTCTCCAGAAGCCCCTGGCTGGGCTACTTCAGCGGCTTCTAATCTTTATTCTGTTATGAAATAAAATAGTAATGCTGACCTGTTGCATAGAGTTGGTCAGAAGTAGAGCCACGGCTGTGCCGATGCGAGGAGTGGAAGCCTCTCGTTGGGAGATGACCTGCGCCAGAGACCGGATGCCCTCGTTGCACACCGCAGTGGTCAGCACACCCTCCTTCTTCAGGGCAAACAAGAGGCCCACGCACTTCTCAGACTGTTCATCTGTAAATTCATTTTACAATTTAATAAACCAACAGGATGACAGTAGATTGTAAATTGTTGTAAAACCAAGTAGGAGTATTGAGTCATTGAGCAGGGCATGGACAATAGTTACATCATCTAAAAAGAGAAGATTCTCTACAGCTTAGGTTAGATTCAGTGAACCATTGTCTAAACAAAATAACCAGAGAACCTTCGAGAAGGACAAGAGATAAACCCCCTCAGTTGTATGGGAGAAATATTATAAATGTTGTCTATTCTAAATCAGATATGTTTTATGGAAGGAAGCAAATACTTCGGGGTGTGACATTATATATTAAATGAAAAAACACCAATACACCACCTTTTATTGAATAAATAAATGTCAGCCAGTCTAGTTGCGCGTAAGGTTTTAAAATTGAATAGCCTTAAAATGTGTACCCTTCACCCCCCTTTGCCCCTTGTCACCTTTCCTTGACCCGGGCCAAACGTTTGACCCGGGTCTACTGTCGTAACATTATTATCGCTGCATCTTGGTCACCGCGAACATTCGTGTCATTTTGTGAATACCCGCATATGTTGAACTCGGCTGTGATTGTTTTGAAGCATCACATCGTCCAGTGAAACGTTTTTACCCGCCCCAGTGAATGTCACTGTTTTTTGTGTTGAGTGAGCGAGTGTTAAAGGGAATTGCCCTTAATTGTATGCAAGCTGATAAGTGTAAATAAAGGAACCAGCGGCTACGGAGGACGAGACCAGGGTAAGTCTTTGGCCTTTCCCACTCATTTCCTCTTGCAAACACTAAGGCAAATTCAATTCGTTTTTGTTTTGTCTAAAGTCTTTATCGCACTTACCGCAACCAACCCCGCACAATTGCGAACGAAGGATTTGCGCATCACCACAGTCTGTATGTAATTATAATTAGTTAATATAAAAGCCCTGATGAAGCTTGAGATAAGCGAAACCTGGTTGGCTGTCAGTTATTAATTCAATAAAAAGGTGTAGTATTAAAAAGTATATTTTTTTTCATTTAATAGTTAATAGATATGTTTTAAATTATATTTTACTTTTATCATCTCCACAATAGATAAGTTTACATGCGCAAAAATAATTAACATGCACAATAATTCACTGAAGGCCTGAATTTCGTGTATAATTTTGAATTTTTTTTTTATATTAACTCCACACAGGAGGCCCTGAAGAAAATAATTTCCCTCAGGGCCTATGTCATGTTTGGGGTTGCTGTGTCGAGGGTCTTTTTGTGGAGAGGAAGGAGTGAACATGGGTCTTGAAGAGTCCCATGTTGTAGGAGGGAGGAAACACAGAGGCCGGCAGTTCGTTCCACAGCCGAGCTGTTGAACTTAAGAACGAATCGTAGAAGCGACCCGTTCTCATGTGACAAGTGTCAACCGTGTACAAATGTTGGGCACGCGTTTGGCGTGTATCCCGACTACGCACCGGTGCCGAAGGGATCAATGACGCTAGTTCCTCAGAACATCTTCCATTGTAATACCGATAGAACAAGGGCAGCATACCTACCTGACGCCTGTGCTCTAAAGATTGCAGTCCGTTTGTTAAGATTGGGGAATCTATCAAACGGACCGCCCGTTTTTGCACAGAGTCTAGGGTTTTTTTCAGGTATTTAGGGGCTCCGGACCAGAGATGGCTGCCAAATTCGACAGTAGGGCGCACTTGCGATTTGTACAGGGTCAGCAGTTGTGTATTATTAAAGTATCTGCGGGCCCTGTATAGTACGCCCAGCTTCTGAGAGGCCAACTTTACTCTGGCTTCGATGGAACCCCCGTACCTGAGCTGGTCACTGAATGGTGTGTATACGACCTAGAGTTGAGTCGTACTAGCTTGTCTTGATGCTTGAAACAACTATCACAAGCGAGAATAAATACAGTAGAACCTCGTTAATTCGAAATCCACGGGACATCAAAAATCAAATTTCGAATTAACGAATTCCCACGTAATTCGAAATTTTATGAAAAAAAAAACGCCGAAAATCGATTTTCTCGGCCGCCTCTTCAAATCCGGGTGGTATTTTAGTTGTAAATTCGTATTAATACCAATTATTTCTTTATTTTCGCGGCCGATTACCGTAGCGGCAGGCCCTTTAAATTCAGATATTCGAAATAAATTCGTAAAAATACGATATATCTACGCGTAAATCGAGATTTCGCGGCCGATTTCCGTCGCAGCGGGCCATTTAAATTCAAATATTCGAAATAAATTCGTAAATATACGAAACATTTACGCGTAAATCGAAATTTCGCGGTCTAGTTTCGTCGCGGCCGACCCTTTAAATTTGGTGTAAACTCGTAAAACTACGACATATATCCGCGAAAACGTATTTTCTCGGCCCTTAAAACTCAGATATTCGAAATAAATTTGAAAAAGTACGACATTCCAGTGTAAATCGATTCAGATTTACAAAATAATAATACTTATTAGGACGATGTATAACCACGTAAAAATACATTTTTCGGCGTTTTACCGCCACGGCTGACTTTTAGATTCAGATTTACGAAATATTATGATTTATTTTCGCAAAAATCAAATTTTTTCCAATTACACAAACAAATTTTCGTGCGCGGACAAAAATAAATTTCGAATTACGAATTAACAAATTTCGAATTAAAAAAATTTTTGTATGAAAAATTTTTTCTGCGGAAATTTATTTGGCGAAAATTTCGAATTACGCGTTTTTTCGAATTATCGGGGTTCGAATTAACGGGGTTCTACTGTACTTATTCCAATTACCTGTTTCCTAGTATTTCACAATTGTACCTACTTACCTGTGTGATGGTATGCCCAAAATTTTTATTTCCCTAAATTTCAATCCGTTCACGTTTTATATCCTTAGATTTCAGAATGGATTTGTGTGGAGTATTGCTTACCCAGAATATTTTTTCGAATCCATGGGGGGAGGGGTAGCTAGGGATTTTACAGACATGCAATACTCTTAGAACCAATACTAAGTACGAAAGTATCTTTGACATATCTGTTCCAAACACCTGTTCTAGTATATACGCTTCACCTCTAATACGAATTGTGACATCAGTGTCTATCCCAAACATTGCGCGAAACATAGGTACCTACCTACATAGCGTATTTCGACCGGTGGGATTTTTTCAAACAAAGATGCCGTGCAGAATATGTCATGAAGGTATTTGGCATTGTAATTATTGAGATTGCCACCAAAAGTCGATAGATTGCGTTGACATCGACAATGAGTATCTGCCAAGTTTCAGTTGGATCGGATGTCAGGAAGTATCCACTTCCAAGATTTGCATTCATTCACGAAAACAGTGAAATACAAATAGATGTATTTAAAAACAAAACAAATTGTGTGCGAAAGGAAGAAGGGGAAAGATTTGAGTTTTGATCACATTAATATGACAGCTGTGGATGGAGTATCATAGAATGATTGATTACAAACCTAATTTTTCCAGGGCATAATTCAGAACAGTGAATGGAACATCCTTGACAAACTTGTCGGGTACTTTGAGTTCCTTGTATGCGGCAATAGCCACATCCATGGGGTCTTCTGCGTCTTTTGGCTGGTCATCTTGCAAAGCAGGGGTGGTGAGGGCATCCAGTATCCCGGTCACTCTCTTTAGAATCTCTTCCCTGTTGGGTCCCTGGAAATTAAAGATGGCTTATTGATAAGGTAATCTCGAGGTGGTTAAATAGTCGCAACGGATATTACATGTGCTTGACTTTGACTGGATGTTAGTTAAAATATTACAGTGAAAATGCTCTAAAACAAACAAGTCGGTATAGAGATGGCAATAAATAGGTTTTGTCGGCCATTTACACAATTTTACAGAAGTAAAAAGTCTAATCAAAACCATTGGGCGAAAATATTGCTAAAGCTTTTGGTGCTATACAAAATTAATGTCTTATTTCGTATCAAAATCAAAAATACAATGTAGACCATATTAATTAGAACAATTTTTGAAAGACACTTCAAAATTATAGAAACTGAATCGTAACTCTAGGTGGTCTAAAGGCATAGGTATTTCATTTACAATAGTATAAACCTGCATTTATATTCAAACCTTCTCAGTGCAAGATTATCACTTTCGAACGTACAAAAAATACCCTGATAAAAAATTGACTGATTTGCAAAGGTAAATAAAGGCAATTAAGAGTTACTGGAACACAGGATGATATAACACATAGGTTAACAGACGATACATTATTTGCAAGAATGTCAAATCCATTAAACCTAAATATCGTCACCCGAAAGAAGGAAATCACCAAAATTTTAATTTGGAATATACATTTACCATTGATGGATAGCAAATCAAGATCTGAAAAATGTTATTTTTCTCGACTTTGTATGTAAAAAAAGCTAAATTCAAACAGGATCGTCGATAAGTGATGCCGGGAACAGAAGGAAACCAGAAAAAAATTAATGCAGATTTACTTGCCGGGATGCATGAACATATTTTGTCCATTCCAATTATAGAGTCGCACTATTTAAGGACTCAAACGACTCGCAAATTTGTAGATGGCAACTTAAACCTGGCTACATTGTACAGGTTATACAAAGAAATAAATGTACCTAGGAAATAAGCATAACGTAACAAAAAGTTACAGTAGTATTCAAGAATATTTAATACTGAACATAACGTTAGTTTGTATGGTCCCAAAAAAGACCAGTGCATTTTATGCGAGAATTTAAAAATTCAAACTCTGCAGAAAAAGCAATACTTCAGGCCAAGTTCGACAACCATCGTAAGAAAAAAGATCTATCTAGGAACAGAGAAATCGAGAGATGTGGAATATGCTAAAAATAATGCAAATACTACAGTGGTAGTTTATGATTTGCAGGCTGTATTGCCGTCATCTTTGGGAGAATACTACAGCTGTAGTTTATGATTTGCAGGCTATTAATATTTACAGGAGTTTTATGAATTTCAATTGCCTCCAATTCAATTGACTGTTCCTGAAGTCTCCCCAGCACTTCAGGAACAAATCCAAAGTAATGTCCAGTTTCAATTAAATGCTTGGAAATTGCCGATTTCTCAGAGTGGCTGAGGTTTTCCAGTGAACTTAAAACGACATTGTGAACTTAAAAAAATTAAGTTCACAATGTAGCTGGAAAACCAATATAAAATCCTTCCTTTTCTAGATATGGAGGTGATGTGAAAAGGAGATGGTAGCCTAGGGCACACGGTGTATAGTCGATAACGATAGTCTTGTAATAGGTGTGCGATATTAGTATTACATAGTACAAAAGCATGAATTTAAGTCTGCCTTTTAAAGGGAGCTTCATTGATGCTAAATATGTCGATATCCGAATTAATTTAGTTCAACAGCATTGCTCTCCCTACCGACATAACTATTAGCAAGTTCTGCAGTCTGGGAGATAGAACAGTCTATGCTGTCGGTGACGGAGATAACCACCGGGAACATAGAAATGAATACTCTCCATGATAACCGAGTTACTAATCTACATCATACGTATTACCATTACACAGTACCAAAGCATGAGCCTTACTTCTTCATTGGTTATTACGATGTATAGAAACTGCACCTACACCATATTACTATTACACAGTACCAAAGCAGAAGTCTTACTTCTTCATTGGTTTTTACGATGTATAGAAACTGCACCTATACCATATTACTATTACACAGTACCAAAGCATGAGTCTTACTTCTCCAGTGGTTATCATGATGTATACCTTGGCCTTTGCCTTGCTGTTCTTGTCCTGCGCTGGTTTGATTGTGATGGCAGGCTCCTTGAGCATGGCAGCACCTCCCCCAGTGTGGGAGCCAGCAGGGGCCTTGGGTGGAGCAGGCATAAAGTCTACCCCACCACCACCTCTCTCACCTGAGTTAGGCCTCAGATCTGGAACAGACAAGACAATCAGTTAAATATATTAAATTTTCAGTACATGCACATTTCAGAAGTTACAATCTTTTGGTAGGGAATATTGACAAAGAAAGGGATACAAAAGCAATGTGTTATTCTGGAATTTACAATAGAAATAAAGTAGATGGACCATTAATCATTATTAGCAGTAACATACATTGCTCTATGACCAAAGGTAGGCTGTGTGTAGTTTTAAAAAATTCGGGCTATTGCGGTCAACCGATTAAAATGAGCAAACAAGTTCCTTATCAAATCCAGGGAAAAAATATACATTGATAAGAATTTTGCAATATTAAAAAAAAAAAAAATCATTTGATTTGTTTATATTAGGGTGGGCACAGCTTTTCAGCTTTCGTGGACTGCACGCTGCTGATTATTAGCATGAAACAGGATGCACTAAAGTGTCACCAACATAGTTCAACCATACTACTGCAAATTAAAAAAAATCTGAATACTGTGAGAGATTACTTAACAATCTCATCCCCAATTGGGGTATGTTGTGAGACTGAAGTAGTGGGGAGGGGAAGGAGATGGGGAAGAGGAAGCTGGGGGAGTACCTATTCAGATATGGTCACCAAACACGGCTAAAGCCATTTCAAACAACATATCAGTTCTGACTGGTGGTCTTACTACACCAGGGCGATACCGAGAGTATCTTCCACTCTGGAACATGCTGCAAGTATACTATATATTTTATTAAATTAATAAGTTGTGAAATAACACAAATTAATCAAACAAAATTTACTTGCGCGCGCCGGGATTTGAACTAGCGACCTTCGGATTGCTAGTTGAGAGCTTTACCCCTCGACAACAGAGGCCGGCAAAACACATGGTAGAGACGAACTCCTGGCACACGGCCTTCGTCTCTCTCTACCTGCACACCAAATGCATAACTTTCATTGACTCCGCCGAGTTGATATACTTCCGCAAAAGTTGACATACTTCCACGTCATATTTCTCTTTGTTTTTATTTTATCTATGCGTCTTGGATTATCAAGAATATCACAAACATCTATAATATTTCTAAAGCGATCAATTGAATTCCATGCTTTACAAGGGAAAACTATTAATTGTAGCTGATTTCATTATCATATTCTTGTTATCAGGAGTTGTAAAAGTAACAAGGACATAATAACTAAGTGTATGCGAAGGTTAATTCGCAGATAATTAACTTTCTATGTTTTATGTGAAGAATAAGCTAAATTAATAAACTTATCAGAAGCGTAAATATGTATGTAATGAAAAGTGGTTCTATACAGGGTGTCTGGGGGTAAAGTGCACTAACTTCGGGAGATGATTCTATGTGATAGTACAAGTAAAAAAAAAGACTTTTTTAGAAATTCCAACTTTTTAGGCTACTATTCAAGTAAAAACGTAAAATTGGTCCACCGTGTGGGACTGGCATTATTATTTTGCATTGTTGCTACATCTACCGTCATCATAGATTACTTAGACTGAAACTCATTTTGTAAAATCAGGTTAGGTACATTTTTTTGTACAACTCAACATCTCAAGGGTTATAATATAAAAAAATAAAAAATTATGGTTGGCACCAGCAATAGGACAAAAGCATTCAATAATAATTATCTTTAGTATGCTCAAAATAAAGGTAATTTTAATAATATATTCTTGATATTATGAAAATTATGTTACCAACCTCAGAAGCTGTCATGAAAAATTTGTGTAGGTACATAATTTGTATAGTACCATTTTTGTGAAAAATCACCTCAAGGGAACTGTACAATTTATTACGAGATCCTAGGCTCTATCTAATTTAGTTATTTACAAACTGATAAGGAAAATATACTATTCTTTATTATTATTGCGTTATTCTTTTGTAAATTGGACGCAAGTCCGTTAATAAATCACACAAAATCTCAACTGCTCCCAACTGTGAAGCCATGGTATGGTATCCCGAATCGGGGTATGTTTAAAGCCAGGTAATCTTTGACAAGGGCGATACTGAAAGAATCTACCACTATCGATTTCGATAACTTACTAGGCTGCTGTGGGTGCAAGGGGTAAGACTGCGGTTTGAGGTTATTGGCTTTGTAGAGCAGGGAGTTGGCGGCTGGTCTCATCTGCATCTCTTCCATGGGAGCCGGGTTGGGTAGTGTCATACCCTTCTTGAATCTCGGAGCTATGTCTTTACTGTTCCCTGCGGATACCAAATTATCTCTTTAAATCAACTAACTGTAAGGTGACAAATAAAATATTACTTATTTAAGAGAAGGAACTTATTTAGGAGAACTACTACTTGATGGAAGAATTAAATCCCATTGAAATGATAAGACATACAGAATGGAAAATACTTGATTCAACAAACACATTAAAGGATGTTATAGGGTAGACTTTTATTAACCACTCGAGCGATAGCTGCCCAAATTTGGGTAGCTCTGTAGGTAGTTGATTTTTATGAATTAAAATTAATTTATTTTGAACTTCCCGCAATCATAGAATAAAGAAGAACTAAAATCATAGAATAAAGAAGTGCCTTCCAAACAATTCCTTCCAATTTTGTACTCATGGTGAAAGTCAGTTTTGTATGGAAATATAGGCCTGATTTGTGCTTATATTTGGATCACGAAACATGCTTACTAGACACTTATTGTGTTATTCTTTATTCTATGGCTAATATGTTTAGTCGCTAGCTTAATTAAGCTTCTATTAAATACCAAAAGACCTAACTAATGTTCCTCAAATTGAATATTTTAGATAATGTTTTCTATTGTGTAAATGTTTTTTCTCAATATGTTGCTGTAATATTTCAACCATCTGTGGTCAGGGAAGGAGACAAATTGAAAGGTTAACAGTTACTTGCTCCGGTTAGCAGGTTTTTATGTTCAGGAGGCTTTAATTAATGAGGATTGATGCCAATGTTGTAAATGTGTCTTATTTCAATACATAAATCCTGAATATGAATTGTCTTACCATTATTGTTGTTCTGGTGTTTGTTGAACCCTCCTCCACCTTGCTGTCGCTGGTTGTAGTTATTAAAACCACCTCCTCCTCCTCCTTGGCCACGGTGGTTGCGGTAGTTGTCCCTCCCTTCGTTCTTATTGTTTCCATAGCCGTTGGAACCAAATCTGGAATGGACATTGTTTACTTACATTTTGTTTACTTTGTAATGAGAACACCCTTAAGTCACTTCTTCCACAGGAAAATGCAAATATTCTATACTGATGTTGTATATTCTCATCGCAAACAACTTGTCGCAGCAGAGCCCAAACACGTCGCAACTGAAATCATGAGACCCGGGTCGCCACCACCTCTCGAAACATCAAAAGTAGCTTTCGTAAACTCATTCACAATTATTGCGGTATTTCATTTTTTGTTCCTAGCATTAATCTAAAGCACACGCGCATTGTTACAAAACGTCTGACACAAATCACTATTTGCTAGACTATCATATTTATTATTTGCTCTGCCTAGTTTAAAATCTCTACAATGTACAACGTAACCGGGTGGTAACGGGAGACTGGCTACACAGACAAGTTTACAAAACTTCGGCAATGTGTGCCTGTGCATGAACCGTCTAGTAGTCGCTAAGAATCGTCGAGTATCGGATAATTGAGAATCTCTGTGAAAGAAAGATACGCAATTTTCCGATAGAATCTAAGCCAAAAGGATATGGTTGAATGCTTAAATTATTAATTTTGATTTAATAAATAATCACTGCCATAAGCGGATATTTAAGTAAAGTACCAAGTTCGTGTACAATAATATATAGTTCATACTCACGAGTACTTGTCAAGGGAGGCGGGCGGAATGAGGTTCGTGGAGGGCGAGCTGTGGTTGAGGCCCTGCAGCCATTCGTCCACAAAACCCCCGCGGGTCTTGAGGCCGTGGCGGAACAGTGAGTCTCCGGGAGCCTCCTGGTGACGCAGGCGGTCCATCTCGCCACCGCGCCCCCCATAGCCGCGACCCTCGTCCTCATTGCGGCACTGCTGGATGGGCACAGGGCCCTCGCTGTTGGTAGCCTTGCGTGGCGTCCAGGAGTCTCGCCGCAGGTCTATGGCATCGCGCAGCATGAAGCGTATGCGCGGCATCAGCTCCTGGTTGCGGGACAGTTGCTCCATGCGAGAGAAGTACTGGTCCATGAGGCCGCGCCCTTTCTCCGAGTCCAGCACGCGGCCGCAGGTCTTGACGAGTTGGACCAGGCACTCCAGGTCCTCCTGCATCTCGGGCGTGCGCTTGCGGTCCCGCAGCAGCTGGGCAATGCACTTGTGGACGATGCTGTGGGACAGAATGTCCAACTTTCCCAGCTCCCCGATGAACTTGATGTTGCCCAGCATCTTGCACTTGGTGATGTAGCGTCTCTCCTCGTCCTCCGCCGACAGGGGCTTGCCATGGCGCTCAAATACTTCGTTAGCCGCTGATCTGTTTTCAAACTCCGTGCGACACTTATTGAGGAGCAGGATACGGAATGTGCACGGCTTTTCCGGCGGCTCAAAGTTGGGGACTTCTTCAGATAGCCTCTTGCACAGCTGTGCGTACATAGACGAGTACTTGGGTTCATCTAAGGCCTTTTCGAAGATCAGTATAATTACACCTCTAATAATTAGATCGGAATTGAGTCCGATATTTAATAAATCATCGCTCAGCTTTTGAAATTTTTCTGGTGTAAGTTTATTGAGGATGCCTCGAACCTGAAGTAAAGAGAGAATTACAGGTCAGTATTAAAAAATGCAGGAAAATAAGTCACAAAATCAAGTTAGGGGAGATTACAAACAACAATAACAATAAAATTAAATGCTTATTCATGAATATGGTTTGTGAATGCATGCTAGGCTAGACCAAACTCTTTAAGTACTGAGGGGTTATGTCTAAATCCAGACAAATTCCCCACTTCACAGACAGAAAATGTATGTACCTTTCGAAAAATAACATCGTTCTTAGTTTCAAAGGTGGGGGCATCCTGGTGCCTGAGGAGCGAGGTAGGGACCCAGCGTCGCTTGGCGGGGGGGACGGCAGCCCTCCCCGAGACACGAACCACTGGCCCCGCTTGCCTGGGGCTCTCCGTCTTGCTGCTGCGGGGGCCACTCCGCAACAAACACTACTGCCGCAACTACTCTGCCTCACTCTCTCGATCTGACTTGGCAGCAGAAGGCCTCAACGGTGCTGCAAACACACAACAAAAACACACTATTATTATATTGTTTTCAACTTCACAATTATGATTATATTACAAGTTCATTTTTTATAGAGGCAAGTCCTACACGTTTTCATAGATCATCTAAAAAAAATTATTACATAATATTGATACCGGAAAGAATAAATAGATAAAGGGCCATTTAGCAGTAGCGTAATACGCTTTAGCCGATTAAGCACCAGCTTCAATAAATAATAAATTATAAAGACTTGATATCGGTGCTCACATATTGCCCATCTCACTCTGTGCGAAACACCCTGTCTTGTGCAATTTACAGGAGTGCTTGTTCACCTAGGTATATGATGTATAAAGAAAATAGATTACAATTTCAAAAAAAATTAAATACAAAGGTTGAAAAGAATTTTGAACCTGTTAAATTAACGTTAAACACTGAAGGCATTTTAATTATTTATTATATTTTTAAATCATCAGTGTAGCGCAACAAGTGATTAAATGATATTTTAGGTAAAACCGAGTTAGAAAACATTATGGGATATTTTTTTATAAGAACAAGAAGACATATATATACGCTTTTGGCCTAATAACAGCAGCTTTGGGGGGAAGAAGTCATTAATTGTATAAAATATAGTTTTATTAAAACAGAAATCAGGTTACTTAAAGACTAGTTTTCTTACTAATAAATGTGCATTAAATTTTAGATAACTGATAAACAACCATTAGAGTATCGAAAAGGTTGTTCAGTTGTGTAAAAATTTAAAACATTTTTGGTAAGGGGTAGGTATTTACGAATCATTATAATTCTGCACATGTTGATTATATTTCACATAAATATTGTTTGAATTAATAAATTAATATGCAAACAAGGAAAAAGATAATAAACAACTAATGTAGAATGAAACAATGTTGCGTGTTGCACATTACTTCAGCTTGAAAATTGTCAATTGTACAAATGGTGTCGGCACCTTTGGTTGCACGAATGGTGTCAGCACCTTTGTTTATTGAAGGTGGTCGCACACACGATGCACAATGCTTGCACTTGCCAATTAATCAGTCTCACTACTACTGACTACTGACTTTGTGTCCTTGATCTAAATAGCCTATTGTTTACAAATGCTTAATTCTTTGCAATGCAAAAACTATTATTAGTGTAAACAAAATTAATAGTCAGACACTAAGTACACTTAAGTTGAAAAAGAGGTTAACTTTTAGAATCTCAGGCCATGATCAATACGAATATATAAAACAAGAAAAAAAAAACATAGCCGAACTGTGAAATAGCATGTCATTTTTTGTCAAAAAAGTAGTAAGCAGTATTTTCCATTCCCCAGATGTAAATACTTGCTTTTTATAATAATTAAGCTGATTTTAATTTAATTTAAAGATATATCTTTAAGATGGGACAAAAAGTTAATGCAGTACCTTTTTCTTGAACATCCACAAATTTTATCAAAGTTCAAACAAACTTTTTTTTAAATTTCGATGGAAATTTGACATTTTAAGAAGAACGCAAATATAAAAACAGATGTAAAATATTTTCTTAGAGCTCGTAGGAGGTCCTGTGCCGAGGCGAACTAGGTTTTGGATAGAGTGGTCAGAAACAAAGTGCCAGCTTCGAATATATTATTTATATGTGTATTATCAAACACTTGCGAGTGATTGCAAAATAATTATCATCACTTGCAATGACCAATAATATAATGTAGACTTACTGCAACACTGACGGCTGTCATTAGCAGTTTCCAGAAAGCCTTGTTTAAAACATTTTTAAATTTGGGAAACAGTTTCCAAATGTCTCAACATAAAAAAATTTCAGAAACATATATTTATAATTATTGGTAATCTAAATGTTTTTTTTTTTAATAACAATTCATACACATGTATTAGTATATTTTACATCATTAATTTTTCGTCATAATGTAGAAGATTGGACGAAATTCAAAGAGAACTTAAAATTAGTAGTGTGAAACATAATTTCCAAATGAAAGAAACAGTACAATTTTTAGAAATTCACAGAGATATTGGATCGGTACTTGCTTGTACTACATTTATAGAAAAGAAAACCATCTGTTAGCTAACATCCATTGTGACTTGCCACTAGGGTTGCCAGATGGTATCCAAAAGGAGGACATGTCCTCCTTTTCCATGTTTTGTCCTCCCGTCCTCCCTTACCTACTGGAAGTCCTCCTTTTTGCTAAACATTCGAAATATTAATAAAATATAATTATAAATACCCGTGTTTTACCAGCGGGCGAGACGACTTTGAAGCCAAATGTTCTATTTACGACTGCCATGTGGATGTGGGCAACAAGGGCACTATTGCTTTAAAAAGACACGTAGCTACGAACTACGTAACTTGATTTCATTTCTTAAATCAAAATCAGATGAAGATGAAGCATATTATGATTTGAAGTTGCACGAGCAGTGGACAATCTACTTCAAAAGTGTTAAAAACATTGAATGTTTCGTAGAACTGCTCAAGATCTTTTTTATTTTTATTTTATTTTTTTTTATTTGGTAAAAGATTATACATTTATATACATTATTTAAGAAATGTTTTGACTGCCCAACTAGGAGGATTCCCGTTTTAGGACAGTCAAATTAGGATGAGTATTAACATTTTGATAAGTTGTTTGATAAGTATAGTATTAAAATAATAATGAAATAATAGGTATTTGTACTTTTAACTGGTGCCTAAGCCTACTAATCTGCGAGTTTTATTTTTGTATAAGCGCACATAACGCAAATGTGGAAAGAGTTTTTTCACTGATTAATACTCGGTGGAGCAAAGAGAGGAATAGTAAGACTAAGTGTGCAGTCAGTTAAATCTTTAATTCTTACTTACAAGATTTTTATAATTATTTGTTAAAAAACCAAGAACTTCTTTCCGAAATTGGCAGCTCAGCTAAATATGATTAGAATAAAGTAAAATAATATAAAAAATTCGTTTAATTTCTGAATGTCCTGCTTTTTTTACAGAAAATCCTCCTTTTTGAACCCATCTGCCCTCCATTATCAAATTATCATCTGGCAACCCTACTTGCCACTGACCACTCTCATATATTTTACACTCCAATTAATACTGCATTACTGCAATCTTTTATGTAAACATTCACTGTTTTCGGACCACACATTTTAAAATTTTTTTTGAGTGCATTGTAAATTCAAGACAATAGAAATGAAAGGAAAATTCAATTTATTATATTTATTTATTTGAGTGTGAAAAAATACTAAGAAGATTTTAGTATTTTATAAGTACAGAAACAATTTTAAATTTAAACTACCTTTACTACCCGACTTTAATCAAGATTTCATAGCGCATGATGGAAACGGATTTACGATCTTAAAGTAGTTGGGTTGATCAAGAAATTCAAGCCAGAATAAGATTTCCATTTTCCTGACAACAGATGTTCACCAATCGAGTTTTTGCTGATCATTTTGAAATCGGGCAAACCGATCTTCTAATATTTTAGTGCAATATTTTTTTGCCACTCAGTACTAGTTAGAGAATTGAACCGTCTCATATTCTAATTAAAACATATTTAAACGAAAAACATGTCACGAAAACAGGTAGTAAACACGCAAATTGTGATCTCAGGCACTTAGCAAGATATTACATTAGGTGAAAGTAACTCGGCGGCGCCTAACGCGAAATCATGATTTAATGAGATAGTATTCTCCATGTGCTTATTATACCGCGTGCTGGGCCAGCTAGGATCCGCCCACCGGCCTTGGGCGGCTAGGTTACCCTCGCCCAATTCCGCCCCCGCCCATCTGCAGCGCGGGTCTCTCGGGCCGAGGGGTGGAACGCCCCTAATCCACCCACCAACCCACCCCATCCACCTACAACAACCCACCCTCGGCCGGCCCGGCCCTGCCCTGGCGCTGGAGCCGTCTGGCCAGGGTGACTGTAATTCTCGAACTCGCGGGAATTGACCCATTAAATAAAACTGGCCAACTGCGTTTATTATTAGACGCATCACAACAACAAACGTCAAAAAAATATTTGCGCAACTGTAAAATATCTTTCTGATTATTCAAAACTGTTGATAAAACTTAAGAACACAATTCGTCATAATTTTATATTAATGATATCACTGCTATAATGCAATAGTAATAATATTGCAACATAATAAATAGCGCAATAGTATTTATTATAACTTACAAATTGATAAGACAATCATTTTGGTTTTCGAGTAAACAAGGCGCACAAAGACGACGCAGTGCAAAATGCGACTTAACAGGATCACAAACGCGTTTTGAATGAATTCAGAGCTAATTCTGATGAGCAACTCAAAATAATGAAATAGTATTATTGTTAGAACTCACAAAATGATAACACTTATTTTGGTTTTCGGTAAACAATGCTCACAAAGACGAGCGGTGCGCGAAATGCGACTTCATAGGTCCACGAACGGATTTCGAATGAATTCCAATAATTCCATGCTGATTCTAGACACAGACACAGACAATGACACTGACACTGGCGGTGAACGGCGTCAACATTCGCAGTCTAATCATTTTTGTGTATTGTGTGGTCAGCTACTCTTTGTCCGCTGTTCGCGCAGGTTACAGGTGTCAAAGCTACCAATGGAAGTGCGTATTATTTATTTAGATGTTTTTTATGTGAGTAAAGCACAAGAGTCCCAACTGCTCCCAATCCTCTGTAGCCAGTGAGACTATGTTGTGAGGCTGGAGGTAGTGGGGAGGGAAAGGAGACGGGGAAGACGAAGGCGGAGAAGTTCCTGGCTATTCAGAGCTTGTCACTAAACACGGCCAAGGTCATTTCATGCAATGTTTCAATTCTGAATTGTCGTCTTATACCAGGGCGATGCTGAAAGTATATTCTATTTTGGGACGTGCAGCGAGCTTAATACATATTATTTGAAATGAATTAAGTATGATACAAACACTGTCAGGAAAAATGAATAAGACTCATCATCATATTGACGTACTTAAATCTTTTTAACTTATTTTGTAGGAGCTCTACTGCTTTGGCTTTATCTTTATATATTTTTTTAAATCCACGTTTGAGGTTTATTATGGTTACGAGAAATAAACTTATGAAGTCTTCAATTTGTTCACAGTCTAGCAGTATTGTAAAGTATGGTCCCGGGACCGAATTATCTCTAGTCAGGTTGGGTGTAGGGGAAGTGGGGGGTAAGTTGGTTGGTTGTATTACGCCGCGCGACGAGTTGAGGGCGGATCCCCCTATCTTGTAAAAACTGTCATTTTATCCCTTTTGCTTGTACTACCCGTGTTCACTGTAGCCCCATCTACACCCCACCCCCACCCCCTAGCGGAAACTCGGCACGTGGATAACTTTATTGCGGGCAACCGGCAACCTTGTACGACGGAGCCGCGGCTCTTTGATAACACGTGAACCTGACTTACATTGTTCGCGTCCCCTCGTAGGAAACACGTAGACAAAGTAACCAATCTTCACGGTTATGGAAAGGAAACGATATACCGCATTTTGTCACTTTATCTTCACACCAATCGACGTTGAAGAATAAATATTTGAAGGTATATAATTATGTCGGAAGCTCGAAGATAACTGAAACAAATCGGTGGAGACACATTGCAATTTGTGTCCAATTGAGGTCACCTTGCAAAATCACTTCGTGGGTGAATAATGAACACAAACGAATATAATAAAACAAAAATCCCAAACGTCATGCGCCTTTGTTGATGATAACACTTAGACGTCTGACGTTCCGCCGAAACACTCGGAATTTTGCATAACTTATCAGACTGTAATCAATGCGTCACACTCATAATAATGATTACACACAAGTTTTATTCGGGAGATGACGCTCAAGGGGAAAAAGACGCGGGACTGTTGACCCCCGGAAAACTGCGCTGCATTTTCATTCACGGCGAGTCTATTACCGTCTACCACCTAACCCAGGTCGGCGAACGTAGCTTTTAATTCTTTCAAATACAATACAATAAATAATATTATCTCTGCACCAACTAAGTAAATATTAGAACATCGTATAACCTAGGCGGTTAGAACTTTCGTAATTAAAACTTGCAACGGGTATTGAAAAAAATCACGGCCACTCTCGCGAGTCAGTGATTGAGGAGACCGGTTTGAGAACAAAGGGTGGCGAAAAGGCGACCGCGAAAAGGCGAAGCGCACAGCTGACGGCGTTACCCAAACAAGAATACTTATTGTTAAGACAGCATGCATGTCTTAACAATAATGATGAATAACCGAAGAAAGAATTCCTGGAACACCACAAATTCATGTGAAAATTTATAGATAAATGCATACCGCTGATAGCTCCGTTGTAACTCACCCCATTGCTGAAAAGGGACGCGTGCGAAAGAGAGGCTACAGCGGATCGTTGACACTATAAAAACAATGCCCTTTACTGCACTTGTCGCCCTGAAATCTGTGGGTGGATTAACCTTTAATCGTTTAATACTATTTTCTCTTGGAAAAATCAGCGAGTTCAGTTATTAAATTCGGTAAATAAATTCAGGGTTGAATGACTACTCAAATATTCGAAGTCTAGACTAGGTGGACTGACTAGGAAGTGTGGGGAGTTCACCGTTCCATCGTCTGAACTGTATGGGTTGGTTCACGTTCATAGAGATCTTCACAGAGCGAGAGTATAAGCATATGGCTGGGTACTGAGTACCTACGTGGGAAGTATTGTTGACTTTATATGCATTGGTATTAGGCGGATGAGTCGATGCTTACAAAGGAATCCCAGCGAGTCAGAATTCGGAGATAACCCACCAACAAGTCCAAAAGGAATGACATTAGATTTGTATCTAACAGGTACTACATATTACGTGTATGCTGACTGAATGTCGACACCTAGGTCTTTCAACTAAGGCGGGACCTACTGACAACATTGAAGGTCGCCAGTCTGAAGGTGCGCTTGCTTTCTGATTAGGGGTCATTACGGCCGACGCGAATGCTCATTTTCCGACGATAATGTCTCAAAATCTTCCTCCACGAGACTAGTTTCGTTACGATACAAAGAAAACTGTTAAATTAT
Source organism: Hesperophylax magnus (assembly GCA_026573805.1). Lineage (NCBI taxonomy): Eukaryota > Metazoa > Arthropoda > Insecta > Trichoptera > Limnephilidae > Hesperophylax > Hesperophylax magnus. The sequence goes on from JAIUSX010000035.1 coordinate 649,349, forward strand.
TAACAGTCATGCATTTATTTGTTTTGATTGCGTGTCTGTCATGCTTTATAGAACGCCATTCAAATTGAATAAAAATAATAGAAGATTGAAAACAGTGTGCGAATTCCAAAATATTGCTCGTAGCTAGTTTATTACACCATCAATACCTTACCTTATTAATCCGGTATTCAAAATATTGCAAATATCTACGTTGGTTCCATTTCCAAAACAATGGTAATACAATATTTATACCATTTTCAAAATATTGCTAATACCAATATTCATTCCACATTCAAAATATTGTTAATACACGTTCATTCCATGTTCAAAAGGTTGCTCAACAGGTTAAATCCCGATTCAACAATATGTGGCTAATCCGCTTTCATTCCATACATTTAAAAAATATATTTACTACGTTTATAACAGACACAGGGTTTAGACAGACAATTTTACAAAAGTAATAAAATGTGTGTTTCTGTAAAAAAAAACCAATCACATTGATCTCTATAGATACTTTTTACAAGTTTAAAAAATATATATTTTAAACACCACTGTTTTATCCTTACACTATAATACCCACGCTCAGGCTTCGCCTTTGTGGGATTTTTTGGTTACTCTTTCATTCTATGTTACTATGTATGTACCTGAATTATATATGTATCAAAAATTTTGTTCATAAAAAAAAAAATAAACAATACCAACCGCCAAATAGCGGTGTACAGCAATGTGTAAAAAAAATATATATGTAAAGTACCAAAAAACAAGAGTCAATGAAGGTTAAGTTATAATAATATATTTATTTAGGAAAGTTTACACATTACAACTATAAATACATATTATGGTGTACATTGATTTGTAACTTTTATTTTTAAGGTTATAAAATTAACAGAAAGGAATAAGAATAGTTTCAAGAATTTTTAATACACGATGATTGTATATATTGATTTTAATCGTGACAGAGGGAAGACTCTACTTGGTTATTTACAATTTTGAAAATATATTTATAATATTCTATGACTTGCTTCTAAAGGGCAAATGTCGGTTTATGGACATGCTATATTTTACGATTTCACTTCAAAATTGGATTATCTTCCGAATTCTGAAAGAACCTTCCGATTTCGAGACAGGATTTTTCTATTTTAAGGGCCAATGTTAAAATATAATGTTTATAGACTAAGGATTCCAACACTTTGCCAAAACATGATAAGAGGGCGTAATAGGGCGGTAGTTTGAGACGTCATTTATGATACCTGATTTGTAAATAGGAGTAATATGGACTATTTTTCATAATTAGGGAAACGTTTCAGACTTTAAAAAATGGTAATTATTGAACTATATAAAGCCACTCTCACACGAGCGCAATACTCTCATAATATATGAGGGCTTGGCCTACGTCACCATATCGCTCGCCAGTGTCCCTCTTTTCTGTATATTTACCATTATTATTATAAGATAAAGCATAGCAAGTAATATTTGTCTACAGGCTGTGGCCCTTTATCAGTCAAACCATGAAGTTAAGACCAATACACAGATAAATCAGAGAAATAAATTTTGCTGCGTCAGCATAATTATTATGTTTTGGGAAAGTAGGACGAGAGATAAGTATTTTTATCTCGAGTGGGGGATGGTAATCATCTTTACGAGATCGACCCTCGGCGTCTACTATTTCAAGAGGGCTATAATCTGTATTTTCGCAAGATCAGGATGGTGAAGAAACATTCAAATCACCAACAATCAAATTACAAGCGTTTGGTTTACTTTCAAAACAGATTTGTTTACTTCTTTTAGAGAAAAGGTCGAATGAAATTAAATCGGTGTAAGTGGGCAAATAATCAACACCGATATTGATGAAAGATTATTATTTGTTTTATTAAGTTATTTTTCAAAAAAGGCTTGATTTTTTTATCAATGACTATTTACATTTCAGTTTCTCATATATACCATATATTTATATACTACCAACATACATTCAAAATATTTCAGATACCTACGCTAATTCCGCATTCAAAATAAAGCTAATACATTTTCGTTCCATATTAAAAAAGTTGCTTACACTCGTACCTAATTAATTTCAAGGAGCAGTGGTAATTAATTATTACTACATAGTGTATATTTCAGAGTTGGATAGAGCCGGAGCGCACTAACTTCTTTGTTCTGGCGGAAGAACCACGTGACATCTTTATATCCACGACGACCTTCACTTCACTCAGCCAGGGTTGCCAGCTGCCGGCATTGTTCTCCCATTTGCTGATAAGTCGTTATAATATAATAATAATATTTTTAATAACTACGTCCCATAGTCATTAGACTGATTGATATAATAATTAGGGGGGTAAATGATTCTTATCTTCATGGGAAGCAATCAATAATAATGTGATTTGAATCATCTAAAATAATAATTTAGGTTGTGTGACCGTCCTGTGCAACTATAGTTCAACAAACCTTGGAACTCGGATTTGCTTTAATTTAAGAATCATTTTCAAAATTGGAATCGATCGGGTGAAGCGTTAAGAGAAGCTGTTAAGTACCTCCCTACCAATATATACGAGATACAATTTTGTATGCGCTCAAAATCAGTGTGATTAATGAAAAGTAAATTAATATATTGAAAGTGATCTGTAGAATGCCATGTTTTATTTCCTGTAATTTATGTTTCTCCTTGAAGTGTAAGAAATAATACTTTATATGTGGGATTAAAATAACGGATGCCCTAATTATAAAGTTAATTCGCATACAAGTTGTAATTAACCCAGTTATTTGAGTAATAAACAGTTGTTTTTAACCAAACAAGTTCGGTAAATTGAACTTTGAATCGACGACTTTCTAAAAAGTTTGATGATATTGGGGAACTATTTAAATGAGCACCAAAGTAATTTCTAAGATAATTTAAAATCATTCACCCAAGTGATATTCTGTAACCTAGAACGAATAACATAGACTGAATGCGATTATTTAATTTCTTTACTAATTTAATAACTGTTACATTTACAGTGCCAAAAATTTTGTAAACTTGCTGCAGGCTACGAAGAATACGTCGAATCCACTGTATCCAGATAGAGGGTCGATTTTCCCACGTTGAATTAAAAGATATTTATTTTTACAAAGCAAAACATCCCAGATTAAACAGATCGATTCCAGTCAGGCGAAGAGTACTACGAAGTAATGCAAAATCATGTGTTTTCAGTTAGAAAATTTGATCTCTTAGATATCTGCCCAGCAAAAACTGCTTTAAAGTTAAAAAAAACTCCTACTTACGAACCGGTTTTTTCTTGAACAAATCGGAGAAGGCTGCTGAAAAATGCTGAAAAGCGGGAATTAAAACGTTATCGCCATCTTCATAAGGAGTGTTATTGTTTGAGGCCAGATTCCAAATGTTAACACGACGTGGTGCATGGCCATAATGTTAGAGTGGTTTTGGAATGAGTGAGAATTTCGAAAACGAAGGAGTTTGGGATATCGATACGCGTCAATAAATTAATTATCAAGTGTTAGTTTCGACGGCTAAACATATATAATTAGGGAATCCATGATTTCTTTTCTACCCAAATATCATTTTTGTAGGCGGTGTGCGCACATATTTGAGCATCGCATTACAGTTAATTTGGCGCTCGGTTAAAAAAAGCCACAATAAATTATTATGCATTACATATTATTATGAATACATTGAATATTTTTATTATCCGTTGGGTGACCCTGCCACCGAGATGCATCGTGTAGCATTCTGTTTAAATGAGCCGTAACACGTGCCTGGCCCAGACTGTTAGAGATTTTCTATTACATAGGTACTGAGATTTCAACGGAAGCAATACAAACATAATATATTATTTTAACAAGTAAGTAATAAAACAAGCTCCCCAATGAATTTACTAAAAACTACTACAGAATAAACTATAATATTTAAATATTCACGAATTAAACAAAGGCGAGTTAAATTAATACACAACGATATGAGTACTGTTTTTCGAGTTTATTGATAACTAACAAATAACACGTGTGTAAACACTAGTCTATTTATGAGGATCGTCGACTTTCGATTGGTAAAGTGGTATATTAATCGAAGTAGAAAGAATCTTTCGCTATCACTAGTGCTGTAAACGCGTTCTCATTTCTCAGTTTGTCAAGGCCATCAGATGCTATATTGCATTGCATTCAGAAGTGTGAGGAAATAACGCAATGTCACTCAACTGTTTAATAGGGATGACCACGTGACTGTGGACACTGCAGCGACAATCACGTTTACGAGATTTACAGAAAACATCATAAGGCTAGCATTACACTTGTAAGTTTTTTCGTAAATTTACGACTTCTAGCCAATGGGCATCTTGCATTTTGAAAATCCAATGCGCCCATTGGCTAGAAGTCGTAAATTTACGAAAAAACTTACAAGTGTAATGCTAGTCTAATAAGTTATATCTATAATAAATCTTCTCAGTACAATCAAGTAGTACAGAATTACATATCACAAAACAAACGCACACATTAATGATCTATCAAAATTAAAATTTAATTGACTTACCATCATGCCGCAGTAATAGAAATATAGGATGGACCGCCACACAATTCTGTCGTGGTACACACTCTTTGCTTCATTCACATCCATACATCACCTCAAACGTTCTTCTGTTATTCTGACTTATGACATAACCCGATCCAAGAATTTGATTTACTTTATGGAGGCACGCTTTCCTCGGGCGTCCCCGACTCCTACCATTTTTAAATCTTACTAAACAAATGTTTTACCACCAACGAATATTTTATTATCATCACAGAAACCACAATAGCAGATTATTTTAACGTGTTTTATTTCATCTACTTCACAGATTAGTAGTAATTGAGCAGAGTATGGATTAATACCACAGAATACCAAGAAACAATGCGATATTGCCAACAAATCGGACGGGCATTTCAGTTTGGTAATTAATGAATCACATGCCACGAACCAGTTGCTTACGGAGAGTTAAGATTAATTTGGGGAAATAAACAGTTTAAACTAAAGTGTAAATATACTTATCTATATTATAAATATGTTCATATTTAAGCAGATTCGATAGCCGACTGCCTCCACATTTACATTCCAAATCCGCACTCGAATCGACGAGTCCATAAAATCAATTGACCGTTTGTTTGATTACCCCGGGGAAACAGTTCATTTCCCATTCATGCATATAAATTGGTCGTTTTAAAACACCCAATTATTAGCGAGCTAGCAAATTAAAGGACCTTTATAGCAACAAAAAAACATTTATAATACTTACGAATCCATAAGGTATAGGGTTTTCTTTTGTTTCCGCAAGTCTTTACGATTCCACGTGTAGGATTTGTTGGTTTTAAATTCAAAAAGATCGGCCGAATTAGTGCTCATTTTAATCGAGATTTTGACGCATCTTTCAAAAACAATGGCGTTCGTTATTCTCGACTTGGTCGGACTACATGTCTTCACCTTATAAATGTTTCGTTTATCCAACATCTGGATCCCAATTGAATTAAGGGACAGCCTTATTTAAACATGCACATTTCTGATAATGCTCGACAAAATAATCACTGAAGTTGGCATTCCTGTGAAACGTAAAACTGAAAGTATCTTCCACGCTGAAAGTGAAGAAGACATACCATAAGGGTTGCAATTCAAGACGAGATTAAATACTGAAATGTTACTGCTAGAATCTAGAAGGTAAGAGCAAGAACTGGTCAAGTAAAAAGTTGCAGAAATGATACAGTCTGTGGAAAATGGGCAGGTTTAATAAATGAAAGTTTTGCTGAAGGGGAAAATAATGGGTAATTTAAAAGAGTATAATTTATTAGGTGAGGGAAGTAAATCGTGGAGAAGCGATGGATCATGCAAAAATGGCAGATACGATACACTTTTGTGTAAAAAGGACAATATAAAAAGTAATTTGAGCATTTCGTTGAAAGAGAAATGAATAACTTGCCAAAATAACAAAGGCGAAGATTCCAAGGATCTTATAAAAAGTGGCAGATAAGATACGATGTGTTTAAAAAGGCGATTAAAGAAATGATATTTTGTTTAAGGGGAGACGAATAGGTTGTTCGCAGTCGCAGAGTTGAGAGCAATGGCCTCCTCCAACACCTGAACGAGCGGGAACATGGAGCAGAGATCCGCGGCTGCGGTGCAACGAACCGTCTCATCCTTTTCATAGTGTTGTGTTATAACATTTAGATGCATCCTTCGCGGTGTGAAGTTATTACATTAAAAGTACCCATTCAACAGAAGTCGCCACATTTAATACAGCGCCCAGATATTGATTAACGTGACCCATAAAAATAATAAGAAGAGATAACAGAGTGACTGCTTACACCATGTTTGTAATATTACGCATCTCCTTTTACAAATTTCCGCTATCTTTCGTTCATGTGTGGCCGACACTGATATGTATTAGTTGGTTTATACAATATTGCATATTTTGCGCAAACTACTGCGTGTAAAAAAACTAACTAACTATCCATCACGCCGTTTCCCCGCAGGGGTAGGCAGAGAGGACGGACCGCCAAACAACTCGGTCTTGGCACACACTTCTTGCCTCATTCACATTCATACATCGTCTCATACATACTCTTCTATTGTTCTGACTCTTGACATGGCCCGACTCGAGTATCTGCGTGTATCTTAACGAATTGTGTTATCATGACTTCATGTCCACCATGGAACGCTAACACAAGCTATCATTTATTTATTCCTTTAGATTTACACACAGTACAATATGATACAAGATATAATTAAAATATTTTTAGTGATTACAGATTATTGTACCTTATCAGGTCGAAATTATTGGTTTCTAACTAGGCAAATTGCCCGTTCCAAGAAACCAAAATATGTGATTTGTCTATGTCTATAATATATCTCATTAATGTTTTAATTTGTGATGTTTAATCGTTACAATTGTCTATGAGCAATAATTAGAATAGTGGAAGATACATATAGTGTGTGATTAGTCTATGTCTATTTATTATGTGACGTTTTTTAACATTTTTTCAGATTCTCCTCTACCCAGTCCAATCAACCATTTAGTTATTATTGGGCCTATGTAGGAAATATTACAAGATTTTATGAAACCGAAATTTAGATCAGCTGTTGTACAGGTACGGCCTTGCATTTTGGCACGTGGTATGGACCTTGATAGACGACCAAGTGACAGATTTGTTCTGTATTTGGTAACTCCATTCATTTTTACATAGGATTGTTTATGTTTAGCCAGACAGTTAAATAAATGTATATTTTTATGTGTAATTATTAAAATTATTATAGATACATTACTTGGAATTCTAATTGAAACGATACTTGAATACACAGTACTTCAGGTACGACGATTTAAATAAAATAAAAACTCGTCAAATAAAGCAAGTCGATTACTATTTTTCTTTCTATTTACACAGTAAATGTGCTCTGATACTACAATAAGCATTATTAGTTGAATGTTCTATGGAGGACGCATTGCGAAGGGAACTCGGCACGTTTGTAAGTTGGCGCAGAATAAAGGAAAGCAGAAGTATTCGAATTAAACTTGGGCATGCCCAAAATACGCACCGCAGATGGGAGTAGGTCTTTCGCATATTCCTAAACATTAAAGAGTTTGGGTTTGGTAGCGGTCCAAAAGCTCGTCTTATTTTGTACGCCAGCGGTGCTAAAAGGTAATGAACCATCGTCATCATTATATTATGTGGCCCGTGATGCGACAGTATATTTTTGATTTCGATGCATTCACAGTTCTGAGATTACAGCTTACCTACCCAAGTGTACAAGGTGCAAACACCCGCTTTTATATTAGTGGTGAATTTAAGTAGGTGTGGAAAGACTGCCTAAACATAAGAGGCGCAAATTGAAAACTACGTGATAATCTTTGCGCAGGGAGCTACAAATTAAGTTCAAGGTAAAAAATATAGCTGAGAAAAAATAACATACGCAATAAACATTAAAAAATATTAGATAAATAATAATAAAGTATGATTCATTAAGGTGATACGATGTGCTAAGGCAAGAACCAAGCGGTTACTAAATATTTCAAAGCTTTATAGATCCACCCCAAAGTTCCTCCATTCTCCAGAGTAAAATAATCTAGCTCCGGAGCTAGTAAAGCGGAGAGAAAGGGCAGAAATTACCCGACGGCCGAGAGAGCGCGGCCCTCTAAGGGAGCGAACAAAAGCTCCCTTCTGTAAGGTGCATACAACCCCCGTGAATATTAGACGTCTAGACGAGGCTCACGCATATCCAATGCAGTCGGGCGGCGAACCGAATTCGCCTGGCAACAGGGCACGGGGGAGGTCATCGACCCGCGGGGGCCCCAAGGTCCCCTGGCGGCCGGGCAGGTGACGCCCCGCTCCCCCCTTCTGGACATAGCGAGCTATTTGCCATCCACTGCTACATCTACCAAATGGCTCACATATTCTAGAACATTCCCAGTTGCTTCAGCAGATAAATCACGAATCTACTTACAGAAGAGCGTTTATCTTCTAAGACCACCATTTGGTTGATAAGGCTCGACTCGATTGATTTTACAAGCAATTTCGATTCACAGGTGAGTGAGATTTAGTCTTTTAAGTAGGTGCCTTTAAAATGATTTGCGTGCTGGAGCCGCGGTGACGAATCTTCGCAGCTCACAGCTGTACGAGCGCGATACTAATATCGCTGAGCGGCTGGCTACACGCTACAAACCAATGCGCTGTACATCTCACGACATGCTTCATTCATATAAAAAGTGTAGTAAAAACTAGTCTAGTACAATACCTGCGGGAGCAGAGAAATCTAATAATTTTAAATCTAATTTCTCTGGCGTGTAAAAATAAGCGTGAGAAATATAGAAATGTGTTAAATACAGAAAAATATGGAAGAATAGAAAATTAATACTGCAGTCATAAGCATAAAGGCGGCTAGGAATTTGCAAGTCACACTCTGAGAGTATTGAAAATTCCTATCTGCCTTTATCTTTATAACGGGAGAATAGTCCCCGATTGTAATTATTCATTATTTACGAGGTAAAATTGCTAAACTAAACATTACAATTTTGTTTCAATTAAATTTGGTTGAAATCTACGTTTATCGGGGTCCATTTATAATGTACTTGCTGAAGTCCCCGTCGTTGCTCGGGCTTTACGGAGAGTTTTTCGAAATCTAACGTAGACGGTGACCTTCCTGTTGTTTTGGAGGATAAGAGACCAAGTAAATAAGATCTGGGTAGCAGGAATGAGGGAAAGTATAAGCATCTCCGCGAATATTCTCATCATGGAAGCCTGATAAGTCTAGCATCTAGCATCCAGCATCGACGCCTACTGGACCCTCACAATCTATACGCCACAAATCCTAGAGGCTGTTTAACGTAGTAATTATTTTTTATGTTTCGTGTGTCTACTATGTCTTTATAACATAACCCAATATATATTTGAATGCTCTTTATGGAATGTGTGCAACTTCACTACCTTCCCCCACACACCGGAATAAACACTCGTTATTATAAGAATATTTTTGAAGCCCTGTGTTGAAATATCTACATAAATCTAAGTCAGTTAATATTATATTAAGCTTTGCTTGCACAACCTATTATAAGTGCTTATAAAACTTTCAAAATTTTATACGTGCGAACAGATAAAATATTAGGAAAATATTGTAGTTTCCAGTGTTTAAATTGGAGGAGAAAGCTAATTGTTTATTTTACAGCCTCTTGAGTCGTAATTCACGATTAATGAAATGCATGCGAACAATAATAGTTTACTAGTCATTTTAAATACATGTAGGTTACGAAAGATTTTTTAAATATTTATGTTGAGGGATCAGTAGGATTTACAGGCCCTGTTAGGAGTTCTACCGAGCCGAACCCTCTGATATGAAAATATCTGGAGTCGGTGAATTATTTTCCCATTTGATCTCTGGTGAGTTGACGTGTTGTTCTTGTATTGTTTTGTATTTATTTTGCTTATATAATGCACTTACATAATGTTGATTTACTAGATCATCATTTGTGGAAAAGTGTGTGGAAGGGTTTAGTTTTTCCTATGGGGAAGATTTAACCCGGACATAAAATCGGAAAGATTAATTATTCATAATACGTATCTTATATTATTATGATTTATTAAGAAGATTGTCCGTGAGTGTGTTTTTTAATACAACTCTACAGTTTTATTCGGATATTGATGAAAAATTGCACACTTGACCTTCAAAACAAGAGGACACTATCTAAATGGGATTCCGAAAACCACCCCATCCCCTTTTCTCAACCCTTAAGACAGAATAAAGCCCGGGCACCGCCGGGTTCTTCAGCTAGTTAAATAAAATCAATAAAGCAGTCTATAGTCGACAATGACCGATTGAATTGTTTAGTTGTAAGCAAACAAGACAGTGATTAGGCCATAATATTCGTAGACAGCGCCGGATCTACTATAATATGTACCGATGGAATGTGTAACCAGGGTTAAATATTTACGATCTGTGTAATTTTATTGTACCTTATACCACATGTGCATAAAGATCACATCGGAAAAACACAGTTTGCATTTATCAAAAAGTGCAGTAGTGGCGCATTTTTTAAAACGAGACCACCAGACCACACAGTGAAGCAGGCAATGTCTATAGAGCTTCAAAGACAGTCATCCAGAGGTAGACCAAAGAACTCCTGGATGACCCAATGCTCCAAAATCCTACAAAGAAACGGCCTAGATGAAAGCGACACTCAGAACCGAAGAAGCTATAACCTGAGAACGAGAAGAGCCGACCCCAACAGCCCACCTAGGCAATGAGTTGGGATAGTGCTAGGAAGAAGAAGACATATGAACCTATTTTCGCACGAGGCAAACTCTTTTAAAACTATACAGATGAACCTATTCTCGCACGAGGCAAACTCTTTTAAAACTATACAGATTAACCTTTTTTCGCACGAGGCAAACTCTTTAAAAACTATACAGATTAACCTATTTTCGCACGAGGCAAACATGCTTCAAATTACAGATTATGATTACCGTGAAAATTTAGTACGATCATCTACGATGGCGTACTTTTATGTTCAAATATAGGTAATAGCGGTTCCATAAATGACTTCACAGGCAATGAGGTTGTCTAATAATAAGGAAGTTGAGTCCATTTTTTTTATTTTTTTTTATCAATGTTCGCATTCAAACTTAAATACGAGTATTTTTTTTTTTTTTTTTAAAGTTTGTTTTCATAGTTAAATTAATTCTCAAAGTTTGAATTTTATTAAGCCCGCCAAAACGAGCGGAATCCGAGCGGTAAGAGGCGGGGGTGGGTGTGACGTCATTCAAACTGTAAGAACCACGTCGCTTTAAAGATTTTGTATGGAAAAAAAATTAATTCTTCAATAAGGAATTCCAGTAATTTTTTTACCAATGGTAACCGTCTATTAGAATTGATGTTATTAAAAAAAAAAGAAAATTGATTAAGATTTCATAGTTAAATTAATATTTTAAGTTAGAATATTTGATTTTCAAGCCCGGTACGGTATTGTCGTCGCTATTTGTTGACTTGCCCCGCGCGAATTCAGGACCACCGCGCAGAAATGTAAAGACCAAAAGTAAAATAACGGTTTACAGCCCAGTTCACTGTGAGACTTTTCTGAGCGGCCGGCGGCCTGAAGTGTATCACATGTTATGTGACATGTATAATAATAAAAACTTCTAAGTTATGCAATAAACAACATATTATTATAAAGCACTATACGAATATGTATCTTTAGAAACCCATTTCATATAATAATAACAACAAATACGTACATATATTTGACAAACCCAAATAAACTTTGGCCTATACACCTCTCTCATCTAAACCGACCATCTCTCATGTAATAGAAAGAGATGCACCATAGGTGATTCGCTGTACGTACAAGTCACGACACATGTGACGTCAGAATTCTTTCGACCAATCGTGGAGCGTATACACTCTATTGCTATTGAATGCTTTTTCAAGAACGTTTAACTAATTCTAAGAATAATAATATAGAAATATATTTATATATTTAGAATCGATATTTTTTGATCTACATGAATATATTTTTTATAAGTCAAAATATTTTTCACTCAACTTCCTTATTGTCTAAAGTACAAATAATGTATTACATTATAGAGCATGCTGAGGAAAGAAAATTAAGAATTTTTGGAAAATACCGTATGGTACCGACCGAAGACATAAACCGTCAAAATCAAAAATAACATTTGGAATTGTACTGAATTGAATCTCGTGACGTGATTTCGTGGGTCGTTTTACCCAAGTTCACTTTGAATGTTCAAAAATAAATTCTACGGCCGTTATTAACTCAAGATTTTAACTTCATTTTCATTAAAAAAATGGTGACAACCGCATTCAGTTTCTTCCGCGCCATTTATTGACCAATAACGAAGAAGTAGTAGCGACCTTAGATGAATTAAAAGGGAATATAGGTTACTGAGACAACGCGTGTGGTTGCACTGAACTGTATCGCACATAAACCCATCGGTCAGACAAGATGTCACCGGCTGCCAAAAAGCCGTCGCTCTAGGCTCATTTTTGTGAAAAAATGCCTTCCTGTGATTTAGAGATGTGTATCATTCTCGAGTAAGAACCAAATCTGATGGAGTTTCTCTCCATTCGCATGTACTCAAAAATCGCTTATTATTTCTATAAATACAATTATTCACAATGCTTTTCGAATAAAATAAGCGAGACAGCGAAAGCAGAAACACATGAGCATGATGGACAACTTAGAGACAGTACGTCGTATTCTACTACTCTGCTCGCTCTTTTGTTTATCAATATCGAGGGTAAAAGCGACCCACTGACAGGCGAGCATGTCCGCTGCGAACATGACGTCAAAGGCGAGCGACGAGCATTTTTGTATCGACATCACGCTCAAACTACTCGCCGCGCACATGCTCATTGCTCGCCCGTCAGTGGTGTTAAGCTCGCAACTGGTGTCGCGAGGAGGCAAGAAAAACGAAGGGCGTTCATAATAATATAGCCGTTTCACCCGTACACATTCTTTGAATGGCTATCTCTTTCTAATGCATTCCGTTCATTTAGCTATGTATGATGTTATTTGTAGCTATTTCATGCATTCACACAAATTCGTTGTGGCTATTCTTATTTCGTTACTGGATTTTAATATAGAAATAGGAACGTGCCATATTTTTGTTCGATTAGTATGAACATAATGCGTCTTCGTATTTATGTCAATGGCTGCGAAGCGATCCAAGAAGGAAACTAGTGATGCAATAAATCAGGTCTTTATAATATAAATACTGGATTTCTTATTACGTTAGTTTGTATGTTGCAAAGATTATGTCGCGAGATGTTATTGTCATAATATAGCACGAGCGACATCTCTCTGGCGATACGCATAATCGAAACATAAAATTTAAAAAAATAATCGAAAGAAGTACAATACATGTTGGATGAGTGTGGGAAAAAGTTTACAATTATGATAAATTAAAACGCAAATATTTTTGCTTGCCGAAAAAATGAAGACGTTTCGTGAGAACGTATTTATTTGCATGAGAAAAAAAACCAAAGGTAGTAACACTTTCTCCAAGCTTACAATGGGTGCGTTTATCGCGAGAGACTCAAAATAATCATAATTCTTTTGATAAGAGAAATCAAATGAAGGATTAATATACTGAAAAACTAAAACAATACCACTAAAATGAAACCAGGAGTTAAAATGCCAAATATGACTTGAGGTTACTGTAACATCTTAGATAATGATTTAAGAGATTCGTAGATGGCACTGGAACAACAACGAAGCTGTTGGTAATGTAGGGATTGGGACTTGGATAAATGCGATTGCAAGCCCAACTTCCAGAATCATTCCTACCACCTGCTAATAAAGGCATCCGAGCTCAATGTGATCCATCATTAAATAAAAGTCTAAAGCAATGTTGACCCCGTAGTTTTTATTCATTTAAGAGTTTGTGAGACTCTTAAATGTCTAAAGCAATGTTGACCCCGTAGTTTTTATTCATTTAAGAGTTTGTGAGACTCTTAAATGTCTAAAGCAATGTTGACCCCGTAGTTTTTATTCATTTAAGAGTTTGTGAGACTCTTAAATGTCTAAAGCAATGTTGACCCCGTAGTTTTTATTCATTTAAGCGTTTGTGAGACTCTTAAAAGTCTAAAGCAATGTTGACCCCGTAGTTTTTATTCATTTAAGAGTTTGTGAGACAACCTGGAGTTACAACAGTTACGATCAAATAAAATATATACACGGTGTCCGGAAACTCGTAGTACAAGCGGGAAATTGGAGAATCTACACCACATGGGGAACCCAAATAAACATAAAGTTTTTTGATTTGAGCATTTTCTCCAAAAAAAAAAAAAACCAAAAAAAAATATTTTTCGGCTATTTCAGGGTTAAAATTTTTCGTCATTCGATCTGAGACGCGCGCCAACGCAACGGAGAGAAATTATTATTACCATAGGTACTTACAATATGTAGCGATGTTCCGATCTCCAATTCAAAACACAAACGTCACATAAATTATTTTAAATGTTCACCTATTCACTATCAAAACAATAATACCGCACAATAAACTCTCCATGTATTCGATGGCAGCTCTGGTCGAGTTTCGTTACTGTATTCGGCGTTACTGTATTCCATTTTAAACCACAATAATAATTAAAATTTTCAACAAACGAGTAACTCACACTTTTTTTAACATATCAAAATAACACACACTTTGATTCACACTTTTTTTAACATATCAAAATAACACACACTTTGATTTAATGTTTGTTAATTAATCTGAAAACAAAAAAAGGGTTAATTATAGCTTGTTGACACGACCACTACACAATAGCGTTATCAGCAAACTGAAGACCGGACAAATAAAATCTCGTCGCGAACATCTTGTCGCGTGGGTGGTCGAACACCGGACGTCAGCCATTGTCTTGTCTTCAGCCCATCAGTAATACGGGTATAAGTCCAAAATTTGAAGAAATTAGTTTTTGATGCAGACTTGAAACTTGAAATAAATTAGGTAAATTTTAGATGTCGCTGTCAATGGTTAATACGCACTTTTTTATTAAAAAATCTTTTGATACACCTTAATTACATTAAAATAATAACTATTTGCATTGGGGGCAGTGGAAAATATTTCATTCTAAATTTCGATTACGTAAACTTAAAATTAGCTTTCGTTCTGTGAAACGAGACTGTCCATTTTCAAACATTATTTTCAAATGTCATTTTGTTATGTTGGTATTCTTGTTACTTTACGAAGAAACGAACGCCTAGAGACAAAATCGCGCGGGTGTTTTTTTTTCAATGTTAAAAAACTAAAATTCCGCCTAATTAGTATTTACCTAATAAGAATGCATTGCGTGCATTGTGATTGAAATTTAATAGCTTGATTTTTTTTACATTAAAATATCTAATCGCGCGGGCGTTTTTTTTAATGTTAAAAATCTAAAATTCCGCCTAATTAGTATTTACCTAATAAGAATGCATTGCGTGCATTGTGATTGAAATTTAATAGCTTGATTTTTTTTACATTAAAATCTCTAATCGCGCGGGCGTTTTTTTAATGTTAAAAAACTAAAATTCCGCCAAATTAGTATTTAATAATAATAATAATACTTGGATGACTTGTATAGCGCCGTTTTTGTGCAAAAACACCTCAAGGGCGCTGTTTCCCGCTTGTACTACGAGTTTCCGGACACCTTGTATATCTATGACAATACTTGGTCGATATCTGCGATGCAATCATATGTCGCTAACAGATCTTTCTTAGCCTCTCCCGGCGACGCATCTAATAGAGAGGTTCGGATTGCCGACTGACATATTCGCAACGGATCTGTCAGCGGCAGGACCATATAACTACATAGTAAATAAATATATTTAAAAGCTCGTAAGCATTTGAAGAATGACCAACACTACACTACGACAAGCGGAGGAAGGCAACGTAATGGATTAGCCTTGACAAATTTAGGTAAAGGTGCCACGGTTTTTCCCTCGTTCATCCATGTTTATCGCGTGTAGCCTCGAGCGGCTTGTGTGGCGACAGGCGGTAGTCAGGTAGTGGGTGACGTATAATATCGTATAAATATCCGATTCAGGCCCAATATACAATTATATACCGCCTAGTGAAGGGGTTACCACACGACTCTAGACGACGACCTATTTTTAGAATAGAACCTAAAGATAAATTAATAGGAAATAAGAGGGGTTAGAAAAATCTTTCTGTGATTTCGTAAATGCATTACTTACCGCCCCCTTCAGGAAGAAAAATGCATAAATAATACATGTTTCAATAAATCAGATGTTTTATTACATCAATTTTGAAGAATAATTTTGAGACATAATTTCCGCGAGCGCGGAACGCCGCTTGCGGTCGCATTGTTCCTTTCCCGTAATTCGACCTTATAACAAATTAAGTAGGTATTCCTTTATATTCTTACAAATTCACGGTGATGTTATTTTATAGTTTTTTTTTGTTGTTTGTTTTTGGGGTGTTATGCCGTGTTGCGCTAACTCCTTCTTTAGCCGACGTTTCGGACAGCGTTGCAGTGTCCATCATCAGGGCAGATCCGGTAGATCCGAAGATGGATCTACCGGATCTGCCCTGATGATGGACACTGCAACGCTGTCCGAAACGTCGGCTAAAGAAGGAGTTAGCGCAACACGGCATAACACCCCAAAAACAAACAACAAAAATGCTTTTGGCCGTGAGAATCTAAAAACTTACCTTATTTTATAGTTCGTCGAACTATAAAATAACACTTGACGGCCTGTGTGGTCGAAGGGTAAGGCACCCGATTAGCAAGACGAAGGTCGCGGGTTCAAATCCCGGCGCGCGCAAGTAAATGTTATTTAATTAATTTGTGTTATTTCACTATTTACTCGTATCGTCCTGGCGTTAAGACCACCATTGAGAATTGAAACGTTGCTTGAAACGGTGACTAGATCTTAATAGCCAGGTACTTTCCCACTACCTTCAGCCACACTTGTGAGGTTTATCAAAAAAAGCCTAATTTCTGCTTTAAGCTAAGTTCTGTTCTACCTTGACCATTTCATTGAATGGTTCAGAAAAGATTCATGTTTCAAACGTAAAATGTCGTTTTTATTAGGTACGTAGGTATAAGTAACTTGCTTACAAATCTTATGATTTCGGAGGAAGTTTTGGTTTCGATTTAAAATAAAGTAGAAACATTATTTTTTAGACGCGAGGTATACTGTTCACGGAACTACTTGAATTTATGTTATGCAGATAATATTATTTTGAATTAAACATTGTAATATTTTAATCGCACTGTTACACCTAAAGTCAACACCGTAAATAGCAATCCCCATCGAAACCATTGCCACAAGAGAGCAATAAAACAAACTGTCGAGCTTTATAAGGACGGTACGGACGGTAAAACGTGCCGATAATATTAATTCGTTGTAACGGGGTAAAACAGTTTTCCTGTCGGTATGATATTATTATGCAAATATTCATTTAGGGATCAGTCAAAGTACCAGCTTAATTCAGCACAAAGGATTATCATGTTCAAAAACGTCCGCGTACTCCTATGGGACACGTAGAGATAATATGAAATAACTAATTAACCCTAGAAAGATTACTCATATACTGAATGGCGTTTAAGATAATCATACTCCCCAGAGACGTATGCAACGACATAAGTATATAATGTGAAACATATATGTACTTTTTAGGTTTTACACATTAGTTTATGTATTACTGTAACAAATGAAACGCATATTTTGTAATTATATTTATTAATTAGAAAATTTTACCTCAAAACATTATAAATCAACAAAAAGATATTTTACTTATACTATAATATGACCAAATAATATAGTTAATACTATTATACACATTTATTAGACAAAATACTTGTGTCTTAAAAACTTTCACAAAACATAATCATACGTTTCGCGGATGTACATCATAGCCATTTCTAAGTATCTAGAGTACTGACCATTGCAACACAACACAGCCGTCTCATGTTAGCTCCGGTCGACGACAGAATTGACTGAGACACAGACAAGACGATACGTATTGTAAATTAAAAAGACAGAAATATGAAGAAGAAAAAAACGTATACGTCCCGCGGACGTGTTTATCTTTCTAGGGTTAAAGAATTTTGTAAAATATTGGTAATCCACTAGATAGAGGTAACAACCTTTTCACCGAATACAAAAGTGCAAAATATAACTAGGTATAAATCATGATAAATACAGTGTAGTTGGGTATATACAATACTGGGTAGTTAAGCTTTGTGGTAAAGCCAGTAGCACGCTTTTGTAACAATTTTGAATAGAATATAATAATAGGTACGTCAATTTATATTTTTATGTTTATATTTTCGAAAAATATTGTACCGCAGGCGAAAATTTAAGGCAACATCAGCTATTTGTAAAAATAATATAATTTTTTTTTATGTTTATGAAAGATTCGAATAGAAGTGAATCTTGACTTTCCCATTGATGCAATTTTTCTATACAAAAAAATGCCAATTAGAGAAGATTAGTACGAAAAAAGTGTACATTTTCGTGGCTAAATATTATCGGCTTCACAAGCAATGTTCATATGGCTTTTGATATAGTAGGAATACTTAGTTTTTGCAAGTTTAACAAAATAATGGTTATGTTTTGTCATTTACTAAAAAAACTATGTCGACTAAACTTGCCCTACAATCTGTACATGCCACCTCCGTTCTACAGCAGTATTTTTTACATTTAAAAGTGGCAAATGACATATGCTAAAAAGTGACTACACTTGCCCCATAAACTAAACAAGAATCATTTCTACAGCGGTAAGTATTTCCGAACATTTTGCTTATTTATATGCACATTATGTATTATTATTTAATCCAAGGTAGCGAGCGTAGCGGGCGGCGAGTGAAGCAACGCTGGGAGAATCTAGGGAACTTCGGATGCACCAGCCGTTAGCTCAGTTGCTTGCTACTAGCCGCTAGCTCACAGCTCAGCAATAGGGAGCCGAGTCGATAGATATTGAGGCCAAGTTGTTGCAATGACCCACATAGGCGGCCCGGTGCGCACACACCTCTGCGCATCGAGAGGTTCAAAAGTTTATGCTATTCTAATACTAACTAACCATTTCCACACACATGCAAAGGGTAGATCCTGATCCTGGCAAAACAAAATTACTATGGGACTTACTAATAAACGTCTTTTAAACTGATAAACAACCTTTTATGTATGGTAAACTGATGTATATCAGATGTGTAATTTTTAAAAATTTGTTAATTAAGTAAGGGGCAGGGCGTATGTATATTTTACAAATTATTAAGGGATAATTTATTTTAAAATTGGAAAGTCAACGTATAAAATAAAATTTTGAAATTTTCATAGATGCCTTGTTTATATATTCAAGAAAAAAATAATATTTAAATTACGTTTAGTAGAATTTATAATACTTTATAATTATTAAGATATATTTGACCGTTTTGAGAAATTTTCGCAGGATTCATGAAAAAAATAAGTTATAAGTTTGTACTAAAAAATAAATCTTACGCAACGGGAAAGGAACAAAGCAACCACAAGCGGCGTTTCGTGCCGTTTGCGGTTGCTTCGTTCCTTTTCCACAATCCGCGGCTCGGCTCGCGGAAATTTTGTCCTGTTTATACGCACCCTTAAACTGCGAGCTTTGTGCGCTCTAAATAAAAATAATTAATTTTCACTGCATAAAAATGTGTTCTTATTTTGTGTTACTATTAATGTAAGTATGCATACATTATTTCGTACTAACAATCATGCATGCAGGGACATTGGAGGGTCTAGAATCGTTTTAAAATAAATTTAGCTTCTTTTTACAAAAAAACATTAGAGTCCTGACGTGTGCGGCTAAGGAGGTTAAACAATCAGTTTCCTCACACAGCCGTCGGGAAAGGGTGGGTCCCCTCCAATGCATAAAAAATAAATAACACCCCTTTATATACATGAACATAGTTCATAGTTTACCCCAACTGACCTTTAAGCCTGTGACACAGACCACGTTATGTATTCGTGGCTTTACCTATTTCAGCATATCGCTCGCCTACATTCCCATTGGTAGTGTATGGCAAGCGATACGCTGAAATAGGCTAAGCCATGATGCGTATAGCGTAATGTGTCGCCTACCTTAGATTCAAAACGTTGCGTTATGTAATTGCTGTTTGATTTTTTTTTAATTTTTTTTTTTAATTTTATTAAAAGTATACAATACAGAATATACCTAGTATATTATATAAAGCATTGTACTCCCAGGAGTTAATAAACTCATTGCGGGAATGATACGCATTACATGAAACATATAGCTGTATGTATTAAGGGCCCACTATTCGAATTTCATCCAATTTCCGACATACTTTCCTTAAAATTTTGAAGTTTTTAAGCTCTTAAAAAAATATATGTTATTCTTTAAGATAGTATCTATTTGTTCCAAAAGCCGAAACGGTAATTATTTGAAATTCCCTCGATAGAAATAAATCGCAAAGTATGCTCCGAAAAATATTATTAACACGTTTATTTCTGTTATTTTACAAGTTATATGTATGAAAAAAATCACAATGCTTCTTTTAATGCTACTCAATAGACCCCAAAAGTGATTTTTGCTATTTTTGAAATACGCCGTGATTTATTAAACATTTTCACAACTGTCGCTTACGCCTATTGCTTTTAAATCATATTTATTATAGCGCGCTCGCTCCGACTTGAAGATTAACCTATCTTCTTTGAAAAGTTCATTCGCCAACTCGAGGGCTTTGGGGGCAGACATGTCGTTCAACGTTCTATGATCTACAGACGTGCGATTACGTGCAAATATTTGAATCTATAAAGATAATTTTTACGCGTGTAAAGTTTATGAGTTAATAAATATTGTTTTTTCAAAGATGGGAAATACACGAAAGATATCCCGTATTTCAAAGAAAAAATGATATCTCATAAAATTATATCCTATCTAATAGGTGAGAAGAAAAAAATACAATTTTTGATTTATAAGCTTATATTTATTATAAACGATAATTTACTATAAAAATTAATAATTCATATTTTTATTTATGTATTGTGTAGTAAAAAGTTATAAAAATTATTATTTTATTTTTTTCAGAATACGATAAACGATAATTTATTATAAAAATTAATTATTATTTTTATTTATGTATTGTGTAGTAAAAAGTTATAAAAAATTTTATTTTATTTTTTTCAGAATACGTACTTTGGGAAATAAAACTAATTCCAAAACATTAGAAATTACAGGGCAAGTTCTTATTAATTCACAATGCAACGATGTCCGAAATATAATATAATATGTAATAATAATATACGGGCCATCTGTTTCAAATAACAATACTCGAACGTGGAATTCAGAATAATAATGAACATGCGAGCGAAAGAAGCTATTGAAAGTTCTGAAACTGTGGGGAATATAATTTAATAAAATAAAATACTTTTTTGTTTTAAAACCACGATATTTATTAATTTAAGAACCGACCGGTTTCGCTTTACTTAAGCATCATCAGGGTACAAATTAATACTAAACAAGAAGTACATAATGTGTGCATATATATAACAAAATATAGAGGGAGACAACATGATACAAATATAAGCAACACAAAGACGGTCATAAAATACATTAACATAAGTGCACAAGTAATGGAAAACCCGCTAGATAATTATGTAGACTAATGGGTTATACGAATAAATCGGGAGAAACAAAACATCAATAAAACCTCAATAATAACGGTTTTTCCGAATTCGCAAATCATTTGATCGATAGCTTGCCTTCCTGAATAAATCTAATTTTATTTAATCATTTACGGCCAAGATATTTTTGACAATGGTGTGTTTTTATCTTTCTGTATTCCAATCATTTAGCTTTGCTTCTAGGGTTGTGCCCCAGTATTGCTTTTTGGAGACTGTAAACGGATCTCTCGGCATTTAATGAAACTGCAGCAGAACAAAGGCTGTTGCTATATTGACGTTCATGGTATGTTTTGCTCAGATTGACGATAAGGTTTCCAGATCCGCATTTCGCTCGAAGCATGTTTAGGGTAATAAGTTTATAGTTTAGGGTTCTTTCACCGTATTTATGGGAACATTTCAGAACCACCAATCTTTCATTTTGAGTGAATCTTGTGTTTGTGATTAAATTATATTTGACGATTTAAACAAATAATATTTAGAGAAGTTAAAAATAAAATTGAAAGTTCACTGAAAGCTTAAAACTATTAAAAGTAGTAATTTCATAAAAATGTAAATAAATAGAGCCCCTTTCACATTTTAGAATGTAATTTTATGTTGCTTACATGTTTTATTACTCTTTATAATTATTGAATTGTTTAAATGAATAAATAAATAATTACAAAAAAGTCTTCTGATTTGTAAGTCCTCAGGAAGCACTAAGGATCTTTCTATCTATCTTTATAATATAATAAATTTGATGAGCATAAAAATGTAAACGTGTATATAATTTATATAAATGTACAAAAGTAGATATTACACGTGTATAAATATTATATTGCGCATATTATACAAGATGTCGGGGGTAAAGTGCACAAACTTCGGGAGGTGATTCTAATTGATAGTACAAGTAAAAAAGAAAAAAAAACTTTTTTTGGAATTCCAACGTTTTAAGATAGTTTTCGAGTAAAAAAGTTTAAAACCTTATTGATGTAAAAATATATTTATTGATTTTATAAAAGTTATAAATTACTTTTATAAAAGTGAGAATAGTATTTTAGTAAAGTAAAGTAATTTTTATACCTATACAAATAACTTTCGTAAATGTTTTTTGTAAAATTAAAAAAAAAATAATTAATTAAATCCGTAATAAAACCCATATTTTGAGAACCATCTTCATTTCGACTTCCTTCTCATTTGGTCGGTGCATTATTACTCTAAGGTCGGTGCTAACTAAAAATGGTTCTGTTTTTCTAAAATTGCAATAGATGTCGGTAATTTAATTTCATAATCCCCAAAATTATTCCTAATACGAATTCAGACACCTCTGTCGGATTCTTTTAACACTAAATTTTGTGGGTGTTGCCCAAATCTAAATTCTTTACGCGGAAAGCGGGCCCTTAAATGGACATATGATGGGACATACACAACATTATTATTTCAGATAGTCATTTAAGATGAAGTTTGAGCATGTTAGTTTGGGTCTTTTTACATTGACTTGCACATTTGATCTCGTTGGGTAGTTGATTATATTTTGTGTGAGCTTGTATATATTTGTATATTTAACCCTTCGGGATTCATTTGTTCGCTTTTGGGAACAACTCATATGGTCAAACATAAATCGTTGCTTACTGTTGTGGTGAGAAATGTGATCTGATAGGTGTTAAAAGAGAAAACACCACGCTTCATATTTAAATCTAGAAGTTAACCTCAGAATAATTAAAATGTGCACTTTTATAAAACGAAAGGTTCCGACCGCAATTTGAAAAAAATATATTTGTTATTAATTATTGTTATATGAAACGACAAAAAACGAAGTGAGAATAAATAACTTTTGTAATAGATTTGTCTAATAAAATAAGTGTGATCAGTAATTTTAGTTATAACAAAACTTGAAAGCATATTTTATCACCTTTCAAAAACAGTTTTTAGTTTTGGGATACGTTCAGAAATATTCCATTTATTTGGATTTTATTGCAAACCGGAAGTATCCGACCTTCTGATATTATACGGCTGAGGTCTGAGTTCAGCTTAAACGTAAGGTACGTTGTAATCTACGTGTTCCATAGATGACGTTAGTTGATTTTTTTTATTTATTAAAATCAACTTTTATGCTATTTGTTTGCGCCTGTATATACGTAATATGAATAAATAGTTTTTTTCCGTATAAAAACTCTTTTTTTTTCAAGAAAGACATACGAATACAATAATGAATTGAATCATCGATACGAAATTATATTTGCGTGCTTTTATTGAAAGAAAGGAGTACGGACAAAAAAATAATTCGTCTTCATTTTTAAAGCTAACTTGCAAGAGTATTTTAATAAAATAATATAATATAATATTTAGATTATAGCGTACGTTAGGTTTAACCAAATGTAGCAACAGAAAAGGTGTGATTTTCAGAACTCTTGCACCTAGTGGGTGAATGTGGTTTCGATGTGGGTTAATATTACTATTGTACGAGAGATATTGAAATCTTCAATGGGTAGGTACTTCGCGCCGAGTTAAATTTTATTACGGTAGCTACTCGAACATTGGCACAGCCCATAGCAGACAGACCTCGTAAGGGCCCGTTCCCACTTCCGTTTTCAAATCGGAGGCGGGTCCCGTTTTAAAAACGGATGCCCTAGTGGCTGTAGTGGATGTATGGAGCTGTTCACACTTGTCCGACACGATTTGAAAACGGATCCGACATTTTTTGTCGGATGGCTCGCCTACGCAGCGCGTCCGTTTTCAAATCGTGTCGGAACACGCTCGCTCATAGTGTTGTATGGAGCTGTTCACACTTGTCGTCTAGTAGTTCCGGCAGAGTCCCCGCCACACCCCAACCCCCCCAACCACTCACAAGGAAGCAAGCACGCTGCGTGCTTCTATTTGGTTATTTTGTTAAGTAAATAAATCAAAACTACAATAATGGATAAGGAAATAAATCCCGAAAATTAATACCACTGGTCGAAGAAAGAGTATGGTAATATTTTATCTTTAACTAAATAAAAACAAAACACTTGGTGTACACAACTTTTGTACATCAAAATTTTTATTTTTATTTTTTTAAGTTTACTTTTTTTAATTTTAAAGCTTTAATGAGATGCACGGAAGAGCGTATTAGTTAAATAAACACATAATAAAAAAATATTTGAGTGTTTATTGTTTTCTTACTTTAAAATATCGATAGCCTTTCTTCAGGACAAATGCACTTTCTCAATTTTGTATTTTGATATGTTAAGCTCTCTGAAACTCATTCCAGTAGATGGTTAAAGGAAGTGATAGACATTCTCTTAAGCCATTAAGCGCCCTTGAGGTGATTTTTCATGGTGAAAACGGCGCTATATAAATAATCCAATTATTATTATTCTAAAATAATTAAAGAACTTTAGTTCATCACTTCTCAACTCACCAATTAACACTTGGAAAATTCCTACAGAAAATCTATGCTATGATTGGGTGTACCCAAAATTATCTTTTCACTTTTTTCCTTCTATTTAATAAGTACCACATGAAAACAACAGCTTCATCGTCGTCCATTGCGCACCATTACTGAATAATTAGAAAATAACATGTTTTTGTTTAATCGACAATTATTTTTTTTCGTAGAGTATGGTCCGTTTTTAAAACGGTAGTGTGAACAGGGCCATTGGCCGTCCGTTTTTAAAACGGGACCCGCCTCCGATTTGAAAACGGAAGTGGGAACGGGCCCTAAGTCAATTCAATTCATGCCTCAAACGCTAATAATGAAACGCAGCCCGCGCCTAATATTTTGGTTAAAATAAATTGGTTAAGTATTGAAAAATATAGGTAGTATTTGACTGGTCACAATCAGCGGGTGGGACAATGAATACAATTAGCAATGATTTTCATAATCCGAGTTAGAAAAGGGACTTATTTTAACAATTGTGTAACGTAAAAATTGGTTTCATATTTTTTACCTTCAATTTGTCCAATTTGAACTACAAACACTCTCCACGCTCAACGACCGGAAACTACTTAAATACAATACCCCTCAATAATGGCCTTGCCCCAGGGCTCAGTGCTGGCCCCATCGCTTTTTAACATTTGCACTCGAGACCCGAAGGCAGAAAATTTGCTTACGCAGATGACATCGCCGTCACAGCTCAAGCCAAAACCCTTAAATCAGCAGAAGATATCCTCAATTCTGACCTAAAGGCTAAGGAAGAATATTTCCTCAATTGGCGACTAAACCCAAATGGGTCGGAAACAGTTGCGACAGCTTTCCATCTTAGAAATTCACAAGCGAATGCCAAACTCTGTGTTCAGTTTGATGAAAAAAATATTTAGCATGACCCCTACCCCCGCTATCTTGGAGTTACTTTGGACAGGAGCTTGAACTACCGGCAACACATGGAAACAGTGGGTAAAAAAACTAGGATAAGGCTTAACTTAGTTAATAAACTAGCTGGGGATGCGAAGCCAACACGCTCAGAACAGCATCCATTGCCCTGCTTTTCTCAACGGCTGCGCTCCAGTACGGGCTAGAAGCGCCCACGCAAAAAAAGCGCAATACCTTTGCACGAAGATGTCGTCTCCCACCCAGCATGCCGCTTGAAGTCCCGAAAGCCCTTCTGGGCATAATAATAATAGTGGAGCACGATACGACGAGATATTACAGTACGCCATTGGGCCTCATTACTATCCCGTGATTTTTAACAGGTCTGCGCTAGTTTATTATAATTTCCAGAAATATTGGATGTATTTCAAGAAATACACACAATTTAACAGCAGTACAATCTTTGATATATTCCCCACATTTTACTGAAGGTTGAGCTCAATTTACCAAAAAATAATGGGTAAGGTATACAATAATAATAATTTTCAAGGGCGTAGCTATAGCATTCACACAGGGGGGGGTCGATCCTGGGGGGCAATTTACAACTTATTATTAACATTATTGATAAAAGATGGTTCAAATAATATTTAAATATTGAAGACAATATTAGTGATTTCTAAACGAAAATCTGAAACAGAAAAATCAGAAAAGGAAACGGTCACATCTGGGACTCGAACCCAGGACCCTTGTTATATAATATTGTTTCCTTATTTGTTTACATATTTCCAGGAATGTAATATACGAGTATCCTTTTTCCTATGCAATACCATAAATAGTAAAAAAAAAATCTCGTACGTTTCATATTTTCCCATACAAACAATACAACTTTTTACCCGAAAACAACCTTGAAACTACTACTTTGGAATTTGGAATAAGTTATTTATCTTTTTACTTGTACTATCACGTAGAATCACCTCCCGAAGTTGCCAACTTTACCCTCGGACCTCTTTTATTTATTTCCACTAGGTACAGAAGTAGAAGGCATTTAAAAAAAAACTATGCACAATGTGCCCACTATTACAAATGTTGTAAGCGTCATGGTAAACATAGCTTTGCTTATTGTGGGCGTGCATGTCACATGCGAATTAATATCAAATAATTTTAATTAATTTGATCAAGAATATCATACATCTTCATATCACAGGCTTCGAAATGTTGAACCGGATCGAAACTGTAGTTAGTATGTTACATAGTTAAGTTTGTCAGGGAGAGGTTCTCAGTCGCTTTAGAGAAAGGGGTGAAAAGTACAGAACGATATTCTAGTAGGTACCAGTCAGAACCCTGCAGAGATTTGAGTAAAACCCATGTCGCACCCACGCAAACAGAACTAATGGGAAAAACACAACACTTAATTAAGAAAAGTACATAATCCAACTACAACTACTGATTTAATAGTTGTTTTGATGCAATAATAGTACGATTGTATTTTATAAAGACATAAAAAAAGAGTATTTGGTAGGGCCCTCAAGAACAGAAACAGCAAAAGCTTGAAAAAAGATAGGTTGCTACTGACTTCATGATCGCCATGGCTCAAAACGTTAATTCCGTGGTCAGAAAACACAAGTATTGAGACTGTATCTTTGCTCGGCAAAAAAAGGGAAAACTACCTGAGAAAAGGCGGTACTAACCCCCCCCCCGCAAGCAAACTTAGCACACCGTGTATTATAATATATACCGTAGGTACAGGTACCAGATATCGACATGAATAAGTTAACTGTACTGTGTATAATACGAATGTTGTACCTAACCCTAGAAGCGGAGATTCAACTTCCAATGTGACAGTAGTTGGTCTATTTGTGGAAACGTCATGTGTTTTTGGCTTCCTTCGCATTTCTATTATTTTTTGTCCCGCCATAACACAAGAACACAGTGAGCACCACTCTCATCAAGTATGATCGACGTACATTTCACAAAGAGTGCATCATAAAATATTATTTAATTTTTATAAGCGCCTTCACATGGTTATAGTTTATTTACATTTTAAAAGTAGAATAACCTAAGTGTTAAATATATTGTAAATCGTATCTATTTTAATACAGATTGAAAAAAACTATGGAAGCATGCATTCTATATAAATTGATGCCAGTTAATTTGCACACCTTGGCGATTTTAGGACGTGTAAGCAGCAGACAATGAATGAATGGACGTAACGTTATTAATTTAGTATTTAAAGTAACGGTGTATTACTTTCGTCGTCGATCGTACACACAGTTTAGATAGCAAAACGATTCATAAAATACGGAAAATTGATAAACTAAAAAGATTTTTATTGTTAAATGCGCCCACTTACTCGTAGCAGACTATGAACAAATTCCCGAGAGACTACCGCAGCCCAGTTCTAATGTCAAAATATAGTGGACATTAGAAATGTTACGATTTCACACGGATGTTGAAATAAGATATATTTTAAGGTAAAATATAGAGTAACAGCGAGAGAACTACAGAAAATGACGTACGAAAAACGGCATGACGCATCACTAGACAGAATGTGAGTGTTCGTAGACACAGCGTGCAGGATCGTGGTGAAATCGCCAATGAATACATATTTCTGGTGAATCGCCAAGTTATAATACATATTTACTCACCCCTGATATCGTAGAAATAACTAACACGCTTAAATATAAAAAAAGTAAATTATAAACGCGAAAATATAAATCACTTACAGGCCGGTGCTTGCTGTTAGAGAAGCTTTTCGCGACTGATCGGACTCGGTTATGCTCGGCTACTGTCGATTGCAGGTCAAATTCAACTCTATTTGAAAATTAATTATCTTAAATATTGACCTGTTTGGATTACTGAATGTATTAATTTCACTATTGCAATATCAGATGGTAATTTAAACTCGAGATCAATAAACCAGAAATACAATTGAATAAAATTTAAAACTAAAAGTCAAACACCCGAAAGAAATACTACAGCGATGACTGGCGTTAGATTCAGAGAACTATATCTGCTACGTTTCCATAATTTGCATACTGTCGCGATCGTAAGCGCAGCAATTTACAGAATATTATTTATAATGAAGTACCTACTGACCAGTTAGAAACTAATTTATTAAACACATTTGATTTCAAATTATTTTGATATAACATTAACTCCAGGAGGAGGCCCCAATGAAAATAATATGCATGCTGTAAAAATGGTATCTATACATTGAGGATACAGTAATACGTCGGAAAGTAAATTTTCGTAGAGCCCCACCTCAAAGGGACCATAATAATGGTAGACAAGAGTCGAAGAATAATGCTACCCATTACGTACTCGGACAAAAAATAAAAATACTTTTACCTACATTCTTGAGTTTTATTTTATTTATTAAAGTGGATACGGTTTAAGCATAGTTCCCGAGAACACCAAGGCTTTGGGCCCATTGTGTTGTCTCCAATTTCACTTGTTTCCTGGTTCCTGTTTTCCCGCGTATTTCTCGGTTTTCCCATCGGAAGTCCCTCTGTGTGGGTTCCCTGAAGGCCTCACGAGGCAAGAGTCGACCGAAGTGGTTTCAGCTCTCCTCTCCACTCCACTTTGGTTCCCCGAACAGCGACCGCGGAAGTGGGGGGCAGAGGGGGCCAAATGCCCCCCTAAAATCAAATGAGGGGGGGCCGCGCCCCCTCCAATTTTACTACCTGGGTAGAGAAGGATTATCTGTGCTGGTAAAGATTATCTGCATCCTTCACAGTGCTTTTTTTCATAAATGCAAAAGTGTTTGTTGTATACAAGAAAAATTGTTGTAAACAAAAAAATATTTTTGAATGGGAAAATTAACATTAGAATTTAGAAAAAAATTGTGGCACTGATCTAGAAATTTGTTATGCTCCACTCCATTCATAGGAAAAACGTTTATCTTTTTAACTTCTACCATCATGTAGAATCACCTCCCGAAGTTAGTGCACTTTACCCCTGGTAATCTTGTATAGAGAATTCCAACAACCTTTCAATATTTTTGGTATTTCTGATTCACCTACTCTACTGCAACTCATTCCCTTCAATATCCCCTCGCACAGACTCATAAATAATGAACTGCTCTTCCTCAACCATCATTCGACAAATTATAGATATTTTTCACCACTGTCCAGAATGTGTAGACTGGTCAACTCAAGTCAAAACCTTAACTTTTTTGGGATAAGTCTGAATGATTTTTGCCAGTCGCTAAACAAGTGACGGAATATTATAAGTGTCCTGTGGTCCTGACCCACGGCGTAGTCTTGACTTGATTCGACTTGTCACTTTATTTTCTTATATTATATCTGCCTTATGTCTTTGCTTTCATGTACCTTTGTCTACTCCTGTATTTTTCATTTGACTGTATTTGTGTTATTATTTTGTAATTTGGACGATGTCCGTTAATAAATAAATACTTTGTGTCTCAGAAATCTAGGAAGAAAGTAGAGAATTGCATCTTGGGATAGCTTATGTAATCTATCAATCTATCTAAATAAAAATGTTTGTTTGTTCAAAATCTTAAATCTTCACAGATTACTTTGAAATTTTGACACAACGTTGCATTCGAATATGTGTGCGTTTTTACTTATATTATATAGATGTCACAGGACCTGTGACAGGAAAAACTTAAAAAAAAAAAAAAAAAAAAATGGCGCCATCTGTTGGGCAAACATGCTTTTTAAAAAAAAAACAGCATCATCTGTTGGACACAAGCATCGCGAGCTATTGTGACTCTAACTGCACAGACAGACTGAGCCACAGCAACGCGTGACGGGGTACAGCTAGTTATCAATAAATTATGAAAATTTATATAATTCTAGTAAGTCTCCGGTGTTGTCCGGGGCTTTACAGAGTTTTCAAAATCAGATGTAGACAGTAATTTTACTATTATTTTAAATGTCAAGAGTTTAAAATTTTATCAAGTATCAAAATTATGCTTTGAGGGGTGGGAAAAGGGGGTGGGGATGGTTTTTCGAAATATTATGTAGACAGTGACCTTACTCCTGTTATGAAGGTCAAGTGTTCGAAATTTCTTCAGTCTTGAAATGAAACCATAGATTTGTTTAAAACAAACCCCAATTCAGATTGGGACACTCTTCTTTATATATTTATATATATAAGACTGTATAAGACTTAAAAAAATTTTTAACATAATTCTTTATTTTCCAAAAAAGTATAGAAATATTAGTATGTACCTAACTAGCGCAAACTGAATGTTTCAAACAAATAATTCCATTTTTGAAAATGACACTTAAATTCAAATCAAATCTGAGTTGTAGAGTTCATTGAAGCAGAGTTACGCAGGACAGACACATAACCAAAATGAGTATTTTTGTTAGTATTTAAAAGAATATAATCAATAAATTAATTAAAAATATTAATAAAACTTCTTCATATTCGTACCTCGATGCGTAACTGCAAATAAAGCCCCGTTCCGTTTGGTGCTTTGCATGGTTTTAGTTAAAAAATGTTCATGTTTATATTCATTTACAACCGGTCGGTGGCCGAGTTGACATCGCCTTTGGGTCCCACCCAGGCGTAGTGTGTTCAATTCCTCGGCTGGCAAAGTCCTCCATCACAACACAAGCAAAATTTTCAGCTTACTGTGGTGGTAGTAGGAGATTTTCAAATATTGTCAGGTTATTCGTAACCCGGCAGTGTTAGTCTTTTTAAAAAAAAAAAATGTAGTTTTTATTTGTTGAAAAGGTAATATTTGATTAGCATATAGCTATTGTAATGTATTATATCATGTATCTATACTATCATATATTTCAATCAATACTAATCTAACCTAGTCTACCTATAAGTTTTGCATGTACTTGTATCTCTAACTTTTTATATCCATCTAGAGTTTCTGTTAATTTTATATTTTCTGATGTCACTGTTTATAATTTACTGTATATGGTATATTTTATACCGTTGATATTAAAATAAATAAAGCATTGATTTTCTAATATTTTTAGTAAATAAATCATCATCTTTTTTATATGACTAGACTGTGTGATGAATAACGACTTCAATAATGAATAACATAATGAATAAAGCTTCTAAATAGCTTTGGACTATTTTCATAGTGCTGTCTTTGTGAAAAACAACCTTAATAAATGCTGTCTTGCATTCTTTCTCTGGTGATGTAGAAAAAAATCATGATATTTAAAAGAATGAAGGTAGAATGCAATAACAGGCCACTCACAGAAAAAATTCAATCTGTATCATTTTTATGGAATTTTTGAGCGCATGGCAATTTTTTGAAAATTACAATTTGTAAAATCGGAATTTTTTTTTATCAACTGAAAGGACGACATAATTTTTTGTGGATGCAAAAAAAAAATTAAATAGCGAAAATAGGCTAAAAAATAAACTAACGATTCTGTACGAATGGCAGAGGGCAGAGGGGTGCAAATGGCTGAGTAACGAGGCAACTAAAAATATTACATCTCGAATAATTATTTTTTTCCTTGATCTATCTTATTAATTAATAGTCAACGTCATTTTAGACATAACTGTTAAACTTATTCCTAATATTTTACAGTGAAATCAACTTATTAATCATTAAAAATACTATCTACCATATGATAAGTAATAGAAAATACACAACAAATTTTTAAATTAAATAAGGAACATGAAAAATAGAATGTTTATGAACAATATGAAACATATTAACCTTTTCGTCCCGGAGAGAAAAAAATCATATAAGATCCGAAGGGGGGTCACTAGGGTCCCCCAATTTGTTTTGCTTATTAAAGGATGTTAATGGCATAATCTTGTGTAATTTGTTTTAGTAATAATTAGGGGGGAGTATATTCAAAGTGTTTCAGAAGTGATTATCTAAATAATTTCATAAATAAAGTCGTAGTTAATATTCTAATGAATTTAGATAATAATGCGCCTTTTTCCATACAAAACAGGGAAGGTGGGCCGATAACGAGCATAACTCCTCGATTCTGAATCTCGACTGGCGATTGGGCGTTTACAGCGTAGCTAGTTTGTTGCACAGGGTTGTCCGTAAACGATGGATATATTTATAAATATATAATTTTTAAGTTTTAAAAACCTACCACTTATAAACTAGGTACGGATGTTATTTCGAATATTATGGAATATTAAGATGTAAGTGAAGGTTATTTTTTTTTTTTAAATTATATAAAAAAAAATTTTTTTTTTTACATAGATAAGTATACAGGATATAAACAAGATATAAAACAATAGAAATTAAAGTAGCCTTTCCTCACCATAAAGTGACAATGCTCTTGTGTTTGGTGAGGGAATTCTAGTTCAATTATATATATGTTAGTATTAAGGTAAATAAATTATTAAGAAACAACACAAGATTTAAACAATATTACTTCTAGATGTAAGTAGTGAACGTATTTTGGACTTATAATAGTTTAAGGTAATTTTTTAATTTAAGGTGAAATTCCTGAATATTTTAGATATTTTTTAAATTTAATGGAAGGTTATTAAAATAAATTATGCCTAGATAAAGATAGGTATTTTGAATGAGCTTAGTGTTAAATTTTGGGATTTTAATAGTTTTCTGGTATCTTGCTGATGTATTGAATTGCAAGTTATGGGTATTTCTTTGTAAATTTGAAGTATTGAATATTTTTGATACATTTTGTCTACTGTAGGTACTTTGAAAATTTGAATTTCAGTAGAAAATTTTGACGGTTTTTTCAAAATTACTTTGATTACCAATCTTTGAACTACTTTAAGGACGGGTTGTTTCGGAGAATTTGAACAATTCATCAAATTTCAACGTTCATTTTCGGGTTCTGTGAAAGTTCTATTCAAGTTCTGTTATTATATCATTGTAGGCTAGTTGCTTGACAAAACTGAAATAAAAACAGAACTTGAAAAAATCTTTCACACAACTTGAAAATGAACGTTGAAATTTGATGAATTGTTCAAATTCTCCGAAACAACCCGTCCTAAGTGGGTTCAAAATTTTATTATATGTTCCTCCCCAACCAATAATACCATATTGTAATATAGATTGAACAATTGCATAGTACACTCTTTTTAGGTTTTCTAGTCTAAGAATATTTCTAAGTCTTATAAATATATAAATACATTTCCTAATCCTTTTGATGAGTTCACAAATATGTGTTTTCCATTTAAAATGTTGATCTATATATACACCAAGATATTTGATTTTGGATGTTAGACTAAGGATAGGACAAGTTTGATTGCAGTTAGTTCTGCCACATTTGCGTTGGTGTATTATAATGCTTAACTCTGGTTCTGATTTAAATTTATAATTCCTAATTTATGATTTTATATAGTATATTTACATTTAGAGTTAAATCGTAGTGTTTGCCTTACCATAAATAATGGGTTTGTTTATATGTGGAGGGGTTCGAAATAAAACGAATTTTTGGAAAATAGTGAAAAAAACAAGGTGTTTTTAAAACTTAAACGTGGAGTAAATTATTTTTTATTGCAAAATATACCTGTTTTTGATTTTTCTATGTGAATACAGCTCCTAATCACCTGGAACCAGTGAGACTATGGCATTGCCAAATGGGATATGTTGGAGTGGCGGCTCGTAACTTTTAGATGTACTAGAGTGATGATATTACAATTAATAATAGACCCAAAAGACACGAGCCGCTACTGGTATGTTGTAAGGCTAAAGATAGTGGGAAGGGTAAGGAGATGGGGAAGAGGAAGGTGGGGAATTACCTGGCTATTCAGATCTGGTCACCAAACAAGGTCAAGCAACATTCGAAATGAATTCTGGTCAGCAAATTGTGAAATATCACAAATCTATTAAAATTTACTTGTGCACACCGGGATTTGAACCCGCGACCTCCGGTTTACTAGTCTAGAGCCTTACCCCTCGACAACGGATGCTGTAATATTTATTAAAGAAAAAATATATAATATTAAGTTGCATGGCGGTAGATGCTTTCAATGTTGCCCTAGTGAAAGACCACCATGTAGAATCCAAACGTTGCTTGAAATGACTTAAGCCTATATGGTAACTAGATTTGAATATGCATGTACTTCCACCTTTGTCTTTCCCATATCCTCTCCCTCCCCTTCCCCCTACCTTCAGCCTCACAAAATACTCCAATTGGGAATGCCATAGTTCCACTGGCTAGGACTGTTGGGGCTCTTGTGCAGTTTTCACACAAATTAATTAAAACCGTAGAATTTTCGGATCTAATTCAAAACATTGGTAAATATGCCGTAATAAACTGCAATATATACATGCTGACTGATTACATGTCACTATCAATAAAGTCAAGTGATAAACAATATTGTAAGTACAGAATAAATATTTTACAACCCTGAAATAGATATTAATTTATAAACACCATTTCATAAGTGTAAATGTACTGCTTACCAGTCTGAAGTTGCCCATAGCAGGGAGAAACCGGTTTTACAGAGAATTATTTACCAGGAACATTTAGAGAATTAGCAACTAAAACCCAAAATACAATTTAACAGGCGTTTGCGATAAACTTTTTAACCATATAGTACTCTGTTTTTAATCAAGTTGCTTCAAATTACTTGTTTGTAGTAATGTAAACAAAATATGTGTCTCTTTCTGACCGATTTCTTTTTCATGTGAGAAACAGAGGCAGACCTAATTTTAATGTTGTCCCTAACATGAGAAATTTACCGGATGCACGCCAGACAGGCCGATCTTAGTCCGGCAAGTGAACATTTTAGCATCGCAAAAGGAAATACGAGTAGTGCGGTGTACGCGACCGGGAGTTAGCCCTTTCCATGAAAAACAACTTTTACGGTCCAGTTCGCAGCTTGCTGGATCGTTCTCGGTGGAGAGCGGGGAGTAGGGATGGAGACGGGGGAATTTTAGCTGATGCTACGAAGCTGAGGTACGGGGCAGGGGACAGGAATTTTGTACAAATTATTTAATATCTAAGAAACTAGAAATACAATATATTTTTTTTAAATGCAGATCGATAACCAGATAGTTTTTTTAGGATTACCTAAATTATAGAGCATGTGGTGTAAATAACAACATAGATTTAGCATAAAACTCTCATTAGTGTAAAAATCTCATCTCATCGTCCGGTAGGGGAGTGTTAAAAAGGTTTAATAAGAAAATTATAATAATATTTGGATGATTTGTATAGCGCCGTTTTTGTGCAAAATCACCTTAAGGGCGCTGCATAAAATATATCAAACTATGGATAGTTTATGACATTATAATAAACGGTTTATGTAGAATTATGAACATCTGATCATTACAGTTCTTGAACACACCTTAATCTTGTACCTCTTTTCAGATTTAAATTATACTCATATGTATAGTTTAATTTTGTTTAATTTCCACCCTCACCGTTATGCCTGTAAGCCCCTAAGTCAGAAGCCAAGGAAACATACGAACTTCACGCCGTACTCTCCGTTAAAGGTCTACGAAAATCTCAGCATTGCTATATTCACAAAAAATAAATTTGTGTAGAATTTAAAAAAAATAAATAAACTACATCGTAAACCAAACATTTTTACACCGTGACGTCACGAGTTGAAAAAATAATTTGTTTATTATTTATTTATAAAACTATAAGTTTCTAAATTTTATTAGTAGAAAATCTCAGTAGAAAGATTATCCATACGATCATAAAAAAATGGATGCAAATGGCCTATTCCTACCAAGCTTTTCAGATTTTGTAACACCTTAGAAATGTTTGCAGAAGAGCTTATTCCTGAATTCAGAGCCCTAAGAAGAAAATTCATCGCTGACAAAAATAATCAAGAGCGCAAACGCTGTGATGGCAGCATTGGACTATTGGCAGGGCACATTTACAAAGAATGTAGGAAATTCTTAGTACATAAATATATTTTTAAAAGATATCATATTTTATCACTCCGTTATGCTACATCATCATATTAATACGCTTTAATTTCAACAATCTGTTGTAATTCAATGAATTTAACTTGTGTTTTCCAATATTCACACTGCAATACGGTTGATTGTGGAGTGAACTCCATTTAGTAACTGATGTTCTGTGATGAACTGAAAGAACTCATTGTGCTGAATGTACTGAATGGTTCCATGATAACTCGACACAGTGACAATTCAACACACTTTTAAAAAGTGATATAGTCATTAGAAACGATGAAAAAAAAATTTTTTTTTAACCTAACCTTACCTACTTAACCCAGTTGATAAAGTTTTTGTTTCATCGCTTTCCATGACTTTATATAACTTTTTAAAGATGTGACGAATTATCATTGTGATGATATATCCGGTCACCGTACTGAATATATTGAATGTAATGAGTGTACTGAACGTACTTAATGCGCCAAACTTACTTACAGCCTAATTAAAGAATAACCACTTCACATCCGTTAAACACTGATTTTGTTATACATAGTATAAATAATGCACACTGTAAGAATTATCAATAAACCAATAAAAGTGTATTGCATTATTTAAATTTTCAGATCTATGCGTCTATCATGCGCGTCATGCATGTCAGTTTCCCCGCGAATGACCGTTTTGATTTGTTATGTGTGATTAAAATCACGTTTTTGATAAAAAATATATTCTAATGACCAATTAACTATTATATTAGTATAATTCATTATATTTACTTTTATTTGTATTATTTTTGTCAGTTTTAATCCATTAATAATGTCATATTGCGATTAATGTAGTTTCATCTTAACGGAAAAGCGAGGATATATCCTACTTATTATTTTTTAATTGACTTTTACCCCGTGAATTTAATAAAACTTCCATGAAAGTGATGTTGTTTAATAACATAAATGCCTTATGCATGTGTAGGTAGATACATGAAAGTGATGTTGTTTAATAACATAAATGCCTTATGCATGTGTAGGTAGATAATTGAAAGTAACATTGTTTAATAACATAAATGCCTTATGCATGTGTAGGTAGATACAAAGTTCAATGTTTGTATTGATGACCAAATGAATCCAAAATGTCTGTATTTGGTTATTTTCTGGGAATTTTTATTAAAATATTTAATAATTTTTAATTGAATGAACAAGATAAAAAATGAAGAGACAGTTATCTTGCAAATTTCTTAAATAAAAAGTCAGTGTTTTTCGATTACTTATTTCTCTGAAATTTTTCGATGTTTTGATTCAAAATGTTTGGATTAATTTTATTTTTTCATGTTTCAAATTAAAATATTGCCATTTTTAAATATTAAAATAAATCTTAAATAAAAAAATCTAAAAGGTAACTTTATCTAGTTTCCAAATTGTTATTTGTTTTTACGACACCCTAAAAATGAAGAAAAATACAGAAAATTTAAAATACTTTTGAAAAATTTCGAAATTCAATGATAAATTATTATTATTTGAAGTTTATACAACAGATAAACAACCCCCTTTGACTGGATAAGCAATGTATACATCTTAATTATCTTTACAAGAAGTATTTTATGTCAGTTTCTATTTTACGTTTCAATTAGTAAGGTTTTCACATACACGGTCGTTTATCAGCTGAATAAAAGTTTCACCACGTTTTTTAATAAGACCGTTTGGTAAATATACTTAATGCGGTGAATGTACAGAATGTATGAAATGTACTAACTATACCTACCGAATGTACTAAATATACCAAATATTAAAAAAAATATGCTTATAAATGTACAAGATACAAAATAATAAATAAATATTTTAAAAATGTCATTAATAATTATTCCTACATATCAAACGAATTGTTGTGCCATAAAGAATAATAAATTCAGATATAGCAACAATTACCTAGCACAAAATTATGAATTTACATTTGGTAATTTTAATAAAATTTGATCATATTCCTTGGGGGCAAAACGCTAGTTACATGTTTATGATTACTAAATTTTATGCTACTATTATCATTATATTTTTTTTACAGTTACGCACACACATTATTAGTCAATTCTGCTTATCAGGACAGCAGGATATTTGGGCCAAAACCCAAGGAACAGAAACTAATACTAATTTACATGGGACACCATTCCATTTAATTGGGACATATTCTGATCTGAAGTTGATGCAAAATATGCCACAGTAAACGAATTTTACTTAAGGGCGGCCAGGCGTGCGGTATGCGGGGAAGGGATGCACCGTGCTGCGGTTGTTACGAGTTCATTCAGCAGTAATTTGGTAGGGTTAGCTCATGCCGACTGTTTGCCGTCCGCCGACATTCGTCAACGTAATATTGTTCAGTCTGCAGTACACTGCCGCGCATGTAAGAAATTATTTTTTTGGGTTTCCGTTATTATAATATGTAATTTTTTGTTCATGTTTTTTTTATTTGCACATTTACCTTTGATTATTTTAATTTTCCAAATTCATTATATATGTACCTATAGTTATGGCAGTTTTATTTTTATTTAATAAAGCTAAAAAATACACAGAAAAAAGGTAATACATAAATTATGTATACATATTAAAAGGTAAATTTTTCTTTAAATTATTATTTTTATCTACCTTGAACTAGTAGTCCAAGCGATGACCGTAAAAATCCCATCCCATAGGCCTCATGAACCAAATTAGTACTGGGCTTTAACCCCAAATAAGATTAGTTAAAAAAACGCAGCGAGTCCTGGAAAGCGACGACTTCCGGTGTCATTTTTGGGATGAAAATATCCGACGTGCCACATTACCAAAACTAACGGCAAAAGTTGATTGCAAATTTGTTATGAAAAAAAAAATCGTTCGGCCAACTTTTGTGTGGGGAGAAGTACCTAACAAATGACATTGTAGGTATCCTCCAGATGCGGCAAAATATCTCATTGGCCACACGAATGAAATCGATGTCAGAATTTAGATAAAAATTGCCCTGTTTATGAATATGTCGTTCGGCCGAGGAGAACCTTGTGGTCTACATTCGAGCGAAAAATACCTTTCTTCTAGCAACATTTTTAAATTACCCGCAGAATAATAATATGAAATTAGCATCATATTACTGTAATATTAGAAATTATTTAATGTAGATGTATTTATACATCAATACAAGTACTACAGGGATATGAAAAGCAAATAAATCTATTAAAAAATCATTTTTAAAGGCCTAGGTACCTTCTTACATCAATAAACCACGCCCTATTCGAAGTCGGGAACATTCCAAATACCTAGGTATTAAGTCTAGCGCACTTTACATTTTTCGCATTAAAATATCAAATAATATTAAACTTTAAACATTACACTAAATTATTCCTAGCAATAATTTGTAAAATTTGTTGGATTGTATAAACTGTGGGCGTGGTTTAGTGACTTCAGGAAAAGTACCTAACGGATGACATTATAGGTAACCTCCAGAGGCAGCAAAATATCTCATCGGTCACAAGAATGAAACCGATGTCAGAATTTAGATGAAAATTCCTTGTTTACGAATATATCGTTCGGCCGAAATTATATTAAGGAGAACCTTGTGGTCTACGCGGGAAATTTAAAAATATCGCTAGAAGAAAGGTATTTTTCGCTCGAATAATCGCGTAGACCACAAGGTTCTCCTCAGCCGAATTTCGGCCGAACAACATATTCGTAAACAGGGAAGTTTATCTAAATTCTGACATCGATTTCATTCATGTGGCCGATGAGATATTTTGCCGCATCTGGAGGATACCTACAATGTCATTGGTTAGGTACTTCTCCCTACACAAAAGTTGGCCGAACGATTTTTTTTTTCATAACAAATTTGCAATCAACTTTTGCCGTTAGTTTTGGTAATGTGGCACGTCGGATATTTTCATCCCAAAAAAGACACCGGAAGTCGTCGCTTTCCAGGACTCCTCCCGGGCCGAAATCTGGATGAATGCGTTTTTTGTAATCTTATTTGGGGCTAAAGCCCAGTACTAATTTGGTTCATGTGGCCTATGGGATGGGATTTTTACGGTCATCGCTTGGACTATAGGGAGAGCAGCTTATTTGGGACAAAATAAGGCAAAATCGACAGTATTTTATAAAACTCATGAGAATTCACCCCACAATCCTGAAATCTGGAACAAAAACAAACCAATCATTCAACTCGAAGTTGATCATTTATTTTAACCTTATAAAAAATCACTTATACTATGTATCAACATACCCAGCTAACGCATTTTGTGAAAATGAATTAATTGCACTTTACAAATCACATGGTTAGCATCAGTGAGAAATACTCTAATGCTTCCACTGCGGCTAAATCTTTTGCTTGCATCCTATCGCCAGCAGGGGCTGCAAAGAAGGCAGCTGGGGAAGCATGCGGAATCTTTAACAAAACAATAATCTTTGTCTTATCATCGGACTCCAGCTCTTCCCATTGGAATTCCATGTCCAACAATTTGAGTAGTTTCTCAACACGATCCACATTCCCAACCGATGACTCTGTAGAATCGAGGAGAGCCACACCCTGCGTGATTTTATCTGTCTCTGCAAAATAAAATAAATTTGTTATAGAAAAAAGGGCATCGATAGGCTCATTTTAGCAAATTTATCAGTTTCCAATGAAGTGAAATGTAGCAATTTGGAACTTCGGGGGTCTCCAGAGTTAATAATAATAATATTTGGCTAATTTATATGGCGCCGTTTTCGTGAAAAATCACCTCAAGGGCGCTGTACAAATATATTTCTTAAATAGTTTATACTAGAACTACTAACTTAAAAGGTAATTTTTTTTAAGTCATCTGATTGGGTCACCAATTTGAAGAAAAAAATGTGAAAAGGGATTGAAAAATGGGCTTTACTTAAAGAAAATATGATTGGATGGTGAACCCTTCTGTCGTGGTTGCTTCAAATATTACAGATGAAACTGAATGACCTGTAGGCATCTTTAGATCTGTTTCGATATTGACTTACAAAATAAATAAAAATAAGTGTATTAAAATACCGAGCATTTCTTTAATACCAATGTAATAATCTGAAACTATCTGGCCAAGATTAGGTCTCCAGACCTCTGGTTGGTCGAAGTATTTCTCTTTAGCACGATCATTAATTTTGGAAAGAGACTGGGATTCCTAGAAAAAAAAAAACTCATTAAAGTACACAGATAAATTAGTATGGAAGATTTAGATAATTTTTATACCTAGAATTAAAGTTGAGGTCGATTACTATAGGTACCTATCACAGCCAAGAGCCTATAGTTGACAAGAACACAGTTCTCCCGTAGATTCGGTGCTTGCATGCATCATATTTAAAACCTTATTCAACTTCAATAAATAATAAATTAGAAATTAGAGTGCAGAAGTCCATAGAAAAAAATGATCATAATATAGTTGCAGAGTTGTTATATACATATATATATATATATATATACATGGTGTCCGGAAACTCGTAGTACAAGCCGGAAACTGGAGAATGTATACCACACGGGGAACCCAAATAAACATAAAGTTTTTGATTTGAGCATTTTTATAAAAAAAAAAAAAACCAAAAAAATATATTTTTCGGCTATTTCAGGGTTCAAATTTTTTCGTCATTATTTGTTTTACTTTTAAATTTTTAAATAGTTTTAATTAGTTGGGTACTTTGATCTTCAGTAATAATTTATAAGAATTTTATCAAAAAAAAAATCAACTTCTGACTCGATTTACTCGAAAACGAAAGCTCAAATCAAAAAAAATTATACTACAAAATCGACTCCAAATGTGATGTAGATTCACCAGTTTCCCGCTTGTACTACGAGTTTCCGGACACCATGTATATGTTTTTAAATTAATTTTTTTATATAGTTTTAGGAAGTCTTTAGAAATTCTTTAAAGAATTCTCGCCCCCTTTCAAATATCCAACGTTGAACACTATTTTGGAATCATTAATAAATGTGCATTGAATTGGTGATGTGTTATCTATTAAGTCTGCCATGTCTTCCATTTTTTGGTTTTTTGTTGTGCATTAATTATTATTAGTCAAGGTGATAAGATTTCTTCCTCATGTCCCAGTACATGTTTACTATAATGGTATGTTGTTTGAATCCTTAATTCGTATTATAGGGGAGTCGTCGCTCTTTCTTGATAAAATTTGTCCGTCCTTCGTCCATACATATTTGTATCCCAAAGCTTTTGTCGACTTTGACAACCACAGGAGCTGCTTATTTTGTGGGGTTAGCTTGTCATTGATGAAGATTTTCTGCATTGACTCCGAGTATTTAATTTCTTTAGAGGTGAGATTTCCATTATTTTTGTTTGTTTAATGTGACCTTCTCCTTTGCTTCTTTTGAATTGTATTGGATAGAAATAATTTGCTTGGCCGGATTGTTATAGTACCTTATCAAAGAATTATATTTTAATAGGTCGCTGCAGTCTAGGGCCAACATCCGTAGTTCAATG
This sequence comes from Hesperophylax magnus, assembly GCA_026573805.1. NCBI lineage: Eukaryota > Metazoa > Arthropoda > Insecta > Trichoptera > Limnephilidae > Hesperophylax > Hesperophylax magnus. The sequence continues at coordinate 692,473 of JAIUSX010000035.1, forward strand.
GGTTTTTGTATGTTATCATTTTTCTTCACATCGATTCCTTGTATTTCGATAGAATTTTCAAGCGCGCTCTGTTGGATATGATTTACAGATAGTTTGAGGTTTTTAACCTCTTTTTGCAATTAATCAATTTTCGCTTCATTTTATTTTGGTAGTCGTTTTTTTAATTTCTTTTTCAAAATCGTCAATTTTACTCGAGCAGAATTCTACGCTCTTAACTAGGTCTTGTATATCATTTTTAACATCTAAAAATAGTTTATTTATATCTTTTTTTATAAAATTTTGCAATTGAAGATCAATTCTATGAGTCATTGTTGGTAATAATTGTTCTTTGAAGCTTTAAATTTTTGGAACCTGACTTTTTTTGACTTTTCAGGGCCATTTGTTAAAGATGGGTTGACTTTGATATTGATAATAATTTTTATATATTAAATTTTATATTTATATTAAATTTACACTCTAGTGACATCTATCGGCTTACTTCTAGATTTTGAAAGATATTGCTCGTTAGGTGACTGATTATTCTTTGTCCACTGGTCGATAGATGGTGTAGTATGACAAGAATAAATTAAATAATTATTTAAATTACAATGAATGATTTATGTATTTTTTTATTTTATTCACGTTGAATTTAACAGCAGATTTTTTTTTTTTTTTTTTATAGTGAATACCTCACAAGAGTCCCAACTGCTCCCGTCTGGAGCCAGTGAGACTATGGCATCCCCAATTGGGGGATGTTGTGAGGCTGAAGGTAAGTGGGGAAGGGAAAGAGGAAGGTGGGGAAGTACCTGGCTATTCAGATCTAGTCACTAAACACGGCTAAAGCCATTTGGAGCAACGTTTCAATTCTGAATGGTGGTCTTACACCAGGGCGATACTGGTAGTATCTTCCACTCTGGAACGTGCCGCAAATATACTATATATTATTTTAATTAATTAATTGTGAAATAACACAAATTAATCAAATAAAATTTATTTGCGCACGCCGGGTTCGAACCCGCGACCTTCGGAATGGCAGTCCAATGCGTTACCACTGGACTATGCCGGCCGCAGATGATTTGATGCAATTTGATGCAGTGGGGAAACACTGTTCACTTTTACTATTGTTTTTGCACTATTTTAAACTGAAAAATGGTGTTGACAAATTAGATTTCAAAAGACTGTTAGGTTTTGTTAAGTAAAGTTTTTGAATTGATATTATTGTTTATTTGAAATTCACTCTTTTGTTATTACACTTTGATTATTCACTACTATGGTTTTTATTTTTCACTTTAAATAACTTTGATTATTCACTACTATAGTTTTTATTTTTTATTTTTCACTTTAAATAACTTTGATTATTCACTACTATAGTTTTTATTTTTTATTTTTCACTTTAAATAACTTCAATTTCAAATAAAAATTGGGAGATAATTTGACAAGTGTTAACTGCACTAAGTAGGTAGGTATTATTGTGAATTATAAACACCCTGAAAAGCTTTTACACACATAGTTTCTTTGATTGAATCTGTATTGAACACTTTTACATGAATTTCGTCACAAGTAACTAGTAAAAATAAATTTGACCAAACCATATCTATATTATTGATGAAAAAACCGGTCCGTATTCATGTTTAAACTTTTCAATACTGATCTTTTCAATGAAATCTATCCCACCAGGCTACACATTGTACGTGTTTTAGTAAAATTTCATGGCTCATTTACACAACATGAACGAATGGGGATAGCCGCCAAAGAATTACATATGCGACAGCCGGGTAGATAAGGTTAATGTAAATATATTAATCATTCATAATATTACATAAAGATAATTGCATATAGCTCACAGGTCTGTCTGCAAATTCAGCCATTCTGGAAGCCATATGCTCATTAAAGTACTTAACAAGCAAACCAGCTGCCAATTGTTTGGCTTGTTTTTTCGTGTTTGAAGTAGCCGTTCGCTCCAAAGAAGATATTTTGCACTGGACCGTGAATTTTTTTGAATGTGGTAGGCCCGTCTCACCCAGAACAATGTACTCGGGAACTGGCATATGGAAATCAACACACAGATCCTGAAAAAATATTTTTAGATTATTAAAAAAAATATATATACAGTGGTGCCTCACACAACGAACTTAATTCGTTCCAGGAGCAAGTTCGTTATGCGAAAAGTTCGTTATGTGAAACGCGTTTTCCCATAACAATACATGTTAAAAAAAATAATTCGTTCTGTAGCATAAAATATGGTAAGATGACATAAAAAAAAGATAAATTTTTTGTTATTATTTTTATTTAGATACATCTAAAAACATAATGAAAAAAACACACATTTTTTAATTTTAAGAAATAATCGAATCTTGCACATCTTCATCCATTTTCCGCCGATGGTGCAGTGAAAAACCTGTCCAAAGTCGTTTGTTTCTCTCTTTTCTTCAACATCTGCCGGAAATAACGGACAAGAGTATCGGAGTACAGGTCGTTGATCCTGTTTGCTTCAGCGGAATCCGGATAGTGGGCATTGGTAAACTCCTGAACTGCTTTCCATTTGACCAGGATGTTCTTGATGTCAGCAGTTGGAATTGGTTGATTGTTTGATTGTTGCTCCTCGTTATCAGATGACGCTTCCCTTTGAGCATTGTCCTGTTGTTGGGCCAGAAGTGTTTGGAGCTCTTCAGTTGTCAGCTCTTCTTTGTGTTCCTCAATAAGCTCCTCTACATCCTCTTCCTCTGCCTCTAATTCCAACCTTTGGGCCACTGTGATGATGTCCTTCACCACTTCTGTGTCATCAACTACTGCTTCTTCCTGAATCCACGAAGGCACAAGCATCTTCCAAGCAGAAATGAGGGTCCTTTGTGACAATTGCAATTAATCGGCAGTGATCGTAGAAGATCGGGCGACTTCGTTGTGTGAAGCGAAGTTCGTTGTATGAATCGTGAAATGAACGAAAAGGAAGTTCGTTGTGTGCAGCATTCGCTGTGCGAGGCGTTCGTTGTGTGAGGCACCACTGTATATATTTGAAAAAATATGTACATATGTGAAGACAACACAAGGCTTCTAATTGTCAGAAGTCAAGGGAATTGTGGCACACCAATGTCGGGGAATGTTGTGAGACTATGAAATGACTTGTGATCTAGTTGGTTTTGGGTCTAGTCAGTCAACATAAAAGCCAAAGTCATTCAAGTAATGGTTAGATAAACTCTGATATTCCTGATTTTTTGCTTTGATGAAACTACAGCTGAATACAGTACACATGGAATCAAAACATTATGTTGGAGAGAGCAATCCTGTCAAACCAAATAGCTTCGGAAATGGAGATGTTTTGGTCAATGCTGCTGCATTCAAACACTAACTAAAACTACTGTCAAAAATACACTTTTACATTCTTGATACACTAGTCTCTTTTATCTTCCCTACATCTAACTTTTAAATGAACCTTAATGTATCACATATGTGACATCTGCATAGATGCCGATTGAACACATATGCGAAAAAGGCGTAGATCAGGTTAGCGAGAAAAATATATATTTTTTGAAATACTTAAGATTCAAACTGCAAATATATATGGCTTACCTTTAGTAAACCAACATTGTTGGTAATGATTTCCGCTGCTGGGGCAGAAACTAAATGCTTTGGGGGTGAAAGGTTATCACACGTTTGAGGGGAATACTTCCCCGCTGCCACCAGCTTTTGTAACACTAATCTGGCGGCATCTTGCTTTGCATCCTTCTTACAGCGGCCTTTTCCAGTCACCAAGACTCCCATTGCCGAAGCCTTGCATTCAAACACTCCAATAACATCAGGTTCCAGAAATTCAAAATGCGGAACTTGATTTAATTTTGTCGTCAGTTCTTGCAGCACAGTCACAGGAGTCTTAGTTGCCATTTTTTAAAAAGGAATACTGATTCTGAAATTAAAATCATGCAGCATGAAAACCATTTAAATATTGGGTTTACATAGCAAAAAGCATAAATATACAAACATAATAAAATAAATGATTACTTAGTTAAAAACCACTTTTATATGGGTAGTATGCCAACTATAGGTACTCCTCACTTAATGACCGAGTTTGATATGTGAATCGGTCAGCAAGAGATGAGTTTAATCTCGTGTTTTTGATTACTCTGAATAAGAATTAACAAACCAAATTACATAGCATAAACATACAATCAGCAAAAACTATGAAAGTTTCTTCATAAAAAAAGACATGCATATTAATATTTTAGTCATTGAGATATGAAACTGAATAGATGTCCTTGTTATGTGTCCCACGGAAGACCAAGAACATTTCTGAGAGCTCGGTTTTGGACCATCTGCAGGTCAGCTATCAGTTTCTTTGAGGCCCACACACAGCAGGGATAGGATAGGTGTGAATGTATCATGGTATAATACACCGAAGTTAGTAAATGAGTGGGTAGTAATCCTTGAAGCCTATATAGTACACCAGTTATGAGGGTAATTTTCTCCTTCACATGATTTAAGTGGAGATCCCACGATTGCTGGGAATCTACAATCAGTAGATCGGTAGGTTGCGGAAAAGTATGTAATGCGATTTTTTTTACATTAACCCATTGGCCTCTGAATTGTTTAGCTAAAAAATTGTCCTTCACATCCGAATTAATTTTGTACCAAAGTTTTAAATCTGCAGTGGTGTACTAAATCTTACATAACTTTAAACTAAACATGCAAACGAAACAATTTTTTTTAATTTACTTGTGCATTGATTTCAGGTATGTAAAAAATATATGTAGTTTTTAAAATAATAATCATAATATGATTAAACGAGGATATAAAAATATTTTTTTTATAATTGGATTAAGAAAAGTTTTAAATTAATCATACTTATTACCATAATATATATTTTTTCAATTTGGGCCGATGTTAGCCGCCCACCACGCATTTTACGAACAAGCTTGTCAATTCCCGAACCAAACGCCATTTTGAAAAAATTCAATGACGCTGAAATATAACAAAATTTCAATCGTAAATATCAGGAAAAAACTGTACCAACGGAGTCCAGCCGAAATACTACGAAATTAATGCAGAGTTAATTAAATTATCTACAGAGCGATTGGCATTTAAAATTTTAAACACAGATGTGAATAATGTATCCCTTTTACGTTTTTAAGCCGACAGACATCAGACCCGTTTGATTTTAAGACACATCGCCGTACACACGCCGGGACGGCGTCGTTTGAGGCCAATGGGTTAAGGGTCAATTTGTTTCTTCTCAACCAGCTTGTGAGATGGGAGACATCAACATTCATTTCCGTTTCAAGGTCTACTAGATTCGGTTTGTCATAAAAATTTACTGTGTCGTCCGCATAATGCTGTAAAATTCCTTTAACACCTCACTTTATGTCATTAACATCGATTAGAAAGAGCAACGGTCGAAGAATTGATCCTTGGGGCACATGTTATTTTACCTAAGTTACTTGTAACTCCACCCAGTTCTACTGCCGAAAAGCGATTCGATAGGAAAGATTAGAAAAGTTCCAGGGGAGTACCAACAATACCCAAATGTTTCAGTTTTTCGATCAATACGTTATGGATCCACTGCGTATTCTTGAATTTTTAAATATTTTATTTCCTTGAAGTTGCCTTTAGCAGTGGCCAGTTTTATTTTCTTCTGTTATTTAACCAAAAATATGAACCGATGATCCTAAAATAGGTTCTTAGTTTTACCAGCCTAAAAAAATTTTTAATATTGGTATGAGATTTTCAGTGCCAAAAACATTAGAGTGATTTATTTTTGGGGTATTATGCTGTGTTGCGCTACCTCCTTCTTCAGCCAAAGTTTCGGACAGCATTACAGTGTCCATATCAGGGCAGATGTACGGTATCACATCTACATACATAAGCACACACTTCACCACAATCTTTACACATCTGTCCTGATGATGGACTGCTGTCAAACGTTGCAATGCTGTCCGAAACGTTGGCTTAAGAAGGAGGTAGCGCAACACGGCATATTACCCCAAAAATAAATCACTACAATATATTTAAATTATTATGTCAAAAGCTAGCGTGAAGAAAAGATGTCAAATTATCTGTTTTTTTTTTTTTTAATGATGTGGCTATTAACAAGCATTATTTTCCATTTTCAGAAACTGAAATACTTTTTTCCATTATTATCTAACTGATACCTACAAAGAGTTTTTTTTCTATTAGAAGTGCGTATTAAACATGTACCTATTTTCTGTACATTTACCATCTGTTCAAAAAAGAATTTCAATACTTGAAAATGTTTTCATAATACATAGTAAGATAAAGTTAACCTTACTTTGGGCACACAGACACTTCTATTGGGTTATATCTTCAGTGACTAAGATATAATATCACAGAGAAATAACCCTGACCTGATGAAAGTTGGGAAATGGAATTAGTTGAAATAGCTCAGCACCCTTGGGTAATTTTTCATAAAAATGGTGCTGTACTAATAATTCAAATAGTATCATTATTATAGTGTGCATATGAAGTAATCTCTTATTTTATTACAATGTCAAGCCACAAAGTGTTTGCTTTCTCTGAAGATTGACAGTGACATTGACACTTTACACCACACAATAAAACATTGCAAATGTGCAGAGGTATGTGTAATTTTGAAAAGTTCCATTGGGCAGCGTTACTGTATTTGATTTTATATTACTAAAGAATGACAGTTCACCTAAAACAGCATAAAAGTGACCGAGTGATTTATTCACAAACGGCGCTATACAAAATTGACCGTTTATATAAAATAAGCAATGGTTGCTATATAGAAAATAAATTATTAAAATATTTTGGATGTGGAAATCACAAAAGAAAATAACCGGATAAAACATACGTTTAAAGAAGAATAATTCTCAGTTTCGCGGTCGATTGTTTGTTTTTGATGTTTCTTGACACTTGACACAAAAATAATTGTCTTGACAGCTTGACGCGTGACGTCATAAAGCTGCTGCCACACGCAAAGCTCACATCAACAGATAATATAAAGCACAATAGCGCTCGCCATACAATCCTATACAGACCTGACACACGTAAAAAGATAACGCGTTATAAGTGTGGTTCTGAACTTCGCTAACCGAATTTATTTTACGTAACCGCTCCCGACGCGATATTTGAAAAGTTATGCGTCCCCCTCTCCGCCGTAAAAAGGAGAGGGGGTCATTTTAATTACGGAGCTACCAACTAAGTTCCGTGTTCCCTTTGACAGCCATGACATAATCAGCCTAATAATGCATTTCTTATTTATTATGTTAGCTCATATCGTCATGTGTGCTAGTAAATTTAGAAACATAAAAAAACTATATTTGGCAAACATACTTAACATATATTTAAAATATAAATATAATCAAAATTTGAAGTAAACAAATTTTCGCCCTTTCAAAATTAATCATATTTTTAATCTCAGTATGTTTATATGGTAATATCATTCGGTTTTTTGATAAAATTGGACGGCCTGATACCTACATAGAGAAGCTTCTAGTTTGTTCGTTTGTTGATTGTTTTCCTGGGTAATCTGGTTTGCTCTCGTCAGCTCTCGTGCTCTCTTCTCGTTCCCTGCCCTGGTGTTGGTCCTTGCCGCCATTGCCTTCGACATTTTTGGAAATCGACGTGAGCTTATTTTACAATAATTTATTATATGTCGCTTTCGTCGATCGGCGTGCGAACTGCGAATTTCCTGATTCGACGGAGAGGTTATGTCAGGTTATGTGAAAATGCGCTATTTACGCGCAGATTGTTTAAAATCTAAAAAGTTTATAAATAGCATTTATAATTATATAGTTGGCGGCATCATCATCTGAGGATGAGCTGTCCAACAGATCCAGCAATAGGCTACAAGTATCATCCATTTCGAAAAAGTGCTCAAGCTGTCAGTAAGTAAAGTTGTCACTTTGACAGATGAAATTATGTTCCTCGGCCGCTCTCGAATTCAACTGACCCCCTCTCCTACCATAGGAAGAAATATTTGATAGCGCCGTGTGTCGGTAGAAAAGATGATGCGCTGTACATTAACTTTTGATGTGAGCTTTGCGTGTGGCAGCAGCTTTAAGGTTTTCCGGCAGCGCGTTATAGTATTTCATCCCTTTATATAATATAGTATTCTAAATAAACCACCACCTTTACAAAATAACTTTAAAAAATCCCCAAGATGAAAAAGCATATATTTTCTATAAAAAATATAAAAATAAATTAACATCTTATATTAAAAAAAGTAAAGAAGAGTATTTTAAAAATAAAATATTATCTTCAGAAAATAACCATAAACAAATGTGGAAAACTGTTAATTTCGCCATAGAAAATACAAAAAAAACACAAAACATTAAGTACATTGAACATGATAAAAAAATTATAGATGCCAATATACAGCCTAAACAATGTGCAAACATATTTAATTCCTTCTTTGCAAATGTTGGGAAAAATCTTGCGAAAAATATTCATAAGCCTTCAAACCAAGAAAACCATAAAAATAAAAATATACAGAAACGTAATATACTTTCAATGTTTGAAACAACAACAGAATGTGAAATCTCGAAAATAATAGAAAATATGAAAGGAGGTTCGTCCCCCGGTTTTGATTCTATTACGACACACATGTTAAAAACTATGAAACCTCACTTAATAAAACCTATCACTCATTTAATAAACTTAAGTTTAACAAATGGAATTTTTCCAATGAACTACAAAACCACAATAATCTCACCTATTTACAAATCTGGAGATCCACATCAAGCAACGAATTATCGCCCAATATGTCTAATTTCTAATATAGGAAAGATCTTTGAAAAAATAGTTAAAAAACAATTGGTAAATTTTCTAGATAATAATAAAATATTACACAAAAACCAGTTTGGCTTTATAAAATCACTCAGCACACAAGATGCTATTGCTAACGTAACTTCATACATTTACGAATCACTAGATAAAAGTAAAAAATGTGCGGGTATATTTATTGACCTTAGAAAGGCATTCGATAGCATATCCCATGAGATGCTATTAAAAAAATTGAATAATATCGGCATAAAAGGCAACGCGATTAAATGGATCACCGACTACTTAAAAAACCGTCCTCAATTAGTAAAAATCAATGGTGTTAATAGTGATCAAGAGATTACAAGCTTTGGAATCCCCCAAGGTACAGTGCTTGGACCAATTCTATTTACTATATATGTAAACGATATTTTTTTTCAACCTTTACACGGTCAAATTACGTCATACGCCGATGATACAGTATTAATAATAAGTGATAAGACTTGGGAAAATGTAGAATTAAAGGCCACGGAAGACATCAACACGCTCAAGAATTTTTTCGACACTAATTTACTGTCACTTAATAATGAAAAGACATTTGTAATTCCATTTGCAATACATACAAATGATACTCCTAAAAATTTTAACATTGTCATACATAATAATACTAAAATTCACAGCCAAAACTATTGCAAATCAAACTGTACAGTACTAAAAACAACAAATAAAATTAAATATCTAGGAGTAATTATTGATAAAAATCTGAAATGGAAAGAACAAATAAGTCAAGTAGTAAACAAAATTAGAAAATTAATATATATATTTTTAAGAATTAGAAACTTTCTGTCGATAAAAAATCTATATTTAATTTACTATGCCTTAGTTCAATCCACTTTACAATACGCTATTATTAGTTGGGGATCCGCGTATAAATGTAACCTTCTTCCAATTGAAATTATACAAAGAACAATTATTAAAATTATATTAAAAAAATCCTTTGACTACCCAACAGAACGCCTGTTTGAAGAATTTCAAGTACCTACATTTAAAGACCTATATATTAAAAACTCATTAATCCAAATTATAAAAGAAAAAGATAAATATCAATTTTTAAATGAAAACAGAACGCGACTTAGACATGTTTTTCTATGCCCAAAACTAAATACGTCTTTTGCACAACATCATTATACTTACCAGGGAAGAACTTTTTTCAATCGTTTACCAGAAGAAATCAGAAGCATTAATGATAAAACCCGAATACTGCTCTCTGTCAAGAGACACTTTAAAAATATTCTGAAAAAAAAAAAAAACTACTGTCACTTAATTAATCTCACAAATATCCTTAGTTTTCCATAGCTTCCTTTCTTTTTAAAAATTTAATAAATAATATATTATCCTTCACTACTTTCCAAAGAAATATTACAGCAAACATACATTTATGTACAATGAATTATTTAAGTACTAACTAACAACAACATTTATGTACACTCCCCTTCCATACACAAGCAAATGCTTTCAATGGAAGAGTAGTAAAAAACCAATGATGTAAAATGAATTATGTCCCATGTAAAACATATTATTAAAAATAAAAAATAATTATAAAAAAAAAAAAAAAAAAAAAAATGGTTATGCCCCTTCAGACAGAGCAATTTTAGTTGAATGACTTTAATTGAACGACAAAAATTGAACAAGATTTATCAGACGTTTCAGTTTAACTCATAGAGTAGTTATCACTGCGTGCGTCCCTATAATTTCGGACCTTTTACGGAACGAACTTGAGAATATGAAAAAGCGCAAAAAAAGTCGTATGGGGGCCACAAAATGAATTATAAGGATAAACGAATTAGGTGCTTATGACACTATAAAGAAAGAAAGAAAATGCAAGAAAGAAAGATGGCGTTAGAAGATACCGAAGGCTATCGTAATCATTTGCGAATTTCGGAAGAACAATTTGATGTACTGTTATCTAAAATTCGAGAAAAAATCCAAAAACAGGACGCAGTTATGCGCGCAGCTGTCCCGGAAAAAAACTAAGTTACAAATTACGCTGAGATACCTGGCAACGAGGGAAGTCTGGCTTATATGTGCAGAGTTCCAAAAAATACGATATCATTGATTATTAAAGAAGTGTTCGTTGCAATAGTTGATGCTCTAAAATTTGTTATGAGGGTAAAAAAAGATTTATTTTTTAAACATTCAGAGACTTGCTATTTAATAATAATAGCTATTAAGTTACAGTAACATTTCAAAAATATAGGGTAGGGTGGGGCAAAGATCCGCAGTGGGAAATGATCCGCACCGTCAATTTAAAATGATCGCTTAATATTGTCGTGGTTTTAGACACATTTTTATGCTGGCAACATTGATAGAAGACGACTCACAAAAGTTACATGGCGTCCGACCGGCACAACAAAAACAATGAGGTTAGAATTCTTTTTACTTGTTTTGATGTAATAATCCGTAGGTCATCTTCAGTTGAAAATGTAATTTACTATACGCTTTGCTTACTTTTTTACTGGTTCAATTCCATAATTCAGGTTTTGAAAGGCGATCTATGGACAATAATTTGGCCAAATGCGCATTTCTTGTTTTTAGATTAGTTTGTGTTTACAAAATGACAAAATGGGGCAGAGGTCCGCATTTTGCATGGGGCAATGGTCCGCGCGCGGACGTTTGCCCCAAGATTTGTATTCATTGTTCTAATTTTTGTTTTTACGTTATAGAAACTACAAACGCAAAACTAATGTGAAGCCGTTCACACCAGAACTGTACTCGCAGGCCCAAGAAATGCTAAATCAGGGGCTATCCATTAGAAAAATTGGGAAGGAGTTGGGATTCGATGAATCAACTGTACGGAAGAGGTGGGTTACCCCTTCAGTAAATTATTACGAGTTAGGAATCACTAACAATCTTTTATTCTGAATGTCGATTTGATTTCTTACAGGTTGAAAAAGGAAGGCGGCGCCAGAAAACTGGGCCGGTTCACAACAACATTCACTCATTTGCAAGAAAAGGATATTGTAGATCACTGCCGAACCTTGAACCATATGTTTTATGGTGTTTCCTTCAAAACGCTCCGAATTCTTATATTCAAATATGCTGAAGAAAACAAGATTCGACACAACTTTAATAAAGAAAAGGGAATGGCAGGGAAGGATTACACAATTTCTTTCATGAAGAGACACAAACTAAGTTTGCGAACTGCGAGAAAAACGTCAGTGGCCCGAACAATGGGTTTTAATCGCAATCAAGTGGAAGGTTTTTTTGGTAACCTAGAATCGGCTTATCAAAAATACAAGTTTGCTCCTGGTTCCATATACAACATGGACGAAACTGGAATCCAGACTGTTCCAGACAAACTTCCGAAAATTGTGTCCGACCAGGGCCAGAAAGAAGTAGCTAAAAATGTAAGTGCCGAACGAGGCCAAACAGTTACCGTTATCTGCTGCCTCAATGCCAACGGTGGCTACATTCCGCCCTATTTTATATTCAAAAGAAAGAGGGAAAATCCTCTTTTAATAAAAAATGGCCTGGTCGGCTGTAAGATGGCGGTCACTGACAAGGGATATGTTGACACTCCTACATTTATTAAGTGGTTAAAACACTTTGCAGAACATGCCAAACCCACTCCGGAAGCTCCTGTTCTTCTTATCCTGGGCAATCATGCCTCGCATGTTTCAATCGAATCAATATCTCAGGCTGAAGCATTGAATGTGGTTATGCTCAGCTTGCCACCCCATACGAGCCACAAAACTCAGCCACTCGACCGGGTGTTTTTTAAACCCCTCAAAACCTACTACAACGAGGTCACGGATTCGTGGCAATCGTCCCACCCCGGGCAGGTAATAACAGTTTATCATGTCGCTGAGCTCTTTAACCGGGCTTATGAAAGAACAGCTACCATTGAAAAAGCAACTGCCTCCTTCCGCGCAACGGGAATCTTTCCCCTGGACCCCGGGGTTTTCTCGGATGCTGATTTTCTTCCGAGCCAGGTGACGGATCAAAGTCCGGAAGAAGATGATATCGTTAAAGAACCAATGCTAGATTTTGGCGACGATAACTGTGATGCCGTTCCCGATTGCCCTGTTCCTGAGCCTTCAGTGCTGCCTCAGGCTCCTACGTCAGTACTTGACCAAAGCCCGGAAGAAGATTTCGTCCAAGAACCAACACTAGACTTTGGCAAAGATAACTGCAATTCAGCTCTCGACTTCCCTGTTCCTGGACCTTCAAGGCTGCCTGATCCTGTTCCTTCAGCTCTCGACTTCCCTGTTCCTGGACCTTCAAGGCTGCCTGATCCTGTTCCTTCAGCTCTCGACTTCCCTGTTCCTGGACCTTCAAGACTGCCTGATCCTGTTTTATCTACTGATTCGCCTGGACTTGTCTCCACGTCATCTCTTGTGTCAGTTGTGTCTCCAGCAGACATACTACCTCTTCCCAAAGCAACACGACGTAAGCGGAGCGGAAGAAGTTTAAAGTCGACACTTCTAACATCTTCTCTGCACAAGAAAGCCCTTCGGGACAAAAAATTACAAGCTGAAAGGTTGGTCAAAGAAAGAGAAGATCGTAAAATTAAAAATGCAATGAAACGGAAAGACAAGCTCAAGATGGCAGCAAAGCAGAAGAAGAAGCCACCACGTAGACTTCAGTTTGATTCAGATGACTCATCTCAGTCTCAGTCTATTTCATCTGGAACTTCGGTCTACAACGACTCAGAATCTGACAGTGATCAGAAGATGGAAGAATCGTCTGAGCGGATGGTGCCTCCAAAGAGGTGCATAGGCGAATTTTGTACCGTTCGATATGAAGAAAAACTGTTTCCAGGAGTTATTACTGGCGTTTCAGAAACCCATGCCACTGTATCATCAATGGTGAAAGCTGGAAAATTATGGAAATGGCCCGACCGGCCTGACATTCTCGATTATGAATGGGGATCTGTCGTTTCGAGTATAAAGGAGCCAAAAAAAACCAGCACAACCCGAAATGTTTATTCAGTCAGTGAACTGGAATGGTTTTACTCATAACTGTGAATAAATAAACTGATTAAAGTTAATTTTTCCGTGTATTTCATTTCAATGGGGCAAAGATCCGCAGCTGCGGACAATTGCCCCGCATCTGCGGACGTTTACCCCAAACAGTGGGGCAAAGGTCCGCAAAGGCAAGGTTGTCTACCTTACCTTTTTTTTCCTAAATGGTGCTTATTTCGCTAGTAATAAAATGGTATATTGTAGCACATAAATTAAGATTTCCAGTGAAGCCAAAACCTGCAGGACCTTTTACTTATTGGGTGAGAAAAAAGGTTGAAACCACAGACATAGGAATTAATAGACGAGAAGATATGGGCGAGGGGTAAAATCAACTGTTGAAGAACGAAGGGAGTGAAGCTGACTGTGATTCGTCAATAAATCAATCTGACAGTAAATAGGCATCTCGCATTATAATATCACCATTTACTTCTTAAAAGTAAAATCTGCTTTGAATGAATAGACATTTTTACATGGGAGCGCAAATTACTCGCCACGTTATGAACAAATTTGCGAAGTCCAAATTCGGCAAAGTAAGGCAGCTTCTATTTTCAGAGTCGTAGTTAGTTTCAGAGTATTTAGTTAAGACACTTTTATAAATGTTCATAATTTACTTCCCAGCAACCAACCAGCTTTGTGTTTCGCGTCCAGACGTTTCTCGATGTGATAGTAACAACTGATTCATATTATACGATGTGAATATGCTTAAAATAAAGTAAAATAATGCTTATATATGGAATGTAATACGACAATAAGGAAGTTGAGTCCATTTTTTTTATTTTTTTTTATCAATGTTCGCATTCAAACTTAAATACTGGTATTTTTTTTTTTTTTTTTAAAGTTTGTTTTCATAATTAAATTAATTCTCAAAGTTTAAATTTTATTAAGCCCGCCAAAACGAGCGGAATCCGAGCGGTAAGAGGCGGGGTGTGGTGTGACGTCATTAGAACTGTGAAAACCACGTCGCATAAGCATTTTGTATCGAAAAATTTGTAATTCTTCAACAAGGAATTCCAGTAATTTTTTTACCAATGTTAACCGTCTATTAGAATTGATGTTATTAAAAAAAAAAGAAAATTGATTAAGATTTCATAGTTAAATTAATATTTTAAGTTAGAATATTTGCTTTTCTCGCCCAGTACGGTACTTGTACGGTATTGCCGTCGCTACTTGTTGACGTTCCCCGCGCGAATTCAGGACCACCGCGCAGAAAAGTAAAGACCAATAGTAAAATAACGGTTTACAGCCCAGTTCACTGTTTGACTTTTCTGGGCGGCCGGCGGCCTGAAGTGTATCACATGCTATGTGACATGTATAATGATAAAAACTTCTAAGTTATGCAATAAACAACATATTATTATAAAGCACTCTACGAATATGTATCTTTAGAAATCCATTTCATATAATAATAACAACAAATACGTACATATATTTGACAAACCCAAATAAATCTTTGGCCTATACACCTCTCTCATCTAAACCGACCATCTCTCATGTAATAGAAAGAGATGCACCATAGGTGATCTGTTGTACGTACAATCACGACACATGTGACGTCAGAATTCTTTCGACCAATCGTGGAGCGTACATAGTCAATTGCTATTCAATGCTTTTTCAAGAACGTTTAACTAATTCTAAGAATAATAATATAGAAATATATTTATATATTTAGAATCGATATTTTTTGATCTACATGAACATATTTTTTATAAGTCAAAATATTTTTTACTCAACTTCCTTATTGGGTTTATTCTCTTTT
This sequence comes from Hesperophylax magnus, assembly GCA_026573805.1. Taxonomy (NCBI): domain Eukaryota; kingdom Metazoa; phylum Arthropoda; class Insecta; order Trichoptera; family Limnephilidae; genus Hesperophylax; species Hesperophylax magnus. The sequence continues at coordinate 707,962 of JAIUSX010000035.1, forward strand.
TTCACATCTATTTTTACCAGTTTTCATAGTACAAGTCAAAATTTTGCCGTGTTATTTAGTAAAATGAACCGATGATGCCTCGACCATAGTTCGCACAAGAATGATGACGTCACGTTTTCAAATTTCATTTGAGGCCATACGCGAGCCCAGCCGGCTCAATGGAACCGGTATGGGGAGTGGGGATAATACGCTTTTAATCACTTAGGGCAGGTCTACTAATATTCATATGTCTATGGTTGAAACTTAAAATTGCGGATCTTTGCCCCACCCTACCCTATATTTTTAATTTCAGTGTCACGGGCATTCCTATTTTTGCTAACTTTTTGCTTCTGATCTCAAAGACAAGGATGGTTTTGGTATATATATACATAAATCTAAACATCATCCGACCATTTAATACATTTTTCGTTGAAGTAGATGATGCCATGATGGTAGGTACTAGGTACGCATAAATAAACTACTCACAAGGAACGCATATTTTCGACCGCGGGGAACTAAAAATCGCAAGCGACTTGAAACATGTCCACACGTTTCGATTCGGCTCACAAAAGTAGATGAGTTTTCAACTTTCCTCGCTCAACTAAAAACTTGATCAACTCTGTTGAAAGGTTGTTCACCCTTGTCGATTAGCTTTCAAATGTCATACAATACAGACGAATACAGAGTTGATCAACTAAAATCGTCCTGTCTGAAAGGAAAATTACTGGTTTTGCTGCAGTAATGCCATACCGCGAAAATGAACATCGGTAGATTTGGGTAAAAAATATCGGCATATTAGATATAATAATCGTTAGATCGTCAAAATATTTATAGGTGCTAAAATTATTTCTCCATATTTCAATACTTGAGGGGGACCTACCAGGAAAGTAAGGTATTGTTTATTATTAACTATATATTCTCTCCATATATAGTTAGTAATAACATACATCTTTGTAGAAATGTATTATATATTTGTACATCGCCCTTGAGGTGATTTTGCAAAAAAACGGCGCTATACAAATCACGCAAATCAAATAATATATATTTTTTCTTTTCCGATTTTATGTAGGGGTTAAATCTTCCCCATAGGAAAAACTAAACCCTTCCACACACTTTTCCACAAATCATCTAGTCAATTAACATTATGCAAGTGCATTATATAAGCAAAATAAATACAAAACAATAGAAGAACAACACGTCAACTCACCAGAGATCAAATGGGAAAATAATTCACCGAATCCAGATATTTTCATATCAGAGGGTTCGGCTCGGTAGAACTCCTAACAGGGCCTGTAAATCCTACTGATCCCTCAACATAAATATTTAAAAAATCTTTCGTTATCATACATGTATTCAAAATGACCGACTTTTACATCTTTATATATAATTTTTTTGATAGATCTAATACGCCTAAATTTTTAATGAGAGAGCTAGGTATAATGCCAGTAGCCGAAATAACGAATGGTAATATTTTTATAGTCTGAGAATGCCATATTCTTTTTATCTCATTTCCTAAATCTGTGTATTTTCTTATTTTTTCATTGACAGATTTTTGAATATTACAGGAATTTGGAATAGCGACATCAATGATACAAGTTATTTTTTTAATTTTGTCATGTAAAACTATATCGGGTCTATTATGACTAATCGTTCGGTCTGTTAGTATAGTTTTATCATAATATATTTTATAAAATTATTTTATTTACTAATAATCTAAAAATGAATTTGGTTCGTATTCATAACATGGTATTATATTACGGCAGTCAATCAAGTTATGTTTACCAAACTTTGGTGAATTATTTTTAATATTCGATAGCGTCGCCCGTTCCGGTAGCGGTCAGAGTTCTCAAGGAGCTGAGTTCGCTTCTCAGTGAAAGCAATTGTTATTATTTTTTATTAAATTATAATAAGACGACCAACTGGCTAACTTTCAAAGTATAACGCCATCTAGTGAGAAATGTGCACAGTACGTCCGATTTAATTCTACAAAACCGTGCAAACAAAAATACTACGATGACGGTAGCGAACTATCTAGATGAACTTAAAAATGAAGTTTCAAAAATTCAAACAGTCAAGGATCAAAAAACAAAAAATACTATAGAACTCATAATAACGAAGTTAGAAGATGCAATTAAATCAGAAAATCTTTCATTACAAGACAAAATCATCAGATTACAAGAAAATATAATCAACAGTGACAGAAAATATATCAGTAATTTAGAAAACATTAAACATGATATTAAAAAAAATAATCTTACCTGAAACATATGCAGAAAAGGTAAAAAAACACGAACCAGTTGTTATCATAAAACCAAAAAAGAAGGATCAGGAAAATAATGAAACAAAGAGTGAAATAAAAGACAATATTGACCCAGCAAATTTTGGAGTTACCGGCATGAGAAATTTTAAGGATGGAGGGGTTATAGTAGAATTTAAAAATGCCACAGATATTAATAAGGTTCATGATGAGGTGATAGCCAAACTGGGAGATAAATATGAGGTAAAGATTCCTCAAACAAAAAACCCATCCGTCAAAATTATTGGTTTATCTGAATAATACAGTTTTGAAGAAATAGAGAGAAAAATAAAAACTCAAAATGAGACCATCTGTGAACAAAACTCAAAAATAAAGGTGACATATATGAAAGAACTAAAAAACCAAAGAAATCAAACAACTTTTACTATATATGCCGACGTCGACGGAAAGACTTACGACAGAATGTTAAATGCAGAAAAAATAAATATTGGATGGGACAGATGCAGGGTCTTTGACAATTTAAATATCATGAGATGTTTTAAATGTAATGGGTTCAACCACAAGGCTATAGATTGCAGAAACCTAAAATCTTGTCCAAAATGCGCAAAAAATCATGACGCAAAAGATTGCATGGATGAGGATATTCAGTGCATCAATTGTATAATGACGAGTAAAAGATTAGGACTGAAACTAAATTGTAGTCACTCAGCCATGAGTAAGGAATGCCCAATTTATAAAAGAAAACTAGAAGCAAAAATGAGCAGAATTTCTTTTTTATAAACAAAAGTTACGAGAAATATGAAATTATATACTTGAACATACAAAACATCATAGCACATTACGAAGAGGTCAAAATACTTTTAGAAGAGAAGAAACCTTTTATGCTTATGATGAGTGAAACACATGTGACTGAAAATATCCAAGATAGTGAAATTATATTTGATCATTATAATACCATCCGTTGTGACTCGCATAGCAGACATACAGGAGGAGTGATGATTCTCTTAAGTAATAAAGTTCCATATGAAGTGATATCAAATCACCAATATGAAAAAAATTGTTGGATTTTAGCCATCAGCATTAAATCAGGAATCAAGAAAGGTGAATACACTGTTATTTATAGATCACCAAACACAAGTAAATGCGACTTCTTAACATATTTTCAAAGATGGAGCATAGAAAATTTGCAAGATGAAAATATTAATATCATAGTTGGAGATTTTAATATAAATGTTAAAGCAAATGCAGACATATACACAAATAAACTGAAATCTATTATTCAAACTGCAGGTATGAAACAATTAGTTAAAGATTTCACACGAATTACTAATACCTCTAAAACATTGATTGATCTGGTTATCTCAAATAAATTTAACCTATGTGTTAATGTATTAGATAAACCTAAAATTACCGACCATAATATGATTCAAATTCTATTAAATGACAGAGAAAACTACAACTCCATTAAAGAAACACAAGTAATAACATTTAAAAATTACAAAAGATACAATAAAGAACTCTTCGTTCAGACCTTAGAGACTATTGATTGGAATGAAATAAATCAAATGGAATATAACAAAAAAGCTGACCAGATGATATTAAACATTAAAAAATCCATTGATGAAGTAGTTCCAGAACAGAAGATACGTAAAGGAAACAATAATAAATGGTTCACAAAATGGTTCACGCACAATGCAGCACGATAGAGATACATTTTACAAGAGAGCACTCCTTACTAATAGTACTATGGATTGGAATAACTATAAAAAAATGAGAAATAAATACTCTAAAGACATAAAAAGAACGCATAATGAGTACATAAAAAATAAAATAAACTCGGAAGAAGGGGATCTCAAAAAAATTTGGAAAAGCATTAAAGAATTAGTACATGGCGATAACAAAAACGACATAAAAATAGTAAACTTCCCAAAAGATATAAACGAAGAAAACATGGCTAATAGCTTTAATAAATATTTTATAGAAAGCATCACTCAAATTAACAAATTAATACCCAACATTGTTTTCAACCCCACAAATGATAATAACAACTCAAACAAAGAATTATTGGTCTTCAGAAAAATAACTGCAGAATATTTATTTAACATTTTAAACAAAATTAAATCAAAAAATAGTTCAGATGGATTAACTATTAGTCTGATAAAAGATGCTTTTCCAGTAATTGGATCTACTCTATTAAATATTATTAATCAGACAATTGAAGAGGGAAAATTTCCACAGTCATGGAAACTATCTACCATTATACCGGTCCCAAAGGTTAAAAATACCAGAAAATGTGAAGAATTTCGACCAATAAACACCTTACCGAAATATGAACAGATACTTGAAGTGATAATAAAAGAACAAATATTGCAATACCTAGATGAACACAATATTTTATACCAAGAACAATCGGGATTCAGATGTAATAATTCTTGTGAAACAGCGTTAAATGTAATCGTTGAAGAATGGAAAGAAGGAATGAATAGTAATAAATTTATCTTAGCAATATTCTTGGATTTTCAAAGGGCATTCGAAACCATAGATCGAGAAATATTGATAAGAAAGCTTAAAGAAATTGGTTTCTCAACTCTAGCCATTAAATTAATAAAAGAGTATTTGAAAGACCGAATACAGGTAACAAAAATTAATAATCAATTTTCAAAACCAATGGAAAATAAATTAGGAGTACCACAGGGATCAGTCCTTGGACCTCTATTGTTCATACTCTATATTAATGACATGGTGAAAATATTTTCAAAATGCAAAGTACGACTATTTGCCGATGATACACTTATATATATATAATTGGAGAAAACTATGAAGAACTAATACATATTTTAAATAATGAACTAGATAATGTATCAAGATGGCTAAAAATAAATAAGCTTAAATTAAATACAAAAAAAAAACAAAATGTATGGTAATTGGTTATAAGAAGACATCCAGTGAAAGCAAAATCAAAATTGATGGTGAAATTATTGAAAATGTTACCAATATAAAATACTTGGGAGTTATAATAGATTCCAAACTGAACTTTAACAAACATGCGGAATATACCCAAAAGAAAATTGGTAAAAAAATATCTTTTTTGGGAAGAATTCGCCAAAAACTGTCCGAAAAAACTGCCATTTATATCACCATTTATAACTCCATTATTGCTCCACATTTTAATTACTGCTCAACTATCCTTTTCCTGTGTAACGACCGAGAGCAAAATAAATTTCAAATTCTCCAAAATAGGGCAATGAGAACAATACTCAGACGAAATAGGTATTCAAAAGTAAATAAAATGTTAAACGAACTAAATTGGCTAACGGTGAAACAGATGTTGACCTTGAACACGATGATATTTTTACACAAAATTGTAAACAACCTGCTACCCAAATATTTTTCGAATAAAATTGTATACAACAAGGACATACACAAACATAAAACTAGGACGTACAATCAAATTAGGCTACCAAAGAAGGACAAAGCGAATACCCAGAATACTATATTATATAAAGGGATGAAATACTATAACGCGCTGCCGGAAAACCTTAAAGCTGCTGCCACACGCAAAGCTCACATCAAAAGTTAATGTACAGCGCATCATCTTTTCTACCGACACACGACGCTATCAAATATTTCTTCCTATGGTAGGAGAGGGGGTCAGTTGAATTCGAGAGCGGCCGAGGAACATAATTTCATCTGTCAAAGTGACAACTTTACTAAGGGAACACAGAACTTAGTTGGTAGCTCCGTAATTAAAATGACCCCCTCTCCTTTTTACGGCGGAGAGGGGGACGCATAACTTTTCAAATATCGCTTCGGGAGCGGATACGTAAAATAAATTCGGTTAGCGAAGTTCAGAACCACACTTATAGCGCATTATCTTTTTACGTGTGTCGGGTCTGTATGGGATTGTATGGCGAGCGCTATTGTGCTTTATATTATCTGTTGATGTGAGCTTTGCGTGTGGCAGCACCATAAGTCTGCCCCAATTGAAAAGTTCAAGATGTTGTGTAGGAGCCACATCAAGCAAGAAAAAAAAATAGTATATTTGTATGTAATAATTAATTAGTCATTTGTCAACTTAAATGTACAAATTACTAAAATAAAAACAATAAATAAAAAAAAAATATTTATTTATTTTATAATTGGGACGGTGCTAATATAAAACATTATTATTATTATTATTGGTAAATACTGACTACCTACTACTTATTTTGTTTGTCTTTGACAATGTGACCATAGAAATAGAATTAACAATACAAAACAACTGTCAAAAAAGGCGCATACCATTCGAATGTACATTAAGGTTATGTTGGATAAATGATTAATAAATGAACATAATATTCGGATTAAAATTAATCTTGTATAATAATATTTTAGATTTGAAACCTAAGCATCGTACGTAAATACTGCACTTAGGAAAAATACGAAATGTCTCATGTTTTTAATCAAACAACGCGGCGAATAGTCAAGAGCTCCATTCAATTTAGCAGACAAACTAGGAAATGTCTCTCGTACGACATAAATAATGTTTTCTTTTTGAAAACAATACATACTATAACCGATTTTCGGCGTTTTACGCATGTGAAACGAATTCATAACAAACATTTTATTGCTTCGCCCAAAACATTTTCTACATTGAGTGATGACCATTTTTTAGAAGACAATGCATTCGTTGATGTGTTTGATAACACTTTCGATAAAAAGGAAAAAGATGATTTAAGAATGCTTTTATACAAAGATGTTAATGATAATATAATGATGCAATTAAACCAATGCCAATCTATTCAAAGTGTATTTGACTTGGTTCGAAAAGAAAAACTAAATATGAAATCTCACCACCTTTGCCAAACAATATTAGTCTTATCAGATCTCCAAAGGTCTTTTGATCAGTTCTACGTACAGGAATTAGAAAATAGCGAAGTGGAGACCAGTCCACAAGATATGATGTTTGATTACATGTCTGAATTAAAAAACCACAAAGATTTTATAAGTCTTCTGGATCTTATTGAAAAGAATTATTCCGTACTTTCTTTGGATGAATTGTCATGTGCAATATTTTATCTTAAGAGAATGGGAATTAAAAATACAGACAATGTTTTGAATTCCATGATCGAACTATTCCACGAGAAGGTAAAATCAAATGAATTTCCCTCAATACAATCGCTAGCAAGATACACATATGTATTTGAATCCAGAGATTCATTAAGATTTGTACCCATTGCGGCCAAAATGCTGCCACTTATGTTGACTTCATTAGGTGAGTAGTGTGATTTATATTTGGTAAACATTAGAATACTACTAGTGCAGATCTGTGAAGTCACAGGATATTATAATAATTGTAGGATTTATGAAAAAAATGTTTGCCTCAAGATTATTGCCATTCAAAAACAAACATCGTTGATTTTAGAGATGATCAGAAATTTACCTTTCGAATGAAAACCGTTAGTAAACTTGAAAAAATACAACATCTGTCAAATATAAGAAATATACATTTCATTGGTAAAATTTCATAATCGCTCGATTCAATTTAATTTTTTTTTTATCAATGAAAAAAAAAAACACTTGGATTCAACTTACATGACATCGAACTGTCAAAACATGTAAAATTTTGAACTTTGAAAAAAAATGGAACTTTAATGCATCTTTTACCATCTCCCCAGACCGGAGTTACAGACAGAGTCATGTCCGAGATTGGTATTTTTAATTAATTAGATTATGGATACAGCTGTTCTATAGAAATCATAATATAACTTTGCTGACATGTAAGTTTATTAACCTTTTTCCCCTGCGTTCCTGATGTTCATAGGATAACGGTTGTATCTGGCACTTTTTATGACATTCACACATTTTCTATTAAAATGAACGCACATGTATTTGTGTGCTTAGCGCTGAGTATATGATCTATACACGCATGTGTATGTCACCATAGCGGCGAAGAAGTTAAGATTTATTCAAGCACATTGGTTCAGTTTTATCTTTTTTAATATTAACTGAACCCTATACTCTGTTGCATTGCTTACAATTTGATTTCCTTATGCAACCAGCTAATTCTTTGATATTAAATTGAATAATCTGTACATATATTACTACTTAAAGTTAAATAAATTCACTATGTAGTGTATACAGAAGGAAGGTAAGGAAAACTTCAGTTGTAGTAAAATTATAAACTTGTTTTTTCAGATTCCTGCAATTCTGCCGAAGACTTCCATGGACTCACTTTGTGTCTAAATAATATTCATTCTATAATATCTATTCCAGTTTTAGAATTATATAAAATAAAAACAAAGGAGCTGGTTGATTCTGGAATAATCAACACCAATACGGAGGCACCCATTCTAAAGGTAATATTTGTTTCATTAGACAAATTCACAATCAGTCTGACTGGTCTGGAGCAAGGAAATAATTTTGAAGTATCTGGATAGAAATTTTTTGAGGAATGAAAGGAGAGGATGGACATGGTAACGAGCGGGGATCATGGTAAGTGGCTATCATATATCGAGCAGTGTGATCTGTGTTAACCTTGGTGAGCCATAATAGAGCCTTGAGCCCGACACTCAAAATAAGGGAAGCAAATAGAAAAGCCTGAAATTACAATGTGTGAAAAGACAATTGATAAATTTTGTAATATTTAATTATTGAAGACAATATTAGCGATTCCTAAACGAAAATTTGAAACAGAAAAATCAGAAAAAGATACCGTCACATCCAAGACCCCTGCCTTGCTGGGGCACAGCTCTATCAACTAAGCTAATGGGACCCCATCTCCTTCGGTCATATTTAACAAAAAATTGTTTGATAAAAATGTGCAGTGAGAAAATGAAGACAATGGTGATAGTTCTTATTTGAAGTATGATACAGTTAAATATGACCGAGGGAGATAGGGTCCCACTAGCTCAGTCGGTAGAGCGGTGCCCCGGCAAGGCAAGGGTCCTGGGTTCAAGTCTTAGATGTGACCGTATCTTTTTCTGATTCAAATTTTCGTTTGTGAAATGCTAATATTGTCTTCAATAATTAAATATTACAATTTGAGGTTTTACTCATTTAGTTATTCCAAAAATAAAAGAAAACTTTTTTGTTTTATTTACAGTTAGAGGTACATTGGTTTTTAAGAGTTCCCAGAATACCAGGTTTTCTTCTCCCTAAAAATACCATCTGCGTAATTTCCTTTTCGTGATGTAGGCTCTCTCCTACGCAGCTTTAATTATTATTATTACAAATATAACTATTTTCAGGCGCTGAGTTTTCTGAATCTACCTCACTGGTCAAAGTATAATTTTGAAATTGTCAACCTGCTTTGCAATTTGTTAAAAAATTCCATAAAAACTTTGGATGTCAGTGACATCATTTGTCTTCATAAGGTAGGATCAATAACAGATTAATATTTTATTCAAAGTTTTACCTTATCGACTTAATCTTTTTCATCTATTGTATCTCTGTTAATTACGTTGATGATTTTCAGGTTTTTCAGAGTTATCTCTCGCCTATGCATGTAATGGTTTCAATCAAAGATAGAGCATCTGAATTGCTAGAAAAATCAAAAAATGATGATCGTTTGTCAACATTTCTGAAAATACCAGATTTATTATTTTGCCAAGTTACGGGGGCAGCTCTAAACAACCGGCAAAGATTTGAGGAGATTTCCAACAAGTTTATGAAGTTTTCTTTCCCGACTGCACATGTCCCCTTATATAAAATACTCAGATATATCAAGTCACCTGATCTTTCGGTTTGTGATAAATTTTGGCTACAAACTAGCGTTTTGATAAAGAAATTCCCTTTGGATGATTATAGATTGCTAAGAATTAGCCAGAAATATATGTATTTTTACAGCAATGTGCATGAATTGTATAGATGTGCACCCTTTGAGAAGGAAATATTCAAAAAAATTATGACTGTGGAAAACAGTTTAGCGATAATGCTGCCGGGGAAACTGTCTCGCATTACGGCCTTTTGTTTAGCTTATGGCTTATGCAATCCAAACTTTGCAAACCACGATATCCTCGATATGCTTATCACGAAACTTGAAGAAATGTCCACTCAATTGGACCATTTGTCCTGTCTTATTTTGTCTAAAGGGTTGTATATATCCTCTTTGATTACTAAGCATAGATTCACAACAACAAAAGAAGCTCGTTTTACAATGCGAATTGACACAATTCTTGACAATTGTGCTAATATTCACATAAAACTTCCGCATTATTCGACCCTTACAGATTTAAACATTATTTGTAAGACATTCTTGAACAGAGGAGCGAGGTTAGACACGGATAGATTCAATGACTTGCTCATTAAGTATTCTCTGGTGGATGAGAACCTTGCTTCAAGAACAATACGAGACGCTGCCTATAACTTGATATGTTGTGCGGTAGTTGTGCCACCTCTGTTTGATCGCTTGATTGACTATATAGTGGATCAAGGTGATGACCTGTTGGGGGATTCTGCCCAAAAAATTCTACAGTTATGCTACATAACAGCCTACCAGCCTAAAAATGAGCGATATTTTCAAGTGTCTATAGATCTCATAGTAAGGTATAGATGTGTTATAATAATATAATTAATACTACAAATTATAATGTTTTCTAATTTTTTTTTTTACATGTAAAAGCATCTTTTGTCTATTCTAGGGACAAGGAATTACTCTCTGGATTGACGTTACTGCAAGCGTGCTTGGAACTGTGCTACTTTGGCTGTCTTCCCGATCTCTTAGTGAAATACATCTTTTCAATTGAGTTCATGGAACGCTTAGATCAAGAAATGTCACAGTGTTATTCTAAGGTAATTAATTCATTGCAAAAAGTTCTAAGTTAACTTCAATAAATACAATAATTTTTTTTTGTTTTACTTATTGTGTATTTACTTTTCAAAGAGGAAACTGAAATGTAAATAATTATATTACCTAATTTATATTATATTCATAAAAAGGATGAGAATGTCTTAAAATTAAATAATTACAATTTGTAGAGAACGATAGATTAACACAATTATTTTTCACTATTTATGCTTGGTGCTGAAAAATAGAGATTTGTCACTTGCGCCTTTTTGGCATGTGACAAATAATATTCAATATTTTTTTAACTATATAACGGCAGGTTCTTCTGGAAAGTTTAATAATTATTATTTAAAAGTATTGTTTCTTTTAGCTGTCATATCCTTCTAGAATTAGGAAGCAGCTTATGCATTTAAATCGCTCCGTGTGTCTGGAACTACCTCAACATGAAATTCCATGGTTTCATGAAAAATACATACAACAAAGGAATATTTCAAGTAAATACCATTATCAATGTTTTAATATATTTATTTTTGTAATACGTCGAAATTTAATATTAATTTCAAACAGAAAGTAGTTTCTACAAAGTAAATACTAACCCTACGAGTAAATACTCACTCAAACCTGCTACGCCCTGGCAAGTCAGCATTCGGAGCAAACTTTTTAAAATTATTTTTTTAAAGTTGAATTCAAGTACCTGACTATTCAGCCTGGTCACCAAACACGGCTAAAGCCATTTAAAGCAATGTTTCAATTCTGAATCTTACACCAGGGTGATACTGGACTTCTCCAATTGCGCCTGCATAGGGCCGGCCCTGCTAATAATAACAAACCTACTATGTAGTAAATACTCTCTCAAGACTGCAAGGGTTGGTCAACACAGGAGCTCGCCTAATACTATGGCTTCAATGTCAAATCACTAGTCATCACATGAATGCCTACATTGGAAGTCATGAAAAGAGTAAAAGGCAACAATATACTCGACTGATCATATAATAATAACAATAGGAATGACAAAATATTGTATAACGCTTTGATCGTCTAAGGGTGTTTTGTCAAACAAAATTTTGAATCTGTATATAATCTGAGGTCTGAAACTGGCATTGTGAGCTTTAAAATGAAACTATTTAAATACACATCTGTAAACTGTATAAAATAAAGTCGCTATCTGCACCTGTCCGTTTGTGCGCTTAGTTCTTTTAAACTATGCAACGAATTTTTACTTTCATTTAGAGAATTTCTTCAGGAAGGTTTATATATATAATACATGCATGTTACATTTATAGAAAGTAGAGAAGAATGACGCAAATGCAAATGGTAGCAGAAATCGGGGACGCCCGAGAAAGACATGGCACAATTGAGTGAATCAGATACTTGAGTTGGGCCATGTCAAAAGTCAGAATAATAGAGTACTTATGAGACGATGTATGAATGTGAATGAGGCAAGAAGTGTGTGTCAAGACCGAGTTGTTTGGCGGTCCGTCCTCTCTGCCTACCCCTGTGGAGATACGGCGTGATGGTTAGTTAGTTAGAAAAGAGTCGATGTTTATCCTAGAATTCAAAACTTTACTCCAAATCATTCACTACCCTGATCAACGCCGGGTACATGTCAGCTAGTTTGGTACAATTTGAGATTTTCACGGCAATCATGATCAATTTTTGGGTTATTTTGCCATGTTGCTCCTTTTTCTTCTTTAGCCAAGATCTGCCCTAATGATGGACCTTGTAACTCTGTCCGAAACGTTGGCTAAAGAAGGAGGAGGCACAACACGGCTTAACCCAAAAACTAATCATGTTAAATACATATTTAGAAAAGGCAACACAGATATACACTAACCTTGTCAGCGCCCTTGAGGTGTTTTAATAATTAATCAGCGATCATAGAATAAAGAAGAACACATGGGCATGTTTCAGATCCAAAAGTCTAACCATTCTTTGCTTAAATTTCGTATACAGGGTTTTCCAATAAGAGGTGTTATTTTGAAAACCCCTCTATTTCGGTAGATGTTACTTTTGAAGCTGTCATTTTTTGACATTTGACAAATAGAAACTACGCCATTAATAAAAATGGAACGATACACGCTTCAACAACGCATTGAAATTATTAAAATTCACTTGAGTGAATCAAATGCAAATCATCTTGAGTGATGAGGCCCATTTCCACCTCGGTGGCTTCGTCAACAAGCAAAATTGTCGCATCTGGGGCTCGGAAAACCCAAGAGTTATTGTTGAAATCTTTCCTCAATGTGTGACTGTTTGGTGCGGTTTATGGTCTGGCGGAGTCATTGGACCTTACTTTTTCGAAAATGAGGCTGGAGCAACAGTTACGGTGAATGGATTGCGCTATCGAGAGATGATTAATGATTTTTTATGGCCGGAATTGGATGGTATTGATCTGGATAACGTTTACTTTCAACAAGACGGCGCTACGTGCCACACAAGCAACGAAACCATTGATCTTTTACGACTGAATATCAAAATAACACCTCTTATTGTCAAACCCTTTCTTCTTCTTCGATGGCGCTACAGCCCATATTGAGCTTTGGCCTCCTGCAACAGTCGCCTCCTCCTGTCCTCAGCGGCTGACTTCCAGTTTGTCACCTGGAGAAGCTGTGCTGCATCCCCTCTTACCTCATCTCCCCACCTCAGTCTGGGTCTTCCCACTTTTCTCTTTCCACCTGGGTGACCAGTCAGAATTCTTTTTGGGACGCGTGTATCCGGCATTCTCTGTACATGCCCAGCCCATCTCAGCCTGAGGAGTCTCATGTGTGCAGAGATGCTAGGGGCCTTATATATATAGTACAATTCTATATTGTGCCGGATACGCCACTGTTCGCCCTCTTTCACGGGTCCACATATTCTTCTCAGCACCTTTCTTTCAAAAGTATCCAGCATTTCAGCCATCTTTACCGTCAGTGTCAGCGCCTCACATCCATATGCCAATACAGTTCTTACAATGGTCTTATATATGGTTATTTTGGTTTTTCTGTGGACACTACGTGACTTAAACACTGGCAGCAAAAATTGTCAACATTGTCAAACCCTTTACATACAAAAAATTACTTTCATCATCACCATCAGTAAGAGATTTTCATTTTGATCAAATAATGTAGTATTGATGTGCATTTCAGGCAGTGAAAGAAGGAAAGAGCGCATGCTAAATAAAATCAGTACAATACGTTTCACCGAACGCCTCGGGTGTGTTACTATTTACGCGATAGTAAAATAACGATTTTAGTACGATTTCTTTTAAGTTATTATCTTAAAAATGAGTGATCCTGTGTTTCTTGAACTAAGGAATATTATACTTGACCAAAATAAAACCATACAAGAACTACTAACTCGTATAAAAAGCATCGAAGTGACTTTGAATTCTAAAATTATAGGTGATAAAAGTGTACCTACATCAATTGAACGTAAAGGCGAGGTAGATACATCGCTCACCACCCGCCGCTGGGCCGATGTAACTGCCCCCCCCGCCCCCGCCCTCACCGCCGCCCGCTAACCCGGTCGCTCGCACAGAGCCGAAAGTTACCGTAAACAAAGGTCGAATGTCTACCCGCGCGACAACTAGAGCAAAGGAAGGCGAAACAACTCAAGTTTCTGGGACCATCGACAAGGGGAAGAGGCCGCTATCCGGCCCATCTAAACCGAAGAAGATGTCAACTCCCGTTGCCCAACCTACCGATACTGTAACATCGAAGACTGCAGAAACCGATACAGCAGAATCCGAATCTGAAACAGAAGCCTATACCTCCACTTCGGCTAACCCCAATTGGCGCCGAGTTACGCATAGGAAAAAAAGACGACCAGTACTTCATGGTACCGCGACTGAGCATAAAGGCCTCATAGCCGTTGAAAGGCTCAAGTATATTCATGCCTGGCAATTCGATGTCAACACTACGGTTGAGGATATTGTAAAATTCCTTCTCAACATAAACAAAGAAATTGTTTACGATGTTGTCAAGTTGACAGCTAAAGCTGACTACGCCTCTTTCCGGATCGGAGTCCCGGAATCGAAGCTTTCGTTTTATATGGACCCGAACATATGGCCAAATCATGTTGCATTCAATGAGTGGTTTTTTCAGAGAAATGTCGCAACCAATGATGAAACGAAACACTCTAAGAGTGAGAAGTAATTCTAACCTCTCTATCTATTATCAAAACGTTCGAGGGCTAAATACGAAATTGGCAGTATTTAAAAACAACCTATTTGCTCGAGATAGCTTAGATTTAATAGCAATCACTGAATCGTGGCTGAAACCAAGTGTGCATAATTCAGAGCTATTTCCAGAAAATTATGTTGTCTTTCGTCGTGACAGCCTCACACGCGCGGGTGGTGTCGTCCTGGCTGTTCGTGCTGATTCTGTAACCCATGCTGAGAGGATTTCTTCAATGGACCTCCCCGACACTGAATCCCTGTGGGTGAAGCTATCCTTGAAATCTTCAACTGTTTTTGTATGTGTGATATATGTGCCACCGCGTTCTTCAACTTCGTTATACTACAACATGTTCGAAAAAATAGAAAGTAATTATAATCTTCTCAGTGACAAAAATATTTTAATATTAGGTGATTTGAACCTCCCTTCCTGTAACTCCAATATTGTGAACATGTATAATTATTTTAAATGTTTCTACGGTTTGCATGAATATAACTTGATATGTAATGATTATAATAACACTCTGGATATAGTTTTATGTAATGCCAAGGATCTTGTAAAGTGTGTTGAGAAATGTCATGACCCTATTATAAACGAGGACAAGCACCACCCTGCTTTGTTTATAAGCATTAGTGAGGCTCACTCAGGTGGTTCAAGTTCATGTCTAAACCCAAGTCCAATAGAAGTTCCCTCCTATCATGGAGCTAGAACCATAAACGCCTGGAGATTCAACAAAGGAAATTTCCACTTATTATATGAATTGCTTTCTAAATGCTCATGGCAACCGGTCTGCCAAAGTTCAACAGACATTAATGCATTATGTACAAATTTTTACAATTCAATTTACAATATATTCAACAAGTGTATACCCATTTCCACACCTCGCACTACGGCACACAGTATATCCTAAATGGTACACCAATAGTATTATTTCAAATATTAAAATTAAACATATTTTTTATAAGCAATGGAAAAAAACTCGTCACAACTTGGACTATGCTAGTTTTTCAGCCTATCGCTCCATCGTAAAACGTGAAATCAGTAAAACTTTTAAAAATCATTTAAATTCAATGGAAGAAAAATTGTCTATCGATCCCAAACAGTTTTGGAAGTACATTAAGGATCTAAAAAAATCCAACAACTCATTTAAGTCTATGATTCTTGACGGAGAAGAATTGACTACTGATGATAAAATCGCTAATAGTTTTGCGACCTTTTTTTCATCTGTTTATAAAAATGTCCAACCAACTCTCAATATTGACTCTACCCTTCACACTGTACAGATTGGGCCCTCATTCGACCTGGTCAGTATTTCAGAAAAAGATGTTAAGGAGGCACTCTCAAATTTAAAGAAACCTCACTCCATCGGTCCTGACAATATTCCAACATTTATACTAAAGGGTTGTTCCGACCTTTTAATACCACCATTATGTCATCTCTTCAATGTATGCCTAAAAAACGGGATTCTCCCAGACATCTGGAGATTAACTAAAATAACCCCTATCTACAAGAAGGGTGACAAACGCGATATCCGGAATTATCGACCAGTTGCCGTTCTATGTTCCATCATGAAAATATTCGAGAAAATTCTACATAAATATATACTTAATCACGTTAATCCAATTCTTGATGACCGTCAATATGGTTTTAGACCCCAGATGTCAGTAACATCAAACCTCCCAGATTTCTTATCACAAACTCTCGACAATCGGGGACAGGTGGATGTTGCTTATTTCGACCTGGAAAAAGCATTCGACAAGGTTGACATCGACATTCTTCTAAATAAGCTAGCTTCATTTGGTTTTTCCAAAAGACTACTCTGTTTTTTTGCTTCATATTTTCGAAATCGTAGACAGTTTGTTTATTATAAGGGTTCCAGTTCTTTTGAATTCATAGTTTTTTCTGGAGTTCCTCAGGGGTCTATCCTTGGACCACTTCTGTTTCTGATTTTTATTAACGATATTGGTTCAGTCATCACACATTCGCTGTATTTACTATTTGCAGATGACTTGAAACTATATCGCTCAATAAAAAACCATCTTGACTGTATTCTCCTTCAACGTGACATTGACTACGTTTCAAACTGGGCCAAAATAATGGCTTGAACTTCAGTACACCCAAGTGCAATATCGTCTCGTATACAAGATCAAAGAAACCGCATGTATTTGAATATACAATCAATGAAATTATTCTCCAACACCTAAACCAAATCAAAGATCTAGGAGTTATTTACGACAGCAAACTAACTTTTCACCAACACATCGATGATTTAATAAGCATAGCATTAGGAACTCATATCCGTTTCGTAACACAAAAACACTGACGTTATTATATAATACACTAGTCCTAAGTGTACTGGAATCAAACTCGATCATCTGGGCTCCACATGAATTAACATACACTTTACGCATTGAAAGAGTCCATAAAATTTTTTTAAGGTTTTTATTCTCGCGGCTCTATGGACTTTACCCTTGGCTTTACCCATCGATTTATATATTAGGCATGACCAATTACCACTCCCTAGAGACACGTAGAGGTATTGCTTTGCTTAAATATTTTTTTCAACTTATAAACGGTCACTTATCTAATAATGAGATACTGGCCCAACTAAATTTTTTTGTACCAGAGTCTCACTCTCGAGGACGTCATCACAATCTTCTATATAGTAGAGCAAGCCGCACTAATTTATTTATGTACTCACCTGTGGGGAGGGATACGTGCTTTTTGAATGCAGTAGATAAAAAAATAGATTTATTTTTTGTGTCCTATAGCGCATTTGCGAGATTTTTGGCATTGCATATACACTGCATAAATGGTACAATTATAACGTCTTAGGCTATATTACCTGTAATTGTTATAAATAAATGTACAAATTATATATATAAAAAATTAAAAAATGGGCTAGAACCAAAATATAGTACTGTTGTGCGGTGATGAATAGAGAATATAGAACAACTAACCATCACGCCCTTTCAAATCAAACAACTCGGCATTTACATTCATATGTACATCATATTGAATTATTATTTAATTACACTATTGAATAGTGACAGGATTAACCTATATTTAATTTTTCAGAGCCCTCTCATATGTCAATATTTCAAAAAGATGTTTTGGATGTTTTATCCAAGGCAGTTGGGAATGCCAAAGCTGTAAAGTCTAAATTTTTCACGCCATACGGCTACCTGGTGGATTTCTTAATTGTGATTAATAAAAACAAAATTGTGCTGCCCACGCCCAGTGCAATGCAGGACAGTTCCATGACCAAGTAAATGTTATTTTTATCTTAACATACCTTACGCAGGCGAGAAAAGAATCTCGTTTGAGAAAAAGGAATTTTTCAAACCACTTTAAAAATAATGTATTAATTTTATTTTATTTTAGTGAAATAATAATATAAGATATAAGTAATAATTTAATTTTAGTGAAATCTTTTACGTAGTACTCACCACACCCCAAGTATTAAAGTATTAAAAGTAAGTCTGAAATTAAAGCCTACTTTGTAATATGACCATAAACAAGTGGTAGAGCTAAGCCCCGGAAAGGCAGAGGTCTTAGGTTCAATTCCTAGATGCGACTGACTCTTTTTCTGATTTCTCTGTTTCACATTATTCACTTGAGAGTCGTTAATATTGTCTTCAATGATTAAATACAAGGTTTACTCACCAAGTTATTCCAAAAATAAAAATGATGAAGACTTGTAGAAAAGTCAATAGATGTCGCACATTAAAAAAAAGAAACATTTTTCCAAGACACTATCTGATTGATTTAGTTCGGGTTAATCTTTCAATCATACATAAATATAGCAGCCGGTAAAAAAATGTGCATTAAGAAAATTACAATGATATTGGTAGCTCAGTGGTAGAGCAGAGCCCTGCAAGGCAAAGGTCCTGGGTTCAATTCCCAGATGCGACCGAATCTTTTTCTGATTTCGCTGCTTTACATTTTTGCTTGAGAGTCATTAATATTATGATGATTAAATATTATAATTTGATGTTTTACTCATTGTTATTCCTAAAATACAAATAATATTTATTTGATTTGATTAGGTCGGGGGGACCTCCAGAATCATAGTCAAGAGCCTTTCCCTTTACCACAGCCCGTTTTGTTGTTTTATAAATTTTTCCAATATTTTAAAAATCATTTACAGTTAGCAGCGGATGGTTAAATATGAAAAAATAATAATTTAATAAATATTATGCTTTTCAGAATCGCCATATTATTACTGGATCGTGGAAATTTTGTCAAGATGTACAATTCTCCAACCAATGCTGAAGATCTGGTAAAGGTCCAGTGGTCCAAGACCGGCCCAACGAAATCCCGGTCTCGTCACCTGGAACTGATGGGCTACCGTGTGCTTGAAATATCGGAAACCTTATGGAACTCCATGCATATGGCGGAACCACACGAAAAAGTTACCTTTCTGAAAAATCAGATATTAAATTAACAATGGGCTACCGTGTGCTTGAAATATCGGAGACCTTACAGAACTCCAAGCATATGGCGGAACCTCATATGAATTTGACTTTTCTGCATGTCATGTATTAAACTAATCGTGGGCTACCAGCTACCGGCTACCGTGTGCTTGGAATAACAGAGACCTTATGGAACTCCATGCATATGGCGGAACCACATGAGAATGTTACCTTTCTGCAAAATCAAATATTAAACTGATTTGTGATTGTTGTTATGGATCAAATAGTTTAGATTGCTGGACTGAGTTTGTTTTTTCCTAGTGATGTTTTAACGTTAAGTTTATCTATTAAATATTTAATTTACGATAGGTGTTTTTTTTTTTTTGTATTAATGTGAGCACTCTAGCTTGTACGACTAACAAAAAAAAATCACCTAATAATGATACCTCGTTACAATAATTATGTTAATTGTATAAGCGCCCTTCGTGGCAGCAGGACGCGTCCTAACGCGTCCTACAACCGCTTTGTGTTTTTTTTAGTATTTTCAAGGGAAATGAGGCAACATCCATTTGAAATTATTTTTAAAATCAATCAATCAACATTTGAACTTAAATAAAAATAAACTTTATAATTATTAGAACTTTATGATATGTGATTTGAGTGCAGTGTTTTAAAAGTGAATAATCGGAAATTTGCTCAAAAATATTGGACATTTGAAACGAACGGCGATCGGTAAATGCACTCCAGATGTTTTCAACGTAATTCTCGGAAACTGGGGAAGTTTGGACCCTGGCAAGTTTTTTACTAAGCCCAGGGTAATTTATTATCCCAATTGTCGATGTTTATTGCGGGCAGAATGCACCACTTCAACAATTATCAGGAAAAGGATTACATGGAGATAAATGATGGACTTGCCGAACGTCACAGCGGTGCTGCCGGTCTCTTATCTATGTGAGGTGTCAGCGCTTTATTATTAGCAGCAGATACATATCTGGACGCTGTTGTTGGACGCGGTGGACTCTCTTGATCCAGCAGCTGGTCCAGTTCCTTCACCACCTAGGATTCTTGCTGCAGAGTCTCCATCTTCTATCTTCGTAGAACGTCACAGCGGTGCTGCCAAGGTCTGGTATCTGTGAGAGGATAGTGTGTCAGCGCTTTATTAGCAGCAGACACATACCTGGACGGATGACGAACCTTGTGCTGGCACTGTTGGTGGACGCGGTGGACTCTTTCGCTGCAGCAGCTGGCCCAGTTTCTTCACCACCCAGGATTCTTGCTGCAGATTCTCCATCTTCTATCTTCGTGTCACCTGTTCCTATACTTCATTTTACTTAACTTAACTTCACTCTATTTTTGTAATATTTATATTTTTTGTAATACCTGCATCAACTGTAAAGCGCCCCTGAGGTGATATCTCACAAAAGCGGCGCTATACAAATTATCCAATAAATAATAATAATAATAATTAAATTTAAAAAAATAATTATGAATAATTCAGATGATGGTCGTAAGATCTGTAGATATAGGACATATAGGTAAATTTTAATAAATGAGAGCATTATTTGGAGGAAGGATTCTTGTCAAAGCCAAAATATTACCTTATTTAGAATTTTTATTTTTCAAGCGCAGAATTGACAAATGAGTGATCCATGTGGTGAGAGTCGGTACCATTTTTTGTTTCTCGCCAGGGTCTGATGGAAAATTAGAAATGCATAGCATAGGAATATTTTATGGGTTTGAATTATTTAAACTTCTTATTAAATTTGCAGATATTTTTACGGTTGTTGATTAATGAATAATGTATATTTCAAGAAAAGTAAACAGGAAAGGGTCATCTTATTATCAGTGAATCAGACATTGTAAATTATTATTATCATTTTAATGCACAAAATAATAAAAAAAAATTATATGCAGTAATGTTAATTAAATGTTTATTAGGTAAATAATATAAATGTTTTAAAATATTATGTGATGAAGAAATACAAATTCTAAACACAATAAAGCAATCAACGAGTATAATATCCTTATTTTCGTTTTTTTAAATTATTTTTATTTCTTTTTTAAATTTTCAATACTTGACGTATTTTAAAATATTATTATATTTGTTAATGTAGGCCCTACTGGGTGATTTACCCGTGCTTCCAATGGACTTTGCCGGTATATGAGCATTTTTAGTAATGGCAGGGGAGGCTCATGTGTTTTCAGTGAGCTAGAACGGTAAGATTTAAAAATTCGGCTAAAGAACTCCGAGAAAAATCACCACCTCATGACTCATGTGATTGGCAAGCATTGAGCGGGACAAAAATACCTATGTATATATCTCACACAAATTGTTGTACGAGGAATGTTGAATCCCATAATGGGCTCCAGATCCAAACGGTTAGGAGCGGTTGGGACACTTGTGCGATAATCGCCTAAAAAAATAAAAACACTGAATTACCCCCTCGATCCTCTCCCACCTTAACCTTCTCGGCCACCCCTATTCCCACTAAACCCAACTCTGCCCCAAATCCCCCCCTTAGAAGTTGGGAATCTTGCACGTAATAAAAAAATAAGTTTTAAGTAGTACTTTTAATATCTCCCCTTTTATTTCGTGCCACCTACACATATTTTTAAATATAAAAAACCATTGATATTGAATAGAGAGCAATAGTGGGTGGTTTATTTATGGTGCAATAGTTCCAGTCAGAGATTAGAGAGTGTAAAGTCGTTGGTAAACACATGTTTCAATTCATTCAATCTATGGTCAAGATTGACAACAACGCCAAGTTATGTCACTTTCATTCTTTCATACTTTAATTTTTTGTTGTGGGTTGTGATCAGTTGTGATGCTGTGATCCGTATTAGTGAATTTTCAGTAAAAAATCAAGATGTGGTCGTTGAATACATTTATGAGACACGTCTACAAAGCGCGGGTATTCTTTTTTAGAGCGCACAGTTTCGTAAAATCCTCAAATATTCGTTACAAACCTTTCATAAAATACAGCGACTATTTCCACCAATTTCGTCACCATCGAGCATCTTACTTGGGACATTCTTTTTATCCCTTATCATACGCTTGTGGTATTGGAATGCTTTACGTTGGTGCTCCGACATCAGATCCTGGTAAATATAAATTCATCCACTTATCGGCTTATATTTATAATTTATTGGTTATATATTCTGTTACCGAAATAAAGTAAAATATTTCGCTTTTTTCTTTTAAAATATTTAATTTTGAATAAAATCCGGTAATTATTCGGGATCGCTGGCCACGCTTAATACGATTTAAAAAAAACGTCCTCTGAAATAAACGATCTAGGTATAGTAGGTGAAATGATGAATTTTATGAAAATGTAAAGTAGATATAATTCCTCGATATGGTCACCACACATGAATATTAACTTAGTATTATAAATATTAATTTTCAAAAATAGTTGTTGAACACATACTACAAACATATTTTTATTCATAATTATTATTAATACATACACAAATAATACATAAATATCACACACATATTAGATGAAATACAGGTGTTCTAGGGTTATGATATTAAGTTGAAAGCTATTTAGGAGATAATTTAAAAACATAATGTATTTGATCAAATAAATATAATAATGAGACAGCAAAATGATAAAAATAATACAAATTAACATAAATAAGTTTTAACTAAATAATGTTAAAAAGAAGATAAATCTAAATGAAACACGAAACAGAACAAGTCACAGAAATATAAAAAGGTAACCATTTAAATGGCAATCGAACCCAGAACCTCTTTCTTACCGAAAAATGCCTCAAACAACTCTGCCATTGGGAACTTATTATTTTACGCCATTTTTGTTAATTTCAAATTCAGAATTAAACCTAACTCAACCTAACCTAACCTATCGTATCCTATCCTAACCTAACCTAACCTATACTAACCTAATCTAACCTTAAAAAAAGTATTTCGTCATTTATAAAACATGTCTAAATACCTTTATTTTATTTTCAGAGTTTGGCCAAAATAGTACCTATCTTATTTAGAGTAAATGGTAATAATGTCTCTTCTAGCCATTCGTATGGTATCAGATAAGAAAATTTCATATACAGAAATTATTTTGGCTGTCATCCTATACAATGAAAGCGAATTTTCATTTTACGTAATTAAAAATTAATATGCAAAAATTAAAAATTTCCAAATGCAGACAGTTAAATCAAAAGGTTTTATTTAAAAAAAAACGTATTAAGCGTGGCAGCGATCCGGAATTATTTCCTAAAACCCACCTAATATTGGAAATAATTAAATGTTGTAACTACGCCACACTCTACAAGTAGGTATTGAATAATATGTAATAATACAAGTAGTAATAGATTATTATACATATCTCAATATAAAAGTTATTACTCTTGTCGAATTCCGCTGCATGCTTAATACGCAAAATAAACAGCACTTGGTTTCATCTTAATTACTACAAGAAATAACTATTTATGTGGTGGGAGATGGTAAAAGATGCATTAAAGTTCCATTTTTTCTCAATCAAAGTTAAGTTTGAAGGTTAGAAAATATGCACAAATTATTAAAATAACCCAAACTATACGCTAAAAACCTATTTCGTGCATGTATACTTAAACCCCCGACTTAAATTGTTGTCTCCATACGATATTTAAGTTGAATTAAGTGTTGTTTTTTAAAGAGCTTTTGCATGCAGCGGAATTCGACAAGTTTACCTGAAAGTTTATGAGAAAATACTTAAAGAGATATTCCTTACAGAGAAAGAATTATTCAAGGCTGCTCAGTATGGGAATGTTGCGGATATAATGAGGTATATTTTCTTCTTTATTATTTTATATTATTAATGTGTTTACCTTACTGTAACTACTGTTGAGTTATTTCTATAAGTTTTTAACTTTCAAAGCCTTTCAACTCTAATAAAGATTATTATAAATTGTGTCAAAAATACAGGATGATGAGGAATACACGTCATGACCAAGTGAATCAGATACTTGAGCCAGGTCATGTCAAGAGTCAGGTTAACAAAGGAGTATTTATTGAATTGGGTAAATATTTACCATTCCGCCACACTCTTAATTATATTTAGATGAGACATGAAGTAAAAAAATTGGTTCTGCTTTTTAACCCCCAACTCTCCCGAGGCTCTAACTAAA
Source organism: Hesperophylax magnus (assembly GCA_026573805.1). Classification (NCBI taxonomy): domain Eukaryota; kingdom Metazoa; phylum Arthropoda; class Insecta; order Trichoptera; family Limnephilidae; genus Hesperophylax; species Hesperophylax magnus. Next base: position 732,667 of record JAIUSX010000035.1, read on the forward strand.
ACTGCCTAATCCGGTCTACGCGCACCGCTTAACACTTTCTAATAGTGGAACGAATTTCAACAAGATGTTAGTACGCAGTGGCGCCTCCAATTGTGGCTTTTTATAGTTTCAATTTAATTACTATAAGAAAACTTTGAAATTACCAGAAACGAGCTCAAAATGCAAATGATATTACCGGCCCATTGTTTATTAACGTAGGGCCGCCGTTGAACCCCTCGGTTTCGAAACTGAGAAAATGTTAGCTTACACATGTCGACGGCAATAGTGTAGTTTTGCTGCTCCTCCTCGAGTTTAGTTAAATGGAGGTTAAAAACTGTGATTCACATAATGCATAATAATAATAATAATAATGCACTTAAATTGCAATTTCTTTCCAATTTATACAAATAATCATACGTCTGATTCGCGGCCATCTTGATTATACTTAAAACTATTACCTATCAATTTGAAATTTGAAGGTTGGGACTGCCAAATACAATGAAATTGAAACAAATGGCACAAAATTATTAGTAACAATGGATTGTTTGCTATTTGAATGCATTATTTTATATTTCCAGTAATTTATATATTTTTTTCTTACGTTAATTAAGTTGAAACACACTACAATTTTTAGTATTTATGCATATTAATAAGAGTGTGGTAGAATAGTAATTATTTACCTTAAATTGAAAAAAAAACAAATTCCTTGTGAAGTCAGAGTTGTGTGGCGGTATATCCTCTCTGCTTCCACTCTTGAGAAAAGACATGATGGTTAGTCAATTGGTAAGTTATGTTAGCCGCAGAAGTGGCATTTGAGATGGTACTACACAGAGGACAATCTAATAAGTACGTATTTAAAAAAAAGAGTAATATGTTTAGGTTATGCAATAAGGGTCCGGAAAAGGTGAATCCAAATGTGCGGCACACCTTCGGGTGGACCCCTATCATGGTGGCCGCAGCTAACGGGCAGGCCGAGGCTGTGGAGGCTTTGATCAACTGTGGGGCAGATATGGACCTTCAGGACTTGTATCACAACCCCCAGAAGACGGCCAAGAAACTCAAGATGCACAGCCTCGATGGTAAGTTCTCACTTTGTTTTCTTCTAATTAGTAATATCGATGTATTCGATTTTCAACATTCAGTACTAGAGTACACTACATACATATTGTACTACTACAACTTATGTTACAATTCAAGGTATTGGAGATATTATCCTAACCTACACCAATCTAATCTAATCTATCGATGCTTTGGCTATGTTTAGTGACTCGATTTGATTAGTCCCTCTCCACTCCCTTCAACTTCACAACATTCCTAATTTGGGGATGTCATAGTCCCACTGGATCCAGGTAGTTGGGAATCTTGTGCAGTATTAATATTTAAAAAAAAACTTCCCTGGCTTTTTCTAACCTAAAGGATAAAAATAAACGCATCAATATAATTAATTAGCACATATTCAAAATGTGTCATTATTACATATTTTATTTTCTGTTATTTTTGTTATGCGTCGCCACACTATCAGCCCATTCTCATTGTTATAGTCAGTTCGCTAAATATCCTTTATTATTGTACAAAACCATATATTCTTGTTATAATGTATGTTTATAAAAATATATTGTTGTTGATAGAAGTACATTGGCCCAAGAAAAAAATCACAGATTTTAGGAACATTTTATAAAATATATTATGGATTTTTTGAATCAGTGAAATGAACAGATTTAATATAATTATATTAATTTGTATTTACTAAGAAGGTATGTAAACAATATTATTTATTCAATTTTATTAGAATATCTTTTGAATATTATAGAACTATGTAATTATTTCAAAAAGATAGCAGTCAAAAATATGGGAAAAATTAGTTGAAGATAATATTGTTGATTCTGAATTTGAAATTAACAAAAATGGCGTAAAATAATAAGTTCCCAATGGCCGAGTTGTTTGAGGCATTTTTCGGTAAGAAAGAGGTTCTGGGTTCGATTGCCATTACCTTTTTATATTTCTGTGACTTGTTCTGTTTCGTGTTTCATTTAGATTTATCTTCTTTAATTAACATTATTTAGTTAAAACTTATTTATGTTAATTTGTATTATTTTTTTCATTTTGCTGTCTTATTATTATATTTATTTGATCAAATACATTATGTTTTTAAATTATCTCCTAAATAGCTTTCAACTTAATATCATAACCCTAGAACACCTGTATTTCATTTAATATGTATGTGATATTTATGTATTAATTTTAATATACGTGTGATATTTATATATTATTTGTGTATGTATTAATAATAATTATGAATAAAAATATGTTTGTAGTATGTGTTCAACAACTATTTTTGAAAATTAATATTTATATTCTAAGTTAATATTTATGTGTGGTGACCATATCGAGGAATTATATCTACTTTACATTTTCATAAAATTCATCATTTCACCTACTATACCTAGATCGTTTATTTCAGAGGACGAATTGAAAATTATAATTAAAAGTAAGTACTGAAATATCACACGGAATTGTCAGTGAAAAGGCAGCAAACACTACAAGCGATCAATACCAATTATGCCTACTGAACTACAATGATTACTCAAATACATTCATAACCCACATTTATTATGAATTAAAACTTAAAAGTATGATGCTAGCCAGGTATTTCAAAATACGCCCCTTAGGTTTTGGCTTTAGTGGAACATTTTTCTAATTATTTACAAAACATAATTTTGCACAATATTTTATTACGATGCAGTTATTGTTTATATGTAACACAACTACAACTGCCAGAGATAATCTTTTTATTAATAGTAATAATAATAATTGTATTTTTATTGATGGTAATAATGATAATAATTTGTACAGATCCATGAAAAATCACCTCAAGGGCGCTAGTGTAATATGTAATTAGTAATTTGGTGGTGGAAGAATATTATTTATTAAAAGAACTACTAACACCAATTTATTCTTGTTTGTTGTCTGTGTCGTCATTCAGTGTGTTTCCAAGAGTTTCTAGTAATCCCTTATTCAAAATTACCAGATTCGTATCTGTTAAATGTCTTCAAATATAAATATTTAAAATTTGGAATTTTGTAGCGAAATTTTTTGTTTTGGTAACTCAATGAAAATTGGATGACACCACTGCTCACCTGCTTGTAGGCAACCGTTTTCGGATTGTATATATTATTGAAGGAGCAAACCTAACTTAATCTAGCGGAATCTATACACTTTGTGTTCTTCAGGGAGTTTTAGTAAAAATGTCAATAATCAAAAATGAATTCTCTGTTTGAAAAAGGTGCATGCTGACATATATAAAAATATGGTTTGTAGAGTTGGTCTTGACGGTAAATGGTATTCATTAATTTAACAAACTTGTTGTGTAACAACTAATTAACAATACTTGTATATATTACCAGATAAATTATGGAACTGGGAGTTCAGAATGTAACTTCTCATTATAATAATATTAAATCGTTCAATTTGGACTGGCTATGAGTGCATACTGGTAAAGCGCCTACACACCTATATGTATACAGAAAATTAATTATTTTTTTAAATGATAAACTAATGTTTATAAGACAAGGTTTTTATGCATAGCACAAAGGATAATAAATTATTATAAGCAATAATTAGTCACCTGTAATATCAATACAAATTGAAAATATCTCCCGAGTAAAAATAAATGCCGCCGACGGGAATTAAACCTGCGCAACCTGCACTAACAAAGCCTTTCCTACAAAAATAAAAAGTTGGTTATTTACAGGTGAAAAAAATATAATAAGTAGTAATTGTTGATTGAAGTACTAGTACATATTGAATTATTTGGTGGGTTGGAAATAAGCCGACGTGGCTCAGTGGTTCAGAGAGTCTGACCGGACATCAGAAGGCGCGGGTTCAATTCCCGTCGGTAGGAATTTATTTTTACTCAGGAGATATTTTCAATTTGTATTGATATTACAGGCGACTAATTATTGCTTATAATAATTTAGATAAATCATTTACGTTTAAGCAACTTTACCAATACTCGGCTGATGTTCCATCAATTTTCTGGCATAATATTCTTTTATATATCATTATTTAATAATTGGTGCATGTAAATTCAATGTGTGAACATTTGACCAGTGCTAGTGACCCGAGAGGATGAATTTAGCGAGTCTTTGAACGGGCGCGCCAACTATTCGGGGTTTACAGCGCTGCACTACTGTGCCCTGTCCGACTCAGAGGCGGTTGTCCGGCTGCTGATGGCCAAGGAGGCCAACCCCATGCTGAGGGACAATGCGGGCCGTAGGGCCCTGGACTATGCCAGGGAGGGCAGCACTATTCATGCTCTGCTCACCAAGTATACTGCTAAGGTAATTACTCCATTTATTCTTTGCACACCAAGTACACTGCTAAGGTAGTTACTACATTCATTCATTGCACACTAAGTATTCCGCTAAGGTAATTACACCATTCATTCTTTGCAAATTTGTTCCTTGCACGCCAAGTATATCGCTAAGGTAATTATTACTCCATTCATTCTGTGCTCATCAAATATACTGCTAAGGTAATTAATCCATTCATTCTTTGCACACCAAGTAATCTGCTAAGGTCTTCAAAAGACGTTATCGGACATTACATTAATGAAAATACATAAATATGAGTATTGTTACATGCTAATTTGATACCATTCATTATTATATTTATCAATGTTTAGTATACATATTTTAGATGGAAGTAGTGCTCAAAGAAAGACAAGCTGAAGAAAGACGTCGTTTTCCTTTAGAGCAACGGCTCAAGCAATTTATTGTTGGACAACAAGGTGCAATAAACACAGTTTCTGCTTGTAAGTTACGCCATTTCAATTCTGTATTACTTTTAATGTTTCAAGTTGATAAAGTTACCCGTGACACACAACAGGAATCTTTTAGTATAAATCTCTAATTTATTTATTTCTGACATACCATACTGTGTTATCAAACTTTGTTTCCACAGCCATCCGAAGGAAAGAGAATGGTTGGGCTGATGACGAACATCCGTTGGTCTTTTTATTCCTGGGCAGTTCCGGTATTGGAAAAACAGAACTGGCAAAACGACTGGCCAATTACATTCACAAAGATAACCCGGAAGGGTTTATAAGACTGGACATGTCGGAGTATCAGGATAAGCATGAGGTATGTGCTTATTATTAATTTTGTCGGCATTAAATAAATGTCGGTCCTACCCGATCGGCATATGGCGAGGTTGATAGAGTATAATATAATAGTTGTCTACTCCAGTTCCCGGGTAGGAAGGTTCAATTCTCAGTCAAACCAAACATTTTATTTTTCTTTTTTTAAGTTTTAAAATAGATATATTATAGTAAAAAATCTTTGTTTTTTTACGGGTCAGTTTTTTATTGTACTATATTATAAATTGGTATAATCCATAGAAATTTGAATTTATTTTGTGTTTATATATCTGATTAGGTGCACGACTCGCCCACTAACATTTTTGTTTGAAAAATTTTACATTATATTTTCCGGGTAGTGAGATTTCAGTACACCAAAAAATCTTGCTCCCTACCATCAAAGAAGTGCTTAAGCCACCTACCACTGTTTCCTTCTGAAAACTTTATTATTCTACTTTTTTCTTTATGTATTCTCATTGTTGATACCTGTGCTCTTTTTATTTGCAATTTTTGTATATTTCAATTATTATTATTTATTTTAAATTTCTCTGCTTTTTTTTTACACGAGCTTTGCTCTTAAAAAAGGTTGTAAAACGTTATATAAAAAATTCCTAATTAAGATTGATAAATAATTATTTTTTTATTGTAATATAGATACATAAATATTTAACAATATTACAATTTAGATCATCATTGGTTATGTATACCTTATCAGAAAAGAGGAGTTCTTGTGTCTGATAAGGGAGCCACAATTCTTACATAGGTTTTATGTTGTAATAACATTTATGTATAGAATATAGATCAATTTTATGTAGCAAACTTGTACATAATATGTATGTATTTATTTGTTGTTGTTTCAGGTGGCTAAGTTAATTGGAGCCCCTCCCGGCTATATTGGTCACGATGATGGAGGTCAGCTGACATACCATCTTGCCAAGCAAAAAGATGCCGTGGTGTTGTTTGATGAAGTGGACAAGGCACATCCCGATGTCCTGACAGCCTTGCTACAACTGTTCGATGAAGTATGTCATCCTATATCTGACATTTATTGGTATAAAATTACAATGGATAAACTATACATCTCTGATTTGTACTTGTGTACTGTTATGTACTGACAAAAAATAATGAAAAAAACTATAGAATTTGAGGACTTCTGCTAAAAAAAAACATTTTTAACTACATAATTAAACTGTATGTCAATATGTATTGTGTGAACATTTTCAGGGTAGACTGACTGACGGTAAAGGGGCAACAATAGAATGCAAAGACGCAATCTTTGTAATGACAAGCAATTTAGCAAGTGAAGAAATTGCCAAACACGGAATGGAGTTGAGAAGAGAAGCCGAAATAGAACTTAAAAAGAAACTCCAGGGCAAACTTGCATCTGGTAAGTGTCGAACCATTTAATCAACAATATACCCCATTGGTGACGTCCTATTAATAAAATGGTTAAATCTAGTTTGTGTGAACAAACTCGGTCTTAACATAGTTGTTGTAGGAGAGACGAACCAGGAAGAGAATGAGGAAATAGCCGTCTCCAGGCACTTCAAGGACAACATTATCCGTCCCATCTTGAAGGCGCACTTTGGCAGGGATGAGTTCCTCGGACGCATCAACGAAATAGTCTATTTTTTACCTTTTTCGAGGCAAGAACTGTTAACTCTTGTGACAATGGAGCTAAATCTTTGGGCAAAGAAGGTAACTGCCACAAAATTAATTATTACATAATGTACAATATGATACATATTTATATTTTTTGTGTAATTTTTTTCTATTGGCTGTCAGCAAAAATATTCTTTGTACATTTGTACACCATTTTATGTTAGGTTTGAAGCCTACCATATTTAAACACAGTTATGCCTTCTTACTTTGGCACGAACCTAACTTAAAACGGTGTGTCTATATAAAGTGAAATATACTTTTTTTAAATTTGTTTCTGTTTATTAACCAAGTGAATATGTATGTGTTTCTGTTTAAGGCGATGCCATACGTAGTAATGCAAAATCATGTGTTTTTGGTTTGAAAATTTGGTCGCCTAGAAATGTTTCAAATGCTTTAATTAAATACTGCGAGTAGAATACATCTTGGCCTTTGAAATAATCGAGTATTTTTTAGATAAGTCTTTTTATAAGCCTAGAAAAAAATAATGTAAAGGCCTATGAAAACTGCTTTAAAGTTCAAAATCTCCTACTTACAAACCCATTTTCGGTTATGATTTTATTGTATGACGTGGAAAATTAAGTTATTTATAAAATGATCGAAAAAAAATTAATATTTATGCCTGAACATCCACAAAATAAAATAAAAGGCACTTTTTGGCCATGTTTTTTTCTTGCATAAATCAAAACAGGCGGATGGTGTTAAGTGAGAATTTAAACCTTATCGCCATCTACGTAAGGGTTGTTATTGATAGCGGCTCAATTTAAAATATTACACGACTTAGTGCATCGCCTTAAGTTATTTTGATAATTGATTTTTTTATCCTGTTTTAGGCTAAAACCCGTCACTCTATAGACTTGACTTGGGAGAGTGGAGTACTGGGAGCATTGGCTGATGGGTACGATGTGCACTATGGAGCGAGGTCCATCAAATATGAAGTGGAAAGAAAAGTGGTCAATAAAATTGGTAAGTCTGCTTTCTTTTTGTACCACTCATTTTACAAGAAATAAATAATATTACCTTTGTTTTCTACATTCAGCATACATAAGCACTCAGGTCACAGGCCCATGGTTATTTCTCAAATTGCCTTAACCCTTTGACAATAGCCCATTTCCTTTATTATGACAGCTTCGGTGGTCGAAGGGCAAGGCTCTCGACTAGCAATGCGGTTTGCTTTTCTTACTTGTCATGAGCGATTTTTCTTATTTTAACAACTAGGTGATGTGTACCCGGCGTTGCTAGGGGTTATCCTTAGGACGGTTCCATGATAAGTCAACACAGTGACAATTCAACAAACCTTTAAAAAGTGATATAAAGTCATTAGAAATGATGAAAATAAAAAAAAATTAAACCCAACCTAACCTACATAACCCAGTTAATAATTTTTTTTTCATCACTTTCCATGACTTTATATAACTTTTTGAAGATGTGATGAATTATCATTTTGATGATTTATCCGGTCACCCCTTAGGACATAGACAGAAATATATTTTTACCACAAGATTATAAAACATTGACTTTTCTCTACTTTCTATAAATATAATATGCATGTATTATATATGTAAACTTAGTGAAAAACCGATCAAAATCTGTTCCGTAGTTTAGAAGAACTAAGCGCACAAACAGACAGATGCGGAAAGCGACTTTATTTTATACAATTTAGAGATTTCCTTATAACTTTTTTTTAAACCTATTGTATTAGGACTAAAGTCTAGTAAGTTAATAAATACGGATTTAAAAAAAATATATCAAACCCTTAAATAAATGTAGCTTTTTTCTGTATTCCGCATTCATAGTTTATTTCAATAGGACCCTTAAAAACGATAAATACAGGTTTCTCTGTAATTGCTTGGCTCACTTGGAGTTTGGACCGTCTATGAGCACTTACTGCCTCGTTCCGGGTGCTTTCTCACTTTCTTTCCGGATTTGACCTATTTTTCAATATGGTTATGGTACTAAACAACACATTTTTTTTTTAGCTTTGGCTTCGGAGCGAGGGATGCTCGGCAAAGGATCCAAGATTCTTGTGACTTGTTCTGACCTGGGAGTTATCGACGTAAAGGTTAAGAAGAAGGGAGAGCTAAAGTTCACTATTATTGTGTGAATGGAAACCTCAAATAATGACAAATCTTTTCATCGATGATTTGGATATTCATTCAAATCTATTCATGAAATTTATTTACACTATTTTATGCATAAGTACATATCTATTTTATTTCTAATTTTATTAGTGAATCTACATCCTATCTCCAAATAATACTCTTCTCTCCTTCCTTGATTGTAAGAGATAATTGCAACATAATATAATATTTTATAAGTATTTTTATTATTATTAGTATGTTTTTTAAACTTTATTTTAAGACATTTTTTTCTTTTCTTTGTTGAAATACGAATTCTACTTACATTGCACACCAGTTTTTAGTTCTAAGTAGGAAAATATTATAGCATTAAGCACTGTTATTGAACACTGTCCAATGGAGGGAGAGACAATGCATTTTTATAAAATGCATTCAATAAACCAGTTAAACTAAAAAAATATATTTTTCGTATATTATAACATTATAAAATGTATAAAATAGTTTGATCATGTAGAATTTATTTTGTTGATACATACATAAATAATGATTATTAGAAGCATTACCAGCTTTTGAATGTTCCTACGATCTTCTCAGATATCGGAGAAAGTATTATTTAGGCATAACAATATTGTGATATTATTGAGAAAGATGAAATGAAATGAGGACACAAGGGGCGGCGGGGTGCTTGTAGTAGTGGATCTCATTTTACATTTAAATAACAATATTTTTTTAATCCCTTGAATAATATATTAAGGAGGATTCCTTAAAGTATTTTGGATCCCTGTAGCCAATTTTAACGCCAAAAAAAAGAAATAGACAATAAACTCCAACTGATGAAAGCATATCGTTGATATCTACATTATAAACTCTCCCAATTTTTTCATAAATGTCATATGTAATAGAAAGAGAGGTTACAACGGAGCTTTCAGCAGTAGAATCTAAAGCGAATATGAAAATACACTTTTGCAACATGTACATGTTCTTTTTAGTCAACATCTTTTTTCATAATAATAATAGAGAGTAGTAAATAATAAAACCAAACTTTAGGTATAAACTTTATTTACCGTTATGTACAAATTAGTTATTCTTTCTTGAATGTGACATATGATACCTAGACAATGATTTATGATTACAAATAGTTGCATTTGAGTTTAGAAATTTTTTTTAAGTCTATTATTTGACGGTGGATGGTGATTTTTTAAACCAAGTCTAATAATGAATGTATTCATTGTGGGAAGCCGTGTCTTGTGGTGTTTGAAGCTACAGTGAAATACATAATACATACTGTGAATATAATTTCCTCGATAGTTTATTTATTTTTGCCACTATCTAACAAAATGGGCTATATTAAGATTCTGAACAGCATCAATGTTTTTGAATGTTTCTTAAAACATAATTTTTCTTTCTTTATAATAACAGTGACTTTTTATGGAGGAGGGTTGTAAAAGTAAAAGTATGTTTACTCTATGATAAATTTACAATAATTATTATTTCTTCTGGTCCACTAAACATGAAAATAAAATTGTTAGTTTTTGTTTTGAATTCAAATACATAATTGATACAAACCATACAACATGTTTTATTTCCGATTATGATCTTTCAAATATAGCTACGATTAGGTACTGTAAAACTAAGCAAGTGAAAGTCATTCCTTCAAAAGTTGTTTAATATTACAGTTATTTACCTCACACCCTTAGGTTATTTTCTTTTCACAAAAATATATCTGGCCCTAAATTGCAAATATGAATCAAAATATGTATCTACCTACCTACCTACCTTTCTACCTTCCTTTGTTGAACACATTTCAAATTTCCCAACCCTCAAACTAAATATTTCATTAAAAATATCTAAATGTGATGCATTAACGAGGTGTAGTTTCATATTTCATTGAAAGTTAAATATTATTTTATTAAAATACTAATTTCGTGTTTAACAGTTCATTCCGTTTTTCATTATGAAATGTACAAAATGTTAATTCTTAGCACTGATTTATTATAAATTCTGAAGAAAGCGCCTATTCTTTCCCCATCTTATTTGTATGAGCAAGAGTTTTATTCTTTTACCATGGTTAGTGTACAGTATATTTTACCATGGTTAATATATAATTTACCAAGGTAAAATTTCAATGAATTGATTAACTACTCGAGCGATTTTTGGCGTATTGTGCCAAGTTTGCAAAAAAATTTTTGAGTAAATTGCTTATCATAATGTGCCAAATTTATAGATCTTAAAAATCTGGGATAAGCGGTGAAATCTAGGTGGAATTACTTGCTTTAAACTGCAAGCAGTTTCATATTAATATTTTGAAGAATGGTATTAATTAAATAATATTGTAAATGTATATATATATATGACACCAATCGCTCGAGTGCTTAAGGGTTCTTTTAACAAGGGACATTTTTTAATGTTTATAATATGTACGAGGTCATTCTTGCTGTTGTATAAATTAATAATACGGATAGGTATTGGAACAGTTTCAAAAGATACTTTTGGTCAGCCAATTAATCAGTAATTCTTAACTTTAATTATACAACAAATTAATATAACATCAAGTGCTCCAGAAGGGTAGGCAGAAAGGATTGAATGCCATACTAGCCTTGTCTGTATTTTCATATACAGTGTTATAGTTTGTTTGTTTTTGTAACTAACGGTTATGGCTGGCTTGATTGGGTGCAAAAGGGAACAATGAATGACCACTACTAAACCTTTACATTTATCCCTTTTGACCTTAGTTATTTTTATCAGTGAGCAAAACCTACATTTTTAAGAATGTTTCCATAAATGGATTAATTTGAATGTCAAAAGTTTACTCTCACAGACTTTTTAGTTTCGCAAAGTTTCTTATGTCATTGTCTTTTATATTACAATCGATTGAAGTTTACACTAACAATTTGTCAGCGCTATGAGGGCTATACAAGCTTGGTGCATCAGTGCAGGGTGATAAGATCTCTGATGCTAAGATTGAGACAGATTGAGGACAGGACTAACCTATCCTCTGTTATGCCAACATTTCCATAGTCGTTAGTTTTTTTTTTTTTTTTTTAGTGTATACCTCACAAGAGTCCCAACTGCTCCCGTCTGGAGCCAGTGAGACTATGGCATCCCCAATTGGGGGATGTTGTGAGGCTGAAGGTAAGTGGGGAAGGGAAAGAGGAAGGTGGGGAAGTACCTGGCTATTCAGATCTAGTCACTAAACACGGCTAAAGCCATTTGGAGCAACGTTTCAATTCTGAATGGTGGTCTTACACCAGGGCGATACTGGTAGTATCTTCCACTCTGGAACGTGCCGCAAATATACTATATATTATTTTAATTAATTAATTGTGAAATAACACAAATTAATCAAATAAAATTTATTTGCGCACGCCGGGTTCGAACCCGCGACCTTCGAAATGGCAGTCCAATGCGTTACCACTGGACTATGCCGGCCGTCGAAAAAGAAGTGGACTATAAAATCACACACCCGTAATTCTCTTACTTCTCAAGTATACAAAACGTAACTACAATTTTTTTTGGCATTTGCCAAATAGTGACCCTCACTTTCCTTTCTTGATATTTTCCATAGACACATTATTTTAATCTGAAAATGCTTTGCTCCTCCCCCGGTAAAACATGTGTTTTATCTATACCAACATTTAATAACTGAGTATTTGGAAGAATAGTTTATAATTAAACCCCTAACATACCAACTTGCCTTGCCGTGTCTTTTCTATGAAAGCTTTATTTGTTAAAAAAAATTTATAGGGATTAAAGAAAAATAATTGTATTATTTTATTTGGTTATATTTAAAAAATTATGGGACTTTGAATTAGATTTAAAACTAAAGCACTAATTTAATGTTGAAAGAAAATTTGTTTTTAATCAGGATTAAAGGTGAATGCGAGGAATTTCTATGTTTTCTAACTTGTATGTAATATGTACGTTGGTCCCGTATTTGTGAGTTATTTTTGATTATGTTTCTTCATAAATTTACGTTATAATTATACTGATTTCAAAATGGTTAGCTGCCTAAAAATGTAGGACCCAATAAATGCGTCATTTTAAATTTTATATTTGAAAGCAAATAATTTTGATCTATATTTTCTCAGTTATGGCAAATTCTAACTGAGCCAATGTGGTAGGGGTCTTATTCTTAATTAGTAAAATAAATAAATAATGGGCTAACATTCCAAAGATTACAATACCCCACAACAATTATTTGATAATATCAAAATCTTTTCAATCTCTTCTTTTTATAATTTTTTCTACTTATAAATATTGACTAGAATTTAAGTGATTAATTGGCTGCACCGGAAAACTTTCCTAAAATTAGTTATAAATATTACAGTATAGTTGGTTCTTCATATTCATAATAAAAATGTAATATAGGCGGTTGAGTTCACCCTGCTCTGCAAAGTATATAAATAAAATTCGTTAGATTATAAATTCATGTTGATATAACTCCCGGCTTCTTTATAAGATACTCAAATATGTATGTTTCAATAATTTAACTACAGGCACCACGTAAGGGGCTGAAGATAGAAATATCTCCCGGACGAAAAAGGCTAACTTTGTGGCGACAGGCAATCAGATTTCACTTATCACTTATCCCGCTGTGCCACTAGCATTTTCACCAAACGAGAGAAAGAGGAATCAACAGCTAATACCCATTCAACTTATGCTTAAACATTGTTTTAAACACTACATTAACTAATTTAGTTTACACTGAAACACAAATGGCATTTCCACATTAAGTCCTACATATTATGATGGAAAACCCTTATAAAACTGAGTATATTATAATATATTGTGCTTTTGATGTGCATTTTGTGCATATTTTTTCAGTCACTGTATTAGTTTAAACTTCTTCCTAAAGTGTAGTCCATCCGGTGAAACAATGGGTTGGTTAGACCATGTCTATACCACGGTTAGAGCCACCCGGAAGGCTGATTGTGTCCACTGAGAGGGACGATGCCGGGAAGTCTCGGCAAAACAACTATTTTTCCATTCCGATGACCCTGAAACCATGCAAAAAAAATTATATTAGCTTTTTATTTAAGCAATGTTTATTTAATTTATTTAACCGGTTCTGCACCAAAAGCGAGTTCACGCGCTCCTCATTGCCATGTACGGCAGGCCATGATTAGCGTGTTTACTTGCCCTTTATGCCTTTGTTGCTTGGTTATATCATGTATTTAGAATAATTTAAAAATGGAGACATCTATTTGGATGATCGAGAAACACTTTAATATTACAGTTTATTAATATTACCGACTTTACAGTAATATATATACTGTTATCTAATTTTTTGCTAAAAAATGCGTGCGCAGCCATTCTAATACCTTCCTGCATTAAAAAGGTTAAATAAAAATAAATTTTCTCTGGGTTCTTAATATTTTGATCTAACCCACAACTTCCTGATTCAATGTTAAGTACATACATATACGATTGCACTTAGTGCTAACTGGTCAGTTACCGTATTAGAGGAACCCACAACCTCCTGACTCAATGTTAAGTACATTATATGTACAAATATAATTGCACTTAGTGCTAACTGGTCAGTTACCGTATTAGAGGAACCCACAACCTCCTGACTCAATGTTAAGTACATTATATGTACAAATATAATTGCACTTAGTGCTAACTGGTCAGTTACTGTATAAGAGGAACCCACAACCTCCTGACTCAATGTTAAGTACATTATCTGTACAAATATAATTGCACTTAGTGCTAACTGGTCAGTTACTGTATAAGAGGAACCCACAACCTCCTGACTCAATGTTAAGTACATTATATCTACAAATATAATTGCACTTAGTGCTAACTGGTCAGTTACTGTATAAGAGGAACCCACAACCTCCTGACTCAATGTTAACACATTTCGGAAGTGAATTTTTGCGCTGGCGCTATGCTGAGTCCGGGCGAAAATAAAGGTCCCGTGTGAATTTTTTTAATTTGTTTTAAATGTATACCTATATCTTCTAAAATAATTAAAATATTTAATAAAAATTTGTACATAGTAACTCAGCATACCCAAGCTATAAAAGTACTAAACGAAAATCGAATATTATTTGAAATGCAATTCAATTAACCTTGTAATATGTTTATTACGGTCCGCCTATCGGTATGTATTTGCTCACACCTGCTTTCTTTAAATACGCCCGACATCTCTCGCTCGCTTGCACATAGGAGTTGAGTGGGTGCGGAACGGAGAAAGAGATTCGAATCGGGTTTCACGGTCATAAAAACCCTCATTCCAGGAATTGAATTATTTCACTAACAAATAATATACTATCCTTTTGTTGAAATACCGATGTAAACGAAAGGTATAAAAATAAATTTTAAAAAAGACTCGCTTTACGATTCGATAATTATGTACATATAGTTGCAACCTTTACAAAGAGATTGGTATATAATATTCATGTAAAAACATTGAATAATTCCGTCTTTTGTGCCATTGAAATGAGGCCGGCGCAAAAGGTAAAAATACCCTTCTCGTCCTTAAGCGACAATCGACCGAATGGGTAGAAATACCTTTCCCGTCCGAAGTGTGTTAAGTACATTTTATATATATGTATATATATATATATATATATATATATATATATATATATATGATTGCACTCGGTGGTAACTGGTCATTTCCTGTATTAAAGAGTAAAATTTTAAATTGAAATTAAAAAGTAATTTTTTTTTGTTAGCAAAATATTAATAATAAGGATATTCAAGTTTTGGCATTTATTATCTAAAAGGACTAAGGACGGGTTGTTTCGGAGAATTTGAACAATTCATCAAATTTCAACATTCATTTTCGGGTTCTGTGAAAGACTTATTCAAGTTCTTTTTTTATATCATTATAGGCTAGTTGCTTGACAAAACTGAAATAAAAACAGAACTTGAAAAAATCTTTCACAGAACTTGAAAATGAACGTTGAAATTTGATGAATTGTTCAGATTCTCCGAAACAACCCGTCCTAAGTATACTTAAGCGAAACCCCTTTTTGACCTTGTTAATTGTTAGATACTAAAAATAATTAGGGTTTTTCCTCTTTTTTAGCTCTCTAGCATCTCTTTAAATTATACCCACCTTATATGGAGATTCATCTAAAGATGTCAGGAGGGGTTCAAGTGAACTTCCCGCAGGCTTAGTTTCAGCGTGCTGTGCTTTTCTGGGGCCAACCTCTCCCTTTCCTACAACACTCTCCTCCGTCGTTGAAGGCGTCATTCCCTGTCGCTCTGCAAAGCAATTACATTCATTATTGAAACTAAATGTTAACAATCCTAGAACCTATGATAAATCACCGTAATTGGTGATTTACTAATTATTTTGTGAATAATACTGTGGTAAGTTATTATGTTTGTATATTGACTATATCGTCAGTGTAAGTCCAATACCGTGTAAGAACCATTTGCAAAATGTTCAAGAGAGACAAAAAACTATCTAGGGATATACGCATTCTTGTTAGCTTATTTACTGGGGATGGTTCATTTGCGGTATTGACTTCAGGCGTCAGGCCTCAGCATATTCTGTCCGAGTATTTCCACTTTTCAATAAAATCCTAATAAATGGAATATTTCTGAACTGGTGATGAAATATGCTTTCAAATTTTATCATTAGAAATAAACATATAGGTACATTTTTTGAAATATAAAAATTATGAAAGCAAACAATAAAATTTTAATGGCTCACTTTAGGTTTTTTATAACTAAAATTACTGATAATGAAAATAAATATAAAACACACACTTATGTTTTTAGAATAATGTATTACAAATCTTAATGTCAACTCACTTTTGTGTTGTTTTAAATCAAAAATTCACAAAATCTCATAAATTTTTTTCAAACTGCGGTCGGCACCTTTGGTTTGATAAAAGTGCACATTTTTATTATTCTGTGGTTAACTTTTAGATTTGAAGATAAAGCGTGGTGTTTTCTTTTTCTAACACCGTTTAGATCAGCCATACTCAACCTGCGGCCCGCGGGCCGCATGCGGCCCGCCAAGCTATTTTGTGCGGCCCTCAATACATTTAATATCAGGAACATGATTTTCAAAAACTGGCATTCTATATCACGTTAATTTGAAATTAATTGCGACTTTGACGTACAGACATTGAAACCCGAAGAGGATAGTCGTTGTCGTGTCAACATCAGATCTGGTAAAAGAGTGTTGCTACTGCACACGCTAGATCTATCTCCAAAAAACAAAGATTTGACGGACAAATATGCGCGCAAATAATTTTGCTCGTGGCAACACATAAATTTTTGACAGCTCCAAAGTTAAATGGTTACCAGTGTTGCCAACGAAGGCGATTTATCGCCATTTAGGCTAATCAGAACGAGAATCAGCGACGAAGAAATCTAAAAGGCGACAGGTCAGCAAGTTATTTAAATCAGCCAAATCACAAATAATAATTTTAAAAAAAAAAACAAAACGTAACAAAAACCTCTTGAACTTACCTTTTAAACATAAATACACCGGTATTTGATGTAATATTTTTTGCGACCGGAAAAATGTGAGGAATTTTTCGAAATGGAATTTCGTATCTACCCCCCCCCCTTCCCCATGGATTTCGAAAAATTGTTGTGGGGAATAATGTTTTACAGAAATTCTCTAACAACCCCCCCTCCCCATGGTTTTCGAATAATAAAAGGGGGAATCAAGCTCACGTAGAATAAATTTGTGGGGAATATGTGGCAGAACTTATGTGAGTTCATTAGAATTATTAAGTAGCCTAATGTAGCCGAATTTCAGTTTGAAAAACGGTGACATTAGGCCAAGATCCGCAACACTGATGGTTACTCAAATGGTTTTCCAAAAAAACGGGGGTGGTGGGTTGCATGATATATTTTGTCATACCAGTATAGTGTTGCGGCCCGCGTAGCTTTACAAACATATGAATGTGGCCCGCAGAAGAAAAAGGTTGAGTATCATTGGTTTAGATCATATTTCTCACCACCACAGTAAGCGAGACAGCGATTTCCGTGAGACCTTATGAGTTGTTCCCAAAAGCGAACAAATTAGCCTGAAGGGTTAACCGAGTACAAGCAGTCTATTGGTCAATTTCAAAATTTGAAAACACCAATTAATGCATGTTTAAAGTATTTTGAAATTATTTGCTCATACGCAGTACTGAACTTACGTAGATGATATATTACTAGGTAATATTTGAAAGCTTTTGTATCTAGAACTATTAATAATTATTTACGCCCTTGGGGATTTTACATAAAGCAAGTCATAATAAATTACATTAGTGTTTTACAATTAACATAATAATAATATTTTTGCTCTCAGTTTTATGAACGGGATAAGCAATTCAATATGTCCCTATTGGCACTATAATAGCAAACAATAGAATATTAAAAAAAATAAGATAGGAACAAATGAATCAACGTAATACTCGTAAGTACAACGTATACAAAGAGAGAAAAGAGAAAAAAAGTTATGATACCAGCCTACAGTAAATGGCAAAAATCAGCATTAAAATAAAAAAAAAATTAAGGTATATGGTAAATATTTATATAAAAAAGTAAGTTACATGTATATAAATATAATATTATTAGCAAAATAAAATGTTTTCAATTTCTGTTTAAATTTCAGTATGGAATAAATGAAAATATCGATGAGACTGAATTTATTTCCAAGCCTATGTAGCCCTTGGACTGGAGAATGAATGAAATAGTTCGTTTTTGACGAATAAACAAAGAACAACTCGGGAAGTCTCTGGATGTTTTTACTTTTTGTTCAGTATCAGGTGCATCCATTGAACCATTAACTAGTTTGTAAAGTGTATTCCCTCATGGTTCTTCACTTTATGTTAGTAGTATGTAATTATTATCAGAAAAATTTAACCGCTGTCAAAATCTTTTGACAGTTGATGTTCTTGTTTCTTTTACTTATATTTTAATGTACGTGTAGGTAACATGTACGTAAGAATCTGCTTCCAGCTTCTAGGTGAATCTGTAATTAAGATGTACTGGCATTGTGAGACATCCAGAGGGGTCTCATACTTCACATGCTGATCTGTATTTTATGTTTGCTGCAATTAATGATTTTAATACATAAAAAAAGACAGCACATGGATAAAGCAAGTTTAGTATTTTGACTGACCAGGCTGTCTAACAGTCTCGGTAGAGTCCTGACACTGGCTATGTGCTGTGTGAACTGCGTCTGCTACTCTGATGGGCACGCTGCAGGCTCGCTTCAGAATCTGTGTAGTCAAATTAATACATTCAATATAAAATATTAGGTATTTAATGTTCCAAAATAAAGATATAGAGTAGGTCCATAATATAATTTTAGCAATAGAGGACAGATTATCTGCTCTTGTTGCTTATTACTACTAGTTTTGATTTAGATCTGTGGAAGTATTAAGGAAAACGTAAAAGAAGATTAACCTTTTTGGTTGGTTGTTGGTTTATTGGAGGTGGGTCGGGACTGGCATTACGCGAATCTGAAAACTTTTTCCGTTTTTTCTTGAGGGCTACCAATGCACTGATCCCTGGAAGAAGCACCATTTGTTTTAATTCATATTCAACATTCTCCATGTTGAACAGGGGCGTGCCGTGAATTCTTTCATATTTTTGTGATTTTCCAGAATAAAATGTTTTTTAGTTAATATTTTAACTTATTTTTTTTTAATGATAAACTAATGTTTATAACACAAGGTTTTACGCATAGCATAAAGGATAAAAAATAATTAAGTAAGCAATAATTAGTCGAGTGAAATATCAATACAAATTGAAAATATCTCTTGAGTAAAAATAAATGCCCAACGGGAATTGAACCCGTACCTTCTGATGTGCGGTCAGGTGCTCTGAACCACTGAGCTATGTCGGCTTATATATTGGAATTGGTTGTTTACAGGTGAAAAAAAAATATATAAGCAGTAATTGTTGATTGATGTACTAATACATATTGAATTATTTGGCGGGTTGGAAATAAGCCGACATAGCTCAGTGGTTCAAAGCACCTGACCGGACATCAAAAATTAGGGGTTCAATTCCCGTTGGCGGCATTTATTTTTACTCGGGAGATATTTTCAATTTGTATTGATATTTCACTCAACTAATTATTGCTTATAATTATTTAATATTTTAACACCTAATACTAATGTATGTGAAGAGCCTTTCTCCAGACTGATTTTTCCATACTAAAGTTGGAATTGTAAAAAAGTTCATATTAAAATACCAATTAAAAGTTTTTATTTTAGAACATCGAAAAAAATGGCACAGCACGCCACTGATTTTACGAGCAATATCTGTAATTTGTGCGTCATAGCCAAAGCTACAAGTATTCAGTGCATAATGATAAGTAAGTTAGTAATAAACTATCTACAAAATATTGGCCTAAACCGAGATGGAAATAAGGTACAATGGAAATAAAAGCATAAAACATTATTATATATCAGTATCAGGGTTAATAAAATAATGCCAAGATGTTCAAATCCAAGTAACTCTTCAGACATGCATGAAGATTAATGACAAAAATATTTATTTGAAAGCTCTCCCTAGAGTTAGAGAATGGATGCAAATAATGAAAAATATCTAAAATGTATGGTAATAATATGAGAGATAAGAAAACAAAAGTTTGTGCAATACTTGTCTTCTTGAATTTGAAATCGTTTTTATATACAAATCTAGGATAAAAAATAATGAAGGAAATTGAAATTGCAAAAAGATGATAAATTGTTTTGCTGGGGGTAGTATTTACCCCTTATTTTATTGCCACGCTGATAAGAATTTAAAAAACTAATCATATATAATACATACATGTGTAGTTTATTAGGTACTAACCGTGTGAGTGCGATCGATGTTCATGTCCTTGTGAGTCAAACTTAGCTTTAGATGGTTGGGATCTCTCGAGACTTCTGTTGGAGTCGCTCGGGGAATCCGTATTGTCACTCGGCGGGCTGTTGGAGTGGCTGTGTGAAGACCCTTGCCTGCAGTGTGAGTTACAAACTGAATCTTCAGATCTGAAAAATTCAAATGACAACCTAATGAACCTTCAACCTTTGAAATTCTGCTTATCGTCAGCCCATTACAAAAGAATATATACATTGTTGAAAATATTATGCATCTATTAGTTTAAGTTTTGTAAGTGTGCTCTCTCAGAAAGCTTGTATTCAAATGCATAATATTTGATGCGTAATATATTATAATATTTTAATCGAAAGCCACTATTAGGATGTAATTTGGAAAGCCACTCGTTGTACAGAAAGCGTCACAGATTAATAGGAATGCAATCAAGGAAAGGATGAATAAAAGCAACGATTAAACAACATTACAAGGACAGTAGTTGTCTTAGTGCTCCTGGAATGAAGGTCGATTAGATTATTAAGATGTAAATATCTAAAGACTATTGTATCCCTTCATTCAATGATTAGAGATGAGAAGAAATAGTTTTGTAGGATTAGGGGCAACTACTTCAGGGTTGTTTGTTTGTGTGAATGAATTTGGAATTTGTGTGTTTTGTGTTTAGTAATTTTGTAAGAGAAGAAGCTGTGATGTGCTTATTAGAGATATTTTAAAAGTTATTAATTATGTATATGGTTATGAGAGTTGGAAAAAAGATTTTATCTAGTATGGTGCCTAGTGCCTGCAGGCAAGTATTTAAAAATTGAACAGATTTAAATATCATACAATGATTCCAGGAAGTATTGTAGCTTGTTATTAGTATCTTTGATGACATGCATCAAAGCGTGTGTACCTATTTTTGTTGGCGTCCCCAAATTATAGATTGCTTCAAGTCCAAAAAAGTTAATAAGCGATTATACGTGGAGCTTTAAAAAAATATATGTGCAATATTAACAATATATATTCTAATTTAATTGTAAACATTTTGAAAAAATAAATTCTGTCGTAATCTTTTAGAAGACCCTTGGATGACAATAATAATTCTTCAATTTGGTTAGGAGGGTCCCAAGTAGTATCCTTACCAGGGATCTTATTAATTTTGAAAACAGTTTAATGTTTTAAAGCCGGAACCAAACATTGTGACGATATGTATACATAAATATGTGAAGATCGTAAGCAATGTTTTAGAATGTTTCGGTAAAGATATATCGAGTGGCGGGACTCCCGTAGCCAATTGAAGAGTGCATTCTCCGGAGTAAAGAGTTGCTGACACACACCTGCTCCTGCCAATGAGTCTGCCCATTCGGCCCCCCTTGGCTGCCTCTATAAGAGTTCCCCAGCGCCGCTTGTGGGTTGCCGGTCTCTTCATGTGGAATCTGATTTCAATGTGACATATTAAATCTACTTTCTCTCATTTGCGGTTAATGGTATTGTGATTAGTAAAGTTGTCAATCATGTTAATTCTGCGGGTGTGTAAACAATGCAGTTACCATGCTTTTATAACCTAAACAGAAGTCATCAAGGTCGTTTTACAACATTATTTAATTTAGTTAAACTTTAAAAAAAAAGTTTGGTACTGCAATTGGATGAAGTGTTAGTGTATTAGGTGTGATTAAAGTAATTATAATGTGTTCTATCGACACATTCACTTTCAACCGCTAATGTGTAGTTGTCCGGTACATTTACTAGTCCGACTGTGTATCCAACATTTGCGGTTGAAGGTTAATATCAAAATTCTAATCTAAAGATTTTTAACATCACTCAAATAAAATTATGGTAACATCTCAGTGACAGTAAGATGGCTAAGGCCCGGTATAACAGTCATTCCGTAAAATTGTCCATAATTCAGAATCTTTTCACTGACCTTGATAGATTTTCATAAATTTTTGCGAATTTTCAAAATTTCAGTATTTTCAAGAATTTCGGTACTTTCAAGAATTTAGGTAGATTTAAAAATTTTGGAAGATTATCCGCAAATACCAGTAGATCAGTAGATTTTTGCCAAAATCGGTAGTACCGAAATTTCGGTAGGTATGGCATCCTTGTACGTATACCACTCACGTAGATAGTAGTTTGTTTTATAAATAAAAAATAAGCACATTCCTCTATTAAAATTATGGAAAATACCTACATGTAATATTGGTAATATCTAGGCTTACAACCTATTTATGTTCCAGGCCGCGCTAAGCTCGACATTCCAACCAAGCCGAGTTTAAAATCTACTGATATTCCGGGCCTAAGTAAATCACAATAAAGAGTAAAATATCTATGTAAGTATGTAATACAATTTTTTAAGTTTTTAAACCATGCATTGTTGAGTCTTTTTTGGATGTAATAAAAGTCGCCATTTGAAATAATGTTAACTGAGTGCTTTTGTGATAGATGGACAACATAACACAACACTGTTTTTGTATTTTTGTGAAATGATCATTGAATGCAAGTGCTCCAAATGATCTCAAAGTCACAGAGAGTGAGAGGGTGAGTAGTAACCTTCCCATGTTGAGTGTGAGCCCCCGGTGATAGGGGTTGGCCTCACTGCTGAGGGAGCTCTGGGAGGTGGTCCTCATGTGGTGAGGAGGCTTGTGGACACTCCCTCCTCCGAATATCCCCGACAGAGTGGAGCCAAATATTTCATGGTGGCCATGGGTGTGGGCCTGCTCGGAATGCTGAAAATGGAGACAAACCAATAAGAACAAGAAGATCGCAATTCAAAACCTCTTATTTGCGGTAACTTCTGTAAGGTGGGTTTGATTTCTGTAGTGTTTTAATATTGTTTTAGATTTAGTTAACAAATTGCATAGGTAAAGGTAGGTCGCTGATTACTCAGTTATAATCTCTCTACCTCTTTTTCATAAATGATATAACAGAAAGAGAGTTCACAACAAAGCTTTCAGCGACAGGGAATCCTTCATATTTCCATAATATGATTGTTTGTTTTGTGAAATTTAGTGACATTTTTTTTGTGGTTTCATTTTAATATGTATATTTGTTGAAACTGAAAAGGTTTCCAATAATTTTACGACACAAGATTGTGGCAGAAATAAAATCAATCAAAGTCATTGTGGTATATAGATAGAGCCAATATTGACGATCGAAGTACAGGGCACTTACATCGGCTCATTGTCCGCTGTGAGATTCCATGGGCTTCAGTCGGTTACAAGCGCTCGCCGGGTACAGGTCTATGGCGAAAACTTTAAAAAGCCGACAAGCATGCTTAGGTATTCTACAAGTCGGACTGGAAGAGATAGGGAAAGTAATGGTACAACCTTTCATCGGTAAATGGGATTTTACCAAAATCAGCAGTCGTGTGAATTGACTTTTTAATGTTAAAAAACACAAGGAGCGCTTGAAGTTGTAACACCGGTAATCCAAATGTTCCATGCGATGGTGTGGTGGGCAGTCAGTCCGTTCGTTGAGTTTGTTCGTGGTTGGAAGGATTCAGGGTGACATTGACAGCCGCCACACCCCCCTTCCTACTTCCCGTACGGGAACAACATTTTACACCAATTTTGCAAGGAATATAGACTCTATCTATATACCTCAATGATAAAAGCACTCAAATTTATGATTTTTTCATTCAATCACTAACTTAATTTATAAATTGAATCTATATTGTGCAATAAAATTAGGTGCTTTAAAATTTGATTAAATTGTTAACGTAACTTTGTTAACAGTAATATGTATTTTGTAAAATATAATTATACATTATATGCAATCTGCAGGTACATAATAATAAAGTATAATTTGTATGTAAGTGCAAAACTTGCCAAATGATTGATAAGTTACCTTCTTTTCATTAGGCTGTTAAAAAGTTTAAGTGATAATATGTTTTGTGGTAAACAATATGATTAGTATTTTTGTACAGTTAAATGTGAGAAAGCATTCTATTTGTGGGGCTGGTTGACATCAACATTTACATGACAACATACAAATACAATATGTATAATAAATATATAATGTGCTGCGCTCATCCAAGAATACGTTGCTGAAAATGGAATAATAATTATAAATATAATGAAGATAACCATATATTGTAGTATTAGTTATCAGGCTGTTATTAGTGGTAAAGCCATGTTTAGTAAAGTGAGGTTAGGTTTGGGGTAGTGTGAAGCTCTGTGTTGTGGGCAAAGCGTCTCCTTGGGATTTGATCCCCACAAACCTGATGATGTAAGGAGGCTATAAACTCGGCCACCGGGGGGAGGGTTACATTATTAGCTGGGGCAATGTTGAATCCCTTCATGAGGCGGCGCTCCTTTTGCCGGTTCTTCTTGCCACCAGAACCTGTGAAAGAAAGTTCTGTGTCGGCATTTATATTGATGAATTCAAAAGGTTTGATGAATAGCTTATTATTTATCTTATTTACAGTAGAACTACCGATTATTCAAACGCCAATATAGAAGGAAGTGATAATGCATATTGAAAACCTAGGTTGACGATTGAACTTTTCATGAAAAACCATTATGGATTTGACTTTTTAAATGTTTAAAAATAATTGCACATAAATTAGACTAGGTAAGCACTTTAAATTTTTTTTATTATTGATTCCGGTAAAAGGTATTCTACTGTAATTTTGAACCTGAAAATTTTCTTGGTGATTTTCCTGCAAAATATTTATATTACTATACAAAAGGGAAGATACATTTTTTTATAAATGTCTTAAATTTATATTATGGGGCTTAGGGAATATTTACAGGGGGAATATATAAGATAACATCAGTTGCTTAAAATATCAAAAGTAGCCTTTTCTGAAAAATGTATTTTTTATATAGGGTAAAATGATAATATTATTATTCAATAATTCAGTATCCCCTACAGTGGTCGCGTGGGTGGTTTATTTATGGCGGTCCAAACCAATACAATATTGTTACTAAAAACAAAATTTGGCCGCAATAACATAAATAATATAATTTTTTTTCCATTTCACATTTTTTGGATGTACAATTATTATCATTTTTATTATATTTTAATAAATTTAAAGCATTTTTTTAAAAATTAAATTATCAGCAATAAAAGTAAAACAAGAAATATGTAACTCACCAGAGCCGGCCCCACTGGCCGTTGAGGTGTTCATGCCGCTGTTCTTGAGAATCTCCACCAGCTCACAACGGAAGGCCGAGATGTCCTGCTTTATCTCGTTCACGTCGTCCTCTGTCACCCCCTGCGATTCAGCCTTGCGCTGCTGGACCGTCACATATCTCCGCACAAGATTACGCATTATACTCTGGAAATTAGTAACAAACATCATGTAGTAAAATTTGTCTTTTGTAAAGGTTTTTAGTTGGCTGTCTTTGATATTTTAATCTTTGACACGGGATTATTCCAGACTTGCCACAATAAACTGCAAGCATTATGAATGAGACAGTTTGTGGTGCTGATAGACTGTCCAAACTATTCAGAAAGAAACAATCTATAGTGATTCTAATAGACTGTTCAAACTGCAAGTGAGATAGGCAACTTTCTTAAAATGGAGAGAAACTCAATGTGGGAGGTAATAAGATTATTGACACGACACTGCCACCTTATGAAGCACAATGTCATGCAGTTATGGGGAGTGAAAAGCACCAATAGTTGTTGGAAATGTGAAGAGGATAAAGAAACAGTTTCGTTTTTGTCAATATCCCGCCTTGACGGGTAGGAGGATAAGACCCCTGAGAACCATGTTGCGGAAACAGGAGACATCATCACACCCTCAAAGGGACTGGACTGTGATCAAAGGAATAAGGTGAAACATTTGAGATAGTACAATGAGCACACAGCCTGACTGGTCACATGACCTATGCAGACCATCTACATATTAATATAAATATAATAATTCCAGATCTAATCAACAATTTTCTAAGTTACCTACCAATAATTTTGATCAGGAGGAATAATCTTTACACAACGTTGTTTAAACTAGATACAAAGTTATGGCAAATAGATGAGAGATAAGGTATTCAAAAGAGAAGAAGTTTTGCAAAGCTAGGGTACCTACTTTTATAGAAGTAGGTCAGTTTGTTGTACTTTCAATGCAACAATGAAGGTTCAGTTTACAAGATAATAATTTCATGCGATTCCTACACTTCAGTTGTTGTAAAGTTTATCGCAAGATTATCAGCTGAGTTAATGGCTATATTGAAATGCTAGCATTTTACTGTTGTTCTATGGAATAATATGTAGCAGATTCTTATCGTGTTCCGATTCTATTACAAGCTTTATAGAAAAAAATCTTAAAAACTATTCTAGCTATTGTGTGTATGTATTAGAATAAATCAGAGAAAATCTGTTCTTTCTTAAAGCCATATTTAATGGACTATTATCAAGAATACCAGAAGGAAAATTTGCATATTTGGTACTATAACAAATGTTAAAAAAAGCTGTCTATTAACTGCAATAAGTATCTTTAGTTACATTTAAAAAAAAAGCTTTTAAAAGGCACTTGAAGAAGGGCTAAATATGGCTGATTATTATTGTTGAAATGGACATGTTTTAGTCTAATTAATGACATGCAACGAAGTAGGCCTAGAGTTAGTTAGGTAATTATTACATGAATAAGGCAACTACGACTTACCTGGTATCGGAAATCGCGCTCATTAGCCTGCTTCACCTTCCGCTTAAACAAAAAAATCAAATATACTCTCTATTTTGTCATATCCCTGGAAAAAAAACACTTTTCCTTTTATACACAGCAAAATTTAAAAAATTAATTTTTTAAATAAAATAATTATTATAAAATACAGGTTAGATAAAAAGAGTAGATAATAATAATTGGATAATTTATGTAGTGTCATTTTTGTGAAAAACCCTCTCAAGGGCGCTGTAAGATCACAGTAATGCACTGTTTAAAAGCCGATATCAATAAAGCGGATATATCTTATATATATATATATACATTTAATATGTACTCAAACATTTCATAACGATCATTGAATTAATAAAATGTTGTGTCAAGAGATTGAGTAGTCCAACACAAGAAAGGTTAATCATTGAAGTAATGAAAAAAAAAATCCCAAAAAATTACATTCTCGAAAAAGAATTTTCACATATTTTATATGCCCCAAAACGATTTCAGGAAGTTGTTTTTTAAAGCTTTATTATTAGACACCATTAAAAATGTATGTACCTACCCACAAAACATTATACACAGTTTCGGAAAACCGTGTTATAATCAGCCTCTCCGCAGGTTAGTGACTTTTCTAATTCATTCGATGCATTCATTTATGCTAATGATATATTTCCATCTAGTAAAAGCCACTATCTAAAGTGGATCACCACCATTCAGTTGCAACTGGTATGTGATTGAATATGCTGCATGTATGTACAGAATATACAAAGTCATATAAAATACCTAAAACTGAAATAAATTATTTTATCTCAGATTCAAGAAGTTTGATATGGCTTTGGTAATATGTGTTTTTGCAGATGATGGTGTGAAAACCATGGATATAAAATACTGGAATGATACGGGAATGAGCTTGTTAACAGTAAAGGCATACCATTGATAGATCTATTGTAACTTACTCTTTCAGAAATAGAGGTAATTACATAATAACAGAGCTCTCATTGGCAGGACTACTTCTATTTATTGTAATAGTACATCAATAGGAAGATATTTTATAATTAACTTTCTTCAAGTGTATAATATTTCATGTCAATATTTCGTATCATTTCTATATTAAAACATCCACGATGAGAACCTATTTCTAATGAACACAACATGTCTATTTTATTAGCTTCATGACAGTTTGTACAATGCCTTTTTGACCAAATACATATATATTATAAAAGCATAATATTTTATGTTAACTCGTACTAGTCGGTTGAATGACAAAGAGAATACGTCAGAGAGTAGGTAAAGGAATAAATTATTGCTTTTAAGTTTGTTCAAAATGGCATGAACGTAGCGTTTTGAATGACTTGTTTGCATATCTGGCATATCTTGTCTCAAGCATATCTGGGATAAGAAACTGACCCTGATGGTCCGCATGTGCTCCTTCTTAGCCCGCGAGTGTCCGCACATCTTGCGCTGAACCCACTGGGAGGCGTACCACAAAGACTTGGGGGTGGGGATGATGTTGAAAGGGGGCGGTACTGTCCCACCCTCCTCGAAGTAGCTGACCCATAACTTGCTGCGGGCGAATTTCCACTCAATGTCGGCTCTTTCCTATAAAATACAAAGAACTTAAGAAAGGTTCTTATTTATACAATTAATGTTCACTTACATAAAATATACTTGAATAAAGATGAAATTGCGAATTCAGAGAGCAAAACATTAGGTAGGTATGCATTTACTGGACTGGAATGTAATTCAGTGATTAGAGCAGTAGTCACCCAGAAAGTGGAAGATCCCAATATCATATCCCAATCACAGTAATAACATCTACTGGACTTTAATGTAATTCAGTGATTAGGGCAAGACTCGGCGCAGAAAATTAAGTTCACTATAGAAAGATAACAGTCTACAGCGCAGTTCAGTGTAGAATTTTACCGTGCAGGGTCTTGTAGCATATGTCGATGTTTATGTCGTTATATAATGTTAGGTTTATGTCGATGTTTACCGACCTATGGGACGAAGGGTTAAAAGTGCAAATTTATCTTTGAATTCAAACGAATGTCAATAGATGGCATTAATATACAACAATAACAATTCAAACAAATGTCAATAGATGGCATTAATATACACAAATAACAATTCAAACAAATATCAATAGATGTCATTAGCATAAAAAATAGTACTGGATTGAAAATTAAATTGTTGCGAACCTCACTAGAATAAGGAAGTTGAGTCCATTTTTTTTATTTTTTTTTATCAATGTTCGCATTCAAACTTAAATACTAGTATTTTTTTTTTTTTTTTTAAGTTTGTTTTCATAATTAAATTAATTCTCAAAGTTTAAATTTTATTAAGCCCGCCAAAACGAGCGGAATCCGAGCGGTAAGAGGCGGGGTGTGGTGTGACGTCATTCTAACTGTGAAAACCACGACGCTCAAGCATTTTGTATGGAAAAAAATTTAATTCTTCAACAAGGAATTCCAGTAATTTTTTTACCAATGTTAACCGTCTATTAGAATTGATGTTATTAAAAAAAAAGAAAATTGATTAAGATTTCATAGTTAAATTAATATTTTAAGTTAGAATATTTGCTTTTCCCGCCCAGTACGGTACTTGTACGGTATTGCCGTCGCTACTTGTTGACGTTCCACGCGCTAATTCAGGACCACCGCGCAGAAAAGTAAAGACCAAAAGTAAAATAACGGTTTACAGCCCAGTTCACTGTGAGACCTTTCTGGGCGGCCGGCGGCCTGAAGTGTATCACATGCTATGTGACATGTATAATAATAAAAACTTCTAAGTTATGCAATAAACAACATATTATTATAAAGCACTATACTAATATGTATCTTTAGAAATCCATTTCATATAATAATAACAACAAATACGTACATATATTTGACAAACCCAAATAAACCTTTGGCCTATACACCTCTCTCATCTAAACCGACCATCTCTCATGTAGAGATGCACCATAGGTGATCCGTTGAACGTACAAGTCACGACACATGTGACGTCAGAATTCTTTCGACCAATCGTGGAGCGTATACACTCTATTGCTATTGAATGCTTTTTCAAGAACGTTTAACTAATTCTAAGAATAATAATATAGAAATATATTTATATTTTTAGAATCGATATTTTTTTATCTACATGAACATATTTTTTATAAGTCAAAATATTTTTCACTCAACTTCCTTATTATTATTACCTATGTATTGTTTTTTTTATGTGAAATTTAATGTTTACTATTTGAGTTTATGACAGCACTGGTGAGAGTGATGAGTTTCGTAAAGTGAACTCTTTAATAAGTTATATGTTTTGTGATACGGAGATCAAAAACAATAATGCAAGGCATCATACCGAAATGAGCTGGTACGAGTGATTCATCATCGCAATGAGAAGGTTGAGCAGAACAACGATGTTGATGACAGAGTATGTGCCGAACATCAGCATTCCCCAGAAGCGAGTGAAGATCTTTATTCCCTCCAGCTCAAAGGACTCCAAATCGACGAGACCAAAAACAGCCCAGAATAATGTCTGAGCCGTCTCGAAGAGACTGGAAAAGAAAAATAAAATAATTAATAATTTCGAATACAACAATAAGATCCACTTACTGAAGTGTTTTAAGAAGTACTGTTTTTCAGGTTTTTACATACAAAAGTAGAATATTTTTTCTTGAGAATTTTTTTTTTAAATCAACAAAAAAATCATAGCATGTCATCTACTACAACTACGTATTAGGAGAAGAAAGCCATTGTATAATTTTTAATAATCTGATGAAAAAAATTGCTTTCGCTTAAGTATGATACCGCAAGCGGCCAAAAGTGGAATTAAATAGGGGAGAGCACGCGTTGGCCCCCGACGTTGCCGGCCAACCCGATTATTGTCAGTTTTTCGTGCACACAACGATGGATCTTGATGCCGACAATTCCCAAATTGGTGGGTTGGTGCCGACGTTGGCGCAATGCATTGGCCCAATGTGTACCAGGTGCTTCAGATGAGTTCAAATAATATATACTGGCAAAAGGGACGGAGAATATTACACGACTTGTGTGTGACTGTTGCATCTAAATACATAATTGGAAATCATTAATTTTGTTTTAATTAATTCATGCATTTCCTTCATCATTTTTATTTTTATGATGTAATGGAATGAGTATGGGACATCTATGTAAAGTGATATTCAAGTTTTTGCATCCATGGACTTTGTTAACACAAAAAAACTGATAATTCCAATATTTGATGACTTGGCGCCGCTTGTTGTTTTGTCAGCTATATGAAAATTGAGAAGAGTTTGCTGTTTTTGATTGGTTTAATTTTAATTCAATTTTATATTTTACTGTACTGATGTAGTAAATAAATACATTACTCATACATTTTAATATATTTTAAAATTAACATTTTAAAAACTCAAGTGTAATTAGAAAATTTAGAAAACAATCTATTTATCTGACTGTTAATATAAAGAAGAATGCCTGTGGCGGGCGGATTTGATTTAAATGCAAATTAAAGTTTCATTCCGAAATTGATGAAATTTACACACATTACCTTCAAAATAAGAGGAAGGTCAGAACCTTGTTCTTAAGGGAGATGTTTCCGTTTCAATTTAGTATCTACACCCTATTTTTATGCACCAATTATTACTTATGCTAAAATAAATTATAGTACATTTACAAATAGTAAAATTAACATTTTTACCTATTTCAGTGTTTCAGAATTTTTTTCGGTATTTAAACCTTAATTTCATTTTTTTTTCTTAGTCCTTCATAATCTCAAACGATAAAAAGAAACCAAAAATTTATTATAATTTAAACTAATAATACACCTACAAATTACTAAAATAACACTTTAACTTTCGAGTTTCATAATTTTTTTCAGTATCTTGACTTTAATTTCGGGAACTTCAATTTTGTTTTTGTCGTCTTCAGCTAGTTTATTTATTTATTTCATTTAAACGCCCATAGGGCTTTTACATACAATGCAATTATGTTTTTTAAATACAATAACAATAAAGAGTTTACATAATATATAAGAATATACAGATTACATAAAATATAAGATTTAACAATGCATAGGTTAACAAAATATAGGTAACATGAACAAGAGTTTACGAAACGTAGGTAACATGAAATTTAAGTAAGTGAAATAAAAATATATGATCTGCCAATATCCTCCAAATCAATTGAATAAAAAAGGATGAAATTGTTGTTCCCATTAGCCTATAAAATATGTAACTTTAATTAACAATCTCTATTACGAAAGATTAGGATAAGAATCTACAAAAGTCTAATAGAAAAACATTTAGTTAAGTATTATAATATTAAACCAAGTATCACAATATTAAGTTAAGTATTACAATATTAAACCAAGTATTATAATATTAAACTAAGTATTACAATATTAAGTTAAGTACTATAATATTTAACAAAGTACTATAATATTAAGTTAAGTATTATAATATTAAACTAAGTAATATAATATTTATTTATTTAAACGCCTATAGGGTTTTTAAAGATAATAATGTACATCTTTATTTATTTATAATTTTTATACAGATCTTATGAGTTAGTTAATAATAATGGTTCAATATAAAATCGGATTCCAGGGTATCGATTCTCCAATCCAGGCCGGTCGCATTCGCCGTCGAAAGTACATACACTGGTCGACATTCTTGTTCTTGAGTCTTGTTGAAGGTACATAATTACATACGCCAAATGTCAAAAGTCACTCCACTTGAACACCGAGTGGGTCGAACCACGAAGTCATTCCACTCGTTGTTCGAGTGGAATAACTTCGTCGAGAATCGAGGCCCTGGTATCTATTTTGAACAGGTTTCTCGATATCTAGTAACGATGCCACCAACTGCAGAGTTAAGTAGGTAGTGCATAAATCAGGTGCATTGATTCATCGGGTGCTTTTTAGTGTTTTTCCAAAATAGATTTATAAAACACAAACTAGGTGAATCTATTTCCTACAGTTCGACGTTAGAAAATTATTAACTTGGCAGCCAATCAACCGCAATTTGTGGTTAGGTTATAAAATAAAATGTTGATATTGTTGGTCCTAAATGTAGATAAAAGTTGAAAGAAAAATTGGCGCTTTACCAATTCTTTTACTGTGGGTAATAGAATCAACATTTTAATAGATTGGTTAAAACTTAAAACATTACTTATTTATTACTGCGCTTTGAAATCACTCAGAACTGAAAGGAAATAAGAGGCAACTTATTCTGATGAGGTCGTAATATTGTAGAGGTATAACAAATAAGCAGCTGCAAGGGACACTTACTTTGCGAACCTCCTCCACACAACGCACGCATTTACGTCATTTGTTTTAGGGTCGGCACACTTGTTTTTCTCCATCACGGCATAATACCACAACAGTTGATTTAGACCTGAAACAGAAAAAAACAGTGTTAAATTATTATTTCTTTATTATGAAACCGCAAGAGTCCCTATTGCTTCCAATCGTCTGGAGCCAGTGAGAATATGTCATCCCAATTTGGGAATGTTGTGAGGCTGAAGGTAGTGAGAAGGGGAAGGAGATGGGAAAGAGGAAGGTGGGGAAGTACCTGGATATTTAGATCTGGTCTTTGATTTCAAGTAAAGTTTCAATTTTGAATGGTAGTCCTCCACCAAGGCGATACTGAGAGTTTCTTCCACTCTGGAAGAACCCCGGATTCGAACCCGCGACCTCCAGCTTGCTAGTCGAGAGCCTTACCCCTCGACCACGGAGGCCGTAATAATAATATTATATAAGTACAACACCTATTAGAAAAACTATTTCTAAGTAGGAAATTCAACGCATCAAAGCTTTGTATCAGGGCGCTTTTATCTCTAGGTTTATTAAATTAGCGCATTATTAACGCAGACCCGTAAAAATACACGGGAAAATCTGAATCGATTCCAAATTTGAAAATGACACAAATTTAAATAATTTTCTGTTATAAATAGGTACTTCTGTACTTTATCGCTTTTCTGAGTTCTTCACAAATCAGTTACAATTATATTTATGTATATATTTTTTAATCAGAATTTAGATCAAAGATTTATTAGAACCTCTACCAAAGATAATAGAACTCTATTATCTCTGACCCCTACTTATTTTATTAGAACCTCTACCAAAGATAATAGAATTCTATTATATCTGACCTCTACTAATTTTAGGTAGGTGCTATTCCGAATTATTTAAATATTATACAATTTTATGGGTAGTGTTATAAGATCTGGAAAAAAATAATTGCCTTAATAAATTTAAAAAAAAAGACAAGAAGTCAACAAGGCTCGCATAGCTGGAAACTCCAATTATAGAATGAACTGTAGACAGGGCCGGCCCTGAACCAAACGGCGCCTCACGCGTGTAAAATGTTGGCGCCCCTTGTCAAAATCAGTGGACGCCTAGGTAGGTGATCACTGTAATCAACAATATTTGGATGATTTGTATTTTTTTATAGCGCCGTTTTTATGATAAATAATCTCAAGGGCGATGTGTTAGGACTGTTAGATGTTAGGCATTATCAGCGCCTTATGAAAAATAATTTGAACCTAGTTGGCAATAAAAACTGTGGTCACTGTTGACCACAGTTTGCTCAGGGTCTCCGGTTTTTGTCGAATTCTTACCGTTACCGAGCCAGTGGGGCCACGGGCTTAAAGTAACCGCTTAATATTAATATTTTGAACACTTAACTCAACTTAATAATAAGGAACTTGGGTGAAAAATATTAAAGCTTAAAAAAATATATTCACATAAATCAACCATCACTGATTCTGAATATATACATTTAATTATACACAGAATTAATAAATCGTCATAAATGATTAAAACCTTAAAAGACTTAAAGGCCCTGTGATTGGTCGGTCTGCCAGAATTACCAGTTCTTCGTCACGGTTTGTTCGACCGGGTGCATTAGAATGCGGAAAATTTTGTACAAATTACCGGGGCACGTACGACGTCACATGAACCCGTCAGATTTCAATCTTTTTCGCGGGCATTGAAAAATACAACTATGAAATCGACATTTAAAATTTAAAATGCTCGTAAATAAGTTAGAAGGCGAAGTTCCATACAAAAAAATGACTGGAATTCCTTATTACCCTAAAATACAACTATTTACGTTGGGGAGAAGGAAAATACTAAATTTGAATATTTATTTCGTTAATCGTAACATTGTTTATTCACTTTGTAGCTATTTTTATAAAGGGTCATTTTAAAAGTTTTTTTTAATAAAAGTAAGAGAAAAAGAGAACTAAGAACGTATTATATAAACTATAATAGGTGCTTAATTTGGATTTGATTAAAAAAATCTATTTTTATATTATTATGTGAAAAAATACAGCGAAAAAATACCGCGAAATTTTCCGTCTTTTTAACAAAATATCTGATAAAACGCAGTATTTTCCATGACGTAAAAGTCGTCTTTGAATCGAAGTGATATGTCAAAAATATTCGTATCCAGTTGCTCTAAAACTTTACCAAAACTATAATTTGTCAAACAAGTCTCGATTTTTTTTGTTACATTTATTCCGTAACCTGGCAAAAGCCCAACGAAAAAATATGCACCAATTATGTGGAACGAAACTTCTGGGAACAACAGTAATTATTCAGAATTTGGATTTACTAGCCGAAGTAGTTTCGGGAAACTAAAGTACGTCCCTCATTTATAGTAGGAACCTACCTATCACGTACTATAAACTAAGGTACAGTCTGTCAACAAAATTCTAGAAATTTTTACCCCTCAAGGCTCTGGCATATTCTGTCAGAAGGTCAGAGTATGTACTTCCGCTTAGAAATAAAATTCAATTAAATGGAATATTTCTAAACGTGTAAAAAAACTGAAAACTCTTTTTAAAAGGCAATGAAATAAGCTTTCAAATTTTATTATTAGAAATAAACGTAACATATTTAAATATTAAAATTTTGAATGCAAACATAAAAAAATATACCATACGAGTTATTCCCAAAAGCGAACAAATTAGCCTGAGGGAGTTAATAAAATATAACTTCATTTTTCTTTACTATGGCAATACCGATTTTAGAACAAATTTATATTGCATAAAATTTTCAGGTTATGATTGAATCTCGATTTCGACACTATGATAATGGACAACTCAATTCAACAACTTAAAGTGCTCTTTTCGTATTTTGAGTTCTATTATATATAGTAGAATCATCTCCTTTCAAGAATTCCCACATATTTCTGAACACCGTACAAAAGACAGTTACAAAATTTTCCTTTCATTCATCTTGGTGTTGCCATTCAAAACCATTTAACCCCTCCAGCGTTTTAGGGTCATAATATATGATCGGGCGTCCATATTTTATAAAATAATTTAATTTTTTTTCTACATATCATGCGGAAAGAAAAAAAATAATAAATCTTTCTAGTTTGCTTCAAATATTATACTGGAATCCATTAATAAAATCCAAAAAATAGCCAAAATGAATAATTCATATCGCAGTGCTATCGTAACAATCGGTTTAACTTTACAAATTATTTTTTATTATAAGAACGAAATAAAAGTGAACTTACAGTTTTCTTACAAATTCCTCAAACAAAACGATGTGTTTTCGCAATATTATTTCAATTAAAAAAAAAAAATAAGTAAAAATGTGGTTAGCGTTTTTAGACAAAATTTTTCACGTTTTATATTACAATTTTATTATTTAGAAATAGTAATATTTATTTTAAATGCGTACAAGGGAAAGATAATTTAATTTAGTTTCTAAAACAGTATTTAATTTTATGGAAAAATTAAAAAGTAAGACCTATACAGCACATTTTAAATACATAGAAAAAAAAACAAAATTATTGAATTTACTTACGAGTTAAACCATCGCAGAGCCCTCCATTTTTGTCTAAAATTTCGTGACAGACTGTAAAAGTATGTATAATGTATAACCCATTGTATTTTGAGTTCCCTTGTTTGTAGATGGTAACTACTTACCTACCAAGTAGTAATGTATGCTGTCAGGATTAAAATGTTAACAACGTCTGTAAATCTTACAGCGCTAGTCAGCGAGTCAGATTGAACAAGTTGCTCTTTAATGTTTATTGTTTGTAAGGCACAGAGTACAGAGTATGCAAGAAAGTCGATTGGCTCCTGGTTTTCGGATAACGAAGTTATTACAGAAGGGAGACCGCTAATAAGATTACAAATAACTCCAAACATTTAAAACCGATTGTATCGCCGGTAATATGTACCTCCTACTACGTAACCTACCCATGGCTGGTCCTGTGCAGACGTAATTTTAGAAGTTCACGCCGACTTGTCAAGGAGGCAAGGAGCCAAGCCGCTTATAATAACCTAACACCCAACACAACGCCCTTTAGGTTTTTACTGGTGCCAGGCGCGGTTTGGCTTGGTGGTTAATAAAATTCTATGGTGGTTCTTAATTGGTTTGTTACTAGTATTTACTACCCGACTTCGAGATTTGATAATTTTTTTGCTTACCTACTGAAAACTATGGTACACACAATATGAAATCTCATTTTTGACAGTTAATTTAAATGCTCCGTAGCTCATGATGGAATTGATGTTTCGAGCTAAAACTAAATGGGTCAATCTAGAAATTCCACACTAAATTAAAAAATCTGCTCGAATCGTGCCGCCAGAGCTCACCGTATGAGAGTTTTTAGTGAGGCACGCACACAAGCAGATTTTTCGACTTAATTGGTTCCCTTATGGGTCGGTAAGGAATCGACATAAGTAGGGTGTAGAATGATGAATTTCTATTGACGCCTGTACACGGTACACGGATCGGTGCGACACGGGAGCGGTGCCTGCATTGTTATTGTACCCCTGTTTACTGTACCTCTGATTCCTTACCGATCCGTGAGGGAGTGGTGTTAGAGTTAATTTTTTTTAGAAATATTAACTATATAATGGAAACAATTTTCTACATGACCTATGTCATGTTTATGGGTGCACCCAGGTGTAATAGAATAAAGAATAAAACTAGAAGTTCCTTCCATATAAATTTGAATGGAAACAAATGTGCTACTGACTTAGTACCTTTTATCATTTAGCACGCCGTCTGACTTCCGTATACTTGTACACTGTACATCGCCATCCATGTAGTAAGACTATTTATATTGTTTCAGAAATATCATTTGGTAGCATATTCTTATAAAACGGAACCCGTTCAAATATTATCAAAGCGCGCAGAAATAAAGCGCCTCAGGCAAAAATTTGGTAGTTCAAAGTGAAATCAATAAAACCTATTCCGATTTTTACAGTTCGAAAAGTTTTTAAACAAATTTAGTAAGGTTTGAATTTTTTATAAGACGGAAACCTGCTTCAAAAATTGATGCGCTGCAAAGGTAAAAATATTTTTTTTATTTGCAGATTTTTTGTTTTGCAAATTGATTTATTAACAGGCCGTGTGTTGCTTATCACTGATCTAGAAGACACCCATATTTTATGAAGGAGAATACACAGAGGTCAGCCTATCATAAAGCTTAAAAATTTAAAAAGGAGGTAGATTAAATTTAGGCATCCGTTAATATTTTTGCCAATATATAACGCCTGTTCAACGAAGTACGATTATGGGGCGAAAGATTTATAGCAGAGAGAAAATGGCACAAAAGAATTTGACGGAATAAGGAGAAACGGAACGGAAGTATTCTTCGGATCAGTAATAAAACACTGATAGCGCATTGTCCGCGAAATTTTATGAACTCAAATGCCCCAAATGCTCTGAAATAAAACGCCTCGCCGAAATCAAAATATACGAGCGACCGACCGGACCATTCAAATTACCAGACATGTGGAAAAGTCCGCTGAAATGGAAAAGGGGATGACATTAAAGGCGTTAGAAATAAATTATAAAGACTCATCTGAAATGAGCCTCTCGCACGATAACTTATTTTAGATTCAGGAAGAATTTCTTAGGTACCTATTCTATATTTTGAAAACCAAAAAACAAAAACAAAAATGATTAAAATATTATATTTTATTTAAAGCTTTTGAAAAGAGGAATTTTTCGGAGTGTTATTTATTGACGTTTATATAAGCCATACCCCAGGTAATTAGAAAATATATTTAACAAGGTTCGCTCTTAGAAGCACTTTCCGGAAAAAAAGGCTAGCCGGAATTTAAAAGGAATGATCTTTCCGCGTATATGGTATCATTTTTTGGTAAACCTGTGTTAATTTTCCGCACTTATTTGAAACAGTCGAATTAAAGTGCTTAAAATGTGTCCTTTAACAGTAACAATGTGGTATAGAGATAATGGTGGAAAAATGGAGGAAGAATTAACGCATATTTTTCCACTGGAATGATACACGGAGTCGAATAAAAATCAATGTCATGCAGTTTCTTTTTTAATTTGCTATAAAAAAAGGAATATAGTAAGATCTCACAATTATTGTAAATGTTTTTTATCAATATTGTTGGATAATCAAGAAACGCCCAGAATCTCAGTATTTTCCCTCAAAAAGGCTCTCCCCGCAAATGACTCAATTCTAAAAGAAATTCCCCAAAATTCTCCCCGAATTGGTTATCCTGATGTTGATATTGAAGAACATAGATAGATTACTCATGTAGATTGGTTGTGATGAATCAGCAGATTCAGTCGTACCAACCAAACGGTGTGTTTTAATATGGTGGTGTTTATTCATTTTTAAATGTGGATCTATAAATTCTACGTATAATAATATGTAATAAAAATTATATATTAAAAATGAACGTTTGTCGATCTATATATATATTTTTATTTTTTTTTATTTGGTACAATATTTTTTACATTTTAAGTTTTCCAGTAATGTAGGCCTCACTGGGTGGCTTGCCCGTGCTGAGGCCTTCATTTTATAATATGAAAATATAATCTACATAATACAATTAAAGAGAAAATAATACATTTAAAATTAAAAATACATAATAATATATTTGAAATTAAAAAATAATCTTGTGTGTTTGTGAGTGATGTGTGTTTATATTGGTTTTGTGTGTTACGTGTAGGTTTTATTTTAATTTTATGCTATGACATTTTGGTAATATCGTCTTTTTTGTTCTTTAATCCATTTTATAATTTTGTGTGTGAATTTATTTTTATTTTCCTCAATTTTAATTTCAAGTTTTACACTGTTGAAACCTTTTATAGCATGGTATTGGTAGTGTCTTTGTCCAAAACTTGAATTTACTGTCGGAGTTTTTATGTTTTCTTTGTACGCTTGTCTAACTGGTCTGTTAGTGTTATTTTGTGTATGTTGAAATTTATTTTTTTTGTCAAAAATGTAGTTTAGTAGTGTTTTAACGTATAATTGGCGTATATCTAGTACGTCACAGCTGTTGAATATTTGGTCTGAATCAGTCAGTCTATGTTTTTTAGTATTACCTTTAAGATCGTTTTCTGTGCGATAAATTTGAGCCATACTGATTTTCATTGGAGTTCCTTATTCTACATAATCAATATAGTACTAACAAGTACATTTTTCCCTTTTATCCCGAATATTAGTTTTGATATAATAATTAGTGAAATATTACGTAAGTATTATAAATAAATCATTTGCAAATGCATTCATATTCGATGGACGCCACTATGGTAATTTCAAATCTCCCCGCGGAAAATGAACTTGCAAAATTAAATTACTACGTAGAGTCTTTCTGATCAATCACCGATCTACCCGCTATAAAAGGATACCATAAAAACGTATTACCCTCGGCCTCCCGTGTGGACTTTCTATCTTAGAAACATAAAATAAAATTATTTTTCTAATATGTTCTCAATAGAAAAATCTATTCACATGTCTTTTATGCCAATTGAAAATGCGCGCAAGACGCCCGTCATTATAAGTGGCACGCTCGTTAAAGACAGAGAGAAAAAGAAACTGATGAATAATTTGGACTCTCCCCAGAGGAAAATCTAAAAAATATACCGTTTTCCGTAGTGCCTGAATTTGGGGAGGAGAGAGGGATAAAGCGTGATGAGTCCTGTGGGATAAACTGCGAACTACCTTCCTCCTTCCTCCCTGGCTTGAGGGAATCTGCACTTGAGTCGGAGAGTGAGGTTTTAGAATAATCTGGTCTCAGGCCTTGGAAAATAAATAAAATATTAATCCTGCGAGTGTTGTGAAAAAATGGGTTTACGAGTACACGAGAAAATTCAGGGACACCCTTTTTACGAAATCTTTTAAATTGGAAAAATAAATTATTATATCTGTTGGCGTAAATTGGTTTTTACATACTTTTGTAATTGTTTGTGTAAATAATTACAAAATTAATTAAAACTTTTTAATAAATTGTGTGAAATTTATCGTAGTATGAAAATATTTCGAATGTTTGATGTACAGTGGCGAAGGCGATATTAAAATTTGCGGAAATCTATTTAACATTGCATTAAAATATATGGGGCTTTGGTAAATATTGCCTACCCCACAGACTATCAAGCGATTCCGGAGTTAAAAATGAAGATGTCATTTAGCTGTCCAGTGACATTTTTTCAATTAATACAGGTACTTAACCATATTTAAAATTATTTATTTTATTGTGATATTTGCTTAAAGTTTTTCGGGTATGTTCTGGTACACCACGTATAGTAGGTACTTATATATTTTTACGGAAATTAGTTCGGTACTTAATAAATACGTTACAGTACAGTACGGTATAAATATTTCTGTAATTAAATTCACAATACTGATATAATAGAGGTTCATTTAAAACATTTGCATATTTATGGTAATATTTTTCCAGATAAGGTTAGGTTAGGTTATAAATGTAATATTTTATGTTTGGCTGTGTAATAATAATAATAATGATTGGATCATTTGTATAGCGCCGCTTTTGTGAGAAAATCAACTGAAGGGCTCTTAACAACTCAATCATGCATCCAATCTATTCCCATCACTCAGACTTATAACTTATTACTTGTGGTTTATAAATGAGTTTCATAGCTAGTGATTACAATTTTTGTTTTTTAAATTTTTTTATTATAGCGACTATTTAAAAATTTTACATACAAAATGTGATATTAAATATAAGTATAGTAAATTGTATTTCTTAGTCCTCACTAGGGTTACCTGTGCTGAGGTGGACTAAATTTATTCATTTCTGTTTTATTAGTTTTCTATGTCGTTTTTAGAGTTTTTTCATTAATCTCTAATCTTGATTTGTAATCATTCAAATTTTGGACTTGTGGCTTACAAACTTACCACTAAGATTAATGTGTAATAGTGTAAATGTGTTATGTAGATCATATTTTACGTTACGTTAAGTTAGGTTATGTAATTTACTGAGATGTGTATGTAACATTAAGTAGTAATATGAATAGGAAGAATTGAAATTATTAAAATTTAGATTGGATTTTTGTATGTTGTATTTCCATTGTTATATTTCTGTGTCACTTACCACAAGAAAAGGCGAACAGGACAAGCACGTAGAGGAAGAAGAACTTCATGATATCCATCACCATCCGGGATAAGGACACTTGTAGGGGGCCCAGGTGGGGATTCACAGAGAAAATGTACACCAACTTTAGTGAGCTGTAAACCAATAAAAATACCCTCAATAAATACGGCAGACCTAAAGTTAAATAAAAAAATGAACACCTGGAAAATGCTAACCCTTTTCACGCGAATAGTTTCTAAAAATATTCTTAATGAAAATAACTTGATCTTAACCAAAACTGTGTGAGATGGTGATGGTTAAACTTCTCAGCCTTCCTATTCTCCTCCTCTCCCTACTTCATTGAATCTCCCAACCTTTCGCATAATTGGAGATATATTTTTGATAGACCCATTAGTTGGTGGCTTTAAGCTATTGTGACTCTTGTATGAAGATCTCATCAGCGGAGAACACTCCTTCGAAAGCATGAGTCTCAGTTCTCCCTGGGTTGCGAGGCTCTCTCCTCGCCTCGCATGCTCTCCTTCTGCACCTTATAATAGGACATCAGGTAGAGCGTCACCGTGTCTACGTGCTGCCAGTTGTTGATAAAGTCTATCACTTTCCACACGTCATTCACAAACTCATCTAGTCCCCTCTTATGTCACACAAACTTACCTGAATATGTTGGCTGCGGAGAATAGTCCCTCCGATAGCAGCATAGGGTCCCAAGAGTCCCAGTTCTCCCTGGGCTGCGAGGCTGTCTCCTCGCCTCGCATGATCTCCTTCTGCACCTTATAGTAGGACACCAGACGCAGAGCCACAGTGGCCACGTATAGTGAGTTGGTCACAAAGTCTATCACGTTCCACATGTCATTCACATACTCCTCCAGTCCCACGTCCCATAATTGTTTCACTTCACTCCATATTAAACCTGGGGAAAAAAGTTTACTTAAGCAGAGATAAAAAAAGTTGATTTCCTTAATTTACACACATTATCTTTGAGTCACTGTTTTTAAATTTTATCAGGGTAGTCAGTGCGGATTTTGAATGTGATTAGGAATAGAGATCTGCATAATTTGACATTATGTTGAGCCGTTAAAAATGCACCATAAAATTTTTTAATAAGGAAAAAAAATAATGCTTTGGGAATGATTAAGCTAGAGATGTAGATCTGAATTTGTTATTTTAT
This sequence comes from Hesperophylax magnus, assembly GCA_026573805.1. Lineage (NCBI taxonomy): Eukaryota > Metazoa > Arthropoda > Insecta > Trichoptera > Limnephilidae > Hesperophylax > Hesperophylax magnus. The sequence goes on from JAIUSX010000035.1 coordinate 776,396, forward strand.
AGGTAGATATATACACAATTATTTTTAAAAAGTGTATTAAAAAAATGCGTAAATTTTTTTGAGGATCAGTTGAATATTTTAATATTACCTTTTTATTTTGCGTAATAATTTATAAGACCGCACAAATTCTCACAACATATCATGTTAAAATGGTTTTGATGACAACGGCGTGGGTCTCAAGATATTTTGAAGAGTCGAAGAAAAAGTAATATAATGCATACTAACCGCTAACCCAAGCTAAAATAAAGCACTCCACAATAGAAGGCAGAGACCCCCGCTTGGTCCTCATATCCTCCTCCCTGTCTGGCTGTGCATCCTCCCAGAACAGACCCCCGATCACAGACTCTATCCGCTGTGATGCCAAAATTAACATAACTGGAACAAGAAGAAAGGTTAGGATAATAAATATAGAATCAATTTGATTTTCACCTCTGTGGAAATAATATAAACAGATCTTCTGTAAGTGGCTTCACCACAGATTGATGATGCCCTCGGAAGTGGAAACAGGTGTCACGCGTGATCATAATAACACAGTAGAACTTGCTTACAAATAAATAGTTTTTTTAAAGTGATGTAGTTGAATAAATAAAAAAAAACTTTAAATTAAAATTGACTTCTACAATTTAAACTTGATATTAATATATTAGTAAATATCTCTAAAAATAAAGTAAGACTTATGTTTACGGTGCACCATGTCCAGAGAACCATAAATTGTTAGATCTTTATGTCAATCACTGAATAGTTTCACACAGTGGATAGATATGTCTTCGAATCTGGCACTGAAACTGTAATCTAAAATGGCCACTGATCTTATACAGGCAAGTTTTTTTGTTTATACAGTGGATGTTTATTTATTGACTCTAATGCTTACCGCTAGTTACTAAGAACGTCGTAAATAAGCAACATGTGAAATCCTAGACAGTAGTTTAAGAGGTTACCCAAATATGGCACTAGATAGTAGCTTAAGAGGTAACCCATAGATGACACACATCTGTCAATAATGCAGGGATTGAGTCTATAATAAATACTATTGCAACCTTAATGTCGAGGTCCAGAATAATTCCTACCGCCTACACGGAGAAAAATGATTCTGTTAAAAGTGACAGCATACCTGATAAAATATTTAATTAATCGTTAAGAATATATAACACGTGTTCTTTTCCTAAAAAATATCACGACGGAATGCGACAATATCAGCATGTGAATATAAATATCAGCATTTGTATGAAAACGTGTTCCGCCGTCCTCATAATACAATCGCTTCCGACTGATACTTTGTTAGGAAATCTTTAAATTCATTCGTTATAGGCCTGCAGTCCTATTTTAACAGGAAAACGAATAATTTTATCAGATTTTTAATAAATTAACAGTATTTCATATCGGTATGTTTTCTCTGTGTACTAAAAATAAGCAATCCGAGATTGTATCTATCACAATAAAGTCCAAAGTGTTTTGTTGACACGGGAGTTTTATTATCAAGAGGTTATAGTTACAAGTAAAGTTATAAAATATATTCGAAAATAATGAGGTACAGCGGAAATCTTCAAGTCTTAGACATTTTAATTTCTGATTTAATTTTGAATACTTACACAAAAACGTAAAGTAACTTGCAGAATGGCAAATGAACTTGATGAACGGTTTCCTCATGGTCCTCCCCAGCGCCGAGTGGGGGGCGAGGATATAGGAGACAGAGAAGAGTGGAAACATGATGCCTATCCTGACTATCTCCAGGGCCTGCAGAGCCATGTTCTTTCTCCGGAAGCCGGGCAGACCCTCGTACCAGATGGAGGCCAGCAGCTGTTGGACGTTCGGATGCGCGACAAACTGGGGAAGAAAAATTAAAATTTACCATATTTTAAAATACATATATTTGTATTTATATTTTGTTTTATTTTTTAATGAATGACGTGGAATCTTGTGAGTGGAAATTAACCCACTGCACGAAATCCGATAGAGCTGAAACTCGGCAGATAAATTCGTAGTCGATGACAATGCATTCTATCCTATGTTGGTGGCACTCATACACACGCAAGCGAACAATCATGATTTTTTTCTAAAATTGGTGTAATAATATTTAATATAAAAAAAATTACAGCCGTAAACATACGAAATACTATCCAATTAGAATTTGGCAGTCCATGAGAAGGATAGTTCAGTCCAAAGTCAAACCAAAAAATATCTATAACTACTTAAAAATTAATAAGAAAAGTAAAGTAAAATTAACTCGTTTTTACCGCGAAACTTTGGGGTGGTTATTCATGATAATCTAAGAAAAATATCCTAATAAAATTCTACTTAAATTACCAATTACCAATTCTAATTAAAAAAAGAATGTAAGAAAATTGTCAGTGTAATCGTAGCTTTATTTTTGCGAGTAATACATATGTTCAGACAAAATGGCCACCCCAACATTTCAAATATGAAATAGAACAGTTGTCCTAGTGCGAAGAAATAACAATTTTAGACATGGTGTAGAAATTTATTATAATTTTGATATTCGGGCGCCAATGATAAAAATGCTTACATTTATGACAAAGTTTTTCACGAATTTTCACCTCCAAGTTTCGCGGTATGAGCGTGGCACACGGTGTATTATGATTTTTCTAAAATATATGATAAAATAATATCGGTTCAATAATTTATTTAAGTGCTGTTGTTGTTACGTCTTACTTAATTTACTGAAGAGATAAACCAATATAAGAATGTTGTGGGTGTGTCCGTGTGCTTAAAACAATATCATTTTTGTTTATTTTTGATGAAATTGATCAATTTCACTGACCTGTCTGGGGCCAAGGAGTTGAAAAGTCCTACGTAAACAAGGAGGCTCTTGACTAGCAAGGATGAGGTTGCGGGTTCATATAACGGCGTGCGAAAGTAAATTATATTTTATTATTTCTGTTATTTTACAAATTACTTATTTAAAATAATATTTATTTGCGGCACGTTCCACATAGGAATATACTCTCATTATCGCCCTGGTGTAAGACCACTATTCAGAATTGAAACGTTCCTTGAAATGACTTTAGCCGTGTTTGGTGACAGATCTGAATAGACAGGTAATTCCCCACCTTCCCCTCTGTGCTCTTTTGTAAGCGTAAAGGATAAACATGGATTTGACAATAATTTTATAAACTTTAAATAAAGTTAAAGAAGTTTTGATCGTCTATCCTAGAAGAGTTCAAGGTATTTATAATATAATAATCGCAACATTTGTAAAAAATATACTATGATCTAGAAGTATGAATTTTAGATCCCCACCTTCCTCCTCCCATCTCCTTCCCCTCCCCACTACAATCAGCCTCACAACATACCCAAATCGGGGATGCCATAGTCTCACTGGCTCCAAGTGGTTGGAAGTAGTTGAGATTTTGTGCGGTTCGACAATAATATTTTTTTTTGGTTGTCAGTCTCTTGTCCTCTCTTTTACAAAGCCTTATCTAAAAGGAAATCCCCTCCATTCAACATCTCATCTCTTCTAAGTCTTCCATATAATATCTAGATTTTCTAATTTAAACAAAATTAATATATAATTTTACCTTCGTTCTCTTCATAATTTGAATTGATGGCCTAGTCCTTGAAGGGTGAAAGCCAGACACATTTGAAAAAAAAGTATTTTTTCATAATTAAATTTTCGAAACTAAAATGAAATTCTCGAGTGTGTAATCCAAATAATTAGATTACCAAAGTTTCATTACATACACTTACAAAATACGAATGTTTATAATGGAAATATAAAATTTCTATTTAACCATGTGTTCCGCAGTAAAAATACTTTTCCGCTCGAGATACAGATAAAATAAAGATACCTCTATCCCGAGAATTCGCTCGTGATATTCGAAGACTTGTAATCTAATGCACTACGCAGAGCCGTTAAATCCTATGACTCGAGACGGCAGAACCCACTTATCCCAGCTTCTGCGAGCAAGATAGTTTTTAGCTTCCAAATGTAATATGTAAAATGGAGAATATTCACCTATGGCTTGATGACAGAATAGATATAATTGTCTGAAAATGTTCAAAGCACTTTCACAGAGTGGAATTCTGGAAAAAAACCTACGGTGGGAATTGCTGCGAGGGGGAAAATGTGGTTAGGGAAATTCGTAAATGTTTTTATCCTAGACTGTGTCCAGGGAAAATTTTTGTTGTGTGGTATGGGGTAATTGTAGGAATGTTATAAATGTGCATATACGTATACCGAATAATTCTGACTGAAATTCCAAAGGTCGGGAAAATCATTATTTCTCTTCTAGAATTCTATGGAAGAAATTCAAATTCGTAGCATTTGTTTCGTATCGACATGACGATTGGTATTTGAAATGGACTTATTTTAATACGAAAATATCAAGCAATCGTCTTTATTTATCATAATGAATTTTAGGAATGAGGAAAAGGAGGTCTTTACATTATGGTGCTTGTTTATTTTGGAGTTCTGTTGGTTTCTGGAAGGTTCCGTGGGCACTATTAATAGTTCATAGATGTAGATCTTATAATCACCGTTATTGCCGAAGATTTACCCAACACGAACTGTTTTGCAATCACCACACGACACTATTTAATATATTTAACTTAGGGATGATAATTTGCAATATTTTACGGACTTTTCACGAGATTAATTGTTACGGAGAGCGAAATAATATGCAACGACTACTACGACGAAAATTCGTACAAAATAACATTTGCGTTGGTATTGTTTTTTCAAATTTTCTTTCTTCTAAGGCAAGACTTTTAGGAAAGGAACAAAACAAGGGAAAATACCATACGACTAGGAACTGGAATGTGGAATAATCATAAAACTGTTTATATTAAACAGCATTAATTTAACCTTCGAGACTTTGATAGTATAAATAATATTTATAAATTGTTTTATAATGTTCATTTTGATTGTAAACTGTAACGATGGTAAAATATAGTTGGTTTTTCACGAGCACGATCATCATCATTGTCTATTGATTTTAAACCATTTCTTCAAGTTACAGTTTAACCACATTTTATTATTAAAGGCAACACCTAACATTTAATTATTAAAAAATTGAATACTTTGTTCCAATGCGATTTAGGTTTGAAAATTAATTCATTGTTGTATGGTTACACATTTGGGAATTGAACTTCGTAGATTTCATCATTCGTCGTCAGTTTCAGTGTCTACAATTAAATTTACAGAGATAAATTAACGATCTGGTTTTGTTATTAGTATTTCTTACTATCATGTGTAACGTAATGCATTTATTATTAAAAAAGCTAGACTTTTCTTTAATTACACAATGAAGGGTTTCAACATATTTTGTCGGTAATTGAATTAATTTCACGTGATTATTGGAGTAAATTCCCAAGAGTATTCACAAGTTAAAATATTCCACTTGTTTCGTTTTTTAGAATCTGCGTTCTTTGTATAATGCGTCAAATGAAGTCTGTTAATGCCTTCGGAAGGTGAAACAACTGACACGTTTTATTTCGTTTTATATTATAGATCGTTAATACGAGTAATTAACCGGCAGAACGTGTTTATTAATAAACTGTTTAAAAAAAAAAAATTTTTTTTTTAAAAATAGCGCAATTAAAATTATCCAAGCATTAATTGTTATTACATAGACATTCCGACAACTGGACTTGGACGTATGTACCTACACTTACTAACTACCTAGCTTCCTTTACCAAGATCATTCATGCGCTGGAAGTTGGGTATCGGAGAAGCCGTAGTGGAGGAGCCGTACCGGGGGAGTCGTACGGGGGAACTCGTATTGGGGAAGTCGTATCGGGCGAGCACAGTATTCTCGTTGCTCATACGCTCTGACCTCACAGCTACCGTTCGATTGAGCCGTCGTTTATTCGATTTGAGCCGTACGAATATATTCAGCTGGTACCGTGGCTCCCGCTCTTAATAAAATGAATCATCGCTAATGAACACAAGTAAAAAAAACCATACCTTCTTTTGCCTGAGTTTGATGGCGAGCTTGAGCCTGTTGAGCTGCATGCGCTCCCCGTGCTCGAAGGCTGGGCCCGTGGGGTCGTGGTTTAGCAGCACCTCCAGCTCGTGGGAGCTGCGCGTGTGGTCGAGCAGGGCCGTCGCGAACTCCTGGCACTGTTTTCTGAGTTCCTGGTATTCTATCTAGAAAAACAAACTTTTGCAGTTAGAATATTTATTGTTAAGAACTTGTCAATTTAACACTAGTATCGGGAAATGTATAGTGGACGTATACAAAGGAGGACATGGGAAAGGTGGGGGAAAAATAGTAAGAGGTAGTGAAATGAAAAATAATCATTTCGGTGGCGAGTCTCTGTATCTTTTTGTAACTCCGGTTCAATGATCTCAAGAACTGGAATTTGTTTTTGATTTTCAAAATTGGAACTGATTCTGGGAACTATTTAGACAAGCGATAAAGTTATAATCTAATATAGTTTTATTAATTAATAATTCTATATTGGAAAAGTGTATTTATTTTGTTTAATTTTGACAGATGTCATAGTTTTTCAAGTGGTGTTCATTTGAAAGGTAAATCTCTGATCGGTGAGAAAGGCAATAATTCTGAAGCAAATATATTTTTTTGTAAATATTTCAGCTTCAAAACTCCAAAAATAATAATATCCAGTGATTTTTCACGGGTCTGCTCTGGTAACATTTTGTAAAATTTGCTTATTTCAACAATTTTCATCTCTCCTGTCATCCATCATGAGTTATGAAAGTTCAAAGATAAAAAACGAATACTATTTTTCCATATTTGCGTAAGAGACAGTGATAATACGCATGCTACACAGGCGAGGTCGGGTGACAACTAGTTAGGTTTAGGTACCTACCAATAAATAAGAATAAAAAATACATTTTTTTTTCGCATTGTCCTACAGAGCATTTTTTTAAAGAGAATATTAAAGAAAATGGAAAAATGTTTGTATTATGTATCTCTAAAACTAAAAAAGATTTCAAAATAAAACAAAAGTCTCTATTTATTAATAAAATTCTAAACAATGTCTAGTATCTGACGGCTGAGCTTTGGCGAACTCATGGCATTACTTTAAGCATTAAGCTTCTGTTATTTTCTATAAAAAGAAACATTTTTGTATAATCTGGAGATCCCGGGGTAATCCCACAGGCGATTTATGACACTCGGGGGATAAGGCCCGTAGAAAGGACCCGACCGGCTTGAGGTCGGGCATGTTTGCACAAGGCAGGGACCGGCCCGGGGCCTTGTGCAAACCCGGGGCGTAGGGCAGCTGGAAACACTCAGTGGGCGGTCAGCTTAAAATAAATTGTTCGTTTCAGGAAACATTACAATGACAAATTGTTAGATGCAATGGCTTTTATTTTATTTTATCTGTGTCTTGGTGATACGTATTTTATGTTGAATATGACTTGGGTAATACGCGCCAGTGATCTTATGAATACAATTGGTATTCTTATTTGAGATTATTTTATGACTGGAAGAGAAGGGGTGGAGGGAAAGGAGAAGATGGAGAATAAGATTAGGAAGTATCAGTATATTCAGATACGGGCTTTAAACATAGCTAAAGCCATTTCAAGCAAGGTTTCGATTTAGGAGAGAATCTGTCTCTAGAACGAGGTGTATACTTAAAATATTTAGTTAATGGATTAGATAAAATATTTTATTATTTATTTTCTTTACCCGTGACCTCTGTGTGCATAGTCAAAAAGCTTACCGTTCTACGGCAGAGATTGTCCACTGTTAAAAAATAACAAAGGGTATTTTTGAAAAAATGTTTTATTCTAGGTTAAATGCCTTCTTCACGGCAGATGTTAACTTATTCATACTTTTTCTGGCAGCTGGGAACGGCGGCTTCTCATATGAATAATGAACATTGTCCGGAAACTTGCGTTGAAAGAGAAAATTTGGAGATTTACATTAATGTCCAATAGCAAGGCTATGGGCCTTGAAGTCGCGGGATAAGGATAAGTTAAATATAATTTATCTTAATACTATGTATAGCCCTATCGTTTATATTAAATTCATTATACAAAAAATAAAAAAATTCTTGATTGGTTTTAGCTTTGTTTTTAGTAATCAGATATGGATAGACAGGCACTACTCAATTCATCTCTTTCCCTTCTCCTTCTTATCCCACCACAACCTTTTGCCGCACAACATTCCCCGAGCTGGTTCTAGTCTACAGTAAATCATGATGGTAGTAGCATACCCGTATAGACTAATTTTATTATAAAGTAATGTTTTTAAATGTATGAGAAGCGATGAAAGTTAATTAGTGGAAATATAAAGGTTAGCATCATTCAGAATGATAATACTACAAGTCACCTACTTCCAGAAATTACCTTGTATGTGTTAACCTCAAAATATATCCAACCGAAGAAAAATAATGGAGACATTTAAGAATGGGGAGGTGCATAAAGTGGGGATCAACCCAAGGAAACATTCTCTGATCTTAAGGTCGATCTCCGTAAAATTGAGGCACAATGGAAGACAACGCAAATAAACATTCTCTATTCTATGAAGGGAGAAGAGGAGTATGGAGCACATCCCAAATGAATACTAAGCTGATGAAGCGTTTAAAGGATCACACCATATTGAGATTTTCTTAAAATTTAAGAAATTCAAATATTTCAAACGTATAACCATTTCAAAATTCAGACTATTATCGAAGATACAGCAATTAGAGGTGAGCGCGGCAGAGTCGGCCCGAAACTCTGGTTGCGATCGGACGAATATCTATAGCCAACACGAAAGCCCAACAGGAGACTAAAGATGCCAGGAAATTGAAAAGAGCTGCTCAAAAGAAGTTTGAGGACATCGCGGCAACAATGGAAGGCCTTGTGTACGGTCCAGGAATCACAGAAGTTAATAAAAGAAAATGGTTTTAAGACACTGACGCCGTACATTTGTTCTTTTGCGTTTTATACTTTTTTATAACTGGTGTACAAGATCTACTTAACCGATTTTTTTGATTAGATTGCCACGTTCACAAGTTATACATTTTTTAAACTCAAAATTTCGACAAAAATCATAGTTTTTTTTCAAACAGCTGTCATTTCTACTAAAAAAATCCCTACGCACTATCTTAGCTATTACCTTGCTAAATAAGAAATTTATTGTTTTTAATTTCAGATGATGCTTGACAGAAAATATGTACACAATCATCAAGGATTTTCAAAAGACGCTCCTACTTGACGGCTAACACCTCCGTTATTTTGAACCTTTTAACTTTTCATTATTTCAAATTATTGATATAATTACTATGTATATGCGTAAATTAAAAAAATAAATATATATTTAATATCTGGGTCAAAATTTATTTTTATACCTATTTTTCGGAGCGCCAAGGTTTTACGGGGTTACCCCTTAACGTACCCTAAAGAAGCATTATCTGACTTTCAATAATATGTACTCCAAGAAGTTAAGGAGTGTGAAAAACAATCCGTACGAAAAAAATTATCCCTTGGAATTTATGCTTCAGAAGCTAAGGATGTGTGGAAGACACCCCAAAAAAACATTCTCTGACCTTAAATTCGTTTTTCATGAACTTAATAAGTGTGGAAGATACCAAAAGGAAATATTGTCTGATCTCAAATTCGTGCTCGGTGAAAGTAAAAGGCACTAAGAAAACATTGTCTGAGCTGAAATTTACTGTCCATCAAGGTGAAAAAGAGCGGAGGAAACATTCTCTGTCTTTCAATTCGTCCTTCATTATGCCGGACAGATGAGGAAGGTACCCCGAGGAAACATTCCCTGATCATGAAACTTTAGAATTGAGGAAATGTGGAATTGGGGAACATATTTGGAATATTCTCTGACCTTAAACTCGTGCTCCATGAAGCTGAGCCTCCTAAGCTCCCAGGAGAGTTCGAAGGCTGTGAGGATGGGGTCCTTGGAGGAGAGTGCGATGAGACTGGGGGAGGCGAGGGCGCGGTAGGCGTTGATTCGCGACCGGGAGTGCCGCAAAGAGTCTTCCTGACGGGATGTCACGCACTCGTCGCAGCCGCATCTGGAAAAATACATATTTAGTATCATTTATAAACAACAGATGTCGAAAATGGTATAAAGTATGCTCTCTGAAATTTTCTCAGTTCTCGTTTCACACGAAAGTATTTCACGTTCTAGATATAATATTCATGCTCCCACAGTGAAACTTAAACTGTTTTGACTTCTTTATTTTTATACGAAGTTTGATACAAATATGGGAACTACATAGTTTGTAGAGATTTGGAGAAATGCAGCCCCTAAAATTGTCACCATAGGCACATGGTGGCTTAGGCCTAAATACGGCCCTGGTCACAATTTATTATACAGATAATTTATACCGTGGCCAGTTGAATTTGAGCACCGAGCATACCACAATATGTACTGAAATGAGCCACCATAAACCTACTGAGAAACGTAAAACCGAACTAGACTATGTTTAACCCTAACCCTTTAAATGAAATGAATTACGACCGAAAGCCTCTCAATGAAACAAACGGCTTCGAGCCACGTTGAGATATATTTAATGGAGTTTTAATCTTCTTCCTGAACCATAATATTCAAATGACAGCACAATAAATGGTTGCAATAATCGTAGCTCGTAGCTCTTCTGACCCAATTCTGTGGAATTACATTATTGTATTTGGAATGGAATCCACGAAGTATTTTTGTAAGCAGGCAGAGATCTAGTTTGGAATGGCTACCTTTGCAGGAATTTATTTATAGTAGCATCGAGTTAATTCATCTGTTTGCGAAATATCTAGTTAATTTAGTAACCACATTGAATTATTCACGCTTGGAGTAGGGAAGTACCTACCTAGCCAATATAAAATTTAGTAATTTTTATTAAATTTCATTATTTAAATATAAATATTTTTATGTGAAACCGCACAAGCGTCCCAACTGCTCTCAACCGTCTGGAGTCAGTGAAACTATGCCATTCCTGATTGGGGTTTGTTGCGAGGCAGACAGTAGTGGGGAGGGGAAGGAGATGGGAAGAGGAAAGTGGGAAAGTATCTGGCTTTTTAGAGCTGGTCACCAAACACGGCCAAAGCCTTGCAATTCTGAATGGCGGTCTTACAGCAAGGCGATACTGAGAGTATCTTCCACTCTCGAAGAACCTCGGATTTGAACCCGCGACCTTCAGCTAGCTAGTCGACAGCCTTACCCCCCAACCACGGAGGCCGTCAAAATAATATTATACAATTACAACACCTATTAGAAAAACTATTTGTGAGTAGGTAATCCAACACATCACAGCATTGTATCAAGTCGTTCTCTAGGATTATTTAAAGACTAGCGCAGACCCGTAAAAAAACACTGGTTAGTCTAAATCGATTACAATTTTGAAAAGGACACAAATTAAAATAATTTTCTGTTATAAGTAGGTACTTCGGTACTTTATCGCTTGTCCGAGTTCTTCTCAAATTAGTTCCAATTTAGAAAATGACACTTAAATTTAAACGTGACGCAAATTTACAATACTTTATTTTAAATGAGTAAATTGTGAAAAAACACAAATTAATCAAATAAAATTTTCTTGCAGACTCTTAGTTTTGAACCTGCTACCCCCGACCACTGAGGCCGAAAGGCAATCCCATACAAGGCATTTATTTGACTTTAAATGGAATCTACGATATCAGGCAGAGACAGAGAACAAAGCGCGCGCCTGTTAGTGCTATTTTATTGGATGTCTCGATTTAATAAATGGTTTTTGTCATTTAGCGGCCCTGGTTTTCATTCAAATCTAAACCACTTCTATTGTGTATAATATTTTCACAACGGTCGTATTACGGAAAAACAAATTGTTAATGTGCTTTTTTTATATATACCAAATTAGCGTTCGTAAAAATTAGATGACTCGTATTGTAGTTTTTCATAACTAGTTAACATTTCATAGATCATTATTTCACTGTACACATGTACGACTAGTTTCTGATAAATCCTTCCTTTGGCAGGACAAAAGCTACATACAGCAAATTCAAAACCATAATTATGGTTTCTGATAAATAATAACCGGTCGACAGCTTAAATAAAGATGTATTTAACTAATATAATATTCGTGAAACTCAACCTGAAATATTTTAACTTCAAAGCTTTGAGTAAACTTTCTAAAAGCTTCTGCGATTGAAATAAACTGCGTACTAGGGGGCAATAAGCGTGTAATTGTATAACATTACAACGTGTGCTTTGAGGAAATACGAATAAAGGAAACAATTTGAACGGTGAGTAGAAATTGACCATTTCGAGCACAATCGTTTTGCTTGCATCTGGTTTGCAAAAGAATCTGTTGAAATCTTGTAAAGCTACTTTTGGGCCAGTAATGTTTCTTAAGTAAGTTAATAATATTTTTGCCGTTGAAATATGAATGTTTTTTTCTTTAAATAGTTTCTTTGCTTACATGTTTGCGTAGTTGTCAGTTGAATTTAATCGATTTAAAAAACAACCATTTACAGATTTTCTCCTTGTTAAAAGAAATAAACACAATAGCACAAAACTAAAACAAAAACCATAATATAATTTAAAAATAATAACTTCAGTGGTGTGTCTCTGTGTCTGTGTGTAACTCCCATTCAATGAACTCTATAACTGGGAATTGCTTTGTATTTCAAAATTGAAACTAACTGGGAATGTTTAAAAAAGGTAACACAATCATTTTATTTGAATTAATTAATCCATAATTTGCGATTTGTATTTCTTTTGTCAAAATTCGTATTTTTCAAGTTCACTAATGGTGTTTTGGAAGACAATGATCCTGAAGCAAATATTGTTTTAAATTAATCCTTTCAGATTTACAAATGCTGAATTTAGGTCTTCCCTAATATAATAAGAAGACAAGATGTGAAACAAATGTGTTACTTATTATTAGTTAATCTAAGCTATATTATTGCCATCAATTATTGTGTTTGAAATGAGGACAACGGTAAATAATAATGAAGTTTTTTAAGTGTAAAAAATATATGTGAATATCCCCTAAATAATTTATCTTGGAATGGCAAATGAGACAGCAAAATCATACTTTTTTTCTCACGGTAAAAAAAATTACGAGGTGAGAATAGTGATACAAAGGAATGTTGAGATCTTCAGCTATTCATTGGCATTCTGCATCCTTGCAGAATCGACTTGTCCCCAGGGATCGGAGGCAGAGCGGAAACCCCTCAACAATGCACTTTGTGAATTGAACCTTGTCCACATTCACATAATGCAGTGTCCTTAAGTCCCTATTTGTATATCTGTATGTATTGGTTGTGAATGCATTGGATGCCAATATTGGATACATTTTCCGAGAGAGAGAGAGAGAGAGAGAGTATTGGAATCTAAATGTGAGATCCACGATATAGAATTTTGACAACAATGTTTGTAGTGTTCCAAAATATTTTTTTCTGACTTTTTACATCGCACAAATACCGTTAAATAGTCATTTCATTAATATTTCTATGGCTTGCTTCTAAAAGGCAGTCAGTTTTTCAAATTTATATTAGGCTTATGAAGAATTTGTTCATTTTTGCAAGTTTTCATTATTAGATAAGTGATTTGCTAGTGTGCCAATTTTCAATTGGCCCCCGAAGATCGAAAATCCTTTCTAAAAAGGTTATTTTAGAATTTAGAATTTTGAGGCTAAATCGAAAATAAATAAGGGTATATAAAAAAACTGACAGTGGCCCTTTTAGAAGTAAGCCACAGATTTGTTGATTTAGAAAAAAACGATCAGAAACTACTCATTCCCGGATCGTATTTGGTAATCGTATTATGACGTAGGTTCTGCTTACGCAGTTTACAGCTCGCTATAAACAACTGTTGGGTCGGCCTATAAAAAATGACGGGTGTGAAGTCACAACCGTCTTCCGCGTTAATAAAATCATATATTTTTAGAATTTAAATAATGATGATTACCTCATTGGATATGATGTGTATTTTCAATCATCGAACAATATTTTTTTAACATTTCAATTGTAATAAAATCTTGTATTTTAAAAAGTAAATGATATACCTGACGTCATGAGGCATGGGAAGGGTGGCCCCCCTGTCCAGCAGGATCTTGATGATCTCATAGTTGTCTCTGTGCGCCGCCAGGATCAGCGGTGTGATGTCGGGGGTGAAGGTGGCGGTGTCCGGGGGGAGGGCCTCCCAACTCTATAACAAGCAAAATACCATTATTGTAGACTTGGATTTAACTGAACACCATAATTAAAAATGATCTGAGGAATAAATTTTAGATATTGGCCACAGTTAGCTATCTACTTGCTAAGTATACACGAATGAAGAGTTGCGCAAGTATACTTTATCAGCCTTATGACTAAGTACACTTGTGCGGTACCAGTTCTGGTTTCTGGCGAACGATAGACAAAGCTGGTAATGCTGAGCAGTGCCATTATTTTTATCAATGACTTCCTCTGACGAAGCTTTGGCTGTCATATGACTAATGTTATCTATTAAACAAGCTAGAAGGGTAGAAAATAACGTATTGTTTGGTTCAAGACAAAAAAGACAATCACATTCACATATAAATGTAATCAGTGAATTAAAATTCGTTGCGAAAGACGCTACTCTAATTTGGAGCTTCTGTGATTAGTATTAGTGGTTAACAATCAATAAACCTCTTGACACTATTGAAAATTGACGACTCTCCCACAGAAGTTGAAATATTCAAAATTCGAACTTTTAACAACACTTGTGCAAGTCATCAAACTTGTGAAATATTCGTCATACTTGTATACACGGTCAAGAATATTTGCGCAAGTCTCTGTTCAAGTATATTTGAAGGTATTTGGCCGGCCTTTATGCTAGTATACATACTCGTAGATTATCGATTGATCAAACAATGTGGTGTTATCTTAATGTCAGCTTGATTATCCGATAATATGGCTTTGTCAAACTAAATCATTCTAGTTAAAATATAAGCTCCGGTATTCCGGTGTATAAGTGGTCGGCACACAAACAAAATGAGCATGTTGTTATTGTAACTATTTATTAAAGTGCTTTTTGGGGGCTTATTTAACTACAATGCTACAAAAAAGTAGTATCCTAATCTCATCCAAGCTAACCAAGCCCAACATGACATAACCTAACTTATTGATAATATCGCGATCTTGTGATTTTTTATTTTATTTTGGTGCCTAGTCAAGATTCCGATGATCTAATTAGGTAAATAAAATGTGCTACAGGATTACTTAAAAAACATTAAATTTTATTTTTTGCACTTTGGAGCTCATTTATAATAAATTTATAAATGGGCGTGTTATTTCGTTGCTCGTATCAATAATCTTGTGAAAACTCCATTAAATAGTACAAATTTCATCCCAAGTTCAATATTGTCGTTTGGCGAATCTAAACAGAGTTTGTGTTTGTTGAAAATATAACATTATGGGTGAATTTATAAGGTGCACACCCATAAACTATAAGTGACCCAAGGAATCTTCAAGAAACCAGCAGGACTCGGATGAAACCAACATAATCACCAGGTAAAGGCTTCCTTTCCTCGCTTCTCCTTTCATATACACACAGTCTATTTTACATGTCAATCGGGGATCAAACAGGGATTTATTTTTAATTATCTTTACCAATTCGATGACCAAGAAATGCTTTGGTGCTCATTTAAAAAGTTTATTTTAAATACATACAATTGTAATATATCGTATCGCACTTCATTACCATTCCGCAAAATACATATAATTTCTGTTATTGAGAAATGAGTGATTTATTGAATCTAGCTTTGTTCGTTTTTCTCGTGTTTCATTCTTGTAATGTTTAGAGAGAATAATATGTTGTTTCGATTAACGTTCGACGATGTGTTTAATGTTTTTTTATATCCTAGTGCAGCGAGCAATGTGTTTCTGTAACGGAAAACGAAGATAATGCCAAGTCATAATTTTCTTGTTGCCGACTAAAGCGTATCTTAGAAATATCGCTGAAAAAATTATGAATGTTAAATGATTATGCATAATAAAAAAACATAAAGTTTACTTAAATCAAGATAATTTTTTTTTAGTAAAGTGATAAAAACGACCAAATCAGAAGAGTAAATTCCTTTACATAATAATTTTAAAAATATTGTTAGAATGTTAACAATTTGTTGTGTGAATCCCAACTGCTCCCAACCGTCTGGAGCCAGTGAGACCGTAGCATTTGGCTATGTTGTGAGGCTGAAGGTGGTGAGGAGGAGAAGGAGATGGAAAGTACCTGACTATTCAGATCTGGTTACCAAACACGGCTAAAGCCATTAAGATCGACTTTTCAAATCTGAATGGTGGTCTTACACCAGGGTGACACTGAGAGTGTCTTCCACTCTGGAACGTGACGCAAATATACTATTTAATTTTTAAATGAAAATATTGTTAAATGACAGAAATTATTCAATAAAAATATACCATAATATACCATAAATATACCATAATACGGACATGTTTCTAGTGTTCTAGTCGAAAAGCATGTAAAAAACCTGTATCCAAATAAATTTTTATGAATAAAGAAAAAAAAAAATATATATATATATTTGGGTACCCGTGACCTCCGGATTGCTAGACGAAAACCTCACCCCGACCACGAAAGTCGACTTCATTGCAAATAACTAGTAAAACGCTATTTGACATAGTTTTTGGGAGATTGGACAATGTTTAGGCATAACTTAGCTATTAAATATTCGAATATTATAGTTTTGGGAGATTTGACTAAATATTGCTTTTTTAAAAAATGTTCTTTAGAAATAACTCTCCACGATTAACTATTTTAACAGAACATTGTCCATTGATCATGTAACCCATCATACCTACCAAAAAATAAACTCGTTTTGTTTAAATAGCTAATAAATGTTGCCATTTGCTAAATAAAAGAATGATTTCGTGGAAATGAATAAAATGTTTTCCTTGTATTACGGGAACAGGTTCGTCCAATTTATTTGCCGTATTGGGAATAACGATTCCCAGCCTCGAGGCAATCCGAGCTTTATTCTCGGCACGAAGTCGAATCCTTCAACTATTTTCTAACCCCAAGTCCCCTGACACGGTATTATGTACTGAGAAATCTTCGGAACATAGTTTTATTTCACAACTACTGTTCCCGCTGTTTAGCTCTAAGTAAATCTGTCAATACTATAGACAAATGGAAGCTTTTTTTAAATATAAATTAAGACTTGCTGCTAGTATTAAAAGTTTAGAGCGACTTATTTATTTAGTAATAACTAGCACACCCGTGGAAAATAACGGGATATTATAATTCGAAAGATAATTACATTCAACCGAAATTAGCATTTTTAATAGTATTTAAAGTCCTTCGATAGGGTATTACAGGGCACTGCTTTACCAAGTGATCAAATTCTTATTCGAAGAATGATACAGTTAAATATGACCGAAGGAAACAGGGTCCCATTGCCTCAGTTGGTAGAGCAGCGCCCCGGCAAGGCGAAGGGCCTGGGTTCAAGTCCATTTTCTGTTTAAACTTTCATTTGAAAATCGCTAATATTGCCTTACACAAAATTTAATCAAAATGAAGGTATGTCCAATTCAAAAATTAATTACAAATACGGCCAACGGAAATTTTCTTATCTTGTGCCTTCTTTATTTAATAAGATGCCAATGGATGTAAAAAGCGAATCAACCTGCACAACTGAACTAAAAAAACAGTGGTTAATGGATCAAATTTTCTAAATTGATATTGTTTACACATACACTATTATCCGTTGATTGTATGTATGTAATTGTATAAATATGCCTATGTTTTGTGCCTTTGAGTGTGTTTATGCTTATGAGTATGTTTACTGTCTATGTATTGTATGTATTTGTATTTTGGTCCCTTAAAATGATATTCTTCTGTATTTATTTGATTGTGGCTTCTCCTTAAAATGTCTCATTATATAATTAGATAAACTGCATTGACAATTTATCGGCTGTTTATATTGAAGAATAAAAAATAAAATAAAATGAATAATTATTACAATTTGAGGTTTTTATCATTAAGTTATTCCAAAATTAAAGATAATATCCATTCGAAATTGTTAACTCAAATTTTGGTACTCAATAAAAATCAGCACAATAACTATTTACAATTTCTTTAAAAAAAATTCCGACTTTATGTCCGGGTTAAATCTTCCCCATAGGAAAAACTAAACCCTTCCACACACTTTTCCACAAATTATCATCTAGTCAATCAACATTGTGCAAGTGCATTATATAAGCTAAATAAATACAAAACAATACAAGAACAACACGTCAACTCACCAGAGATCAAATGGGAAAATAATTCACCGACTCCAGATATTTTCATATCAGAGGGTTCGGCTCGGTAGAAATCCTAAGAGGGCCTATAAATCCTACTGATCCCTCAACATAAATATTTAAAAAATGTATAATAAATATGAATATATATAATTGATAATATAATAAGTAATTATGAATTCAATTTGTGGCATCACTTTAATTAAATAAATATCACTTTTTAAACAACTATTTAATAAAAAAGTTATATTTTGTCTTGAAATGAACTTTTTATTCGACATTTCCATTTAAACCAGTATAAAAGCCATACATTTAATTTATCAACCATCAGCGTAATGGAAGCTGTTACATTAAGGCCTTAGTCTATCACAGAAATCCCCACATGAAAAATGTAATAACGTCACAGTAAATTAACTACCCGAAAAAATAAATGAAGTTGGATTTTTATATACCGCCGCAAAATCCACTCCGAGACAAAGATCCAGAACGAACTTAGTCAAAGCGGGTCTGAAAATCTCAAGAGTAATAGATGCAAATGGCAGAATTATTTGCAAAGATTTAATGGTGGCTCATACTTTAAAAGCCAAGCAAAGCTTTTATTGGCCAGCGTTAATATCGCCTTTGCAAAATCCACTGGCGTGTTACTTACTCTATGATCAAAGCTTGGCAGTGTGCAGATTTTTAAAGGATTGACTAGCAATGCAGTCACATTATTTTACAGCTTTTAGTAAAAACAATATGGATATAAGCAGATGCGTGTCTTTGCATTAGATTAGATTGAGAAAGTAAAATATAAAACCAAAAGCCTGGTTACAAGTTGCAACTAAAAAGCATAAATTTTAAAAATAGATTTTTATAAAAAAACTTTCACAGTTTTAATTGTTTTAATATATTTTTAAGGTTCGTTTTTCTTAGGGTAAACACATCTATTCAGCCTTTTACTGCATGCCATTGCTAAATTCAACCGAATTTTATCGAATCAATATTATTTTTAGATGTATTATTTATGTCTATCAAAACAAGTCTATCGCGCTTTACGGCGACCGCACTCCGAGGCGGTGTTTTTTTTTTTTTCCCCAATTGGGGTATGTTGTGAGGCTGAGGGTATATTGGGGAGGGGAGGGAGATGGGGAAGAGGAAGGTGGGGAAGTACCTGGCTATTCAGATCTGGTCACCAAACACGGCTAAAGCCATTTCAAGCAACGTTTCAATTCTGAATGGTGGTCTTACACCAGGGCGATACTGAGAGTATCTTCCACTCTGGAACGTGCCGCAAATATACTATATATTATTTTAAATTAATTAATTGTGAAATAACACAAATTAATCAAATAAAATTTATTTGCGCACGCCGGGTTCGAACCCGCGACCTTCGGATCTGTAGTCAAAAGCGTATACCACTAGACCACGCCGGCCGTTGGGTTCATTCGTTCCTACTTGGTTCTGGAAGTATGGGCATACCTTTATGAGAGGTGAATTTATGTTCGGCGGATGGTGAGGTGTATTATACCTATTAGTCTGTTCTACAATAAGTAGAACGCGGGTCT
Source organism: Hesperophylax magnus (assembly GCA_026573805.1). Lineage (NCBI taxonomy): Eukaryota > Metazoa > Arthropoda > Insecta > Trichoptera > Limnephilidae > Hesperophylax > Hesperophylax magnus. Next base: position 796,073 of record JAIUSX010000035.1, read on the forward strand.
AACCTGGGTTGGGGTTAGTAACGCCTCCTGGAATGCTTGTCCAGTAGTTTGTCCCGAGCCATTATATAATCGTGTTTAGACCTATTAAACCATCTACAATCTACGTAGTACGATCCAGACCAATTATTGTTGTAGTGGTAGGCAGTACGAATACAAAGGGTCTGTGGAAATCTAGAGGGATATAATATCTTAAGTATTGGATTGGGTGACCTCCAATTTGGTATGAGTTTCATCGCTGGTTTCGGAAACAGGGTTTAGACCTTCGAATCTCGTATATTATGTATTTAAAGTATCCTAACGATTAATGTGTTTTTGGTAATTATGGACTACAAACCATATATCACTTTTAATGTAATATAATAATAATATTAATATTCGGATAATTTGTACAGCGCCGCTTTTGTGAAAAATCATTTCAAGGTCGTTATACAACTTATTATGAGTTCTTAATCCTAATTTAATTATATTATTTACAAACAGATACAAAAATCATACACACTTTTATTGGAAAGTTTAAGCTTGGAGACAATATGACCTTGCACCCAGAGGACAGTATATTAAAAACACTGGACAATACGTGAATATACATTTGCTATTTTACTTTCCACTACTACTGATGTAAAATTTATTAGAAGATTAGTGGCAAAAGTAGAGATGATTTTTATTTTTAAATTAATTAAGGACTATCCAGGACCGGAGAGTTTTCACGAAATGACACTAAAAGCTCACAAGTTCTTAGTTCTTTACATTTTTACACGTTTAGTTATTTTCCATGTTGCGGACTGTAAAGGTGAAAGGTCTCTGACTATATTGATATGATTGTCTTAAAAGGTAAGTTTAAATTATTGATCTAAATTCTGTTGAGTCTGTGAACATTCTTAAGTCATGTGGCTGTCTATTCCCGGCTTTAGGTTAACTTATGTATTATCTTGTATGCGCTTTGGTTCCTACAACCTTCTGTTAGTTGATGACGCTGCTGACCGCTGGCTAAGGGTTGATTGTCGTGAGTTGGCATTTTCTGGAATACACATTTCCGATAAGGAAGCCGGAGCCAATCCGTTGAGTGACTTAAATACCACCCAGCAGAGCTTGAACTGAATTCTTTCGGGACATTTTTACTGGTATATTGGTTGAAAAATTTGATAAATATCAAGAATTCATTTTTAATTTTAACTGTACGTAAATATATTGTCTATCCGCTTCTTAGCTTTGTTTTGAAGACTTGATTTTGTGCATTATTTGTGCCAGTTTGAAATCTTTCAATAGATGTGAATAAATATATTTTTTTGCGATTTATTACTGTTTGTTTATAATTCAATTTTATGTTGCTATGATTTATTACTGGTGTTATAGATACCAGAAAACAGTAATATTTAGAAAAAAAATTAGGTAAGAAAAAAAAAACTACAAAAACATACAATGAGTAAAATGAGTGCGGATGATTTATCAAAGTACTGTTAAAAATATGACTGCATGCCCATTTCCTAATAAAATATTAGTCATTCATAATATATCTGAACACATGTTCATGATCTTGTCGTAATAAATATAATGGACGAAATACGAAAACATTATAATTGTTAAGAACACGTGTTCCAACTTACTCATAACATATTCGTGCTATACTGATAGTTTGTTATTAAATCTTTCCATTCATTTGCTAAAGGCCTGCAGTCCCATTTTACACAATATAATACTATGTTTCTATTCCCAGGCACCAGTAAAACCAATGAAATTTATCTGTTCAAGAAAGAATTTGGGCAATGTTTCGTCAGTCAATTTCGCCAGAAGTGAGAAAAAAATGTGCTAATAATAGCACACTGCGTTCGGTTAATCTCCACTTATCTCTTCAATGGCATGATGGTAATCAATTGGGGATTCCTAGTTTTTGAGACCCAATATATTATCAAACACAATGTTCAAAATTTCTTACATGTGGTTCCCCGACTTTGTGTCTGGTCTCTTCGTGGTCCAGAAGGGCCTCCACAGCCTCCACGAACTCCTCGGAGATGGCGTGCAGAAGGGCGTCTCTGGTCTGCACGCGGTGCTCGATGAGCAGCTCCACCATCTCCAGGTTCTCGTTGTCGATGGCCATCAGCAGCGCGCTCCTGCCCAGGGGATCCACGCAGTTCACATTGATGTAGTCCGTCTCTGTGGCCCGCTGCATCATTCTGAAAAAATGTAACACTAATTTTATTCATTGATTAAAAATGTCAGCATCACCGAACAGGAAATACCCTTCAGTGGTCAGCATTATGCTCCCCTTCTTTTAAATAGTTTGTCTCAACTAGTTTCAATGCCCATCAGTATAATGATTCTCTTTCCGTCTGCGGATATTCCAGTTTTAAAATTTCTCTTAAACTTGGTGACATGCCGACAGACATACAAGTCGAAAAAGTATTGTCATTATCACCATCGGTAGAACATCTCTTGTAGAATCGTTGCCGCCTATAATAGAAGCCTCCATTCATGCCGGTATCCCTTCAGTTCCTAAATTATTACTCCCTACGGTGGTTGCCTACACGCCATCGAACATAAGTAATGCTCCAAGGCTTATAATAGAGAACTGTATTTGGTGGTTAGCTGCCTTTAATTCTTGCTACAATTCCTGCTAGCAGAGCAATCCAAAGAAAAATGGGACAATTGAATTATAAGTACGTTGAAGTAATTTTTTTAAATTCATTGCCATAATTCCCAAATTTTTAAATCTTGTTAGTGTGGGTACTTCAAATTCGATTGGCTTAACTTGCGGTTGATCCCTGTTCACCAAACAGCATTTTATTGAATGGCTAAAATGGATTTATCTTAAGATCTTTGTAGCATATAATATATATTTCACCATTCTTCGTAAACGTCAAAAATGTTACCACGAATTTGAACAATAAATGAAATAAAGTAGTAAGGTTTAAATATCATATGCTTTATGATATTTCGTTTTTTTTGTTTTTGTGTTCAGACAGTTTGAAAATGGCCTTGAAAGCCGAAACAGCTGTAACAATAACAAACACCAAAAAATACTTGCAGAACTTACATTATTAAATTTATTTTAATTAAATTTTTAAAAAATTAAATGGAGTTCTACGAATTAAACACAAAAACAATAAATATGATATTTCGAATGACTATTTCAGAAAATTAAATGATTTTTCCAAAAAGTCACGAGAAAATTGCAAAATATAAATGAATGGTTATTGGATTACTACTTTCAGAATTGGCCAAATTTAAATTAAGTTTAAAAATTAATCCTTAATAAAAGTTACAATACTGGAAAGGAATAAAGACATTGTTGAGAATCAAAGAAAGGCCAAACCTTAATTAAATCTTTCGTCCTTCAACGAGTACTTGAGATATGGAAACTTGGCCATTTATTAGTTGGGGCGAATAGAAAGGTGAACGTTATTTTCAGGTCTTTCTCAGAGTGCTTTTATTAACTTTGCATTCAAATCCGAAACAATATGAAACTCCGGTATAACTATTGTTGAATACCAGAAGTTTGATATAATTACGAAAGATGGTGATTGATTTTCAGTTGAGACATCTTTCTCACTTTTAAAAGGAAGATACCTATTCTCGTAAAAACAACAAAAAGCTTATGCTTATAGATTATCCCTAATTAATACGGCGGACGGATATTGTACGAAAGTAAGAGCTTCACAGATGCACTAATAGAGGGCAGTGCATAGAGCTTGCTTGGAAGTCCGCAAGATGGCAGCTAGCAGCCAGTAGTCGCCAGGACCAGTTAGAATGCTCCCAGACAAACTTGGTGTTTTTTGATCTCATTTAGCCAGCTCCTAGTTAGGTCGACAATCGAGTCACTGTTGTAATACGCGAAGTATTAATAAATCCCTGATTTACCCAAAGAACCTATTATTTAAATTTTCCTTCCACGACGAGTTGGAAAACTGTTTGTGGGAACACATCAGATATTAATGAAGTATTTTCACAGGTAAATGTGTCGAAAAGATTTAAATCTTGTAAGATCATCCATCGTACTAAAAATGTACAACTTTAATATTTTAATTATCTGGATGAATGGAAAAACGAATTAAAACCGCACAATTCAAAACAGTTTGAACTGACTACTACGTCATTATGACGTAAATAACGCTACTGGCTGCTAACACAGCTGTCACAGGAAACCTACTAACATTGGCTGGCGTGACTTCACCAATGCTATTCGCACGAAAATTTATTATCAAATCTGCCGAATCTAGAATTCCAAAATTTTAGGGATTCTGCCTTATTTTGCAAAATAAGAAAAAGCATTTTTCAAATAAAATAACACCGTTAGAATTTTTTATCTCCATTTTATTCTAACGATGTGGCACAAAATGTGTCAACGTTTCTATGGCCCATCGTTCCCGATATTCAAACCAATACATCTGGATATTAAATACGGAAATTCCAGGGAGATCGTCTGAAAACTCTTGGAATAAATCATGTAGATATTATCTGACATGTTTATATTGATCATACTTTTGATGGAATTTATGAAAGTTTCAAGAAGATGTCTTGGTAATACTGTACCTAAGCACTTAATAATGAGCATCGAAGTAACGTTATAACTACTCCAGCGATTGATGTCATATATATTTAACATTTAATTTAATTTATACCATTCTTCAAAATATTAATATGGAAACATATGAAACTGCTTACTGTGGTTTAAAGTCAATTAATCCACGTAGATTTTACCGTTTATCCCATATTTTTAGGCTCTATAAATTTGGCACATTATGGCAAGCGGTCGCTCAAAAGTCTCTGCAAACTTGGCATAATATACCAAATATCGCTCAAAAGGCTACGGCCTCTTCTATCTAGAATTCTATCTTTTCAGCTCATAGTAAAACTTCCATCACGAGTTATGTAGCTTGAAATATTCATTTGTTTTTCTAAAACTAAGACAACATGTCACATTGTTTGTCCCTAATTTATGGTGTGTATTTCATTTTTTGTCAAAAGAATCTTGAGATGTAGGTACTGAGTGAAGAAAAAAATACTTGGCAATATGTCTTATAGTAAAACCTGTCAAATAACAACATGTGGGAAAATTCTTAGTTTGTTTAGACCAAATGAAAAATTTCTAAAATAATAATTATTATTAGAAGCTAATAAAATCAACCATAATGACTAAATTACTTTCTCGTTATCCACAGAAAAAAAAACATTTATTTATCCAGGACACTTTCTGGATTGGTAGCTCTCAATTTAAGTGTGATATAATTGAAAATAACGGAAGTTGATGTGGTCGGATTAACTCAGTGTTCAAGGCAGAGGTCTTGGGTTCAATTCCCAGATGCAACCGAATCTTATTGAGTCTTTTTTTCAAATTTTTCGTTTGAGAGTGTCTAATATTGACTTCAATGATTAAATATTCCAATTTGAGGTTTTACTCAATAAGTTTTTCCACTAAATACAAACATTAAATAATCAATTTTTATTGGAACAACTTTTCTTTAACTTTTGGAGGTTCAATGTAATAAATCATTGAAGAAGAAGGTAATACTACCAAATCTAAATGCAAAATGAAACAGAACAAGACACAGCAAATATGTTAAATTCATTTAGACTTTTAGAAAAGGACTCCTGTGTTAAAAAAATCTAGGTTACAAACCGATTCTTTAGAACTGTGTGTATCATCAGAAAAAATAGCTGCCAAAAATATGGGAAAAAATAGTTGTAGAATGAAATTATTAATTTCTGAATTTGAAATATGAGGTATAATGATTAGGTCCCAATGGTCAAGTGGATAGAGACGTTGTTCCAGTAAGATGGCGATCCTGGGTTAGATTCTCAGTTGAGACCGTTATATTTTCATTTTTATGTCTTGCTCAGTTTTCATGTTTCGTTTAGTTTTGTTACTATTATCTTCTCTTTCATTGATATATTAAAAATATTTCTTATTTTCCAAAGTAAATAATATAAAGGGAAAGAAGAGTCGGATAAGCTTTCTTAGACAAAAGGAAGCAGGCTTGTTCGTAATGTCTAAATTTTAGGCCACTAAATTGCCAACTAAGAAAGAATTTATATTCAAAGGGCGTCCTCTGCCTCTGAACTGAGAAAATTTTCCTAATATTGAACTGGAAATTATTATCATCCGAAAGTTTTGCGAAGATGTAAAGAAATCAAGTAATGCAAAGAGGTTTAAATATTTTATAAGAAACTAGTTCTTTCTTCTTGGTTTCGTTTGATTAGTAATTGAGTACTTTTCTATATGAAAAAAATACCATTATACTGAATTAAAAAAAAAATACTACTAATTACCGTCTCTCGGTCGTAGTAAGGTTCTCGAATCGCAAGCCGGAGGTAGCGGGACCAAATCCTAGTGTGCACAAAGTAAATTTTATTGGAATAATTTGTGTTATTTCACATTTAATTCATTAAAAATAATTGTTATGTATTTGCATAACGTTTCAAAAAGGAAGATATTCTCAGTATCGCCCTAGTCTAAAAAAAAAAATTCAGAATTGTATCATATACCATTAATAGTCAGGTATCAAAATATTATAAGAGTGTGTTTTTACATATCAAATGTGATTTCACAAATAATTGACTGTGACAAGAGAGAGAAACCTGTATTGAAATTGGATTCCAAATTTCATTTTAATAACGTCCTGAATCGTAATTTCAATTTGAATATGTACGTTTATGCAAATCCAAAGGTACGTTACGTACGTACGCTAAAGGTACATGTATAATTTGAGATTTTCACGGCCAACAATATTATAATGATTTCTCTTTGGGGTATTATGCCGTGTTGCGCTATCTCCTTCTTTAGCCAACGTTTAGAACAGCATTGCTGGGTCCATCATCAAGGCAGATGTGCAATTTAAGATTGTGGTGAAATGTGTGCTTATGTATGAAGATGTGATACCGTGTTGCCAGCTCCAACCCTCTAAGAGCTGACAGTAACGTATAATTTTAAAGTGGTTTTCTGTGTTTCTGCTTTTCTTTAGTTAAGGTGTAGCTGTCAATTACCGGATACCAAGAACTACTGAGCTTAGCTCCAACGTCTCTATTAATATTTACGGGATTTTTGTTTTTTCAATTGCCTCCGTAATCAGCCGTACTCTATTAGTTTTGGGTCTCCCCAGGATTTCAGGAACAAATCCAAAATAATGCCCGGTTTCAATCAAATGCTCGGCAATTGCCGATTTGTCAGGATGGCCGAGTTTACAAGCTCTGAAGTGTTCAGATATCCTTTTGGAGATGGTCCGTTCTGTCTGACCTACATAAATCTTGTCACATCCGGAACAGCTGAGTTTGTACACTCCATCTGTTTCCATAGGAAACTTAGTTTTTGTAGGCCTTAGTAAGTCCTGTATTTTAGTTGTGGTTCCGAAGACAGTCTTGATGCTTTCTTTTCTTAGTATCTTGGCGATTCTGTCTGTCACATTGTGAACATAAGGTAAGAAAGCGCAGCCTTTGACCTTAACTAAAAAGATAAGACTAAATCAAAAATTCATAAAAAAGTTGTTATGAATTCCCGTCGGGTTCAAACTTTAAACAAATTGATCAAGCGATCGTTTACGATAGTTGGTTCCAAAGCGTTGAAAGATACGATCTAATTTTTAAATTATCATTTTTTCCTATTAATCATCACCAGAAGATCTTAATAAATCAGGTTGCTGACAAGGCAAGCCGTTGTCTTGTGTTACAACGGAGAAAAAGAAAGACTGGAGGAAAACCAGATAAAATATGTTATCGGTTATAATGATCTCATTATACCTACCTACATAACAGATACGAATGTTTAAAAAGGGAAATGGTTTAACTTCGAATAACTGAACTTTTTTGAAGAAAGAAAGAGTAAAGAAAAAACATACAAATATTTTTAAAAACCCAACATAAAAATGTATGAGGTAATGGTTACCTAGGGATGTTTTTGTTACCTAATGTATGGGCTGCATAATGCCTACTGCAACATATAGGGCTGTGTACCTACCGCGTCTTCCTCTACCAAATGTTCATAAATATATGTAGTAAATTTTCTCAAATTTTGTCCATCGATGACAAATGTCTACCTCAGTCAGTACAAGAGTCCCAACTGCTCCACAACCGTCTGGAGCTAGTGATGTTATGCCATCTCCAATTGGGCTATGATGTGAGGGTAAGGTGGTGTAGAGAGGAAGGAGATGAGGAAGAGGAAGGTGGGGGAGCACCTGGCTATTTAAATCTAGTCACCAAACATGGCCAAAGCCATTTTAAGCAACATTCTGATTCTGAATGGTGGTCTTAGACCATGGCTATAATGAGAGTATCTTCCACTCTGGAACGTGCCGCAAATATACTACATATTATTTTAAATTAGTGAATTGTAAGAAAAAAAAATAATCAAATAAAATTTACTTGCGCACGCCAGGATTTGAACTTGCGAACTCCGGTTTGCTAGTTGAAAGCCGTACCTCTCAACCACGGAATATTTTGAAGAATTGCCTAGATATTCGTCTCAATGTTTCGTTTAATGTCCAGGTTTTCACACTTTAAAAAGATGATAATATCAGTTATTTATTTAGTTCGATTTCTGTTTTGTGTTTCTCAACATTGGTAATAAAACTTACTATAAGTGAAATATAGGATCACATAAATATTTTACTTGCCAACTTTATTGAATTCATTAGAAAAACAGCAAAGTCAGGTTAAAGATGCATGTAATAACTCCACGTCAAAATATTTGTCCGATCAAATCCCACAAATTGTGTTTTAAACAAATCCTTCTTCTTAATAGTTTTTCCTTTTTAAATTATTGTATTATTTCAAAATAATAACTTTGTGTTTAATTCATTCATGGATAGAGTACATAGATTTCGCAATGAGCTAATAGATGTCGCTGATATTTTCGTTCTAAATCTAGACGCATTCAAAGAGAAATTTGTTCAGCCCTTTTTAGTACATGTACATAACGAGCAGGTAATCATAATTTAGGCATATGCTTAATTATTCACAAGTCGGTGAGATACTAATTTTATAACGTATGTTAATACAAGTTTATTGTATCTCTTTTACTCAGGTTATACTTTTTAGAGGGATCTTAGTAGAGGGTAAATAAGTAGATAAATTGATTTAAAAAATCTAGCCAGTCACATTTTGGATAATCCAAATAGCGCTTTAATTTGGCGATTTATCAAACCATCTCGGCTCATCATACGGGATTTGAGTGAACCTGTCAAATTAAAAACCAAAGCGTATCTCTTTTCAAGTCTTTGAGTTTCTTATACAGACCACTGGGGTGGAAACTGAGGCCGGGAAATAATGATAAATGATAAACGCAATGAAGAGAATATTAAAGGGAGAAAAATTCATATATTATCCTTTTACTTAAATTAGTGGGAAGGAGATAAAAAAGGCGGGTATTGCTACGTGAACTGGAACAGCTTACGAGTTTATTTTTTTTTATTGAGTTTAAGTAACAAAATTGATCGGTTTTTTTCATGATTCAAAGAAAACTGTTTTAAAGGAATAGCAATATTAAAAAATGCGGGTTTGACTGAAATTTTTTAATTTAGTACTGTTTGGTTCAAGCCCATTTAGCATGCGTTCTGTCTCTCTTACACTTGCATGACAACGTATATAATATTAGTCACGGGGAGAGATCGTACGCACGTTATTAAGGTTCAAAGCTATGCTCGTTATATTCAACGTGTTCGTACATAGCGTTAATTAATTTATTTTATTAAAATACGCTTTTTGCAAGGTATTGCTTTACAAAATTAAGACAGATTATTTGTTTGCGCCCGTACACAATATGAATATGCATAAATAGTTTTGTACGTAAAATACTTAATTATTTCAAGAAAGGCATACAAAAACAATATTGGATTGAATCATCGGTACAATATTATATTTGTATGCCTTTCTCGAAATAATTGAGTTTTTAAATCAACAAAACTATTTATTCATGTTCATATTACGTATGTACAGGCTCAAAAAAATAATTTGTCTTAATATTGTAAAGCAATACCTTGTAAAAAGCGTATTTTGATAAAATAAATTATTTGACGCCATCTATATATCGAGCGTCGCGTTTAACCTTAACGATCGATCTAAAAGCCATTCATAATTTTTTTTACTTCTCACTCAGTGGCGGCTCGTGACTTTTGGCAGTAATAGAGTGCTAATATTAACATAAAATGGCATTATAATGTTTTTGTAACTGAAAATAATTTTTATTGCTTTTAGAAATTTCGATTTTTGTATGAAGATTTTCAAGAAATCGGTGCAGTGCACCGACAAGCTGAAATTTCCTGAAAATAAAAATCGAATTTTCAAAAAGAAAAAAAATTTCAGGCTTCGACTTATTTAATATTAGCACTCTAGTACACTCAAAAGTCACGAACTTCTTACACGTCTGGTATTAAAACGAAAAAGTCAGAAGATACCAGAATGCTGAATGTCTTTAATAATATTCCCATGGACATTTCGTTAACGTACGTTTCATTCAAATTGTATAAGTTTTATGGTATTGCCAGTTATAAAAAAAAAACAAACAATAAATTAAATGCTCTAATTCACAACACGCACACAGTGGTAAAAAATCACAAACGAAAAGCTAGAAATTAAACATTTCACACATAATTATGTATTAATAATTTTACCGTACACATAATATGATATCATCGTTATAAACATCACTTAAGTTAAAGTTCTTGTCCGAGAATTGTCTACTTATTTCTTAACTTGTAACACTGAATCTGAACTTTCAGCACGGAATAGAAAAATGATTTTTAAATTTTTTTATTTGAAAGCAAACGAAATGGGGTTTTAATGAATGTTTTGAGGTAGTTTCAAGGATGATGTGTACCAATTTTACCTCAAACGCCGTTAAAATGAGGTAAATGTAGTTGTAATAATCGTATTCCTATAATATTATGCTGAAGTGTCAGTTATGTGACCACCCAATTTTGAAATTTACAGGAACGCTCAATGAAGTTACAATACATCTAGATTTGTTTATGGTCTCATAAAATTTAAAGACAATTCGGCAAGTAAAAAGAAATCTTATGATTCCAGTGCATTCTTAATTCAAACGTTGTCGATGACTGACGAAGATATACTCTATTTTTACTAAACTTTTTTAGACAGTGAAATTTACTTAGCGACAGCAGTGACTTCGTAATTTGGCAGTTGCGTGTACAGACTTGTAATCTAGTCGGCCTTGCATTTTCTCTATCGATGCATACAATCTTCGGGCGGACATCAATTGAATTATTTTTAATAATCGATAAAGATAAGTGATTTGCGTGTATTTATTAATTGATTTTTATTAGTGTTTGTCGAGTAATTAAAACACTTTTGAAGGCAATTTACTTAGAGGTAGCACACGGCCTTAAGCGACGGGTGAAAGTTTACCAATAAAACTACCAAACCAAGAGCACTACAATTGACGTACTTTTTGCCTGCCAATTTGAGATTACGCCTAATATTATCTTATTTATCTCAACAAATGTTTTAATATTGTGCTGGTAAATTTTTTTTGCCTGTTCGTATGTACCTATGCTTTTACGTAATTTAATATATCGCATTTAGGATCAATCTTCATGGATATGCGAGAGAAATTGTAGAAAAATAATTGATTGTAGCTTGACAAGTCAAGTTGAAACCTGAGAAAACACGTGTCTACAGAATCAGGAAAAATGACTCCCTTAAATGAATCAATCTTTATATTAAATTTTACTCAAGTAAATTTTACGCATTCATTAGTACCGCTTTTAATTAATAGAGTTACTTATCTGGTAAAACAATTAAAGGTAGGTACTTTACTGCTTTTTTGAATATGAAAACATTATTTTTTAATTTTTTAATTTTCCACATGCCACTAGTTCTAATTTTGAAAATATCACGATCACAAGGAAAAATTAAATTGGTGGTGCTTGAATTGAATGATTTACTAAAAGGCCTCTAATAATCTAATCTTCGACGCAATGCGCGACGTTTTGAAGATGTTCCGGGGTCCACGGCGAACGCGCGTTCGGCTGAGAGATCATTAGTGGCCTTTATGATTCATTATATTCCCAGTGAGCTTCTTGTAAAGATATAATTATGTCCGAGTATGAGAAAGCCGATTAATGGAATTGAAATTATTATTGATGCATAATGTATATTATTCTATATACGAATAATAATTATTATTTCAATTTTCGATCAGTTTACCAAAACTCAGTTGAACTTCTGTGAGCGGATATTTTCAAGACTTTATAGAGCTCACAATGGAAATAATACGAAGGGAAACGATTCCGTAAAGCTGATAATTCTACGAAAAATTGTGTCATTTTTCGTGGCTTTTGATCGTGCTAGAGTGCTAATATTAATAAAAAATGGCGTTATTGATGTTGTTGCAGCCGAAATAGAATATTTTTTAAATTTGACATTTTGTATAAAGATTTTAGGAAGTCGGTGCAGCGCACAGCCAAACTGAAAATTCCTGAAAATCTTCATTAAAAAAACCGAATTTTCAAAAAGTTTTTGGGTTAAAAATTACGACATAATAAATTATATCGTAATTTTCAATTTTAGCATTGTATCACATTCAAAAGTCACGAACCGGCACTGGTCAAAGATCACCATTAGAGAGTTTTTGTGATGCTTCTTTACATACACTTTTGTCACACAGATTTTTCTATTTTACAGTAACATTAATACGATAGAAGTTACACTAACTCTAGGTATGATCTGTATCGATGTGAAAGAATATAGGTGTCGCCAATTTTAAAGACTTCTACACCCCAGACAAGTCATTGAATCTGATTAGGTATCTATTGATTTGATAAAGAATTTCGACAATTGATAATATTTGACCAATATCACCCGAAGTAAGCTGAAATTGTCATCAATACTTCAGGTACACAGACTACAGACACGACCAAAATCTATTTATATTGGTTTATCTCATTTGTAGGTAAACACCAATTTAAAAATAAATAATTGGATAGAATTTCAGAGAAATCGCTTTCATTAGTGATTCAGGCATCAAAAAAGATCTCGTCGCGACCCTGCTACGACAAAGCAAACTCGTTTATTCAGTGCACTTAAGAGGCATTAGTCAGATTGACAATGGACGTCTGTAATATTAGAGCGCATATACTGGAAAGTATCTGATTTCAGGCGTCGCGACGCGTCGGAGGGTGAAATATTGACTTTGTTTAAGCTCTGGGAGTCGACAGTTTTTGTAATCAATGTTGGAGATAATGGATGTGCGCAGTAAAAATATTGACAACTGAAAAGTTTAAATATAAAAGTTGCAAATTTAAAATGACAGCCATATTAAAACAAAATTTAGCTAAGACAAAACATTTTGTTTAACGGTCCTCAATACATCAAAGTTCCACAAACTCCCGGAAAGTCTTTAAAATTTTTTTACAATTTAGAATATTGAAATGTTAAGAAAATGATAAGTGAAATGCTTCCATCGTTATTTAATATAAGACTAAGCTCTGGTGGTAGATGCTACATTAGCCTGTATGCTTCGCATGTGCATAGTTGGAAATTGTGTGCATTCTTAAAGAAAAAATACATAAACCTAACAAAAACTTGTTTTTGCTGCATTGTTTACGATTATCCCACGCCAGAAAAAAATGGTTTGGAGGTGAATAAGTCGACCAACCCATTTACATGAGGTGAGGACAAGTATTAACAAAGATTCCCGGAATTTTTTTGAATAAAGATAGTAAAATATGATAATCTGATCCATCGCTAGACCAGGATAACAGGGTGGGTGTGGAATAACCTATCAACTGAGTTCTTAAATAGCCGGTTTTGTAATGCCTTCCAATAATTCGAACGATTCCCGCGGCCTTCAACGCTTCAACACCTGGATTAAACTAAACAAAAGCATTTTTAAAATATTTTATTTTTAGTATGCTCTGCTTTATTTAGCCAACAATTTATACAAAATTCATGCAAATTAACAATTCAGCACGTGTTCAACACAAAAATACTAAGGAATTTCCATAACATTGACTCTTTTGACGCTTGTCACAAAATTGGAAAAAAAGCCCCCATCACCTTTTTATAATTCTGTACCTTTGGGTGTTTTAAATTTGTAATTTTTTCTATAATATGTTGGCATGTAACCGTATTATGGAGACCACAAAAAATTGTCCCAGCTTTGTTCCTCCGAATCGCAAAACGCTACAAACAGTGCAATATTCCATTACTTTCAGGTAGAAACTATTAATTATTAGCCTTACAATATTTCTGAAAAATAACATATAACAAAATATTAGAAAATTAACTTACCGTATATAACGACGTAATTGTCTATGCATTTTGGATTTGTGAACAACGTTTTATTTTATTTTTTTATATTAAATTTGCCCAGGTTTCCATCACAACTAGAGATCACAGCGTCCGAACCAATTGAGCAAATGTTATAGACTGTTGAATTTGCTCTCGTTGTTCAAATACTTCTTGTGTCCAATATACACCTAAAGGAAGTAGTGGGAAAAAGTGTTGTTCTACAGGAGACGTACTAGAAATGGACCACCTTTTTTTGGGGTAAAAAATGAACGCTCGAACTAAATGTCGGGTTGCAATATAGGATCATTACTTACAACCTTGTTTTGACTTACAATCAACTTAGTAATTATTTTTTTAGCTGTACAAGAAAACTAACCATGCTTGGAATAATAAATCGAGAACATTAATATTATATACAAACGTACCTACATGGATACTTTTTTATTCATGTTCCTTACAACAGCTTTATGTCATTTTGGTAAAGTTCATCCAATATACTAAACATCACATCGACTAAAGAATGTGTTTGTGAACCATTTCATTCAGTAATTGACGAGAAAGTGGTAATTTACTACACGGAAAGATTAAGTATTTTTATTTTTTAACTAGCTGTACCCCGCCACGCGTTGCTGTGGATTTCTCTATTTGTACGGAGAGAATGCTCTCCGTACAAATAGAGAAACAATAGCGCGTGTTGATTTTACGTCGTAGCGATGTTTTTTTTTAAAAGAATGTTTGTCCAACCACATTTGATATCAAATCTGTCACAGGTGATATCTATATAATTTAGGTAGGTATACAAAAACACAAGCGTATTCGAATGCAGGTTGTGTCATTTCGGACTTTCGGAGATAAAAGATTGTGAACAAACGAACATTTAAATTTTTATATAGGTGTTATTTCCGACGTCTGAATTGCCGATTCCTTCTAAACGCAAATTCAACACCACTATTCACCCCACCCCAGATTCCTACCCACCCCTCATACCTTTCCTTTCCAGACCTTTCCTTTCACCTCCTACACCTACAAAAAAAAAAAAAATTAATTAAATTCATGAACATACAAAACAACAATCTTAACATCATTACAGCGGCGAGTAGCAGGCGTCCCCGGTGCGGGCCAAAACTGTTGGTAAATTTTGCCAACATTCGCGGCCTGCACACAAATTTAAATTCCGTCCATCACCATCTTTTGTCCCAACGTCCCAACCTTCTTTTCCTATCCGAAACTCAGATAGCCGAGCCGCCAGACTCCTCCTATCTGGACTGCCCGGGCTTTACCCTCGCAAGCAAATTCCGGCTGAAAGGAGGAGTCTGCCTCTATAGTCGAGCTGACGTCAACTGTGTGCGACTATTGAGTCTGGAAAACTCCAGATTCGACGTAATGTGGGTGCGCGTCAATCTTGCCAGTACGGCAAGATTCTACGCATGTCTATACCGCTCACCGAACCATAGCGAATCAGACACTTCCGAGCTCTTCAAACATTTGAGCGATACTATTGATGATCTCTTATTTATTTATTTATTTATTTATTTATTTATTTATTTTTCCATGTTCTCCGTAAAACGGTTATTCACCAATACATTATGGAGAAGATTACAAATTAGACAAAAAGTATAGCAAAACACATAAAAAGGTCAGTTTCACTACTTTGTGACATACGTCAAAAGATAATTGTTAAACTGCCTGTAGGTTACGTTAAAAATGTCGATGGTCAATGCAGACTCGTTGAGCAGTTCAGTCGCTCTGTTGACTGGGGCGTTCTGATAGGCAGAAGTCCTCGCTTTTGGAGCATAAAAAAGGGTATGGGACCTTCCACGAGTATACTTGTCTGGAACATATAAGTTAATCTCTTTCAAAATAGGTGGATTATGTATAGTTCCAGAGATTATCTTAAAAAAATGTTTTCCTAAAAATATTTTTCGGCGGGCTTCTAATGTATTAAGATCGAGCATTCCTGCTAAGAATAAGGATGGATACAGGAAAGGGTAGTACATATATTCCCTCATATATAGGTAACGCATGAATCTCTTTTGTACTTTTTCTATTTCGAGAATATGGTTTTGCTCAGAAGGGGCCCAAATAATGGAGCTATATTCCAAGATACTGCGAACAAGTGCTTCATACGTTCTTCGGATTGCGATTCCGTTGGTAAATGATCTTGAATTACGAAGAACAAATCCAAGCATTTTGTTGGCACGGGAGACAATATCAGATATATGGGATTTGAAAGAGAGATTTGCTTCAAAAATTACGCCAAGGTCTCGAATCTCATTTTTACGTGTTAATTCATGTTTATTAATGTGGTAGGGGAACAGGAATGTATCTTTGGACCTTGTAAATGTAACGATACTGCATTTCTGAATACTGAAGGGTAAGTTGTTCAGTTCCGACCATTTGACAAGAGAATCAAGATCGTTCTGCAGAAGAATGGAATCGATGTAACTTTTGATTGCTTTGAAAAGTTTTATATCGTCAGCAAAAAGGAGATATTTTGAGTGGTTTATAGTGTTGCCAATGTCATTGATGAATAAGAGAAAGAGAAGGGGTCCTAGATTCGATCCCTGGGGAATCCCGGAGTTAGTTTTGTATTCGTGAGAGATATGGTGTCCGTAACTGACATACTGACGACGATTGCGTAAGTAGCTAGCCACAAAAGCGAGGAAATTCTGAGAGAATCCGATGTCACTTAATTTTTTTAATAAAATATCATGGTCGACTTTATCAAATGCTTTCTCGAAGTCTGTATAAATCACATCAACAGGTACAAAATTTTCAAATGAATTATTAATATAGGTAATGAGATTCATAAGATTCGTTGAAGGTGACAGTGTGGGACGAAATCCGTGCTGATTTTCGGTGAGTGCGTGTTTTGTTTGGTTATATATCTGTGAATAAATTATGGTTTCTAAAAGTTTTGCGGGTGCTGACAACACAGCTACAGGTCTGTAATTATCTATTTCTGACTTTTTTCCTTTTTTATGTATAGGCGTTACTTTCGTTAGTTTCCACATTTCCGGAAAGATATTTTTGCGAAGTGATAGGTTAAAAATATGTTTTAGAGGTTGAACAAAATAACTTGCATATCTTTTGAGGATTATAGGTGGAATACAATCTGGGCCGACGGAGTATTTAGGTTTTAGCTTATGGAAAGCTGTAATAATATCGTCATCGTTAATTTCATGAATTTGTACAGGTAAAGAGTTAAATGACGATGAAGCTATAGAGGATATGTCAAGTTTGGGGATATTGTCGCTAAATACTGATTGAAAATAGTGTGCGAAACCTGCGGCGATCTCAGACGATCCATTATATTTATTGTCTTTGTAGTCCATGTGGTTAAGTTTGTCACAGCCGCGGCGTTTATCGTTAGTGTAAGACCAAAATCGAGTTGGGTCTGTTATTATACTGTTCTCGGCCTCACGTGTAAAGTCAGTGTAGGCCTGACCAATTAACCGTTTGATTGATTTTCGCAAAGTTTTAAAGTTAGCTAAGGCATGTTCGGATTTTGTTTTTTTCCAAAGATAGTGCATTTTAGTTTTTTCTCGTATGAGGTGAATGATTTCCCCATTAAACCATTTCGGATATTGTCTAACATCTTTGAGCATACGTGTAGATCTTTTCTTAAAACAAATGTTGAAAATATTATTGAGCTGTTCATAAAACATTTCGACAGCTAGATTTACGTCAAGGCAATCGTAATGATTCCAGTGATGTTGTTCTAAGGCATTCTTAAGTGTGTTATCTGAGCTTTCGTGGAAAATCCAACCCATGTTTATGTCTGGAGGCAATGTGTCTGTTTGTACATGTGATTGAGTTGTGTAATCGAATGTGAATGAAAGTGAAGGGTGATGAATATCCTCTCTGACTAATGGGGAGTCATGACGGCAGATAACAGCATTTTTAGAATTTACATTACTTAATACTAGGTCTAACATGTGTGCATTTATGTTATAAACAGTGTTGAATTGTGTTAAATTATAAAAAGAACAAAAGTAATCGAAAACGTCAATTGGGGTTTTCCCTGAGGGGAAGTTAAAGTCACCGAAAATAATAATATTTTTTGATTGTAACTTTACACTTTCACTTATAGTTTTGTCGTAAAATAATTGATACTGTTCAGATGTTGTATTTGGAGGAAAATATACAACACATATATAAATGATGATATTTCTATGCGATACTTTCACCCACAAGTCTTCACCTTGGGTTTCTATGCAGTCCATTCTTTCCGCGTGTGAGTGGCTGTCAGCTCGGAGGGCTAGGAGAGTCCCTCCTCCGCGACTGCCTCTATCCTTCCTGTAGACGTGGTATAGGTTTTCGAATAGCTCCGACGAAAAGGTGCTTGAAGTTAGCCAAGTTTCGGTAAGAGCAATCAGAAGTGGTTTCTGGTACATTACGTTTGTCATGAAGTCGATAATTTTATTATTCAGACTTCGAACGTTCTGGTATACTCCACTAATGTCTATCTTTTTCGGACGTCGTATCGACCGTCCTAGTTTGGGGTCGTGGTCTCCGAAATGACCATTCGTTGAAGGCCACGTTTTCAGGCCAGATCGTGGGGTCCAGGAAAAAGTGGAAGTAATTTTCCGGTATGCCTATTTTGAAGGCAGCATAACGTTCATGCCTCGTAACCAGTTTTTCGACAGTGTAAATTAAATCCGGCTTCTTCTTTTTTAAGAATGAAGATATATTTTCTTCTGTGGTATTCGGGTGAAACATGAATACATGCAGATGTAGGTTTTTGGGAATAGTGACCAAGCTGTCGTCGATAGACCCTGTCCCTTTACAGATTGGCCGAGATCGTCGTCTACCGTTGACGAGGGCATCGCTATACGATGTTATTGGCTGGGTTGGCAGCTTGGGCACAACAGGCTGTATTGTACTCTGTGGTTGTGGAGGAGAAGACGCCGCTGCAGCAGATGTGGAAGCGGAATGTAGATCTTCCTCCGGTTTTCCTTTTTTAGCAGTGGATCTTGTGGTCATTTTGCGGGTAGTGAGCGGCTGGACGCCGCTAACGGGAAGGTGAGTCTGGCCGGCTAGAGCGGCTAAGGTAATAGCAGGAGCGGGGGCGGGGCCGGGGGGGCCGGGCGGTGGAGGTGTCCTAGACGGCTGCTTAGTGATATCGCCGTACGCTGAGCGCACACACACATTTAAGTCTGGCGCCGGCGCTAGTACCTGGGGAGTACCTGCAGTTACGTTGTACGAGTACTTGCATGAAGGGCACACAATTTTAGCACTACCGTCACTTAAAATTGAACGAATCGTGGTCAGTTCGCTACCGAAACCCTCGATTTTGCCACTCAAAACATCGACCGTTTTAATCAGGGACTGAATGATATCACCAAACTCTTCCATTTTGTAAATAGACTAGAATGAACGATTAAAATGAATACTATCGAGAGCCGATGACAGAAGACGTGCGTCGCGTGTTGCGTGCGTATTACTATCTCTTGCCCCGCTACCCTTCGGCCGAGTTTGTTGTTCTGGGGGACTTCAACGTTCATAACGAACCATGGTTGAAGTTCTCAGGCCCAACGGACTCGGCTGGCCGACAGGCGGAATCCTTTGCCATTTGCTACGGATTAGAGCAATTGGTTCAGGAGCCTACAAGGGTTCCTGATGTCCAGACTCACCGCTCCAATCTGTTAGACCTATTCTTAACTACTGTGCCACACGGTTATAAGATTGACGTCACAGCGCCTCTGGGATCATCTGACCACTGCCTAGTGACGACATCAATCCCCGTTAGCCTCAGACCAACCAATGAGAGGCTGAGGAGAAAAGTGTGGCACTATAGGTCAGCAGATTGGTTCGGTATGCGGGCCCATTTCAATGCTTTTCCGTGGTCAGCTGTTTGTTTTCGGACTTCGGACCCTTCAAGATGTGCCCAGGAGATTGGTGAAGTCATCAAATCGGCGATGGATGGCTTCATACAATCGACTACTAAAGAAACTGGTGTGGGCTCAAAGCCGTGGTTCAGTCGACAATGCTCCGAAGCAGTTCGACGAAAAAACGCGGCTTACCGAGCCTACAACACATCTCGAACGCCCGAAAGCAGATCAGCATACAACAAATCGGCAAAGGAATGCAAGAGAATCATCAATAGATCAAAATTCGAACACGACCTGCAGATCAGCAAAAAGCTGGCTGCCTGCCCGCATGGCAGCAGAGCATTCTGGTCGCTTGCGGGCTCAATAGGTCGAAATTTTTGCAAACCCAGTTTGCCACCTCTTACCAGACCTGACGGCTCACTAGCAAACACCGCCACCGAAAAGGCAAACCTTTTAGGGAAAATGTTTGCGGAAAACTCGACCCTCGACGACGGGGGTGCTGTTCCGCCGTCGGTTCCTCACTGCGGCTTCTATATGAAAAAGCTGAGGATCCGGCATCGGGATGTACTCCACGTCATACGGGGGCTCGATGTTAACAAAGCTAGTGGACCTGATGGAATACCTGCCTTGGTATTGCAGAGGTGTGCTGCGGAAATAGTTCCAGTTTTGACAAAGCTCTTCAAAATGTCCCTGAAGTGTGGCACTGTGCCCTCTGGTTGGAAAAAAGCGGTAATTCACCCTATTCCCAAGAAAGGTGACCGCTCCAACCCGGCCAACTACCGCCCCATAGCGATCACATCAGTTCTGTCCAAAGTGATGGAACGTGTGATCAACGACAAACTGCTCACATACCTCGAGAAGAACAAAATTATCAACGACCGTCAATACGGATTCCGGCGGAACCGCTCGTGCGGTGATCTTCTCGCGTATGTGACGCATGTTTGGGGGCGGTGCCTGGAACGTCACGGTGAGACCCAAACGGTCGCACTAGACATATCCAAGGCCTTTGACCGGGTCTGGCACCGAGGACTTGTCAACAAATTGCATTCTTACGGACTTCCCGCATCCCTGTGTACGTGGATTGCTGACTTTTTAAGGGATAGGTCGATTCAGGCGGTTGCTGACGGTTTCACCTCTTCCTCGCACTCCATAAATGCTGGCGTCCCACAGGGATCGGTTCTGTCTCCGACTTTGTTTTTGTTGCACATCAATGACCTTTTGACATGTGCACCGATTCATTGTTACGCGGATGACAGTACAGTTCATGATAGCTTTTTGTTTGACAAGCCCCCAAAGGGCACACAAACTCCAACGGCTCGGAGGGCTTTGAAGCAGAGAATGGACGGTTATCTCGAGAGTATTTCCTCCTGGGGTAAAAATAATCTCGTCGAATTTAATGTTTCAAAGACCCAATCCTGTCTGATTACGTCTAAAAGGGATCCAAATGATAATCTAGTCTCCTTCAACGGAAGCAATCTTCCGAACAGGCCTTCCATTGATATGCTTGGTGTAACTATAAGTGACCAGCTCAGGTACGGGGGCTCCATCGAAGCCAGAGTAAAGTTGGCCTCTCAGAAGCTGGGCGTACTGTACAGGGCCCGCAGATACTTTAATAGTACACAACTGCTCACCCTGTACAAATCGCAAGTGCGCCCTACTGTCGAATTTGGCAGCCATCTCTGGTCTGGAGCCCCAAAATACCTGAAAAAAACCCTTGACTCTGTGCAGAAACGGGCGGTCCGTTTGATAGATTCCCCAATCTTAACAAACGGACTGCAATCTTTAGAGCACAGACGTCGGGTAGGTATGCTGTCCTTGTTCTATCGGTATTACAATGGAAGATGCTCTGAGGAACTAGCGTCATTGATTCCTTCGGCGCCGGTGCGTAGTCGGGATACACGCCAAACGCGCGCCCAACATTTGTACACAGTTGACACTTGTCACATGAGAACGGGTCGCTTCTACGATTCGTTCTTAAGTTCAACAGCTCGGCTGTGGAACGAACTGCCGGCCTCTGTGTTTCCTCCCTCCTACAACATGGGACTCTTCAAGACCCATGTTCACTCCTTCCTCTCCACAAAAAGACCCTCCACACAGCATCCCCAAAGATGACATAGGCCCTGAGGGAAATTATTTTCTTCAGGGCCTCCTGTGTGGAGTAAATATAAAAATAAAAAAAAAAAAAAAAACTATTTCGATTAAATTAAAATCATTGTTAATGTACATTTTTGCAGCGTGTGAATCGAATCTGCAACCTTTGTCAAATGGAAATTCAAAATATTTGTTGAAGTGATGTATACCTGCAAATTTATCTCTTTAACTAATATAGAATATATTATAATAAGGTCGGTAGGTAAATGTGAAATTCAAATGGAGAAAAGACTGGAATGGTCTTAAAGCATTTATAATTTTATTATGCACTTTACCTTGCCAATATTTCTGATGCACTGAAATAATTAAGATCAATTAGCGGATATCATTAATCTTAAGTTATTTATCGTAGGACCACGAGGAGAAATTATGGCTAACGTAATTTACCTATGAGTAGAATGCGTTAAAAAATTACAATTAATTATTTCAAATCCAACTAAAAATAACTTAATGATTCACATGTTACTGAGGTTAAAAGTTTAAATAATTGACGATCTCTCATACTACTAGCGCATAGATGAATCAGGTGTATATCTAATCCTATTATTGCGTTATAAAAGTAACCTCAAGTTTCATACCGTATGAATAAAATACCGTGAATAAATTTTAAAATTTACGGCAGTATTTAATTACCTACGTATGGTAATTACCACGAAGTGACGATAAAATTATATGCAATTTAACTTGGTATAAACCACATTGTATTTTAATCACCAACATGATTAATTTATTATATACTTCACGAATAGTTTATTTAAACAAATTAAATGTACAGAAGATATATATATATTCAAGTTAACATATTAGAAAATAACAATAAGTGATAAGATACGTGCAATAAGTAATGAGTATAATTGATACAGAGTACTGTTTTAATTAGATTACATTGTATCATATATATAATTAGTCAAGCTAATTTCAACATTGTAGCAATTCATTTCCAATATCACATTTTATGGAGTGCTTCCATTGTCGTTTATGAACAATAATAATGCCATTTCGCCAAGCTATTAAAATTAATGCGATTGGATTTATCACGGGCTTCGAGAAAGACGAAAAATATACACTTTTCTGGACGAAATTAAATCATTTCGATAATATTCAACTCTGAACGTAAAAAATGCAGTAGGATTATATGTACAAAATCTGTAATTTTTACAAATGTGAATTATTAATAAGTAAAAAAAGTAAATATAAAATTGTTGTTTTCTACTTGCAATATTTCAAAATACTTATTATACTATTATACCAAATTTCATAACTAAAATAATAAAATCTACACGTAACACACAAAACCAATATAAAAGACACAACACTCACAAAAAAAAAATCATATAATATATACCGAATTTAACTTTATTTCATTTTATTTTAATTTACTTTTACTTTAATTTTAAATCTATATTTTTAGTTTGAATTTATCTTAATCTTACGTTTTTTAGATTTTTTTTTCTTCACTAATATTATATATATTTTCTTTAAATGTATTATGTATATATTTATTGTATTATAAAAACGGGTAAGCCACCAAGTAAGGCCAACATTACTGGATTGTAATATGAAATGTAAAATATTGTACCATAAATAAATGAAAAAAATTAAAATATACATAAGATTTACAAAAATTAAAAAAATTATTACTTAACGACATCCAAATTTGGCACGACCTTGCAAATGATACTTATATTATATTTTATCCTACTTTCTATATATATAATAACTTATTATGCTTAAAACCTCAAAATGCAACATTACATCATTGAAGACAATATTTTTAGTGATTAAATATTGCAATTGAGGTTTTACTACATTAAGACTTAAAAAAAGAAAGCATGCAGATATTTATCTAAGACACTAAATATTGCATTTGGTTCGGGTATAATCTTGCAATCCTACATAGAGATAGCAACCAATAATATATAATGCGTTAAGAAATGAAGATAATGTTGGTAGTTCTTAGTCAAAGTATGATATAGTTAAAAATGACCGAAGAGAACAGGGTTGAATTAGCGCAGATCCTGAGATCATTCCTAGATGAGACAGCATCTTTTTTGTTTAAGATTCAATAATATTGTCTTCAATGATTAAATATTACAATGACTTTTAAGCGCTTCGAGTAATTCGAACCAGAAACCTCGCGATTTAAAGTGAAATGCGTACAATATGGTGTTACGGAGGCCCCTGTAAATATTTAAATAGAATAGAAATAATTTTACCGGTGCAAAAAGTTGAGACTTTTGCATATTGAGAAAACAGGAAAGTGCTAATTTTCATAAATAAACATTTGTTTAACTTGCTTCGTAATGTACGTTATCTCAGGAAATAAAATAAACCAAATGCTACCATTCCAAATAATATTGGCAGGTTGGCTTTGAAGTGAGTTCTGAAGAAATGAAAAATCGACGGGAGAGTCGAAGCCTACCTATATAAAAACATTTCATGATTCATTCGAAAGATTATTTTTACCTTTTGAGTCATGAAAAAATAGAACCGTCTAAATTCTGTTTTAACGACAATTTTTTCGATACTTAATAATTGATTGCGTTAAATAATACATAGGTTTCACAAAATTTAACGATTGATAACTTGAAATTTAAGAATATGTTATGTCAAAACAAACTTATTTAGGGGCAACATTTTAACAGTAAAAAAACCCTTAGTTTTAACCACTTTTAAGTAAACCCAGAATTGGTGAGCATTGCTTACGAAAGATGTCAGTTGTATATAAATAATAACGTTGGTAAAAAATAAGGGCCTTACTAATGAAGTGTTTTTAAATTTTACACAACTAATAAACAACCATTAATGTAGGGTAATTGGTTGTTTATCAATTGTGTAAAATTTAAAACACTACATTTATAAGGGGGTAAAATAAGTTAATTTATACCTAAAATCAATACTCGTTACGTAGAACGGCGTATGTTATAAATATCGCCGATAATTTGTTTAGAAGCTTGAAATGGTGTTTGCCTTATTTAGTAACCTAATCCCCCTTTCTGTCACGTCACAGAATTCCCTAATATTTGCGGTGATAAAGTTCCCTAGTTGAAATTCTTATGTGTTACCTAGTTTACTATCCAGGTATATATAATCGACGTCATTGGTCCTTTTCTCCTCATGATTATTTTATTCGGTGTGTAAAAACACCTGTAAAAAGGTACAAAAAACATGAAAGAAACCTCCTTGTCGACATAAAACAAGTGCCAACAAAATTGGTCACAGAGAGGAATTTTTTGTTTTTGAGTATACAAAGATAGTGTTTGCATTACCTTCCGTCGTTATGGGTAGTGTACACGCTGTAGATTTTCTGTGATGAAAAAAATTCAGAAGATTTGTTGCAAGTCTTATATCAAATAAATTAATAGACTGATTGTAATCTATGCACGAATATACTTCAATTTGGATTGAAGACAAGCATTTCGATGCACCAAAGTTTTAGTGAGAAGTGATTTATTTACGATTTTCATAATTTCTCTAGAATTACAAGAAAAACCGTCCAGATTTGGTTAGGTGAGTGTTGGGCTAGGTTAGGTTAATACATTGTTATATTTAAGGTTACAAAGTTTTTGCATTCCATCTATATCTTGAGATACGAGTATATAGTCTGCAACCACAATAGTGATTCATGGCTTCTGCCATTAATCACCTTAGGAGCCCCATATTCGATGTCCATCCATCTGTGTTTGTGTTATGTGATTTATTTATTTGATTTAATATAATTGTAAAGCTGCTCATCTCGACACAGGAATTCCCTAGTGAGATGAGCAACGGAGGAAAAAAAAGAACAAATACATAGAAATTGAAATAGAAGTAGAAATATCGATTATTCCTGAATTTTTTAGAATGCGTACTTGTAAAACGTTATAAAAATTGACGACTTAATTAATGACTTGGGAATCGATTTGAGATCTTAACTTCCGGAAATTTGATCTATGTAATTTACTTGCAAGGAGCAGCATTTTTAAAGTATTCGCAGTAATAAACGCAGTATTGAGTTGGATTTACTAAAATTCCTAACTAACTCCTGCATCTTCTCAAAATCAAAGTAAAATGTATTGAGTTGTAGTTATAACTCGGATAATAATATTATCGAGCTGGGTATCGGGTATTTTGGCCTCAAATCCAAATTTAAGTTTTCTATGAAAAAGGCCGTATAGTCGTTCCTTTTAACACCTTGGAAAACCAATATAAATATAATTTATAGTTTTCTAAAAATATATTTACGATCTCTTAATGTCTACTAGTTAATATTTCTTCCAGCAAAATGATGTACCTATATTTTTAGATACCATTATATTAAATCATTACTTAAGCCATTATGTACTTACTCTAAATATGTTCAGCATAAAAGCACTACAATGTATTTATAGGACACTATACAAAGGAGTCTCCAATTAAAATAAAAGTCAGTATTAACTAGTCGGGTAATCACATTGGTAAAGTATTAACTAATTTACATAAATGTGCTGCAAAATTCCTATACAACATAATATATCATCCAAGGCGTAGGCAGTTTACAAGAGTGATAAGTTCCAGCATTTTCATTTTCGTTAGCGAGCTTTTCCCGAAAATATTTGTTCAAGTATCTGGTGTCTCTGTTGACACGGCGTTTACTTGGAAACGCTCTTGTCATGATATTTTGCTCGTGGCTTTTAAGCGAATTAATGCAGCCATAAACTTTACAAGAGTGCTTTGTGATATTTTAACGGGAATATATTTTTAAAAGAATGAAAAGTATGTGTTTGTGGTAAAATGAATTAAATTGATGTTAGTTTTATAACCTCGCTAATTTTCATTTAACATAGATTTTACTGTGGGCGAGTCTGCATGTCCGAAACAAGGTAATTTCTCTCTTACTTGGGGTGAAATTGGATTTGATGAAATTACCATTTCAATGATGTTAAACATTGTAATATTATTTAATAATCAATCCAATTTTTACTAGTTTTATTACCCACAAGTGAGTAACTCTCGCCAGTATCTCTTGCCATTACAACATATGATTTGTCTGTTTTCGCCTAATGTATAAATATAAAATATATAAGTATAAATAATGTAAAAAATATTCACTTGAAAAAGAAAACTAATTCCATGTCCAAAATCTTTCACCAAAATTCTGTGTGACTTCAGCTGCGAGCAGTGGGTGAACTCAGCTACTCATGATGCAAGAGGTACACTTGATGTTATAATTTCCAGACTTAAGTTTCCACCGAATAGAACAGACGTTTCTGACATTGGACTCTCGGATAATTGTTTTGTCACATCCGTGTTAGCCTTCGATCCTCCAAAATTGGAGTTCAAAACCGTTATCTCCAGAAATTGGAGAGAATTCGACTTTGAGGCATTTTGAAAAGTACTGAAAACCTCGCCGCTCTGTGACACGGAAAAGTTTTGTGAAAACCAGGTAGAAGAGTTAGTAATTCTTTATAATTCTTCACTAATGGCATTACTGGACAAAATACATCGTTCACAGAGAAGGTCTGTGGCATTAGAAATTGCTGCAAATAGTTCGATGCTGAAGGCCTCCAGAAGAAGAGGGAATTGCGGAAATTGGAGAGGTTTTAAAGACGAAACCCAACATTCAGCAATCGAAAACTTTGGATTGCGAAGCAAAATGCTTACAAGTAAAAAGTCTGTCAGAACAAATCTAACTTTTGGTGTGAGCATGTTGAGTCAGAAAAGGACCACGGAGAGAGCAACATCAAGGTTGATTCCTCTCTTGAAGCGGAACGTCTCGCTACATATTTTAGAAGTAAAGGTAAAACATTCAAGCCCTCAGTGGGGTAGGATCGTCGATCTATCGCAGCAACAAGTTCGCTCTCTGGTAACTTCACTATTTTTGCAGTAGTAACGGAAGAAGATGTCATTCGTGCTGTGAAGTCTTGCCCAAACAAGCAATGCGCTCAGTACTCCATACCTACCTGGCTCTTAAAACAATGTCTTCCGGATACAGCGCCTGTAATTACCGCAATTATCCAGAAGTCACTAATTAATTTTCTTGTACGGGGAACACTTCAAAAAATCAATTATTACTACGATACTAAAAAAAATCTTGATACTGGCAATAAGGATAATTACAGACCAATATCCAACCTACAATTCTTATCAAAACTGCTTGAGGAAATCGTTGCCAATATCAAAAGTGGGGTACTTGAACTCCGCTGGTTTGTTTGCAAAAAAATCAATCTGCTTATCAACGGTTTCATTCAACGGAAACTGTTCTTTTGCAGGTAATTTCAGACTTGATCATCGGATGGAAGCAGGTAAGTTGGGTTTGGTATCTGTTCTTGACATGAGACAAAGTATTTTATTAAATGTGCTTGAAACCTAATTTGGCGTTCCAGATAATGAACTTCAATGCTTGATATCGTACCTGCCTGGACGAGTAGCCTCAGTACACTCAATAAATGTACATCACCTGAAACTCCTATTGAATTTGCTGTTCCCAAGGGTTCTGTCCTGGGTCCCATTTTCTTTATTCTTTATACGAATCGTCTTAAACAACTCATTTACTCAGCTGGCTTTGAATCACAAGCCTACGCAGATGATTGCATGATTTTCAAGTTTTGTTTCCTGGACGAAAAAGACTTAAAAACAATGTGGTCAGCTTCATTAATAAGGAATTAATTAATTAATTAATTCACAAGTAAGGAATCATGTAGAATACAATTCCACGGTTTGGTTCCCAAACTATGAGGTTCATTCACATGCGATTGAAAGAATCAAAATAAATTTTTAAGATACGTAAATTTTAAAATGGGCATTCCTAGAGAAAACTTAAATTACGATAACGTACTTTTTAAATTTAATAAAATTATCTGATCGTAGAATCATTTCCGATTTAACCTGTTTGTATAAAATCATTAATTCAATGTTTGATACCCCTGATTTATTATATGTAATCTCTTTTCATACTCCAAGCAGTTACAAGACAATACCTACCATATTATTGTAGCAATTCTATATCAACGTCCCAATATTACACTCCTATGCGACGGATTCAACAGCTAGGAAACAAATACTCCGATGTTGTTGATATATTAAGTACATCAATTTCTTTATATAAGCATACCTTATTGAAGTTTTTTTCATCAAGTAGGGGAATATTTTGATAAAGCTATTTAAATTGACAGTATTATGACCGTTTCACAGTGTGTATCTTGAATCGCAAATTTCCAAAGCTGTGAGTTATAGCTTTTTCTATCTTCTCACATATTAACTATTGCAATCATTGAAATAGTGCATAAATATGCAGGCCTACTTCAGAAATAAATCAATAAAATCTAGACAGTTTTTAATCCTGCGGCGAGAAAGATTTTTTGTGAATCTAAATATTGTCTTATAACCCCACTCCTAAGGGATCGCCTTCACTGGTTTTGATGCCCTGAAAGAATAGGGTTCAAGATCTGCTTAATGACCTTCAAAGCATTGCAAGGAACGGCGCCAGCCCATATATCGGAACTATGTGTTCGACAAAACTTAAGCGATATACAGCTCACTCTAAGGTCAGCAGATCTAGATGTTATTAATCGTCTAATCGAACTTTTTAGGTCAAATCGAGCCGTGTACTATGATCGCTCTTTTCGTGTAACTGGCCCGCTAATTGGGAATAAACTTCCCTCAGCTCTTACTAATATCCAAAATTAGTCTGAATTTAAACGGGTTTTAAAACAAAATCCTAACTTCTTTTCAATGTACCTTTTATAAGTTTAATGTCTTCTCAGAATATACTCATTTAGGAGTACTAAATACTGATACTCTTTTTATATTTGTTATAGTAAAGCGCCCTTGAAGTGAAATAACACAAAACTGGGCTGTATAAATGTTATTATTATTAAAATAAAACCTTCTAGTACTTCTTAGGTAGGTACACTCTAATATCAATCTATTATAAATACATCACACAATGTAAAATGAATCATATCCCACTGTTATAATTCATATTATTATTACATACGTTTACCTAATATATATGTGGTTAACCTTTTTTTCTTTGCTCCTACTTAGAGCATTACTTCCTTTTTAAACCTTTTTGTACTTTTATACTTTTCAGGTATTTTTATAGTGCACACTTTTTACATTTATACTGCTACCTTTCTTTATGATGTTGTACTATTCATACTTATGTTAATGGCACATGTAGTATCGTATACATTAAATAAATAAATAAACACTCTTTACCTAACAGAAAATCAATACCATTATCCTGACTGGGGCCTATGAGTCCTGTAAGAGAATGTAAATTGACGTCATCAGTTTTTTTAATTTTTTTTTTTTTTATAGTGAATACCTCACAAGAGTCCCAACTGCTCCCGTCTGGAGCCAGTGAGACTATGGCATCCCTAATTGGGGGATTTTATAAGGCTGAAGGTAAGTGGGGAAGGGAAAGAGGAAGGTGGGGAAGTACCTGGCCATTCTGTAAGTACCTGGAAGTACCTGATCTAGTCACTAAACACGGCTAAAGCCATTTGGAGCAACGTTTCAATTCTGAATGGTGGTCTTACACCAGGGCGATACTGGTAGTAACTTCCACTCTGGAACGTGCCGCAAATATACTATATATTATTTTAATTAATTAATTGTGAAATAACACAAATTAATCAAATAAAATTTATTTGCGCACGCCGGGTTCGAACCCGCGACCTTCGGAATGGCAGTCCAATGCGTTACCACTGGACTATGCCGGCCGTCAAATAATATATAATAATAATAATAAATATTATATAAAACCCGCTTAGATTTTTCCTTATTTGGTTGGAAACATGAATAAATGTGTAAAAATATAAGTCACCAAATGAATTAAAACCTTAACAAGTAACAAACCTAACACTTAATCTTTTTAATCTTTTATGTACATAAATAAATAACATTTTATAAAGTGAAACTTTTGCATATTGGAAGATGGCGAAATAAGATTTTATTAACGCCCCTTTTAAACGTAGAAATCAAAAAGTTGAAATTACTAATTTTTCTGCCATAAATTTATTCCAAATGCTTAATAATTTTATGTATATTATTAGAAAAAAATGTTTTGTGAATCCTAATTAATATGATTCTGAATAAGTCTGTTAGAAAATCAGTTAAGGCGATGCCATACGTAGTAATGCAAAATCATGTGTTTTTGGTTTGAAAATTTGGTCGCCTAGAAATGTTTTAAATGCTTTAATTAAATACTGCGAGTAGAATACATCTTGGCCTTTGAAATAATCGAGTATTTTTTAGATAAGTCTTTTTATAAGCCCAGAAAAAAATAATGTAAAGGCGTATGAAAACTGCTTTAAAGTTCAAAATCTCCTACTTACAAACCCATTTTCGGTTATGATTTTATTGTATGATGTGGCAAATTAAGTTATTTATAAAATGATCGAAAAAAAAAAAATTTATACCTGAACATCCACAAAATAAAATAAAAGGCACTTTTTGGCCATGTTTTTTTCTTGCATAAATCAAAACAGGCGGATGGTGTTAAGCGGGAATTTAAACCTTATCGCCATCTACGTAAGGGTTGTTATTGATAGCGGCTCAATTTAAAATATTACACGACGTAGTGCATCGCCTTAATTATATAAACATGTGAGAGTGTGATGCTCTACCAGTAATAATAAATTATCGTAAAAATGTTTTACATTATTTTGTAATTATCGTCGAATTATTAACTTGTTATGCACAACGGATATGAATTAACCAGTTGATGGGTTAATAATATAAACCTGGTTGATTTAACGGTAAATTAAAATGTACACATTACATTATATTAATAATTTTTGGGATGTATAAACAGTTTTGCCGAACAGATAATAAAAAATAGGGAGAGCCAAATTAAATGAACTATGAAATTGAAAATCTACACGCTGAAGCAGATATAATTGGGGTTATTAAATTTATATTATTTTCTGCGTTGAATTTTAATGAAACAATTTACATCCTCCATGTCAATTTTATCATGACCTATAGGTCTGTGAAGACATTTAGCGGTCATAAAATAAGTCAATTATTTTATGAGAAAATTTTTTTCATCAACTACATTTAGTCTTACTACATTTTTTCACCTTCTTACATTTATACATCTTACTACATTTTTCATCTGACTCCTTTTTTTTTTATCTTCCTACATTTTTTTCATCTTACTACATTTAAATCCTTCGAGGAAATATTAAACTCCCACTCAACATACAGTCCCCCGATTTGAAAGAAAAATTGATGTTGTCAATTTACATGTACATATTTTCAGCAGAAGTAAAAAACATTGATGTTGCCAATTAACATTTATATATTTTCTGCAGAAGTAAGGAAGAATTGCTCTTACTTCAGGCATACAAACACGCCCAGTACAGACTTCTTCCCGTTTATATCTTCAGTGACGCAAACAGAAAATGTTGTGTGCGTAAAAAGACTTCGGAATATCTAAATAATGACGTACGCAAAAGAAAATCATAATCTGGTAATTAATTATGATAATTTTTTGCACGTAATTTAACGCAACCATAAAGGGTGACATAAACGGGATGACTTTCAAAATATAAAACATAAGTATATGGCTGGTTTGGGGCTCGGGCAAAATGGTAAGTCATTGAATTTAATATACCTTCTGAGTTGGAGGGTTGTGGGTTGTGACAAGGCAAAAAGCGGGCAGAAAGGCTTCATTCGGGATATTGGGTGGAAATTTAAAGCGAACGACTTAATTTCGATAAGCTTTACGGAGATAATGCATTAATTATGATATGAATTAAGTGTTGAAATTTAGATGGTGGAATAGTTTAGCATTTATGATCTCCAGGGTTATGGGAACGTTCTCAATCTCAAGTATTAAGAAATTATCATTTCGGGGTGTTAGAATTAATATACAATCAGAAAAAAATGTTTTTTCGACAAATCTCTTCCATTTTAACAATTTAAAAAATAATAGAAACACTATGCCGATTTTTTTTACAGCTAAAAGATGGATATTTGATAGTTATAAGTATGTCTCAAGAAATGTACCAAATATTTCATGCTCAAAACAGTTCAGCCGATTTTTCGTGTGACCAAAAAAAGTATTCGGTTTTACAGTTAAGATATGAATATGGTAAAAGTTTCATAAAAAAAACTTTAACTAAGATGATTATGTTTTTGATATTACTATAAATTTGCACGTTAGAAATGCCTCTACATTAGTAATTAAATGTTTGCTTTAATATAACGCTAAGCAACTGTCAAATATTAGTAATATTATTTTATTAATTAATTACTATCTGTAAACAAAATTAATAAAAGTTCAAAAAAAATTTAAAGTGTTACAAATTTGTCTGCACTAACAAACATAAATTTTAACTATTTTTGTATCGTTATTAATTTAAAATTTATTTTTAAGAATGTGAGAACCTTACACGAGTTCCAACTGCTCCTAACCGTCTGAGCCAGTGAAACTATTTATTTATTTATTTATTGCATCTCACTATACATAAAACTTCTTTTTTTTTCTTATAAAAATCAACCTCACTAGGACTGAGCCTGTATCGAGGTTAAAACAATTTACATTATAGTGAAGCAAACGTAAGAGTAATCAAAAACATAAATTAATTCTACATACAAACACAAAATTAAAGAAAAAAATAAGTTCTTCAAATTTTGCAAATTCACTTTGTGGCACCATTTTATAAATAAAATAATTAAAACACTTTGTTTTTACCACGATAATCTTTATTTTTTATATAAAGTCAACATGTTTCGAGAACGATGTTCTCTTCATCAGGACAATTAATGTACTAAAAACTAAATTGTCAAGTATATAGAGACAAGTGTGGGTAGAAAAGGAAGTATTGTGTGGCTGATATATTTTTAAACCATGTAGAACATAAAATCTTCAATAGCTCTGCCTTATTACTAAAATATGTGTTCCTTTGGAAACGATACGTAGATGACATTTTTTGTATATGGACCGGTACCAAAAGACAACTTCAAATGTTACTTAATTTTTTGAACAAACTTCATAAAAACATAAAATTTACATTAGAAATAGGAATTAATTGTAGTATAAATTTCTTGGATTTAAACCTAACTATAGTTAATAACAAGATTGAATTTAATATTTTTCGAAAAGAAACATACGCTGATATAATTATACACAACTCATCTAACCATCCATTTTCACAAAAACTCTTAGCTTTCCATCATTTGATCAATAGATTAATTAATATCCCGTTATCCCCAAATAATTTCAAAGCTGAACTTATCACCATTAAAATAATTGCATCTAATAATGGTTATAACTCCAAATTAATAGACGACATACTAAACAAAAAATATAAGAAAAAAATTCATTTGTCCTACATTTACCCATTGCTTAGTGATAATATTAAAAAGCAATGGAGAAAAATATTGTTTGTAAATCATCAAACCTCTAATTTAATAGGGAAAAAAATTCCTAATACAATACAGCTAGCTTTTTATACTAATAATAAATTGAAAAATTATATTCTAAATAACAAGGACAAAGACTTAAAAATGAAAAAATCCGGAGTTTACCAATTGAATTGCAATGATTGTAACCATTTTTACATAGGTAAAACTTGCAGAAATTTTGAAACGAGGATTAAGGAACATTTGAGATGTCTAAATAGCAATAATTATTCTGAATTTGCTAACCATCTAATTGAATTCAACCATTCATTTGACATAAATACTGGTTTTAAAATTTTACACACGAATTTTAGTGGTTTTCAGTTAGACCTTTTAGAAATATTAGAAATTAGGAAAAATGTCAATAGAAATTTAAATATTATTAATAATCAAATTAATTTTGTGAATAACCCTGTCTTAAACATATTTCCATTGTAATTTTTTGTCTTTGATCTTCTAAGCACCTCCCCTTTCCACCTCTCACCCCTCCCCTCCACCCCCCCACACACTACTTCCTTTTCTACCCACACCTGTCTCTATATACTTGAAAATTTAGTTTTTAGTACATTAATTGTCCTGATGAAGAGAACATCGTTCTCGAAACATGTTGACTTTATATAAAAAAATAAAGATTATCGTGGTAAAAACAAAGTGTTTTAATTATTTTATTTAAAAAAATAAGTATTAGATGTGTTACCAGATGGGTAATTTGACAGTATATTGTAACAATATTTGAACCATAACTAATCATTAATCATTATTCAAAAGAAGAAGCAAAGTAGATAATAAAGACAGATATGGTGACATTCAGTTTTTAGTAAATGGGACTTATATAAAATCTTATTATTTAAGAAAGGACAAGGATGAAAAAATATTAAGACAATTGTCTGTCAATACAAAAATCTTAATTAAATTTTTAAATTTAATTAAGGAATTGGTAGACTTAATATGATTTGGAAGAATATTAATCATAAGTGGTGCCTGATATAAATAATTTCTTTGACCAAAATAAGTTTTAGTATGTACCGCCACAAAGTTCAATGTAGAGCTAATTATAGTTGTCCGCATTTGTTGTGTTCTTTCAGCAAATTTAATATTGATAAAAAATCGACAAAGTATTTGAGTGATATATAGCTGTTTTATACACATAACATTACATTCCTTATAAAGTAGGTTGAATGGATAACAGAATTTTTTTTTGTACATTACTTGGAAACTATGGAAAAACTATGGAAACCCCAATTTGGGTACGTTGCGAGGCAGAAGGTAGTGGGAAAGGAAAGGATATGGAAAAAAAGGAAGGTGAAGAAGTATCTGGCTTTTCCAATCTGATCAAAAAATACGGCTAAAGCCATTTCAAGCAAAGTTTCAATTCTGAATGGCGGTACTGAGAGTATCGAACGATATTATTGAAGTTATTGTGAAAGAACATAAATTAATTAAATAAGAAATACGCGACCCCCGGATTGCTAGTTGAGAGCCTAACCCTTCAACCATGGAGACAATCACCTACAGTAGCGATGTCCCCACTACAGAGATAATTTTGTCCATGAGTTTTAATTTATTTTGTCCTTTCCTTCCCAATAGACTCTTCACTCGCATACACAAGGGATGCCTATTCAAACATGAGAGTCCAAATTGTATACATTATTGTTTATCTAACTATTCTAAATATTTCCAAGTTTTCCTCCGAGTATCAAATACTCTGTTATCTAAATGGTTATTTTGCACATATCCGTTCCCGACCCGTCGCGCGTCGTCTAGTTTAGAATAAACAAATCGAAAACGTAATACACAGAAAGTTTTAGCTAGCTAACTTGATTATATTAGAATACAATTTTTAATACTAGACATGAATGAAATAATTTGTATTGGTAAATGATTGCAAATAATTTGTGGACAGTAGACCTCACGTCCAAAATATAATTTATTCTTATATTTAATAAATCAAAACCAAAATTCCCTTCACAATCATAAGATTTGTAAGTAGGTACTTACAAACTTTTAAATTAGCACCATTCTGCTGATGCGCTTATACATTCTGATTTCACAACAAGTTGAACAGTATTTGATTTGTTATATCCAAAGAATCGTCTCTATCCCAATTAAAATTCTCTTTTTCTTCGGGCAGGTAGGTACTATAATATTGAAAAAAAAATGCGAATAAGAAAGTCGAAATAAGAACGAAGATTTCACATTTGAAAAAATAATCTTTACTTAACCATTTAACAGAAACAGAAACAGGAACGTACAAACATACGATATGCAAAACGATCAAGTTAAAATAGGGCTTCGTTACGTAGCTCTATCGACATGCTCACGATCGCATTATTGTGCATGTCCCTCTTACACTAACTAATCATAACACCAAATTCCAACGATCCAGAATCGAAACCTGGCTTCAATAGGCTTCTGATGTGCTTAATAATTATTTAAATAATAATAAATGTTTTTTATCTTCATTATTATTTATTAATAGCAAGGTAGGTAGTTCCATACATTCCTCTTTCCCACATCTTTTACGTCCTGACTCCATTCAGCCACACGACGACATCGCCAATGGCATGTAATTTGGAAAGCTCGAAGCAGATGGCGCTAGTGTGGTTGACGGTCATTTGTTTGACATGACATATATTGTTTTGTTGATTTTATTGATAAATATGGCGGTTGGAGTGTCATGGTGTTAAACTGAGAAATAGAAATGCAAAGGTAATTGGGAAAAAGTAAGACTAAGTAAGTTGTTTATAACTTCAACTTATTTCAGGTTGTTTTCATTTGAACGTATAACGTATCTACAGATACTTTATGGTTCACTTTCTAATTGACGGCGGACGACAAAAATTAATAATTTTCAGGCGATTTATCAGAGGCACAAAAGTGAGGTTACCTAAGTTTCTAAAGTGCTTTATTAGTGCTAGTTTATATTGCTATTAAGATATCGTTTTGCTAACATTGGACTAAGCTTAGGATTATAACAGATTCCCGAGGTTTTCTACAGTCTATTAGGCACAAAATGTATATTGCAAATACAAGAATATTTGATTGGTGTATATTTATCTATTTTAAAGGTACAATCCATTTTTTTCTCAATTGTTCGTCACACGGAAACGTTGATGACGTTTTCGGGAGGCACAAAGGCACAAAACAACATTGAGGCATTTTAATGACAATTATTTGTAATCTTTTCCGATATAACATTCATTACTGCATAAGAAAAACAAAATTTGACAGATAGCATGACCGCCAGTTCAGCACAGCCAAAGGCTGATTCACGCATTACAGATTACTTGCCATTGGGGATGCCATAGTCCTACTGGCTCCGTACAGTTGTTATTCTTATGCGGCATTCACATTTTTTTGGTTGTTGACATATTTGAGCAATCCCCACATACGCACTCTTAGTTTTGTTAGGTTAGTTTACGTTCATAGGGGAATACAACGAGCACACTGAAAAGCCACCTAAAGCTTGCAGTTTTACTATCGTTTGTATTTTTTGGTTGTTGACATATTTGAGCAATCCCCACATACGCACTCTTAGTTGTGTTAGGTTAGTTTACGTTCATAGGGGAATACAACGAGCACACTGAAAAGCCACCTAAAGCTTGCAGTTTTACTATCGTTTGTATTTTTTGGTTGTTGACATATTTGAGCAATCCCCACATACGCACTCTTAGTTGTGTTAGGTTAGTTTACGTTCATAGGGGAATACAACGAGCACACTGAAAAGCCACCTAAAGCTTGCAGTTTTACTATCGTTTGTATTTTTTACATAACTTAACATCGAATAAAGAAATACCGAAAAGGTCAGATAATAAAAGGAATGTTTAAAGATAAAACATAAGTCATTGCTTTGAAAATACCTTAGAGTCTTTTGGGAAAGTGGATTACTTTAACGTGGGAAGCGCTTTTGACATGTGTTCCAAATTAAATTAGTAATATTATGTATATTGTGTGCCCAACGCCTAACTGATAAAATACTCTCACACGGTAAATATGAGTCACTGATGGATGTTGTGAATTAATTGTCCCGAGTAATAATGCCACGCATTTACGTAAAGCAAACGTAATGTGTTGAGCATTATTGGATTATAAAGCTGCGGTTAAGTATCAAAACGTGAGTTTTAATTAACTACGTTAAATGTAATATTATGACACATTATAGATAAGATTTTCCGTGTGTACTGTGTGGGTTCCTTGCTCACTTTTGTGAATATCGTTCAATGGCACCCGCAAGTATACTCATTTTTATATATACCTAGATAAAAAAATAATTCTGAAGAATTTGAAAATAATACAAAAAATATATTCAGTTTTTCGGGAAAATATTGCTTATTAAAGTTAAAAAGCTGTTCATAAAACTTCATCATCTTAACTATAAAGCAAAAATATGCAAATGGTGAGCTTCGGTATGATTAAATTAGCACAGTTCTTTTTTCTAGATTTTCTGGCTCAATGTAACTATTTTCAATTTGTAAATTAAATTCATTCCTGAGGTATAGATATTTAGTTTGGCTTAGTATAAAATATGGCAATATAGTAGGTTATGGCAATACAAATTATTAATTTTCAATAAAATTCTTCAGAAGAATAAGTTAACATAAAATAATAAAACTATAATAGATATTGTAAAATAACGCTTCTTTTAATCAGTGTTGCCAACTCGATTTTTTAAATAAAGCCAGACGTCACCTGTCAAAGGAGCTAAAAAAGAGCTAAAACCTTACATAACCTAAGCCAATCGACGTAGACCGAATCCTGCAAGACAATTGCGGTCTTATAACGGTCTGCAGCGAAGTTCAGTGTGGAACGCCAGTTATGACAGCATTCGGTTTGTCGCTTTTGTTATGTTGTTTACCGATCTGCGGGACGGCGGGCTATTTTCTTTCATCATTGGTAACAACCGATTACTTCAAATGGTGGAGATTTTGGTTTGGTTTTGGTTTGGTGGTTTGCAATAATTGATCCACGCGCCATTACGCTTACCGGAAACCAAAAGGCCTAATGGATTGCTGATATCAGTAACCTACGCGCAATGCTTGATTGGAGTTTAATTTGTTTTTCACGAATCGTTAACCCTTTACTCGGATAAATCCTTCCAACCACATTAATGGATTTGTAGGAATAAAATAAAACTAGTATTCAATTAGAAAAAGCAAGTTTGCTATCTGTAAGTAAATTTAAACGTATTTTTTCTGCCTTTTAGCTTCTGTTTATAAAAAATCGCCTATCCTTTACAATTTATTATTATTGATTTACTTGAATGTACCTGATTTGTCATCGGCTTCTTCTTCCATTCTCTTGCACCAAAAAGTTTTTCTGAAAGTCTCTCCTCAGCAATTCTAATTTGTTTAAACGGTTCCTAGACTAAACAGAACAATGACAAAACATTTTAGAAAACTAACATTTTTTTCATCGATTTAATAATTTTAAAAATCGTTGAAACCGATGAAAAAACTAGCCTAAAACGTAACCAACTCAACCCGTTTTTTTATAACTTTTCAAAAGTGTTCTGTTTTGTTTGTGTTCTATTTAGTTCGATTACTATTCATACGATACTATAAACCATTGTCTTATCTAAGGTATTACGAAGAATACCTATACTTATTACAAGTATTTTATTCACTTGATCGTGCCAGTTTTTCCAGTGTGTTCCTCGACATTCTCTCCGGACCTTGCATTATCACCGAATCTCCTCAAATTCTAGTGATTATTTAATATTTTGAATTAATTTGAAATTTAATTTCTAACTTAACTTTTTGTAGTTTTGTTTAAGGTTAATATATAACACACATTAAATTCACACACTAAAAATAGATTATTTTAAAGAGAAGCAAGAAGAAAGTCCGCTAGTTAGGTTTTTGATTGAGCCTAACTTTCACAAAGTAAGCTTAATACTCTTTAAAAAACCCACTAATAAGATGAAACTATAAAGTCAATCACTCGAAGCAAAATATAGTCAGGTACTGACTCATGGACTGATTGAGGCCACTTCTTAAACTCATCTTACAAAAGCTGACTTTGAAAGTGGTACCACGCAATATTTTTCTGAGTACTCACCTTTAACACCATTATAAGCACTTAAAAAGCACAGTCAGATTAGAGATTCAGCATTTTTTGAGGCCATATTATTTCCCAATGAAATTACAAAAACACTAGAATTTTTAAGTGAAGATAGAAGTTTAATTTGAAATGCTTAACACCGTCGAAAACACCCCTCAAAACAAAACAGACAGGTTAATTAGTTTATAAGATACTCACCGTCTGGTCCAAGTCACATCTCCCACTCACGTTACTTAAACGATCTCGTATTTCGAAGTGAAGCAACAATTTAGACAAGATTGGCTTAGACCCTTCCCAAACACACCCAGCTAATAAAATCTAAGAATGAATAAAGGCAAGCACTCTAAGCAAAACGATTAGTTAGATAAGCGACTCACCGTCTGGTCGACGCCACATCTCCCCGCTCTACTGCGAGAAGGAACTTCTTCTCGTCCAGCGAGAGCTGCGCCATCTCCTGGTGGGGCCGCACCACGTTCTCTTCCTCCATCATGCCATGGATGCTGTGCCTCTGGAATTATCATAATTATAGTCTATTAGCTAATTGAAATGTTTGTCTGTGATGGGAGGAGGGAAAGGCGGGCACAACCCAGCATTTTTATACTTTTTTTATCAAATTTTTGCAATTAGTAAGAAAAATGAGAGACGAAATTATTCCTAAACCTTTTTGCTACTATTATTTTTTATAAAATTATAAAACTCTTTGGCTTAACTTCAATTAACATAATACTTATATTTATCTTTGTATTCTATGTATAAACTGGTGGTGTCTTTCAAATAAATAAATAATTTTTATAAATTTTTTAATAAATAATAAAACGAAGGTTTTTGTTTTTCCAAAATCTCTTTGCTGTTTTTAGTTGATACTATACGATTGTATCGTATCCTTGCCAGGACACTTTTATCCCTGTGCGACCGGTATACCAGGGGGCGCTGATTTGTTTGTACACGTGCTCTGAGGATAGAATGTAGGTTGATGTTTAATCGACCGGTATACAAAGCGGTATATAATAAGCCAATTTTGGAATTTAGCATTGCCAGAAATAAAGGAATTGTGATTGAGCGTTGATTATGTGTTACTTCTTCTTGCCTCTGCTCGGCTCTTCTTGGTCTTATTGATATTTTTGGCTATTCTTGGTTCTCCTTACCTCCTCTCGGATCTTTTTGTCTCTTCTTGGCTCTTCTTATCTCTTCTTGTCTCTTCTTGGATATTTTTGACATTATTTGTTTCTTCCTGGCTCTTCTTGTTTCTTCTTCAGTCTTGGATTTTCTTGGGTTTTCATTGACTATTTCAGTCTCTCCTAGCGTTTGCTTACATTTTCTTGCACCTATTAGCCTATTTTAGCTTCTTGTTGGTTCTTCTGACTTAATCTTGTGTTTTGTCTTCTTTTTGTTTCTTCTTAACTCTTCTAGTCTCTTCTTGCATTTTCTTACTTCTACTAGCCTCTAATTGGTTCGTTTTGCTTCAAATTGCCTTTTCTAGTTTCTTTTTGCTTTTTTGCTTCTTCTTGACTCTTCTGGTATTTGCTAAATTTTTTTAATTCTTCTTGACTCTCCCAGTCGCCGCAGGCATTTTCTTAATATTCAAGTTCTGTGAAAGTCATATTCCAGTCATGTTATTATATGATTACCGTGAAACAACCGGCCCATGATGAAATAATTACAGAACTTGAATGGAACTTTCACAGAACTTAAATTTTAACTACGAAAT
Organism: Hesperophylax magnus; assembly: GCA_026573805.1. Classification (NCBI taxonomy): domain Eukaryota; kingdom Metazoa; phylum Arthropoda; class Insecta; order Trichoptera; family Limnephilidae; genus Hesperophylax; species Hesperophylax magnus. Next base: position 838,439 of record JAIUSX010000035.1, read on the forward strand.
TCGATGAATTGTTCCAATTCTGTGAAATAACCCCTTTAGTGCTAATTCGAAATTGCGATCTTTTTATTGGGTTCATAAAATTCCCACTTTATGGATGAAAATAAGTATTTTTAACGTCTTCAAATCTTTTAAATTTTCGTATTATTTAAGAGATAGTTAATGGTAAGCCTTTATTGTGTGTATAATAAAAAATGCCAGCCATTTTATTATTATTATTATGAATGTTCACCTTCTAACTTAAATAACGGTATTTTTAATTAAAATAAGTTTAAATAAGTTAACATTTTTTAAAGCCCTCCAAAACTATCGAAATCTGACGAGGTACGCGTGATGTTAAACGTATCTCGGTTTTGTCGGTTAACGGAACACTCGGGTCGGTATGGAATTACCAAATCCATAGTAATCCAAATATATAACAAGATTTCCGAAAACATGAATTATTTTGGAGTAATTTGTAAACCGCAGTAGTAACCCGTTTGCAACCCGCGAGGTAGAAGTGCTGTCAGAATCCGCCTACCAATTACAGGGCGTTTGAGTGTCTCTCGGTTTTAATAGCTTTTCTATGTGTAATTAATTATCTATCTGTATGCATAAAAATGAATGTTTCTTTGTTTGTCCCCTTATAGACTCAAAACTATTGGAGCGGTTTCACTGAAAATTTAAAATATTGTTTTTTTGAGTGCCAGGAGTGTTTAGATAGTGGTTTGGTAGAAGAAGTCGGGGCCACCCGAGGAAGACTTAACGCATTATCTAAGCATTGGAATGAGATATGGAGTCAAATTAAATACTATATAATGAAGTTTTTTTCAGTATCTACATGTACACAGTAAAGAATGGTATTCATTATTATATTTATTAATTAACGGTATAATATTACCTACGTAACAAGTATGTACGTAGGTGTTATATACTAGATGTTAAATGTAAAATTTTATAGCTAAATAAAATATACTATACCAAATATTTGATGCGGGGATCCCCGATGAAGACTCGCATTATCTCTGCATTGGAATGAGACATACTCGTATATAAGTGTGATAAAATAAGACATCAGTGATGAACGAAAAAAGAAAGAAGTGAATGGTTGAAGAGTCGAAGACGCCCGAGAACGACATGGCACGATCAAGTGAACCAAATGCTTACTACGATATAATAATATTATTTCCACATTAAAAAGCACCACAAGTTGTCAGGTACGCTAGAATTCACAACCTCAAACTAACAGCGATCAGCCAGTTATTTATAAAATGAATATTTTTATTGACATCCGACTGACGAAAAAACAATTGATACTCCCTGCTTTACTCTAGTCCGGTGTGGTTAACATTCGTATCTATAGCGCTTTATGACGATATAAACTTTAATGAGGAATAAAATATATGATACTCCAACTGGGAAGTGCTTTCAGATGGGCTGAATACTAATTTTCAGATGGGCTGAATACTAATGCTTTTAGGATCAACACATTACCAAATATATAATATATTTCTATCGATTATTGCGAATCATTACGGTCTAATGAAGTTGTCAAGTCTAATGCCATCACCAATTGTGGTATTTTGTGAGTACTATTTCCAGTTAACAGCATCATTTTCATCCTGAGCTCCGATCCTTTGAAATTTTCACTGTAAACATCTATAAGATCGAAATTTGTTTGATATTCTTACAAACTGAAACATTTAAGCAGTTAATGATAATTATTAAAAAAATCTCCTATTTATATATGAAATAAAAATAATGTTTATTAATGCGTTTTTATGAACTTAGAAAATATTCTTCTTTTTTTTATTTTTTATTTTTATTTGGTACAATATTTTTTTACATTTCAAAGTTTTCCAGTTATGTTGGCCTCACTGGGTGGCTTGCCCGTGCTGAGGCCTTCATTTTATAATATGAAAATTTAATCTACATAATAAATTAAAAGAGAAAATAATATATAATCTTGTGTGTTTGTGAGTGATGTGTTTTTATATTGGTTTTGTGTGTTACGTGAAGGTTTTATTTTTATTTTATGCTATGACATTTTGGTAATATTGTCTTTTTTGTTCTTTAATCCATTTTTTAATTTTGTATGTGAATTTATTTTTATTTTCCTCAATTTTAATTTCAAGTTTTACACTGTTGAAAGCTTTTATAGCATGGTATTGGTAGTGTCTTTGTCCAAAGCTTGAATTTACTGTCGGAGTTTTTATGTTTTCTTTGTACGCTTGTCTAACTGGTCTGTTAATGTTATTTTGTGTATATTGAAATTTTTTTTTGTCAAAAATGTAGTTTAGTAGTGTTTAAACGTATAATTACGATTCCTATGGTCAATTACGATTCCTAGATACTTTATTTGTTCTGTTTTTTCTAGAGGAGGGCAATCGCAGATGTTGGTGTTTAAACATTCGTGTATTTTTATGGTGTTTGTGTTGTTTTTTGGCTGTCCCGTGCTATTTATACTGTATGTTGTGAATTTTGTCTTTGATATGTTAAGTGTAAGTATGTTTGAGTCTAGCCATGTTTTCACTTGCGAGATTCCCAAATTTAAATTACAAACGATTGATTTATGTTGCAGCCAAATATGTCGTGTATTACTGTATTACGATATTACTTTATTTATAATTGTTACCATAACCTCAAAAAAAGTTTTTTAATGGCCTATATTTTATAATCTAAACAAAACAAATAAATAAAACAGCTCACATCCATACAAGATATAAGTTGTACTTTTATTAAAATAAATAATTATTGATTTTGCTTACGCATTTTGGTCTCAAATCCAAAATTAAGCCGCTCTTAACCCGTTGAAGGCCGGAGCATAAAACAAAAGTTATTTGTGAAATCTTACGTTTTATTAGTCGAAACGAGGATGATTTTGTTTTTCATACATTTTTCGAAGTATTATAGTGAAAGTCGCATCGCAAATTCTTCTAATATCCTATTAGAATGCTCGCATGTTCTCCAGAGACCGATCGGCGTTCCAATGGTTAAGATTCTGAAGTTATTTAATTTAAAAAATGGAATTAAATTGCAGAATCGTATATATATATATAAGTTAGTCTGTTCATTCTACATTGTACGCATACGACCTATACCACTGTAAAGTACAGGTAAATTTCATTATCTATAGGTTCAGTCTTTGTATAGAACTGACTCTACGACACATATCTATACACTATCAAATACTTATAGATATATACCGACAAATACTCGTATATCTGTACACTGATACAAACTTAAACATAATATGTATTAGGACATGCCGGATATAAAATAGTCTGGTAAAAAGGACGCGTTGAACTTAACGTTATTTTGTTAAGTCTCTGGAGGAAAATGGGATTTAAAGGAAAAAAATGCCGAAGGAATACTTCCAACCAACGGAAAACACTCTCACATAATTTTACCTCGACCAAAGACGGCTAGCTAAACATTCAGTAAGGTTAAATTGCTTTCCGTTAAGATGTGTATTTAAAGGAATGTATATTTCTAATTTTGATGTGCAAAATAATTGTACAAGTAAACATAATGATATTACACTTTCGTAATTTACAGAAAACATTTTTTAACAATACGGCTAACCGTTTCAATCAGAACGGGTTGTTTTTAAAACACGTTTTTTGATCTTGACGGCAAACTAAAATGACTGAAGGTTTTTTTCTCTTCATCAACGTGGATTTGAAGGCCTCCGTGGTTGAGGGGTGAGGCTTTCGATTACGAATTTCTTGGTTGCAAGTTCAAATTCCGACGTGCGCAAGTAAATTTAATTTAATACATGTATTTATATTTCTTAAAATTAATGTATTGTATACGAGTATTTGCGACATGTTTAGGAGTGGAAGATACTCTTAGAATCGCCCGGGTGAAAGAACACCATTCAGAATTGAAACATTTCTTGAAATGGCTTAAGCCATGTTTGGTGTCCAGATCTGAGTAACCTGGAACTCTTCTACCTTCCTCTTTCCCATCTTTTTCCCCTACAAACTATCTTCACATCAAATCAAATCAAATCAAATCAAAAATTATTTATTGTAAAATAAAAATTACAAAAGGTGTAGCTTATGGGTAGACCCCATTTCTTCCAGCTAACCACATTTATTTAAATACAATATATAATATTATTTGTTTTATTATAATAATTACAATGTTTATACAGATAAAATAACAATACACCAATGAAAAAATAAAAAAAATACAAATATATATACCAATAAAAAATAGGCGTTTCATTTACGTGAGGTATTCACTCAACGTGTAGTGACATTTATTAACAAGGAAAGTGTTTAGTAACGATTTGAATTTGTGTGTATCTTGTATTTGTTTAATGTTATGTGGAAGGTTGTTATAGACTTTAATGGCCATGTAGTATGGTCCTTTTTGGAATATTGTTTTGTTTGCTTTTGGTATTAGTAGGTTTTCTGTGAGCCTTGTAGCGTATTTATGTGTTGAGTTTTTTAGTGGGAACTTGTCTGTGGATGATCGCACTAACATGCATAACTCCATTATATATATATCTGTGACTGTCAGAATTTTCAGATTTTTAAACATAGGTCTACATGAATCTAAACGATCAGAGTTTGTAATTTTTCTTATGCATCTCTTTTGTATGATGAAAACATCTTTAGCGTTTACCGAGTTTCCCCAAAAAATAATACCGTATTTTATTATTGAATATACATAACCATAGTATGCGGCTATTACTGATTCGGTGTTTAATATTTTTCTCAAGGTACCCAGAACATAAGAAAAACTACTGATTTTTGCTACAATTTTTGAGACATGTTCTTTCCAGTTTATGTTTGTATCTAATTCTATTCCCAGTAGTGAACAGGTTTGGGAAGGTTCGATTATATTATTATTAATGTTTACATTTATATTTATAGCTGTAGCTTGCACTGGACAAAATTTTAAGATTTGGGTTTTGTTTGTGTTGAGTGATAGATGTTGCGATAACAGCCAGTTTGCTATTAATTGGCAAGTCTCGTTAACTTGTTTGTTAAATTCGTCAACGTCTCCATTACATTCAAACAACAAAGCGGTGTCATCAGCAAACATTGAACATTCTGTGCCAGCAATTATTGGAAGTTCGTTTATATAGATAAGGAAGAGGAGAGGCCCAAGAATGCTTCCTTGTGGCACACCCTTGTTTATTGTTCTCCATTTGGATTCTACCATGTACTGGACCATTTTTTCATTGATATTTGAAATTTGAACTTTCTGCTGACGATTTTTTAAGTACGATTCAAACCATTTTAATGCTAAACCTCTAATACCCACATGTTCAAGTTTAATTAGAAGAAGCTCATGATCAACATTGTCGAATGCTTTTGAGAGGTCGAGAAAGATACCTACAGTTTTTTTACTAATATTGATATTTTCTAGAATTTTGTTCAAAAAATTGAATACTGCCTGTGTTGTTGAACGGCCTTTACGGAATCCAAATTGCTGTGGACATATTATCTCAAAGTTTTCGAGAAAGTTATAAATGCGATTGTATATGGCTCTTTCAAATATTTTTGAAAAGTTTGGTAATAAGGATATCGGTCTGTAGTTTGAGATTTCCTGTTTAGGACCCTTCTTATACAAAGGTACAATAATAGATTGTTTTAATTGTTCTGGGAAGGTTCCTGATTAAAATGATTTGTTAATTAATATTTAATCCATAATATACCTCAATTAGGTATGACATATACTCACTTGTTCCAGACGGTTGGGAGCAGTTGGGACTCTTGAGGGATACTCACGTCCACGAATACTCTGGTTTACTACATACCTCTATAAAAAGGCAAAGGCCCAGATGGAAAATTTATGACCCTCAAAAGTATTAAAAAAATAACAATACAATTTGCAACCCTTCCCTTCAATATTTCATGCCTTCTTAGACTGAACTCGACTCCTGTCCTCCATATAATTATGAGATTTGCGAATTTGAACAAAATTATTATATAAATTCACCTTCCATCTCTCCATAATTTGAAATGACGGCCTGGGACACTCTTGAAAGGTAAGAGCCAGATATGTAAAAAAAACTTCACAATTATTAAAATATTCAATCGATAATAATATTATAAGGGTATAGTAAAAGAAGAAATATTTTCAAATCGAAGAAATTAGGCATAAAATGTAATAATTTCCTACGTACGAGTATGTAGAAATGTAGATAGCATATATAATATAACGTTTTCTTGAAGCCTCGAACTCACTCAAAGTACTTTTTAAGTTGAAGTTATTTAGAGTGTCCTGTTAAACCCCGTAATGGTGTGAGATTTGGGGTGAGATAGAGGTCCTTAGACGTAATGGTTGGCTGAAGAAATCATTTTCGAAAGTGGCTTTCCAAAGGAGTAATATTATTTAACGGTTTTATTTTTAGTATACGGTCATTCCATACTAACTGTGTCAAATATACTGGATTAGGGTAATTTTATATTTTTATTCACTGACAATGAACCATACAGTATAAATATATTGGATTAAGATAACTTTATATTTTTATTCACTGACAATGAACTATACAGTACAAATATACTGGATTAAGGTAACTTTATATTTTTATTGATTGACAATGAACTATATAGTACAAATATACTGGATTAAGGTAACTTTATATTTTTATTTACTAACAATGAACTATACAGTACAAATATACCGGGTTAAGGTAACTATATATTTTTATTCACTGACAATTAACTTAGAGTACAAATATACTGGATTAAGGTAACTTTTATATTGAATTTCTTGTACTACTTTTTTAACCCATGCTTTATTAATATTAAACCCTTATGGGAGTTTATTTCAATAGTTATCAAAGTAGGTCACGTTAAAGACTTTGCTCTGCAGACCAACTAAAATACTTCATCCAAGGGTTGACATAAAAAAACTTTTGGACATCGTAATAAACCGTTAAGAACCGTAAATTTAGGTTAATTAAAATGAAATGTTGGAAATTGTGATTGATGGTGGAAAGAATGTAAAAACTTGTGCAATTACTATAAAGATGTAATCCGCTTTCAAAATGTTAACCTGAGATAAACCAACTAATTTAAAATTTCTTTGAAATACTTAAATGTTTTATGCTCAACTCAAAATAGGTAACACCCCAAAAACAAACAACAAAAATCAACTCAAAATAGTTATTGTCTGAAACTAAGAAAGGTTTTACAAGACTTAAATTCAAGAATCAAAATGGCTTTAAACTATAAAGCAGTAATCTAGTATTTCTAGTCATCAAAAATCTTTGAACCCTGAGCTCTGATGTGGTTCATTTTAAACACCTTTTTCTGTCTAAACTTTATCAGCTTTCACCGTCATTTCCGCCATCTGATTTGAAATATCCAACTAACCGTAAAAAAACCACACACCATATCATAATGTGGTTGAAATAATATAATGCATTATTTCACCAAATAATGCATTATATTATTTTTAATACCATTATTTTTTCGCAAATGTACACTCCTCTTCGATCCACAAGCAAATGATTTTAATGGAAGACTAGTATAAATAGAAAACTGAAGCTATGTTAAATCTGAATTGTAACATTATGTTCAAAAGTTTGATAAAAAAATAATTACATTTGCAATACATAGCGCCCTTGAGGTGATTATTCACGGAAACATTAAAAATCTTATATTCTTCTTTAGTTCGTAGTCAAGTCGAATATAATTCTTCTATCTGGTCCCCTCATTTCCAAATTCACTCTGACTCCATTGAAAAAATTCAGCATACATAAAATCGTAAGATTCATTAACTATAAACTCGGTCTACCAATTGAAACAATAAACTACAATCACTTGATGAAAGAACTAAACTTATTAAAACTCTCAGATAGAAGACTTGTTTCCGACTTGTTTTTTGTTTATAAAATTGTTAATGGTATTATAGACAGCCCTGACTTATTAAGTGACTAAATACTTTAAGAACTAGTCGATCCAAAAATCTTTTTAATTGCAAAAAAATATCAGTACTGAGTCATTTAGATACTCGCTTATACCTAGATTGCATGCAGTTGGCAATGTTTTCTCAGAAGTAGTAGATGTGTTCAACTGCACGGAATGTAGTTATAAGAAGGCTATAAAAACAAACCTCAAACACAATAATCAATGTCAGGACTGATAATATTCTTGTGCGTGGCTCCTTGATATCTTATAGTGGTAACTAACATAAAATTATTATTTCTTATTTATAAGTATCATTGAATCGCTGATAGCCCTGAATTGTTAATGCCAAGTTGTGATGCCTACTCAGCTATTTTAAGTACAATTAATTTAGTGGGAATAACTCACCTCACCTCACCTCATACTTCGACTTATGACAGGTCTTATACAAACCTAGCGTAAAGTAGTTCAACTGTTGTTACACTGGTATATATTTGTTTTGAATTATGCATTGTCTTACTGCACTTATATTAATAACTGCATCACTTGCAATAGTGTTTTTGCTTACACATAATTGTTCTTTAATTTATTGCTATTATTATCCTGTTTGTAAAAGCCATTATATGGCGTTTGAATAAATAAATAAATAAATTAAATGGGTTAGTTACTTGTTCAATAATTTTCAAAGTTTGATTTTTGACAATCTATAAAAGAATGTTAAAATTTTCTATAATAAAACCAAATTAAAGCGATCATTTCATAATACGGTAAGCATTATTCTGAACGAAAGAAAGCTGTATATTGAAAAAAAGCTCGGTAATGATTTGATATTTTTCAAAAGAATATATGTAGACAGTAGGTATGGGCCATATTCTAAGTATGTAATAATTAGTATTATACGCACTGAGCAGAAAATAGTTACTATTTAATTTTTAAAATTCAAGTTTTTAATCTTGCAGGACTAGGAGGATAATGCAATCCCAGTCGATTGAAATGATGCCGCCAATTTGTATAAGATCGTTTGACTTCCAAGCGCTACGCCAGCCAACGTAAGAAAGAATTTAAATATTTACAAATGTTTTATCAAGTAAGGTAAAATCGAGCTTGCTTCGGGAGAGAAGACAACGCCCACAAAAAGCTTCTAACCATTTACCATTACGGTGATATATTACGATGGTATTCCAACTAGTAAAATAGCGTTTAACTTCACTTGGACGTAATGCGATCTTCAGAATTTGCATATAAATGGGTTCCGTGCTCAGAGTGAAGAGTATAGTTCAAGAAAAAAAACGCGATATTTTTCTTGGAGACGAATAAATTAAAACATGAAACGGCATTGCACTGAATACACTCTAACGGGAAACGATAGTAAAATGGTAAATAAAATTCTTAGAGAATGCAACCGAAAAGTTTAGCAACTGGAATAAGTTGTCAACAAAATAATAACCCGTCTTTGTTGTTTAAAACTCAAGGTAGAAATATACTTCGAGACTATTTGGATAAGTAAATAACACATGAACTAACCAACAATAAAATCTGATTATCATGCTTGTAATTAATTGATTTAGTTTTTATGGTCCATCCGTAAATCCATTCATATAGAGGGGTGACTTTTCAATGGCAAGTACACATATTTTTTATTAATTTTGGCACTTCGACAAGGATCACAAGTAAAATTTATGTTTTCCATAATACTGCGCCATCAATTTTAAGTTTTGCAACCATGAGTCAACTCAACAGTAAATTACGAATGCTTAGGAATTCCGAAGTCAACTGGGACGAAAGACAAACTATTTTGAAACCAAATTTTCCCACGAAATACATGAATAATTTACTCCCTAAAACAACAATACGTACTCGAAATTTAACGTACTAAGTTTAAGGATTTATGACATGTAATCTGAAATGGTTCCGGGGTTTAGGTATCGTCTTGCAATCTCTCTCAGCTACGGTGATGTTTCCCCCGGGTCCTACAGCCTCAGCTTATCTGAGAGGGATGAGAGATAACGTAGTCAAGGTTTGTGCCATTATTTGGGGGTACATTTTCCCACTTGCTTATTCACCTGGTCGCGAAAAGAGTCTTACGAAATTCCAAACTATTGTGAACTCGGATCAAAGAGGGAAAGCTTCTTATCAAATACGATTCAGAAGGGAATGCAAGGCTCGTGACTTCACTTAATTATTTTACATCACTTCTACAGTGCTTAGCTGCAATAACAATTGTTTTGCTGACAGTAATTTGCTGTCCCATCTTATAATCACATTATCACTTTCTGTCGAGAGCTTTGTAACTTTAAAGCGTCGGAAACAGGTGCTACTTTCAGATACACAAGACAGACTGGCACATAGTTGTCCCACAGTTATAGTGATAAACTTTCAGTGGATATTTATAGCTGTGTGATTGAAGGACAAAATTAGAGAATATTCGTTGGATTTTCACGTGGACAAAAAACCGTCAAAGTGTACACGGCGAAAACTGATATTAAATATTGCTAAATTATTTCAATCTCTTAAAATTTATTGTAATACGGTTAAAAACGGGATTACAGGCCTTTAGTAAAATATGAATGTACTATCGCGACGTCGGAACACATGTTCATAAAAATTCTAGCATTTTCACATTTCATCATTATTAGGACAAACGATGAGATGAGAGTAGAGATGGCAGGAGTTCCACTAAAGAACACCAAGGAGTTTGTCTACCTCGGGAGCAAAATAACATGGGACGGTCGGTCTAAGAGCGAGGTCGACAGCCGTTTACATCAGGCTAGGCTTGCATTCAATAAAAGGTCGAAAATAATAGAATCGAATAATATAGATCTCAAACTGAGAAAACTCCTCATCAAGACCTATGTATGGAGTATCTTGATGTACGGCTGCGAAACATGGTGCATTTCCGAAAGAGATAAACGGAGACTAGAGGCTTTTGAGATGTGGTCCTATAGAATACTGTTAGGAATTTCCTGGAGAGGAGGTTCTCCAAAGAATCGAAGGAGGAAGGCACCTGCTCAGGACCTTGTCCGAAAGGCGTGCAAGATGGATCGGCCATGTTATACGACAAGAAGGCCTCTTGCATGTCATAATGGAGGGTATGACCGAGGGGACCAACTCTAGGGGACGCCCACGCCGAGAGTACCTGGAGGACCTGCTGGTGGACGTGCGCTGCTCATCATATGCAGAAGTCAAAAGAGCCGCACAAGACAAGGAAGAATGGAAGAGGAGATTAGATGAAATTGCTGCAAACCAATCCCAGGATTGAAACCAGAGAGAGAGAGGACAAACGCCGGTGCATGAACACATATTCCGATATATTATGAGTGTACTAAAAGTTTATTAAGAAACTGCCTACAGTACCGTTTTGAACAGGATTTTAATACATTAGCAATCCTCATTTTCTCCGTGTAATGACATTCATTAAGGAGCGGTAATATTTATAATTCGGCTAAACGCATTAGCCGAATTCAAATCGAAAATAGCTCAGCTAGTCTAATATAAATCCTATGTAGCCCAGCTAGTGTTATATAAAAATGAGTACTGAAAAAGAAAAATTGGATTGTAAAAGCAGAGTAGCTGCTAACTTTTAACCGACATTTTTGAACGGCAAACAAAAGCGTTGAAAACATAAAAAAGTGTCGCTAATTTAGTAATAAACTGAGTTTTTTTTTTAAATTTTAGCATCGAGGTTGTAAAATGATAAACGTGCCAGCAGGTATAAGTGCCTGGCATATGGGGTGTGTAGGTAGCTGACTCAGTCATTGAAAGCCACCACCTGTTCAATGTTCATCCCATCTGAAAAGTGTTTCTGGTCCATTTCCTCCTCGGGCTATAAAATTTGTGACGGAAAGTGAAAATCTTTTCCCTCAACATTCAAGTAATTGCCACATTATATTATCAGAATCGAATCATCCAAAGAAAATATCAATGTATTATTAATAGGTCAGACTAGGTAATTTCTTTAGTAAAAGGTTATCACAGCTGCATTTATAATTAATAAACGATGAAATATGGTTACCGTCGAAGTTATAAGTTCATTAGCACCTAGAACGAATAATATATGGAGAAAAATGATTTTTTAAAAAAGTGACACCATGCAAACTTACTGATGAAATATTAGTCATTCAGAATATATCGAGAAAACGTGTTCTTTTCCTAATACATATCTTGACGGAATGCGACTAAATTGGTATGTTAATATCAATATCAGTATTTGTATGAACATGTGTTCCTCATAAAACATTCGGTTTGGCTGATACTTTGTTAGGAACTCTTTCACTTCATTTGCTACGTCCTGCAGTCCCTTTGTCAAAGGAAAACGAATATTTTTAATGTTTTCCTGTAATGAATGAGTCTTATTCATTTATTAGGGATAATTCTAACTTCTACATAGAGGTTATTTGACCTACTTACGTTCCAATTAAAGGTTTCCAAACTCAGGTACGAGTGGCAGAAAGAATTCACTGAATTCAGTGTAGCATCGCTCATACAATAAAACATCCTATTAAATTTGTAGGAATAGTTCTAGTAATTACCTACTCACTGTTCCAAGAATAGGGAAAAGTAATAGACAAAGAGTCATAAATCATTTTCAGAGTTTGAAATGATAACGACGTATGAAGAAATGTATCGTTTTCGCTGGTTAAAACAAGGTACAAAATGATATCCAATATTGTATTTTGTTATATTACTAAAATGACATAGTTTTATCACAATAATTTTGTCGACATTGTGTAATTTCATACTTTACTATTCAATATTCTTACCACAAAAGCAATCTCTTTTATTCATACAAACATTCCTTACCAGCAACAACATTTGTGGTTATATTTTCATTCGAGGCTTACTTGCAGAACCTCGATACATTTATCTCCATAGTATATGAAACTAAATTACCGAAATGCTAATGCTCAGTTTTGATCTCATTTATGCATACTTCATATTTCAATAATTGTCTTAATTTTATTAAAAAATATTTATTGTACTTAAAAAATCATTTTCGGAGCAATGTAATCCAAAAGGGAATTTATTTTTTTTAAAAATTTTATTTTGTTGAAAATTTTACATATTTTACCACTTGTAGATTTGAATAATAGCATTTTTACAAAGAAATTAAATCGTTATTTCAAAAATACATCTATTCATAGTGTTTATTTTTTACCCCTTACTAATGGGAGTGTTTTAGATTTTGTGCAGCTGAGAAACAATAATTACTCTACATTAAGGGTTGATTATCGGTTGTGTAGGGTTTAAAATACGTTTATTGATAAGGCCCAAAATCTTACATTATATTGTTTATACTTTATACAAAATAACAATAATGTATTGGTCACCATGAAACAAGCAGATATAGTATGGCAATTCAATATCTTGAATCAATGTCTTATAAATGTCAATTAAATACCGTGTATTTTATTTAAAAGAAAAATACAGAAAATAAAACAAAGTTATCACTATGCGGTTTTTCGCTAGCAAAATAGTACCCTGTCAGACGGTCTATACATTACAGTGTTCGTAGCACATTATCATTAGCTGCTTGCTTTGCCGGTGTCAGGTGAAATTTTTCAGTGCTTTTTAAGCGTAGGATGTCGGTTCATGTTCGCGTTGAATCATGTTCTCGTAAGCGGAATACAGGTCTCAACTGACTTCATTAGACCTCTCCGAGGTACAGGAACTTCTCACTCCGTTAAATTATAGCAGCTTGTTGGGAATACAATATTTACTCAGAATGAAGGCTGCCATCCCTCATTCTGAGAATTAGAGGAATTTTGACTTTCGTTGTAGAATTTTTGTGACATGTTCTTTGGATTGACGTTAATTCAACGGGCTAGAGAAATTTTAGCAAGAAATACAATTGTCGGTGATTTGTTACTAAAAATGGAAACCAAAGTTCAATCTTTAATAAATAGTGAGCATTTGGCACACGGTCATAAATAATTTGAGATGAAAGAGATTGAAGCTCTGAAACAACAACGGAAAACACGAATGTAAACATTTCTGTCTAATAATACTTGGGTTAATACAAGATCATCGTAAAAGGTGATTTTAAAATGAAATAAATAAATGTGTACAAAAACAGGACCATTCTGGCCAATCCAGCGACTATGGAATCTGTTGCTGAGAGCTTGTTCCATTGTTTTGGTGTATACATAAATAGCATACCTTTAAGACTCCCTTAGTTATTTAATTTAAAAATCGCGGACAGTACTGTGCGCGTTAAAAGTAGGTTTTTTATAACTGGTACCTAAATAAAATTCAAGGAAGCTAACGAAATTGCTTTCTTTAGCTCGTACATCTTATGAGCCTTCAATTGTCAGCCATTAATGAGTATAGACGAGCTCCATAAATAACTGAAGAAGAGATAACGAGATGGGAGAAGAGTGACACGCAGCTCTCACGGGATCTATTATATAGAGGGCTTGTCTAGAACAAGGAAACTTTGCGAGAAAGTACACGCTTTACCACTAATGCGAGGGAGATAGCAGTGGCGAATTTTGTAGACAAATTAATTTAGGTTTTTCACTTTGTACACTTAGTTCTTTATTGTGACAGATTAACGAGCCGTAGCTGGTTTTATTAAGCTAATCTTGTCATTTATTCTTAATGAAAATAAGTGGTGAAATGTAATTTAATCTCAACACGAAAACAGCTGCGCCACTGAATTCATCGGTTAATGTGAAGGTTTTTATGTTTAAGACATTTCAATTTTTTTAACATTTTTTCTCAAGAAGCAAACACTTTATTGATATAATAATTATTGCTGTAAATTAGTTTCTACTTACATTGAAAATTTTCTTCCATGTTTTTTTTAAAACTAACTGCGCTAACCGCAGGAACTGTTTAAATGAAAGAAATAAAAATAAATGCAGTTTCGGAATTCCTTTATTTCAAATAGAAACATAAAAATGAATGTGAATTGAATTCTGCGGTTACGCCACTTTGAATTGTTGCATTTATCGCCTCATTTAAAGCGACCGTTGAGGTTTTTTGGAGAGAGTCCAAAAGATTGAAAAAGTAATTTAATCGGAAAAACAATCGGCGAACGGAAAAACGAAATGAAATAGCAAGCGAGGATTTGAAAGCCTATTACAATACTTGAATATTCAAATCGATGGCATGGTCGTTAGCTCTGTGCTCCTTGAAAACGGATACCAAAGCAAGACAGCCTATTTACTAACTGATCTCTATAAGAATAAAGATTGCCACATAATGGGAGAAAAGGGTGAGCCATTATGTGTTTATATTTCATAAAAGAAAACGTTTTCGACGGAACTCTTTCAAATTTACCTGAAAAATCCAAGAAACCCGAGGTAAAGGGTATTCGTGATAATGTTCTTGTATTTCTTGTAACGTAATTCCCAAGTCGATTATTCAATACCCAAACCTGATCGCCTTAATGCTTGTATAAAGCCTCAAACATGCCAATATCTAATATCTCTGAAAAAGGAATATTTATTTAGAAGTCGTGTAATAATAATGTGGGGCAGCATACTTAGGTACAACGGGTACAACACACGAAATAACCAAACTAGTAATTATAATTACATTTTCTCAATGAGTTTTTCAAAATCTTTTTACGAGATACGCATGCAAGGAAATGACATGGGAATGCAAAAATCAGCATAAATCTGAAATTAAAGACTTAAAATTTCAGTAGACATTAGTCTAGTTTATCATCTTTATCAATTTGTAAGGCGGGTATGGGTACCGCCACCGGGAACTATTTATTAGATAACCAACACTCCTACTAGAGGTCACCTAGCAGGGGTGCCCTGGTTCATGGGGTGAGGTTTGTCTAGATCTTGGCGGCGGCTGCGTTTGCCCACCTACTGCGTGGCGGGTCGGATCGGGAGAGAATAGTTGAGGGAGACCTTTTGACCTCCCCAGCCAGACTCCCTTCCGACCCATCGCCTTGCTTTGCAGTGGGAGGAATGGATTCATACGTTCGTCACTCCTGGACATATTGACCCCAGAATCGTACCTTTCCCTCATACCTTTTTCCTCTCAGAATATTCTCTCCTTCCCATCCCTAAAAAGATCCTCCTCACAGCATCCCTAAAGCTGACACAGGCCTTCAAGGCCTCCCGTGTGGAGCTAATGTAAATATACATATATATATATATATATATATCTATAAACAAATAAAATTGGGATTGTTTGAAACCTATTAACATTAATGAATTTTCATGCAAGTTTGTGAAGAATACACACATTACGTTTACCTAAAGATATTAATTATATCTACCATAATTTCAGATGAAACAATGAATAACATTATTTATTATTCTAAGCCACAAGTGTGTTATTAAGAGAGCGTAAAAATTCTTTGAAATTAATTACAACGTGAACGCTCTTCAAAGGGGAGAAATTCTTAGCATGATGTGTTATGTTGTGTTTCAAGGAACAATTTTATTTAGCAGTATTCTAATTAATATTCTGTCAGTTACCGTGGAAATTACAAAAACCTTCCTGTCTGGAAACAGGAAAGTAAGCTGTTTTCCCCTATTAAGTTTCTAATTTGGAAAAGGCGTCTGTTTTCAATTGGTTGAATACAAAATGCCTTAAATGAGGAGCAAATTGGAGGGCAATTAACTACAACTCTGTAAAAAAATATTGGAGAATCATCCGGTCAATTGCTTAATAAGAGAAAGTTCCCTCGTGCATTTATAAATAGAAAGTCTACGTGAAGAGATGATCTTGTGAAGAAGCATGGGATGGAAAAAATATCAGCAAAAAGTTTATTTTGTATTTGTTGGCTAATGGGTTCATTAAGAATTGAATGTTCAATTTCTACAATATGGGTAAAAACGTGCCCTTACTTCAATAGTTTAACAGACTCGTTACGTCAAATTTGACTTGTGAATAAATTGAATGACAAAACCATGTTTATTCTGAGTTGGGTGTGCAAGCCTTCCACTTAATTGGTTTACTTTCTATTCCAGTTAGTATGTTAAACATTGAGCTTTGTGATGAAAATATTCACATTGATTTTGATTAATTTCAGTAAATCTTCATTTCTGACGGAATTATCATCATATCTTGAGACAATTAATAGTAAGGAAAATATTATCTTACTTGGAGATATAAATCTAAATTTGTTTGATGAACAAGAT
The DNA here is from genome assembly GCA_026573805.1 of Hesperophylax magnus. Taxonomy (NCBI): domain Eukaryota; kingdom Metazoa; phylum Arthropoda; class Insecta; order Trichoptera; family Limnephilidae; genus Hesperophylax; species Hesperophylax magnus. The sequence goes on from JAIUSX010000035.1 coordinate 855,399, forward strand.
AATATTGCAACTTCATATGAAAACTTACTTACTAACCATTATTTAACTAAATGCATCAATTTAGTAACCAGAGAAGCTGTATTAAATGGACAAATTACTTGCACGTGTCTGACAATACCATATATTTGCCAAATTTAGAGGCAAGAAAATAACTGCTTGCGTTAGTGAAAATAATATTGCCGATCATTTTATCACTGCTATTAATATAAAATCTCATAAACGTCAGGTAGACTTTGCAAATAAGTATATTCAAATCATCTCACAAAAGGATATTGATAGATATATCAGAGATTACAACTGGAGTAAACTTATAGAGGAGAAGGATTGTATTTCATTATATGAAAAAATAAAATCTTTATTTAATAATTTTTACAAGAGTAGTTCTAAAACGATAGTGCAAATACCGAAAACAGGACCTTATGCAATTAATGAATGGGTAAGCAGTGAATTATTATGTCATATAAATAAAAGGGATAAACAATATAAAAAATGGAAAAGTACACCAACAAACAAAAAATATGAAACAGAATACAAAAAATCACGAAACCTTGTCAATAAACTTATAAATAAAGATAAAACTAACTACTATAATAATAAATTTAAAAACTGTTTTAATGATACAAAAAAAACTGGATAAATAATATTTTAGGACGTAAAACCAAAAACTATTGTGATGAAACAATAACACGATATATGTTAAAAGATAGAACTGAGGATACTGTGTCAAATGATTTTGTGAATTACTTCTCGGATAGCATCAGCAACATGTTACATAAATGCAATCACAAAGCTACTAATATTGTACTGGAAGAACTGCCTCATAGTTTATTTATACCAAGAGCTACTATAACTGATATTGAAAACATTGTTAAAAAAATGAAAAACTCTAAAAGCACAGGTATTGACAATATAAGAATGTTTGATTTTAAAAGAAATATAAAAACTCTTGGGCCAATAATTACTCATTTAATCAATAAGATAATAAAACAAGCAAAAATTCCACAAGAATTTATATGTAACATTACTAGACCAATATTTATAGGTGGAAAACACGTTGAACTGGGAAATTATAGGCCTATTAGTATACTACCTGCATTAGAAAAAATTCTCGAAAAAGTTTTATCAAATAATTAAAATAATTACATTGAAAAATTCGCTATCATAGATCCAAATCAATATGGCTTTCAAAGAAAAAAAAAATGCTGAAAAACTAATGCAATATTTTTCCAACATAAATAATCAATTAAATAATAAATTACATGTTATTGTGTTATTTATCGATACCTCTAAAGCTTTTGACACAATTAACTCTAAAAAACTGCTAGAAACCTTAGTAAATATTGGAATAAGAGGAAATGTGTTACATGTCTGCTTCCATAAATTCAAAAAAAAAATTGTGAAAACTAATTTTTATGTATCATAATTGTTAGCAAATATTATTATACATTGTAAACTGTTTAATTATTACATAATAAAAAATAAAAAAAATATATTTAAGGATTATCTTAGAAATAGAAAAATATGTACCAAAATAAATAATACTTTTAATAAAACAAAGAATGTATCTGCGATTTAGGAGGTATCTAGGAGTTCCACAAGGTTCCATATTGGGACTTACACTATATATAATTTATGTAACTATAAACATTTTGTATTCGCAGATGATACGGCATTGGTCAAATCACATAAAGATCTAAAAATTGCAATTGAACTCATGCAAATTGACTTTAATCAACTTTGTAAATGGTCACATGATGCAGGATTATTAATAAATGCTAAAAAAACCTAAGTTATGCATATAAGATCACCAATGCCAGATTTCAATTTAATCCTAATATTATTTCTCATAATTTTAATTGCATCCATAAAAATATCCCGACTAATTGTAAATGTGTAAGCTTAGAATTAGTTACGGAATATGTCTATTTGGTGTAACAGTAGATTGCTTTTTCAAATGGGACAAACATATTAAAAAAAACTGTAAAAGACTCAGATCAATTGCTGGCAGAATGTACACATTACATTTTTTCCTATCAATTGAAACACTTAAAATAATTTATATGTCAAAGGCAGAAACTATTATAAGATATGGATTAACTATATGGGGAAATACTACTATAACCAATCTGAAACAAGTCCAAGTTGTACAAAAAGCAATTGTAAAATTACTAGTCGTCCCTAGTTTAAACAGAGACATAATACACCATTGCTGTTTCAGAGTGCCAAAATTTTACCTGTTAAGACTATTCTATGGCGAAAAATCATAATTCAGTATATATTTACCCTGCAGCATAATGACAAATTAGAACATAAATACAGTGCTAGATTCACGAGCAATGACGGGTTAATAGTTCCGAAATTTAATAATAAATACGGACAGAGGACGTTTGAATACAACATACCGAAGATATTTAATTTATTACCTGACACTATAAAGCAATGTTAGTCTATGAATAAGGTTAAATATAATGTGAAAAATTGGCTATCGGAAAAAAATATTTACTTTAATATGTATGAAAAATTGTATGAAAAAATTGTTGATTCTGTAGATATAAGATGTAAATTATAACTTATAAAAATGTATATGTAACTAAACTTTAAGCACCTGTTGACAAGCCAATTCAATTGGCTTAGCAGGACTTGTTTGTTGATATGTATTAACTATTTATTCAATAAAAAAAAAAATAAAATAAAAAAATCGATTTTCGAGCATATACTAAATAACTTATTATAGGTATCGCAGCCAGAGTTTAAACGAAAACAAAAGTAACGCAGATGCATTGCTAGCATATATCATGTTTTAAATTTGTTGAATTACTAATAAACAGATTCGATTTATTTATTTTTCAAATTTAGTTTGTAGTACTCCATTTCAATTTTAAGTGTTTTTTAATATATTCAATAAAATTATTATTCAATTTATAAAAAAAAACATTTTATTTATTAACAAGTTCAGCTGTGTAATTACAATACATATGATATTATTGAAAAAAACTATAATCACATTTGATGATCGTATACATACACTTTTTGTACCCTTTGGCTAGTACGTAAAAATGTGTACAACAAAAGGATATATCTACCAAAAGCGTATACAAACACACCAATATAAAACCCTGTACTTATGGTACAATAAAATTAATAATATGACTTTTTATATTACTAAAACACCTATCATTACTTTTAATACATAAAAGTCACATTAAAGTGGAATTCCACAATGAATTAAATGAATGATTCCAACTCAGTTATGTAACATTTAATTCTGAAGTGTGTTTGATAAGACGTATTTGTTAGGAAGATGAGCATCACAAAAACCCAGAGAGCTGGGGTGCCCATACTCATGCTCATTCACATTGACTTTCAAATTATCAGGAGTCAAACGATCGACTTTTCACTACGACTTGACACGCCTAACTCTCTAGGCGGCCAAAGGCGGATAAACGAACGAATAGACTATATTTTAAATCAGAGTTTTCCCAACATATTTTCTCCAACTTATTTGGCTCACCGCTTACTTTTAAGGCGATGCCATACGTAGTAATGCAAAATCATGTGTTTTCGGTTTGAAAATTTGGTCGCCTAGAAATGTTTCAGATGCTTCAATTAAATACTGCGAGTATAATACATCTTGGCCTTTGAAATAATCGAGTATTTTTATAAGCCCAGAAAAAAATAATGTAAAGGCCTATGAAACCTGCTTTAAAGTTCAAAATCTCCTACTTACGAACCCATTTTCGGTTATCATTTTATTGTATAATGTGGCAAATTAAGTTATTTATAAAATGATCGAGAAAAAATTACATATTTATGCCTGAACATCTACAAAATAAAATAAAAGGCACTTTTTAGCCATGTTTTTTTCTTGCATAAATCAAAACAGGCGGATGGTGTTATGCGGGAATTTAAACCTTATCGCCATCTACGTAACGGTTGTTATTGATAGAGGCTCAATTTAAAATACTACACGACGTAGTGCATCGCCTTAAATAACATATTACTTCAACGTCCTCCCCCTCTAAAAAGGGTTATCTGAGCAAAAAGAATAGCGCTGCAGGGGAATGTCTTTTGTCCATGGTCATTTTCTTTAAAGTGGAAGCTCATCACGCGTTTTGTTCCATTTCATTAATCACGATTAACAGAATATCTTTTAAGTCAATTAAATTCAACTTTTAAGTTTTGTGGGTACTTTGTGCGGGGATCTACTCCTGCGCATATTAAGATTATCAGTAAACGCCTTCATGAATTTTTGTGGTTTATTTTAGTAAGGTACCGTTAAATATATATATACCTATAACTACCAGGTTAAAAAAACATAAAAAAGAATTTTATCCATTTACCGTTAGAAGTATTATAAAAGGATATAACTTAATTGAAGATTTTTTATTTTTATTTATTCATAATTTTCTTATGTTTTTTTAAATTTATTTTAAATAATGATAGTTACAAAATACCGACCGCGATCTATTTTCAATCCTCTCGCAACCCACTGGTCGAGCGCGATCGACGGTTTGGCCACCCCTGCCGTGGGGAATGTCTTTCATGTCTTTGAAGGGAAAAAGCTGTCAACACACGGTGTGGGAGGCGGGGTTAGACTTTAGCGCCTGAAAGTTTACCGTGCCATGTCTCACCAAGAATTCGTCGCAAATGGTGCAAGCAAAACCATTTAGTTTTATCTCCTAAAAAGTTGTCTGGGTTTCACTACCATAGATACTCGTATTCAGCTCCCCTTTAGAATAACTTCAGTAGATAAAATGGATCCCGACATACTGTTTCTCCAATGCGTGTATTATGTGTGATATTAATTATAATCATTTTGATTTCATCAACAAATAGAAATGTGGCAGGCAGAGTATTGCATTCACCGCTCTGTTCAGCTGAATTAAACAAACATTATTATTTTCTTATTTTTTGGAATAACTTAACGAGTAAAACCTCAAATTGTAATATATAATTATTAAAGACAATATAAGAAATTTCTAACCGAATATTTGAAACAGAAAAATTAAAAGATACGGTTACATCTAGGACTCGAACCCAGGACCCTTGCCTTGCCTTGGGTCCTGGGTTCGAGTTCTATATTTGACTGTATCTTTTTTTGATTTTTCTGTTTCAAATATTCGTTTACAAGTTTCTAATATTGTCTTCAATAATTAATTATTATTATCATTTAAGATTTATCCACTTGTGATATCCACCTTGGTAGTTTAACCACTATAACGCCCCTAGAGCGGTAGATTCTTTCGATAGAAAGATAGAATTGAAACGTTGCCTCGACATCAAATTTAATTTTACACTAGTTGTGCAATGGCAAACATTCATAGATTTTTTTGTCTGTTTATGATTGCTCCAATAACACATTATTTACATACTTTTAAAAAACTTTCTCCTTATGAAACATTTATATGTTACGTATCTATATCTTTATGTTTGGTTTAAAAGTTCACCCGAAAGTGTCATATTTTATTTATTTCTTGTTTTAATTTCACTTTAAGTTTTTTCTTTTCATTTTATAACAATTATCCCCTAAAAATAAAATTAATGCCTTAATTTTATGGTTATTTCTCAAATCATGGAAATGTGATCATAATTACCATTATACCCATGCGTAGAAAATTAAGTATGGCTGATTTATTAAAATCCTTTTATAATTGTGATTGCAATCCATTTCCTAATAAAATATTAGTCTCATCAGAATATATCGGAACACGTGTTCATGCAGGTATCTTTTTGCTAATATATTTAAGGACGAAGTGTTACAATATTACGTTTTACAACATTCTAATAACATATTCGTGTTTTACCGACAGTTTCTTGGGAAACCTGTCAATTTGTTCGTTGAAGGCTTGCAGTCCCGTTTTTAATAGGAATACGAATAATTGACGAGTAAGTTTTGGCCGTGCACGCACAGGCTTTGCCACTGTAGGATTTTTTGCTACTTATTACCTTGTATTATTATTATTAAAACTGTTCCACTGACATATTTCAAAAACTAATAATTATTGTTTTTAAATACTTTAGCCGTGTTTTGTGACCAGATGTGAAGAGCCCAGGTGATTCCCATCCTTTCTCTTCCCATCATTACTGTCATCATCCTCTCCTCGTCATCCTAGTCTTTCCCAATCCTTCCAGTCTGACAACCTTCCTCAACATGGGACTACCATAATCCCACTGGCTCCGGGCAATTTAAAATCTTTCGCGGTATTAATTTAAAAAATATGTTTTATGTTTTATTTACTGACTAATAATTGTTGACTGTCAGAATCATTCATTATTCATTCAATCATTCAAATCCCGATCGGAGCAATAACCTCATCAACATGGACCTGCTACTTCAAAGTAACCTCGACAGTAGTTTTGTTCTGTCAGCAATTAATTGACCTTGCGTTCTAAAAAAGTATCTTTCTAATTTTTATAATTTATTTACAAGTGAATCAAAACCAAAATTTCGTCTGATATCATGAGATTTGTAAATAGGTACATAAACATCTACCACTTAATGATAAACCATATGTTTTATGTAAGATTTAAAAAAAATCAAATTATACAATATTTGACCAAAGGAAGGTCACTAAACAATCATAATAGCAATTTTTTTTCAAACTTTCTTCGGACACTGAAAAAATGCGAATAAAAAGTCCAAATAAACTCGACGATTTCAAATTTGAAAAAAGAGTCTTTACTGAAACATTAAAACGGCCACCATCTTGATCCGGAAACGCAACATACAAACAGGATATAGATGTAGAGGGAGAGGTTTGGACGGATCTATGAGCAGTTTGGTGGGATGAATTGATTGTGTGTGGTATCTTACCTTGACCTTTTTGTCATCCGGCCGATGGTCCTGTGGATGGTGGCTCAGTAGTTGCGGCATGTCTAGGCGGCAGGTGGAGGGGCGCCTGCCCTCCCCACAACCCCCTCGGCCCTCACCCGTCAAGGGGTTCGACGTCTCCTCTTCATCCTCGCCCGCGCTCTCTGCAATACAATACACAGAGTAGTTAGTCACTGGACAATGTTCAACCCCACATTTTAGAAATAATTGAAATATCGCAAGTCTACCAAACGCATGGGCTATCAAATTGCACCGGTTCCAATAAAAGTAGTCAATAAAGAATTACGGTCAAATTTTTAAAGAAATTTATGAATTTTCACCCTCTAACATAAATACCAATATGTTTTTTTACTAATGTCAATTTCATAGAAATGTTTTTAGTAAAAATATTTTTCAAAATTTGTCAAATCCGGCAGGGTACGCGTGACGTCATACGTACCGCAGTTATGTCGGTAACATCGGATCGGTATGAAATCATCGAATTCGTCGAATGTGTGCCAGTCTACGCTGTGCAACTTGGCACAAAATTGTTCGCATTCTTAAAGCACGTATCGGTGTAAGTGCAGTCAGAACCGCAAACCAATTACAGGGGGTTTAATTTTCCTACGGTTTTAATAGTTTTTAACCATTTGTAGGACAACTTTTTTTAACGATACGCCCTTAATTGTTTTATTTATGTATTCTATATTCATTTTGATGAACAGAAAAAACATAATTTTTATTTTTTTGTTTTTTTTTTTTAAATTTTCAATATTCCAGCGGTCTTTTTTCTGACCGGTGTCCATTTAGGTAGAAAAAAAAATTGATTTATAATTTTTGTTTTCAACACAAAAAGACAGGTTGGTAAGGAAAAATGTACTTTTATTTATTTTCTTTACAGGAGAATAACTGCTTTGATCATTTTATAGAGAAACTGACCAGGACGCGATTTTCCCAAATTTACTCAACATGTGCGAACTTCAGGGCGGTTGGTTCGATTCAAAACCTTTGTGCCTTACATCAGAACGATTACAACCCATAAAGGCGATTATAACTTGTAAACATAAAGAAATATAAATGTTAATGTTGCTGGTCTCAAAACTATCCGTTTTTAGCTTATGACCTATAAAGGGATAAATGACGATTTATTAATTCCGTTTATAATAAAGTATAAAAAACTTACATATTCAGAATCAGCGTTTGTTGATCTTTATGAAATTGTGTTTTATAAGGCTTAATATTTTTTTACTAAATTTCCCTATTATTCGTTTGGTGTGAAGTTAGAAACAAATGCAGTGCGCCGCTGTGCGCATATATGTTTTGTTATAGTATGGGCAAATGTGCGCACGGTTTCTTACTAATAATGATCTTACTTACCTACCTTGTATCAATTATTTATGAAAAAAACAATATGAGTTATAAAAATTATTGTTGCGTTGAGTAAGGAAGTTTGCCAACATGGAATAGACGAACAGACTTTAAACAGCGATTCCTGAAATTATTTGGAGTAAAAATGTAGATGGATTTAATTTTTTTATTTATTTGTTTTTTTCTAGTAAGTGATAAGCACCATCCATTACTGCCCAATGTTGTAGAAACGGGAAGGAAACTCAGTCACTCCTTCGATAAATTCATATAACAGTCTTTCGCTAGAAGTATCCATAAAATAATTAAACTAAAAATAATAATGAATTTTAAACGATGATGTAAGTTGATGTCATGCGTTTAAACCCCAAAATCGAAAGAGTCCATCTAATAAATTGAAAGAAAGTAATGTAATGTTGCTAACTTGATACGTGTGCATTATATAAACGTCACTATACAAATAAAAAATGTTGTATAAGAATTAAGGCTTTGGCGCATCGATGTAATCTTACATCTGCGTATCTGTCACAATCTCAGGAACATTCAATGTACGCATTGTTGGGACTTGGCAATAATATTACGTTCAAGGATACGTCTCATAGTGCCAGAGCTATTAAATAAGACATTTTCCCACAGCGATGTTCGCAGACATGTTGAATAACACATTTCTATAAGCAGACGTATTAAGTAAAGCATACAAGACCAGAAATTTCTACTGGCGTACTTAAATTGAGTACAGTTTCAACGGGGCCGGATAAAACATTTCATCTTGCATTTGAAACTTGGCGAAAGAAACGTCTTGTAATTTATAAATTACGACATTATTCATAAATATGTAAGGAAAATTTTACGAATGATGATATTATGACAGAATGCAAGGCCTAGGAATAATAAATTAACTATATCAAAAATATGAAAAGAAAACACAGTTGATTTGGACAGTAAAACAGATAAACATACAAATTAACTTACGTTATAAAAATATATGTTGTTTGAGTCCTTGAATATATTAAATCTAATAAATTGCAAGATGACATGGCATGATCAAGTGATTTCAGTACTGGAGTCAATGATGAATTGAAGAGGGTGTACGAATGCTGGTAAAGCAAGCAGTGTGTGCTAAAGTAACATTGTGTGGAATACCATCGATCCCACAATGGTGTGGTTCTCCGTTAGTTTATTTAACAAGATCAGTTTTTATGAGACAATTATCTATTTGATAGATTGCAGTATATGCCGCACTGTGCTTGATTTAGTCCCACAGGTCGGTAAGTAATCGACCTAAGCCGAATAACTCAAACCCGCAGAAAAGTTCCTCACTTAAAAAACTAAACGTAACCTAACCTAACCGACCCGTGGGACGATGGGCTTAACTGTCGATTTCTATTTCTATTTACTACAGGTACAGGTGACATCTATATAATATAAGTACGAGATAAAAAACACACGCGTATTTGAATGAAACGTGTTGTGTCAAAATTTCAACGCAATCGAAGAACTTTCGAGATTTAAGATTTTGAAGAAACGAACAATAACATTTTTATTTATGTAGATGTTTGATAACAGAGTGTTGATGTTAATACATATTATTATGATTTAATTAAGTTATCAATGTCAATACAATTAATCACTAAGCTTAAGTAAGGCAGCCTTTTAATTGCAAGGTTTGCCAACGCCTTTGAATCATGTACGACAAAACACTGTTGTGGCTGATTTGCAGTTCTTTTCAATGTGAGCATGGAATATCAAACGAGCGTCTTACACAGTTCCTAAGTCGTCATGTGCTGACGTAGCTTTCATTTTATAATTGAAATATACGGTCTTGTGTAACCTTGTAAACCACATTTTAAGACAATATTATGCGCCAAACAGAAACCGACTAAAAGTGAGCTACGCCATTGAGCAAACAAAATAAGAGACGGAATTACTAGAATTTTATAATATTTCAACAGAAAATAATTTAAATTGTCTTTTTCGAAATTGGAACTATAATGTGTCTGAATTAAGATCTGCGCTAGCGATACTATACAATTTGATAACTCTCGAGTAGTAACTACTTCTCATTTCACATTCAACAATCCTTTATACGAGTATGCCGGAAGGGAAACACTGAGATAAATTGCAGCATTTTCTTTGGTACGGCTACAACCCACAAAGTCCGCTTACCGGTCCATCATTTTGCTTTAGGGGCGGCAAGGAGAGGGCTAGTACCGCCAACCCAACTCCCAAGCACAGCTTACTAACTTCTCAACATGGGTACGAGTTGCAAAAAGTCTAAGGCCCTGCGCACACGGAGCTACACAAAAGAATTTGATCACTGACGCAAATCACTATCAAGTCCGCAATGAGTCAGAACGTTTGTAATTGAATAGGACACGAAAGACGGTGCTACCTATCACCAATGCATTAGTAACCAGTTTCTCGTCCGATCGAATCTATCAACCTTTCTTGTGTTTATTATCATTAATTTAATGATAAGTTAATTTTTGTTCACGAATAACCCCCATAAAAGGTGTATTATATAGGCTGCGAGGATTACTACCCATTCTTTTACTAACTTTAGTGTACTATGCCATGGTGCATTCACACCTATCCTATCTCTGCTGTATCTGGGGATTTGCCCCGAAGAAACTGACATAGGACCTGAAGGTGGTTCAAAACCAAGCTCTCAGAAATGTTCTTGGTCTTTCATGGGACACACATGTCAAGGACATATATTCAGTTTGCGGCATCCTTCCAATCACGATCCTTCCCAAATATGAAATCACGAGCACCAACATCAATATCAACAATCAACTCACACCAACATCAATCCTGTTTATGATTAAGACATCCACAGTCACAATACCCGTAATAACAATAATAAAATCCGCATTACTCCAATACACACCAACATATATGTGATAAAATATCTGAACTATATTGCCTACACACTCTATAACCCTCATTATTTTTTTAGTACATTAGAAAACGAAAATACATTATTTTCTGGTTCTGTTTTGTTTATTTTTTCTCGCATTTTCTTTTTCTTGTATTTGTAATCATGCATATTCTTTTTCACTAATAACTTAATGGTTTATTTCAAATTCTAACCTTGGCTTTGTGGTTATGTGTATATTCTTTGTTTTTATACTTAACCAAACTTTTTAAACGAAATTTTGAGATCAAAATATCAATGTAAAATTGTACCCTTTCACTCCCACATATATTTTGTAAGTTCTTCCCGTCCTAGAAATAGTTTTGTAACTCATCGAGATTTCTCTAGCAAGAAATAAAAATTATATTAAAAAAAATGTATGAATGGATATATAGGTATGATGAACCATATAATTTCAAGATATGGAAGACAATAATGGAAGTAATAATAGCAGATTCACTACTGAAATCATCACTAGAATCATTAATTATCCACGATAGCTTACAATGATTGTGATATTCCGCCTTTCATGACCACACAGAAAACTATAGATTACTACTTTTGATAGGCGTGTGCAGAACTGCATCACTAAATGAGTTAGTAACCGGTTAGTTACTTCAATCATAAACCAATTCAGTTCATTTTTGAATGGCTTCGAGTGTACAAGGCCTAAGAGTTTTATGAGGGTCTGAACTGAGCATACTGTGGACACTAGAAATAACTTAATCTAAGAAAATGTTAGTTGCATTTTCAGAAAAATTTGTTGAGTATGATATTTTAATTTAATTTGTTTTACCAGCTCAGAATTAATAATTAAAGTTGTTATATAAACTTACTAAGTCTACTAATCCACGTATTAGATGAAGACGCCGCTCTTCAGGGCTCTGAAACCTAACTGATTTGTATAGTGCAGTTCAGATGAGTCTATTTGTTCTGAGATTTGTATGGTGAAGGTTGCCCTTATGATAGACAACTTCCGATACGAGTGGGCCCCAGAAGATGAATAAATGGTTGCCATTTTATGCAACGCAAAAGCTCATGGCTGTATAAAATTGTAAATAAATAAATATACGTAAGATAATAAACGTTATGTCGTCCATGCCACCGAAATTCGGTGCAAAAAATTGCAAATTTAACAGGTTTGTGATAAATAATCGCGCTTAAGGCAGCTTTTAATCATAATAATACACATTAAGTTATATCAATTTATGTATTATTATGAAAGTGAGATATTGCGTATTTTATATGATTACACATATCGTAAAATAATGCTTTGCTTTGAAGTATTTGAATTACTTGATCGTGTTTTGTCTTCCGGTTTAATAGTTTTAAAAATAAAACAACAACCGTTCAAATCAAGCTGATAAATAATAACGACGACATTTTCATCTTGTTATTGATAATGAGTCAAACATTAACTTTATCACGATGTTTTACTATAATAACAAATGACGAAAAATTTTGTAAATTATGAGAAATAAGGGAAAAACAACGTTTAAGTAGAACTACGGTTCCTAAACAAAACAATAAAATTCTCGCAAAAACATCGAATGTTTTACTTAAATTTGTCTCTTGTGAGGACGTACGTAAAGGGTAAGTGGTAAGATAGGTATTATGCCAAAAATATCGGCTTTGAAAGGTTGTTCCGAAGTAAATCCTGGGAATAAAGAAGGAATTTATTTTCAGGATCGTGAAGACGACAGATATTGTGAAATATTTAGTTTTTATTAAAGGGAACAATAAAAAGCGCAGCGAAGAAGTTTCTTAGTAAACGGTTCTTTGTGACCAAAGGCGGTTTTCCGGAGATGAATATTATCCACAAGTTTGGTCTTATTGGAAAGAAAGGCTTTATAATGCGAAGGACGATGAAATACCCGAGGGTTTGGCTGAAGTTTTTTCCTTTTGTGATTCGTTAGTAAAACATGAAGTAAAAAAAAAAATACAAAAACAACATTTTAATTTGAATTGAGTAGATAAATTTAATATCATTGAGAAGAGTTGTAAATAATAACATCGTTAAAAAGGTCCCACATTAGCAATAGGCGGTCCTCTCATCGGGTAGATATGATTGTCACTGTGACTCCTACCCTAAATTGACACAGAAAGAAGGAGAAATGTTCCTTGGCAATTATAAAGTTACAATACTATACACTAGTTCGGAAACTCTTAATAAAGCGGGAAACTGATCACACAGAGAACCATTTTTTTTAAATCTGTACATTTCTATTTATGTTTCTATTTTATATTTCTTTTTCCGTTCATCTCCACCACCCACGGTGTCGAGCATCTCACTGGAGGACCAGGGTGATCCTTAATCTTCACCACCAGCTGACCACAACATCACTGAGCACAAATCCACATCCCGACGTGATATGACCTAGCTGACATGCATCCCAACGTGATACATACAGAAATACTATGTACGTACTAAACACAGTGATACCTACAAATCTACAGCGATTTCAGTTATTATTCGGGTGGTGTAATGTTGAGACAATTTACTGGAATAAGAACAGTTTTACCATAAATGACTAATATAATAGCAGATACAAAAAATGGCAATAATACGCTGTCATCTAGTTCCTATATCTTGGAAGCGGGAGACGTATAATTTATATTATAATGATATTCTTCGATATACAAGTCTTATATCACATACACGAATAATATACGGAATGTGCCGAGTAGGAAGGAAGCGGGTAGTAGAGGTAGAAGGGGTGATAAGAAAAGTTTATATTAACTACAAACAGCCAACATACATTGTACGCCCCACACTTTCCATGCGAAGGGCGGCGCAGTTTTTGATAGAATGTTCAGCATAGTTGAAGATGTAATTTATTATATTTTCAATAAACAACGGCATACTTGAGAAAATGCTGGGAGCGAAGGTACTAAGGAGCAATTGGTTAAGGGATAAATTACAGAAAAGTTTTGTAAATAAACCTACCCAAACGAAAACATTGAAAAAAAAAATATTTATCCACAACATTTTGTCCATGTGTTCATAGGTTTTTGAAGAAGAGATATCTACTTAACGATTACATAACTACTAGTAGTTCTGTGAACAGAAGACATCGCGTTAAAAATGCATGCTTCTAATTTTCTTTTATTTGATAAATCATAAACAAAATTTTCGCTGAAATTATAGGATTTGTAAGTAGGTACTTAAATACCTACCAAACTAAATTATAAAAGATACATTTCATGTAAGTCAAATAAGCAATGATCTAATTTGTCCAAAGAAACGTCACACTTTCAATGGCAATTCTTTTTCAAACTTTAAGTCCGGTACGTACCATAATATTGATTATTTCGATTTTTCAAAGAACCACGCTCATGTAAACTCGGGATAAAATGTAGTATCCAACACGGCCACTATCTTGAACCGGAAACGGAATGTAACGAACAAATTTACAGACAGATGAAATGCCAAACGGATGAGTTAAAGCTATCACTTAATTAATTTGATCAGTTTGAATTTGTCGTAGACCTGTTAAAGTCTTAGTATGTGGTCGATAGTACAATGGTCAGTACTTGAGTAAATACTGGGAGAGTAAGTGCGTACTGTGGAGAAATGTGTTGAATCATGTCTAGCAGTAAAAATGTTGCAATCAAATCTACTTATTAGGATCTATTGTTAATTTGTTCGTTGTGAATTAGCCGTAGAGATGGTCGACAGTCCAACGGGTAGAGTGCCCGGCTAGCAGTCAGACCGGTTGAGATCGATTCCCAAGACGCCTACCGAGTTACATTATTTTCAAAAATATGCTAAGCCATCGGCATGTCGACTATACATTATATATTCAAACAATTTTTTATATATTATTTTTTTCATAAATTAATGTTTTTAAGACAAGATTTTATTTATGCATAGCACAAAGGATAACAATTATTTTTATAAGCAATAATTGAAAAATAATTAAAATAATAATTGTGAGAGAGTTAGCACTTACAATGCCTTTCTCATATAAAATAAAGTTGGTTGTTCTCAGGTGAAAAAAAATGTAACAAGCAGTAATTGTTGAATGAAACACTAGCATATATTGAATAATTTCGCGGGTAAGAAATAAGCCTCCATAGCTCAGTGGTCAGAGCTTTCGACCGGAAATCGAATGGACACGGGTTCGAGTCCCGTTGGCGTCATGTATTTTTTATCAGGAGATTTTTTCAATGTGGATGAGTGTTTCAGGCGAACAATTATTGCTTATAAAAATAATTGTTATCCTTTGTGCTATGCATAAATAAAATCTTGTCTTAAAAACATTAATTTATCAAAAAAATAATAATTAATATTTGACAAGTTCAAGTATTTCACCTAAAAATGTAGACAATTTGTCTCAACGCCATCTAGTGAGAGAGTTAGCACTTACAATGCCTTTCTCATATAAAATAAAGTTGGTTGTTCTCAGGTGAAAAAAAAATGTAACAAGCAGTAATTGTTGAATGAAACACTAGCATATATTGAATAATTTCGCGGGTAAGAAATAAGCCTCCATAGCTCAGTGGTCAGAGCTTTCGACCGGAAATCGAATGGACACGGGTTCGAGTCCTGTTGGCGTCATGTATTTTTTATCAGGAGATTTTTTCAATGTGGATGAGTGTTTCAGGCGAACAATTATTGCTTATAAAAATAATTAATTTTTTATATGGTACTTTTATTATAAATTATTTATTAATTTGAAAGCCATCAAAAAAAGTAAAACTGATTTATTATTCAGGTGACCCAGGGTAAAGTGCGCTAACTTCGGGGGGTGATTCTACATGTAGCCAGGATAAATATAAAATTTAATTTAATAATAATTAATTGGTATTATAAATTCGGATAAAAAAATGGCTCTTTTCATACAAAAAGTTCAGCTCAAGTCGGGCTTAGTTGGGAAACGTTATTTATGTAATCTGTTTTTCTCCTTCATATAAACCGGACCTTTTCAAGACCCGCATTAATAAATCTCTTCTTACAGCCTTAACCCACCTCACAAAGCTGCCCAACTGGGTGCCTGCACGGAGAAAAATGATCTTGTTGAAAAATTGATAGCAGAATTAATTAAGAATATATCGAGAACACGTGTTCTTTTCCTAATAAACATCATGACGGAATGTTATAATATCAGTATTTGTGTGAGCACTTGTAATCGCTTTTGACAGATACTTTGTTAGGAACTCTTTTACTTCATTCGTTATAGACCTGCAGTCCCATTTTAACAGGAAAACGAATAATTTGACCAGTTTTTTTATTAAATTAACAGTATTTCATATCAGTAAAGTTTCTCCTTGTGTCTTGTGGCGCTCTTGTGAGGTGTCACAAAGAAAAAAGAAAAATTTTATTTCTGAACCATTACCAAACACCTTGTTTTTGACTTGTTACAGGAAACCCAGTTCTAGTCAAGTACGTGATTTAAAAATGGAACGTAAATCTTCGACATCGAATAAAAAACTTTCTAAGTAAATTCCAGCGGGAAGCTCTCGAATTAAAATTGTACCGAAGCGTAGAATTCGTAACTCTCGCCTTTTAATAATGCCCAATTAGTTCGTCTTATGGCAAGCGAGCCGAACGGTATATTATGTAGACGTTCCGTTGATAGAACCGTTCTAACCTCTCTTTCTTTCTCATAAAAAAGAATGGAATATAAAGAGAGGTCATAAGTTTTCACCAACCGGTGTGTTATATAGCGGTACCGCTGATATATTCGTTGTTACCTCTCTCTTTTTCTCATTAACGCAGAATGGAAGAGACAGAGAGGTTCAAATGAAGCTCTCAGTGGCAGGGATATATCCGAGGAAGGCGGCGGTGACGAGGGCTGCTTGATGAGGGTGAAATAAGGGTGGAGAGGGAGAGGGGGGTGGGGGATGAAATAACTAAAAAGGATAGCGTTTTGTATTTTTTGATAACAGATATAATGCTCTGTAACGTGTCCGGATTGACATGAAAAGGAATTAGAAACAAAATTAAATGTTGGATTTATTTGCTATTTATGTTTTTTCTATCGACCCGAATTACGGATGAAATACAGGGATATTATAATTGTTGTTTTTTTAGTAATGAGACTAATAAGAGTAAATGCTATTTTTTAAATATTTTATAACATACAATATAATTTTTCAAATTTACCTAGTAAGAACACATTTCAAATTATAATGAAACATATTACCTTTACTAGAGTCTAACACTCGTGTGTAAAGGGTAAAAATAAAATTAAAACTTAACATACATTATATACTCGTATATACAGAAGAATTTTTTTTTAAACATACAAAGTGAAGAGATTTTTTGTTTTTTTTATTTTTTATATAATAAAATAGTGAGGTGTTATCGTGATTCTAACTAGGTAAATTATTTAAGATAGTAATGTTCAGCTCTGTCGCTAGTTGATAAAACCACACCACTCCAGTGTACGTGTAATAGTGTTGTGCAAAACTGGTGTGCATTAATGGAGTGCATAAGTGACCCATTGTATTTTGCCTATTGCTCTCAACACGAATTGTTTAAAAACACAATTTTTATAGTTTCCCGACTGCTCCAAGCTGTCTGGAACCAGTGTGACTATGGCATCCCCAATCGGGGTACGTTGTGAAACTGAAGGTACTGGGGAGAAAGGAGAGAGGAAAAAGAAAACGGGGAAGCAGGGAGGTGTCTGGCTATTCAGGTCTTGTCACAAATATGGCTAAAGCCATTTCTACCAAGGTTTCAAATCTGAATGGTGGTCTTTCACCAGGGCGATCATGAGAGAATGTTCCTCGGGAACGTGCCGCAAGTATACTTATTATGATATTGTGAAAAATTAACTTGATTAATTAAATCAAATTTATTGTACGCGCCAGGAACCCGCGACTTCTGGATTCGTAGTCGAGAGCTTTATGTTACTCTAGAGCCGCGAACAGATATTAGCAACGCAATGCAACACAAGATGCAACAAATTACCATTGCGGGTACTTTTCTGTGCGCACGAACTGCTCACCGAGCAGGCAGGAGTACTATGGTCCTTTATTTAGGCCCTTCGGGCTTTTACATAAAACCAGTATAAATTAATTACATAGTGCATAAAAATAAATATAACATTAAAATAAATTATAATAATACCACATATATTGTTTTTATTACATAAGCTCCACATCGGAGACCTTCGGGGAGAATTCCCTGAGGGCCTATGTAATATTTGGAGACTCTGTGTCTAGGGATTTATGAGGGAAAGGAATGAGAGGAGGTTCTGGGAAGGAAAAAGGTATGAGGGTTGAGTAGAAATCTGGGGGTCAATGTGTCGAGGAAGTACGAATCGATGAGCAAACGCATACGTCGTCAAGTCCTAGACAAACCTCACCCCAACCCGGGCACCTCTGTTAAGTCACCGAACATAGCGAACCACTTGAGTTCCGGTACTGTTGTCCCGGGAACCATTTATTAGATAACTAACCATGACATAGATGACATAGACCCTGAGGGAAATTATTTTCCTCAGCGCCTCCTAAGTGGAATTAATGTAAAAAAATTCCTTTCTTTTTATTATCTATGGTTTATATCCTTTCATCGCTGGGCTTCGCCACTTCATCCCTTAACTCTTTAAGGATGAAATTCCTGAAACGTCATTAGCGGCCTGGTCCACGAGAATTATCAATTCGCGGCACGACCCACTGGGGGAAAAATCGTCCCCTCTAATCAAAATATCGGTTTGTCACTCGGCTTCTGATTGAAGCCCGCCGAGCCGCAAAAATACAGGCTAATGAATGGGGGAATTAAAATACAATTAATTTTCAGACCATTCTGTGGAAAATTTTTAAATTTTTCCCTATTCACCGCACGATAATGGTTCAAGTCTCATTTTTATGTGACGATAAAGTTATCCGAGTTGCGAAGTAATTTTTAGGATTTATCGTTTTTGCGAACAGATAATTTTTTTCCGGAGTTTAATAAATATATCACCCAAATTCGCGGGAATATTATCTCACCTTCTTGTCTAATTATACAGCACCATAAATAATTCTTTTTTATAATAAATTAAAAGTTCGGTTTTGAGTTAGGTATTATGAACGTTTGAAGATAAATGAGTTCAATCACTAACTACTCAAAAAGAGTACACGCAAAATCCTTTTATTAAGTAATGAATTCAAAATTTTAAGCAAGTGTTTTGATCACTTCCTAAAAGTAATATTTCCATAAAGTATTTATATTCATTTTAATTTTATTTTGAAAAAAAAAACAAACACTATTTTGGTGATTTTCTCAACTACCATACTAGGCGCCCGTACATGATTTATTTAAGAATAACAAAATAATATTTTGTACAAAAAATAATAAAACACAAGGAAAAAGGACATGTTATGGTAAAATAAAAATTAATAAATGAAATTTATATTTATTGTTTTGAATTTTATAGTGATTTATTTTTGGGGCATCATGCCGTGTTGCGGACAGCATTAAAGTGCTATATAAATATAGCACAGCATTACAGTACTATCCGAAACGCTAAAGGAGGTAGTGCAACACAGCATAATACATCTGACATATGTGAATCACTATAATAATATTGGCCTTGAAAATCTCAAATCAAACTGTTTATATTTTTTTTGTATAACTCAGGAATTTAGGTTATTTAATACGATTTAAAAAAATGCTTTTCGCCTCATTTTATAATGCAATGAAGTTCAATATTTTGTGAATTTTAGTGATGTATTTAAATAGGCGCACCTTTTACAAATTACATTATTTAAAATGATAAAGTTAGTGATGAGCAAGACATCACTAACCACGTTGTCAGATTATTAAACACGAATTTCACACGGGTTTCATTATGTACAAAAGTGGTGTGTCACAATATCGCTTGTTTTATACTCTTGTGTTGCAAATAAAAAACGGTCACACTGGCACAGCAATGTCATAGTATAATAAACTACACCAAAGTATTTTCTTTCCTAGAACATTTAAATATTCATTTTATAAACAATTGAGTAAATTAATAAAATTTCAAAGGATTTCCCTGGTTTTGTCACCCGGCCCTCTTCGGTTTCAGTAATTTGGAATCTTGCATATAATAATTTCACACACCACTGTAATGAAAGTCGAAAATTTTGGTCTCTCATAAGTTTTCTATAATCTATTTCCGAAATGGTTTTTTTAATTGAACATGTAAAAAATATGGGACCACAAGTATGTGGTCTTTTAATTTTTTTTATTTTTATGTGAACCCGCACAAGAGCCTGTGAGACTATAACATCCCCATTCATGGTATGTTGTGAGGCTGACGATATTGGAGAGGGGAAGGAGTTAAAGAAAAGGAATGTGGGGAAGTACCTGGCTATTCACCAATCTCCACCATTTCAAGCAATATTTCAATTCTAATTGGTGGTCTTACACAAGGGCAAGATGGAGTGTTTTTTTCCACTTTGGAACGTGTCGCAAATTCACTACATATTATTTTAAATGAGTAAATTGTGAAAAAACTCAAATTACTCAAACAAAATTATCTAGTGCACGCCGGAATTTGAACCTGCAACCTCCAGGTTGCTAGTCGAGAGCCTTACCCCTCAACCACAGTCCAGATATCTTGTGGTTTTTTTTCATATGTTTTTTTTTCGGAAAAAAGATTACTGTAAAACTTCATCAGTTTGAAAAGGAGTCATCAGATGAAAAACATATCGACCTGCCCTTGAAATGCACGAAAAAAAAGCTTCCGCATTTTGAATAGAATAGAATACAACCTAATAAATGTTTACTATACATTGTATTGTGAAAATTTAACTAAAATATAAACGCATGTTCCACTTAAAAAAACATCACGTGGTACATTTAGATATATTATACCAATACTACCAAATGCACCAAATTGGCTGAAAAATTTTGAATCAAAATGTATCTAACGCTATAAAATTTTATTTGAATGCTTGATATTCTGAAAGGCACGAAGACTGTAGATGTAGAGAGGAGATCCTCAGACTTCCACTCAATTCAAGCTGGCCTGTCGAGGAGAATACAATGGGCCGCGGGTTACGATAGAGAGAGAAATTCTGCTGAATTTTAGAGGGGTCTTACCGATTCGTGAGTATCGTCAAATAAAATTATTTATTAATGGCGTTTGACTTCAACTCAGTTAATTTTAATTTCTCAATAATTATGTGTTCTCCACGCTCTTAGTACATCTTACCTATATAACTATGCCAACCCAATCTTAGAACCTATTTGTAATGTATAATAGGTTAAGTTTTTTAAAATTATTTTTATTAATTTAAACATAATTTTAATTTTTCTTGAAATTGGAGTTTAAATACATTTCCATTTCTGCCAACTGAAATAGTGGTTTCTATATAGGTCTGCAGTTTTTTTTAGATGCTTTGTAGAGGGTTTTTTTAAGGAAATGAAGGAGAGAAAGTTCTGGGAATGAAAAACGTATGAGGGATGGTTAGGAATCTAGGCATCAGTATGTCCAGGAGTGAAGGATGAATGATCTATCAATCCCGCTGCTGAGAATGGCGATGGGCCAAAGAGACCAGTTGGAGAGGTCAAAGGGTCTCCCCAAACCAACCTCTTCGATCCGGTGAGCTGGCGCCTCCTGAACACACCTCACCCGATGAATCCGGGCACCCCTGCTAAATAACCAAAGGTGGCTAACCACTTGGAGTAATCTGTGACAGAGGTGTTGGTTATCCAATAATTGGTTCCCAGAGTGGCGGTACCAAAACTCGCCATCCAAATTGAATTATTTATTTATAAAAGAAAGATGATACACTTTATAAGACGTTTATTGCGGACTTATTACCTGTTTAAGGTTTAGCGGCAAGTGACGCTCCAGAAAAGCTAACCTTGTCATCATGTAAAAAATGGACAACAACCAACATACATTTCTTACAGTAATTAAGTTGAAACGTTGTGTTATTTCATTAATCTATTCGCATTAAGAACCAGTCTGAATATGAAGCTTTTCTCCAGTTTACTCCCCGGGATAATCTTAATATATACAAATCACGTGCCGCTGTTTTTGTACAAGGTAATCTCCAAAACTGCCCAAACGATTTCAATGAAATGTTGTAAATATGTATGGTTGGTTGCAGCTTGAAATATAAGATAGGTAAGATAGTAACCCGATAGGTGGCGCTGTTGTCGAGATCCATAAAAAAAGTTCAACGAAGATTACATCAAAAAATATATACAACCACAAATGTTAACTTCCCTACAAATAAGGCGGTTTGTGGCAGGATAACGTCTTACTCAATACCGTACAAAATTGGATACTTTCCACTAATTCCACAACTTTCTAAGTAACATAATTAGAAATATGTTTTTTTACTAATGTTATTTAGTAATGAACATACTGAAATCTTTTATTGGCTATTTGACCTGTTTTAGATTACAAAAAACTTAATATAAACCACCAACTGACTGCAGAGTTTTAAAACTACCATCACTTCTAAACTGTGATATTTTACTAATGAAAACATTAAAACTTTGGACTGCTTGTTTACTGAAACCATACCAGATTTATTGTATTACAGATATTTATAGACAGCAAATTTACAACTTATGTCATGGTATTTATATTATGAAAGATGAACGCTAAAATTTATCATAAGTACACTAATTCATGGTTTTAAATATACCGGTTTGTAGATGACAGCAGCAGGGTGAAACTTGTCAGGAATAAAATAAATACAAGTGGAGCAAAGACTTATGTTTTTTTTAAATAATAGCGCAAAAGTAGATATAAGTGAAGTGTGGAAGTCTTAATTGGTAAGTAGAATATTTCACCCGTTTTATTTTCGGGTGCGGCAATATGCCACCAGGAAGACACAACCATTTACGAAGCATTTTCCTTAATATTTTTCTGTCCTTAGAAAACGATTACATGAACCAAGAGGTATGGCACTTTCAAAAATTTTCCGCAAGAACGAAAATAACCTATCAAATTCTTGTTATTTGATCTGTTTCCAGAAAATACTTATAGGTATTTAAGGGTAGTTCTGCGAAATATTTTTATTTAGCTGTAAAAACAAGACATTAGATCATATTTATATTTATTCTTCGTATTTAGAAACTAAAAAAAAATCTTTATTAACTTTTTATTAAGTAATTGGTGAGAAGAACAAACGGATAGGGAAATTTAGATCACATGCGTCAGATGACAATGTTGTCCCTGTTCTACCGTTATTTCAAGTTCTATTGTTACCGAAACACGTCAAACGCGCCCTGACATTTGTGTACTGTTGAAATTTATCAGTTGAAAACGGGTCGTTTCTACGACTCGTTATTCAACTTAACAGCTCAGCCTTTGTGTTTCCTCCCTCCTACAACATGGGTCTCTTCAAGACGAACACGGGAGCGTACAGGTACGAACATGGCTCTTGAAGACTCCTCCCCTAAAATACCATCCACATAAAAGCATCTCAAAAAAGGCATAAATGTAAAAAAGTTAGAGTTTTCATGATGGTTAGGTTATTCGTAGCCCGTGAATTCTTATATTATTCTTTCTATGAAAAACATGAGGATGCATTTTTAATCACTATTAATATTGTCAATCTTCGACATTCAATTCTTAACTTCCTCTAACCCAAAATTATAACTAAATTCTAACCATTCTAAGTGTGAGCTAAAATATATGTCGACTAATTCGCATTATTTTGTTTTCTGCCGCATACAGTTTTTTAAAATATTTTATATATCCGGACACATATTGGATGTATTTTCCCAGAAAGCTCACAACTACTCATAGTTGTAGTATAAAAAAATGTTTTATGGATATTTAAAAACAACTGCAATACGACTGGAAAGAAAATAATTGCATTCATTAAGACTTCGCTAATGAGATGGATAGTGAAATTATAAAGTTCACTTTTTGTAAGCTGAAGCATTCGCTATACTGAGAGGAGTTAAAAAAACTTTAAAAAACTAACTTTGTTCAAATTCAAATTGCTGTTTGTTGCTAACAAGCAACTTCGCGGTCACTTAAACAATAATAATTTCTTTAATTAAGACTTAATTTCGGAAATAATAAAAAAGTTTTTAGGCACTTGGAAATAAAAGAACCCTCTTTTCCGCAGTAAGATTAAAAAGAAACACAATTTCAATTATTTTTCAGAGCTAAATGCCAATTTGCCAAAAAAGTTTTAATTGAAGAAAATTAAATATTTACTTGTTTTTAAAATTGTGTTTTTAAAATGCTGTCTGCGAATTTAAAGACTCCCCTTGTAAGGCTGGAAGCTTTTTGGCTCTGGACCCAGAGGTCGAAGGTTCAAAACCTAATTTGGCTAAATAATACAATGACAAATAAATTAAAATTAGCGATGTGTGCACTTTGGAAAGTGGGGCAAGTTTTAATTAGGTGGTAAATTTTTAAAAACTCTAAAAGAATTAAAAATATGAAGAAATTTTAACAAATAATTTGACTATCAAACTGCCATGGCAAACAGCGGTCGTTTTAAAATCAAATGTATTGATTATAACTATTTGATCATTTGGCTTTCGCCATTGAAGTATTAATCGTGAATTAATTGAATTGATTGCGTTTCACCACGGAAAAAATCCAGATACAAGTAAGATGCTCCCCGTATACCTTAACGAGGCAAGAATAAATACATGTTCGAACGTAAAATACTTGGGGCACATTATTAATCAAGACCTATCGGACGATATCGAACGACAAAGGAGAAGCCTAAGCATAGTGTCGAATATGATTGCCCGCAGATTTTGCAAATGCAGCAATACCGTTAAAAAAAATACTGTTCAACGAATTCTGTACTGGCCTGTATACGTGTGCGACATGGTGTCACTACCGAACTTGCTCGATGGAACGACTCCGAATTCAATATAATGACGCCTGTAGAATCAAATTTGGATACCGAATATACAGCAGCGCATCGACAATGTTCACGGAACTAGGACTGACTGGATTTGCCGGCCTGATGAGACACCGGGTCACTGGAGCCAGGATGCGGCTAATGGCCTCCGCCAACACGCTGGTGACCGCAGCCTACCAGCACCAAACGCCACTCCTGAGTGAGCGCTTGGCCCAAGCTCACTCAAGACCACGCCCTGCATTGTTGTACTCTGTTGTTAATTTATTCTTCTTCATATATTTTTTCATTTTTCACATACCTTTTGTACAAAAAATATGTATGTATGGGACGTGTGGGATTGCACTAACCTCCCCACATACTGGAATATAAATTATGATTATTATTATTATTGTTTCATAATGCTTTCGGGCGCACAGTTAACACCCGCGCTTAAAAATATTATTTATAGATATTTTGAAATATTATATATTTAAAAATATATCGATTTATCCACGCCATCGAAAGATTTATACCTATATTTGTATATATTAGGTACTATTGATATATTTATCTTAATTGACAGCCCTACAATCGTCGCCACTATTAAATTCCGTGTGCCGACTAGGAACATAAGACAAAACGAACCATTTTTCTGAAATATATACACAGTCAACTATTAGACACACTCACCAAACAATAGGATGCATGATCTGGGCCACAAGTTTGGGGGTAGTAGTGTTATTGCATACTTAGTACTATTGGTATATTTACTGACTTCATTTATAGAACTAAGCGTAATCTATACCAGCACTTTGTTGAATCCTACAATTAATAGTAGCATTGCTAATGTAGTTTTGGTAATTTGTCTTATATGTAGTATTTTTCTAGTTTCCATATTATTTTATGTTACTGTTACATGCTTTACTAATATTGTTTCACATTCAGTTTATCAGTTTACTGTTATATCATTCTTTAAAAATATTGTGTACATTTTACGATAGCTCACTAGGTATATTCTGTTCTTAAAGTCAATGTAAAATCCCGGCTAGACGTAAAATCGTCATTTCGCAGAATGTCGCTCAAAGAAAAAATAAAAAATTAGCGAACTATCAAAACCTATGATTACAAAAGTGAGAAATATCGCCAACCGGTGGTCAATTTGAGTCGATTGTGGGGTTTATAGTTAAACACGGCAATTTTAATACGATTTTTGGCAATGGGCATACTTTGTTTATTATAAACGAGAGGTCCGTTCAATAAATTCCCCCTTCTTAACAAAATCATTGCAATATTTATAGCACAGGTGGGAATGATGTCCGGTCATACCGGTATTTTAATCTCTTTGGCACCGGTGCATAGTCGGGAAACACGCCAAACGCGTACCCAACATTAGTACAATGTTGACACATCGGAACGGGACGTTTCTAAGATTCGCTCTTGAGTTTGGTTGTGGAAAGATTTGCCGGCATTTGTGTTTCCTCCCTCCTGCAACATTCACTTCTTCCTCTCCTTAAAAAGTCCCTCCACTCAGAATGAAATTATTATACTCGGGTCCTCCTGCGTGGAATTAATGCAAAAAAATAAATTGTAGAAGATTTCGTACTTTTATGTTTGAAAATACTTTTTTTTATATCTGACGATCCGATCGATAAGAATTGTCTTAAAAAGGTTGGGAACCTCTGACCTAAATCTAAACGATTTTAATACACGTTTATTGTATTTGACCAAACCACGTTGTACTTGAACAAATAGTATTTACTGAAGTGACAAAAGAACCCTCGAACATTCCAAAGAACCTCTCTATATCGTTCACATTGCAAGCAGCACGTCTTAGGAACGAAGCCTAGGGGCTCTCACACCCTTATTACATCGTCCCACCATCAATTCCCACCTGGATAGTACCTACTCTGATTCCTGCTCACCTCGGCTCATTTTGGACCTACCTCGCTTTTTCTTACTTCCTCAGGCTTATTCCGAGGTCCTGATTAACAAGGTCGGTGGAATGTAATTTTCATTAGGCAATCATTACGCAATAATATATTATAAACTACACTTCATTTATAATCCGCCACGGAACTGACGAAAGTACACTGATTGCATATAAAAAAGAGTCCTAAGTAGTATGAAAAGTGTACGGTGTAGTTAAAAAAGTAAATTAAAATTAAAGTAAGTACCTACTTAAGCTGAAATGAATGCAAATGTAATGAATGTAAGGAAACAAGCACCGTTAAACTATTATATATCAATTTGGGAGGCGGTGTGGGTACCTAAATTTAGTGACTTGGGGTTCGTTACGTTTAATAACTTGGCAGGGATGAGGTCTGCACAGGTCTTTGTGGCGGATGCGCCTGCATACTAGCTTCGTGGGCCGGATCGAGGGACGCCAGTTAAGGTAGACCCTTTCTTTGACCTCTCCAGCTGGATTCCCTCGACACATCGCCTTACACCGCGGCATGAGGGATCAATTCATACGACCATTACTCCTGGACACACTGACACCCGGATTCCCTACCCCACCCTTATACCTTAGTTTCATTTCCTTTGAAAACACCCCCCATAGAGAAAACTGAGCTGTATAAAATATTGATAATTTATTAATAACGGGATTGCAGGCCTGAAACGAATGAATTGATAGGTTTCCCAATAAACTATCGGTAAAACTAATATATTATCAGGATGTTGGAACGCGTGTTCATAAAAATTGTAACATTTCATCCTTATATTTATTAGGAAAAGGACACTTGGATGAAAACTTGTTCCGATATATTCTGAATTTACTAATATTTTATTGGGAAAAGGATTGCAATCACGTTTTTAACAGCATTTCAATAAATCATACTCATTTTTCTCCATGCTTAGGGAACTTCGTTAATAAAAAAAACTAATCTAGGAGAGTCAGGAGAATCCATATGAAGCGCAAGAAGATGCAAGAAGAAGCCTGTGTGGTACGAACTTATACTTGAGTTGGTCATGTCAAATAAGAAATGTACCTTCAAGAGGATGTCCGTAAAGAAGCATCGAGCGCACACTGGTAAAACTCTCTTTAAAACGGCGAGTTAGCGAGATAATTAATATATTTGAAACGGGAAAAAGTTATGTACAGAACAACAAAACACGTTTTAGCTCTTAGTATGGGCCATATAAGACCATGAAAATATGCGACAGCACATTAAAATGAATAGTGAAAATTTAAAAGTCATAAACGTGGCTACTTAAGCCCGTTTCTTACTGTATTTAATTATGAAAATTCAATATGATCTCGATAAAATACAATGATAATGGTGAAGGATTATGATATAAAATAAAAATGTCTTACATAAAAAAATATAGATTAACCTTATTTTTTTTTTAACGTGAATACCGTTCCCAACCCTCTGAAGCGAGTGAGACTACGGCATCCCCAATAGAGGTGTGTTGTGTGGCTGAAGGTAGTGAGGAAGGGAATAACATGGGGGAGTACAAACAACGCTAAAGCCATTTGAAGCAACGTTTCAATTCTGAATGATAGTCTAATACCAGGGCGATACTGAGAGTATATTTTATTCTGGAACGTGTCGCAAGTATACTAGATATTTGTTTAAATGAATAAATTTATCAAGTATACTTTACTTGCGCACCCTGGGATTTAAAGCCGCGACCTTCGAATTGCTAGTCGAGAGTCTTACCAGTCGACCACGGAGGCCATAAATTTAGTGAAGAACAAAATTACTAAGCCAAATCTGACAATTATTTACATAAAACATACATACTATGATTCGTTTACGATTATCAATTCGTTGAATTCCCTGAACAAATTTATCAGCGTTCTTATAATATATTATTATGGGAGGACTCTTGAGAATTGTGCGTTATGTTTATTTAACCTTAAAAATACTTTATATATGAATGGAGAGTAAAATGATGTAGGTAAAACTACCAAATGTTTTCAGAAACCACGAATGCTAAGTCACGACTGTACTTATTTACGGTTATAACCACATTCCTCCCTCATGTTCAAAGTGATGAGGGGGTGGGAGGGGTTAGGAAAACTATAGGCTCTTAATTTGAATGAAAATAAAATGACCAAGCAAAAACATTATATTATTAACATTGCCATAAGACTGGGTGACGATTGTCTACGCCAATAAGGCAATATCCGCATTCTCCCCTGATGCGTGTAAGGGTGCGATGTGAGGGTGGTTGCGTTATGGTATTTATCCTCTCTCTAGAGTGTAACCCCTAGCCCTGCCTCCAATGCCTAAGTAGGACTGCGGGCAGTAATGGCAGGGGGTGTTGTACTACCCACTTAATGGTTTAAACATCGCTAATGCCTGTTATGGCCGATAATGCTAATAGCCCATCGACAGCCTGAAATACGGAAGTAAGTGGCTAATTAATGTGGACGTGGGTTATTAGATGATGATGGAGAATAAGGGGGTGCAAATAGAAAAAAAAGATGACAATTACTCTTGAAGGGGTTTATTAGAAATTTATTGTTTATCTTAGAAATATGAGATATTCTTGATCGATTGATTGATTCTGATTCTGATTGATTGATTGTTGGAAAAACATTTCTTGCGGTTCGGGTATGAGAAAAATGAATCTATCTAGTCAATATGAACATGATAACCTTAATGAAGGAATTTTCAATGAAAAACTGGAAATTTTTGACTGTGTATGCCGAAAACATATGTAATAGAGTCATTATTGCAAATAATTAAAAATATTATCTACTGAACTATTCATTTACATGTAGAAAAATATGTAAAGAAGACACCATAATTATGGATTCATAGATAACTCGAGAAATTGGTGTCGTAGATGTACATTTAGCACGTTAATACCAGAATATTAATATTAATATATATTTGGGGATCGATGGTGGTGCACGAAATGAAAGAAGGTTGTGAAGGTCACATGTGTTTATTGGTGAGTCAGTTGCCGTGACGAGGAGATGATGTAGGACAAATGTAGAATACTCCGGTTGTTGCTGTGATGTGTTGGCAGGTCAAGCGCGGGTCAGAGAGTCGACGCCGGGCGCTGGTGACCGGGACTCGATGTAGGTCAGGCACTGGCGAAGAACGTAGGTCTTCAGACACTCCAGTGCTGACGAGACGGCCGAAGGTGCGGCGGACCTTGTGGGCGTTTGAACGGGAACGATGTAGACCAGTGAGGATGCTGCGTATCCTCGTGGTGGTCATGGTAGCGTGGAAGAAGCGCTGGTCAGAGACGCTGGAACCAGGGCGCTTGTAATCCGAGTAGCGCTGGCCGCGGACGTGGCCGAGGCGCTATGATGATGTCCCGATAGAGTCCATGATGATAGGGGCGAAGCCGGGTACGTGTCCCTCGCGCTAGTAAGATTAGCGCGGGTGATCACTCGTTGAGCCTTGTAGACTGACGGCGAAATTATGAATGACTGACTGGCTCGCTGCGTCGGGCTTATTTATACTACTCGGCCGACGGCGGCAGTAGGTAGATGGATGGCAACTAAATTCTAGGCACTCGCACAGACTGTGTGTTTCGGGAACCTTCGACATTGCGGCGATTATGCATAGGCCGTAGACTCGAACCTTCTGGCGAGTTCTCGTAGTATCCCGGACTGAGTGCGCGTTAGTATTGTCGCGAGTATGCAAGTAGGTCTTGAAACAGGTAGGTTGCTTTGTTTTGATTTCGGCTGCAAATACGTACCTAAGTAGCAAGTAGCAAGTACGTACCTAAGTAGGTCGAACGGTTTATTATTAATTATTCAATGGATTAATATCGACGCTACAGACACCCCTTTCCCAGCAGCTTTGCTGAGGGCTGCGATAGAAGAAATAGCTCGGAGACGAATGTCTTTTAAACTGTGACACTTCATAAAAAAAAATTTTGCAAAACACATGTTCACAACACAGGTTGAAGATTCACTCAGACAACCATGGTGGCACTATTATCCGCGCTTGTGCGGAGATGGTCTGGTGCATGCTGCTCCGTGCTGCCTTTACTGATCACCCATTTTGAGACGGGGTTACCGGTGAGTCGGGGTAACACTATCACGTCGGGCTGCAGATCACGTCGGGGTCACCACTTTGGGGATCGATGGTGGTGCACGAAATGAAAGAAGGTTGTGAAGGTCACATGTGTTTATTGGTGAGTCAGTTGCCGTGACGAGGAGATGATGTAGGACAAATGTAGAATACTCCGGTTGTTGCTGTGATGTGTTGGCAGGTCAAGCGCGGGTCAGAGAGTCGACGCCGGGCGCTGGTGACCGGGACTCGATGTAGGTCAGGCACTGGCGAAGAACGTAGGTCTTCAGACACTCCAGTGCTGACGAGACGGCCGAAGGTGCGGCGGACCTTGTGGGCGTTTGAACGGGAACGATGTAGACCAGTGAGGATGCTGCGTGTCCTCGTGGTGGTCATGGTAGCGTGGAAGAAGCGCTGGTCAGAGACGCTGGAACCAGGGCGCTTGTAATCCGAGTAGCGCTGGCCGCGGACGTGGCCGAGGCGCTATGGTGATGTCCCGATAGAGTCCATGATGATAGGGGCGAAGCCGGGTACGTGTCCCTCGCGCTAGTAAGATTAGCGCGGGTGATCACTCGTTGAGCCTTGTAGACTGACGGCGAAATTATGAATGACTGACTGGCTCGCTGCGTCGGGCTTATTTATACTACTCGGCCGACGGCGGCAGTAGGTAGATGGATGGCAACTAAATTCTAGGCACTCGCACAGACTGTGTGTTTCGGGAACCTTCGACATTGCGGCGATTATGCATAGGCCGTAGACTCGAACCTTCTGGCGAGTTCTCGTAGTATCCCGGACTGAGTGCGCGTTAGTATTGTCGCGAGTATGCAAGTAGGTCTTGAAACAGGTAGGTTGCTTTGTTTTGATTTCGGCTGCAAATACGTACCTAAGTAGCAAGTAGCAAGTACGTACCTAAGTAGGTCGAACGGTTTATTATTAATTATTCAATGGATTAATATCGACGCTACATATAATATAATATAATATAATACAAAATATTAATATATACACATAAAAATATAAAAATGCTTACTGCTGCTTAAAGCCAATGTATCTTCCCAGAATTAGCCATCTATCCCATATTTTTAGGTTCTATAAATATAACAAAATACGACAATTAAAAAAACTAGAAGTGACTTCCATACAAATTTGAATGGAAACAAATAATGTTACATTAAGCCTATATATATAACAGCCCAGCGTCGTGTCTCCCATTTGAAATTCGTAAGCACAGTTTTGTATATTATATGGGAAAATTTAAGCCTCGATTGGGAAAATATTTGGATCACGATACATGCACATAAGGCATTTGTTGTGTTATTTTTTATTCTATGGTTTGATAGATATTCTTTAATACAAATCTTAGGTGGAGCCGGGCAGTCAATCTAATTATCATATTTAATAAATTAAAAAGATAATATTAATAACTCTCTTGAAATAAAAAAAATAGACGAATTCAAAGAAAATAAAATTATAACGGTCGCAACTGAGACTCTAATCCAGATCTTAAAGTGCCTCTACCAATTGAACTACTCATTTGAAAATTTAATAATATTATTATCATAAACCATTTCCTATATTTTAATGGCGGCCATCTATTGATTCGATCACAAACTTGTTGACATTATTTCCTTCATTGATTAAATATCACAACGAGATTTATAAGATCAAGAGAATCAAATACTCGAGTCGGGCCATGTCAAAAGTCAGAATAATAGAAGAGTATGTATGACACGATATATGAATGTGAATGAGGCAAGGAGTGTGTGCCAAGACCGAGTTGTTTGGCGGCCCGTCCTCTCTGCCTACCCTTGCGGGGAAACGGCTTGATGGTTAGTTAGTTAGTATAAGTTAAACACAGTGGATTGAATAGTTACCACATATTTATATTCAGTTTATAATCACCTAAAGCTCTGCATTAGAAGGATTATAATAATAAAGGGTTTTCCAATAAGAGGTGTTATTTTGATATTCAATCGTAAAGATCAATGGTTTCGTTGCTTGTGTGGCACGTAGCACCGTCTTGTTGAAAGTAAACGTTGTCCAGATCAATACCATCCAATTCCGGCCATAAAAAAATCATTAATCATCTCTCGATAGCGCAATCCATTCACCGTAACTGTTGCTCCAGCCTCATTTTCGAAAAAGTAAGGTCCAATGACTCCGCCGGACCATAAACCGAACCAAACAGTCACACGTTGAAGATAAAAAGGCTTTTCAACAATAACTCTTGGGTTTTCCGAGCCCCAGATGCGACAATTTGGCTTGTTGACGAAGCCACCGAGGTGGAAATGGGCCTCATCACTCAAAATGATTTGCATTTGATTCACTCAAGTGAATTTCAATAATTTCAATGCGTTGTTGAAGCGTGTATCGTTTCATTTTTATTAATGGCGCAGTTTCTATTTGTCAAATGTCAAAAAATGACAGCTTCAAAAGTAACATCTACCGAAATAGGGGGTTATTCAAAATGACACCTCTTATTGGAAAACCCTGTATTTATATAAAATTTAGGATTATATCATTATTCGATATCATATTCATTTGCCTACTAGATGTGTAAGAGGTAACTGGCTGCAAATATGGAGAACAAGCTGTTTCGAAATTGTAGAATTTTCACTTACGAAAATTTACATAACCGTGTTGGTTTTTGCAAAAGAAAGTTCTTAAACACACAAGCTAACACACAGAGTGAATCTAAAATGCTAGGACTTACCGAGCGTACCGTATATATTATATACGTAAACATTTATCTCCCAAAACATGATCTTCCATTTTGTCGGATCTTAAAGTTACACTAGTATTTTATAGGTTGTGTAAAAATTACTCACGGACGTAAAAAACCGTTTTTATTCGCTGTAACCATAAAATATTTTCAAGTTCATGAAGTGCCTCTATCGACACGTGAATTAAACGGTAATTTACGATCTAAATTTGAAATTACCGCACATTTCCTCGCACAGCTGAAGCTGGATGCAATCTGAATAGCGGAAAATGATGAATAATGATTATGGTCCATGGAATATGAGACTGACCTAGATTTCAAGAGAAGCAAGATGTATCATATTCTATTTCCAGAAAGCTCCGATAAATTTTTGTTATTCTTCTATGGAAAGCACAGGTGAGTCGTACTCGTTGCAATAAACAATTAAAATACATTACCCATCATATCCAAGAATTTGTTTTTAACAGAAACATAACGTTTTTATTAATCCATAAATTCTTTTAATAAAAGGCATCAAACAATATTTCTCAAATTATCACAACGAAAGGTGTTTTAGGTTGTTGTGATGACTAAGCTTTTTAATTAAATTTTTAATACGTTTGATACCATGAAAAGTAAATCTTTATTTTAACACCGCCATGTTTTAATATTTTATAAGTTGATTTTTGGTTGGACCCAAGTTTTCCAGGGCTGTAGAGAATCTACCTTCACAAAGTTTTTTGTAATTATTTCCGTACAAAAAACACTATTACCCACGCTCTATTTTATGTATTATTATAATAATATAATTTTTACAATCACTATCATTTAGTCTTGCCAAACCTTGAGTTCAAGCAAAATCCGTTAAAGATATAAAATATTCATAAATAATGGCGTGAAAATAAAATAGAGTTGAATTTATTTTATAAAGTTACACCACGAAGTGATTGCTTCCATTATTTTTAATATTTAAATAATAAATGGTCGCTAAGCATTGGGATTACATTAAGAAGGGCTAATTCAATGTGAACCTCATGCTCTAAAATGCATAACGTAAATAAGTTTCTGAATATTTATTATTTCATATATAGATAAAGATAGATAGATAGAGCTTAAAAAAAAGATAAAATTGTTTACATGTTTCTGCTTTTACAAACTCTTTCCATAAGTTGCTAAATCCGTAAAACTATATTCACTCTTGGATGCGGATGCAAAATAGACACGTCATGTTCACTTATAACCTTATTCATTAGATATTGAAATAATAAATAACCAAGAGGTAGCTTTTTCAACGATAAAAAAATGATCGAAGAAAATTTTGCGCTTCGTTTCAATGCGAAAAATTTCATCTAAAATAATATTTAGGTTGTCTTAAAGCAAGATAACTAATTAAAACTACACTATAAAGTTTTCGAGCTTTATCAAAATTTCACCGGTTAGTGGCCAATAAATAAATAAATCAGTGTAATAAGTAGATATTCGAGTATGTGCAAAGATTTTTTTTAACGCATTATTCAGCTCATATATATTTAAAAATCATCGAAGATGTAAGAAAGCTTAATAAAAAAAGGTAAATATTCGTACCTATTTGGCGCATGTCGTAACATTCTTGTTTAGGTTGTTGGTACGAAGATGATCCTTTCACGTGTGATTCACTAAACAATTAACAAACACTTGACCTCACAAACGAATAATATTTGCGATGAAATATTCACTTCCCGTCAATACACGCGCGGAAATTGCTCTGAACGTGTGAGCCGAGCGTAAACAAGGCATTCCATTCGTATGAAAAAACTAGAGAACTCGATCACAATCCGGTAAACAGATGCCAGCGATCGGCGTTCAGTGGGCCGCACGAGGCGGGCATCGAGTCTTAATACCGGGGAGGAAGTAGGAAGCTTAACGAGGATTCCCGGAGATATCGCTTGGCGGGAGATGCGAGCGCGCGGCGCGGAGGAAGTTACGACGCGACTGGACCCGCGCCGTGGCCTCGCGGAAGACGCCGACGGAGGGACGCCGTACGTCGGACGCCGGACGCCCCGCGAACCCATCCCACACGCTTCGAACAAATTTCAATTCACTCCGATCTTCCTCAGAACACGTCTGCGGTTTTTAATGTGAATACCTCGTTTTTAGGGTGACTTTCACTAGGGAGTATTGCCTTGAGACTAAAGAGCCACTCTTGACCCATTATACCCCGGGATGAAAGAATTATCATGATGTTAGAGTTTTTAAACAGTTAAAAAGATTAGCTTTACTCCGTTTTGATTTTGAAAATTAAAGTGAAACACATTTATCTTAGCGCTAAAAGAAACAAACAAAATCTGTTTATGAGCTTTCTAAATTGTCGTACACTGAGCTATGGAGCTTTAGAATATGAATTAAACTGTTAAAAATTACATCGTATTATTAACTATTCATTTTCAATAATTCAATAATGTTGCAACAAGAGCAAAGCCGGGTAGTTAGCATTTTACGAATAAATTGATAAAAAGATACGTTACTTGAATAGACGAACAAATGGAAAGCTCTAATAAATATCATACCACGATGCTCATCTGCTGCGAGCATGGCCATTAACATTAATTTAAGATAATGTATATTATATTTTATCTATCATTGATTAAGTATTGTACATATATAGGGTGAGAAATGAGCACGGCAGTTACGAATGGTGGTAGTTATCCACAGGATTGGTTGGCTCACTGGTTTCTAATACTATGTAGTAGCGCACCTCCATATTTTATCGATGACTATGCCAGAGGGTACTTTATTAAGGAACGCAATTAAATTACTTCAAATTAACAAAGGCGTGGCTACTGTATTGGAAATGTCCAGTAAAATTCTTGTATAAAGCATGAAATTTAATATTTATGGCAATTGGACGCATTACAGATTGGTCGTAATTCGGCTAACGTTTAAACAATTGTTCCATATTCCACTGTTACCTAATTACGAAGCAAATAAGAAGGGTCGCCCTTCTAAGGTTAATAAATGAGCCCTACAACGTGTATCACGTTCTAATGAGCTGTAGACTCAAATAAAGGTGATCTCCATATTATTTCAAAACATATTTTAGACATAATTTTACCGTATCATGTCTTCATGTAGCGTTCATGTTTCTAAACTAAAGGTCCCATGGTTTTTCTCAGTTTATAGCTGGTATCCACAAATCCTAGCTTTGATACAACGTAAACCAGGAAATTAAACCGGGTTTATGAGCTTTAACAAAGGAAATTGTGAAAATATTAATATAAATGAAAATCTTAAAAAATTAAAGATTGGCACAATTATTTTTCAGTAATTATTTTCTGTGAATAAGCGTTATTTCAAAGTACCTAATTACAAGGTAATTTACCAGTTGTTTGAACGACCGAAAAAATGTTTATTTCCTAAATAACAGTGATTTAAAAATTTTCAATATTCTTTTGAATTCTGTAAATATTAAGAGCAAGGTCGTTTGTCATTACGATCATTTTCCCGGGAATTCCACAATAGTACCAATGGAAGTCGATTAATCCAACATTCAGTCAATATTTGTTTGAATGAGGAGAGACAATCAATTCAAATTACACAGTTGACAGCTATAAATTGAAAATTCTGAACTGTAAAAATCAAAATATTTTAGAAGATTTATTTGTCATTGTTCCTTACAAAAGCTGTATAACGATCGAAACCAAATCAAACCAAACAAAATTTACAAAAATGAGGTAAATTCCCTGTTCACTACTATACTGCTGTGGTAAGTAAAAACCCAGTTTCTTCCTTGAGACTCTCCAGGAAGAAACTGGGTTTTTACTTACCTCGGCAGTATAGAGATATTCTGTATAAATAACTGGTAAGCCATGGAAAGGGTTTCAAAGAATTTGAACAATTCATCATATTGTATCATTATCGGCCAGTTGCTTCACAGAACTGAAATAATAACAGAACGTGATTAGAACTTTCACAGAATATGAAGATTAAATTTTCGATTTAATAAATTGTTAAAATTTGGTGAAACAACTCATCCTTTGTGTAGCTTTCCCAGAACACAGATCAAGCTCGATTTTTGTTGTTGTCTGTGATATTGTGCAAATATGAACGCGCGGAAATTCGCTTTATTCTTCGCAAATTGTTTCTTAAAAATAATGAGACAGTTTCCTGAAGTGTTGTGCGAATATTTACATAATCCTATTTCACCCCTTAGCGTGGTAGGGTAGCGGTGGATGGAGAGGTGGAGAAGGGGTGGTATCCACAATTCTACTATCATGGGACGAGGTTTTTTGAGAAAATTATTTAATAAGAAACATAAAATTCATTCGAATTATGCATTTTTCACCAAAAGAAAATATGAGGTAAATAATACAAATGAGAAAACTTATGATTTTTTACATGTTTTTCTGCAATATTCCAGAAAGCGTTTTTTATGTGATAACATATATTTTAAGCCGGTTTTCAAAATTTTAGACGGGTTTTTTCAATAAATTTGAACAATTCATCAAATTTCAAAGTTGATTTTCAAGTTCTGTGAAGGTTATACCCAAGTTTTGTTACTATTTCAGTTTTGTGAAGTAACTGGTCGATAACAATATTTTAATAGAACATGAATAGAACCTTCACAGAAATTGAAAATCAACTTAGAAATTTCATGAATTGTTCAAATTCTGTGAAACAACCCGCTCTTAATGTATTTAGATAAATGACTTAATTGTGAGGAGAAATAATGCTACAGTACCCAAGGTATCGACGTAGTACAACAAGTCGGCGTATTCATGTCTTCAAAACCAATACGCCTGGTTAGAGAGCAGCTGTGTTGATTTGTTCCAGTGATTCTTTAGGGTGACCTAAAATTGCCCGGTGGTGTGTATAGCGAACATACTGTAAAAAAGCACACCAGAAAAAAAAACAAATCTTCTTTAATGGATCGGTTTAAATTTCATGTTGTGCTGTTGGATGAAGCCATTGATAACATCAAGGGTCGCAGGTTGGGAACAAAAACGAAAAAGGACGATTAGAAACGGAGAGAAAGGTTATTCCCAAGAGATGAGACATTTATTGCCAGGGACGTTTATTTTACGCAATAATGTTTGTCTTAGAGTTAATAAAACGGTTTTTCCAATAAAAAAAGTTTAATCCGAACAATGTATTTCTATTTTATTATTATTATAAGTGCGCAGATCCGTGAAAAATCAAGGAGTATTTCAATTCCAATTTGAAAAAGACAATTAAATTGAAAACGACAAATAAAATATATATAATTCTGTTTTTTATTTAATAAATTTGCAAATATAAACATGTAAATAGAATACATGACGATTATATAAAGTTGAGGATTCTCATAACCTGCCTCACTAAGCTAGCCTGCGTTGAGGCAGTCATTTTGATAGTTAATTTAAATACTTGTGAGTATACCTACACTTATATTATAATATAATCTGTGGTAGGTACCTACTTTGTCATTTGTCTGAATTCTTAACATAACTTTTCAATTTTGAAAATGACACTTTTTGACATTGAACTTCTCTTAATGAAACAAGATTTCACGGGGACAAACAATCACGCACAGATAACCGAAATTAGCATGTTTGATTACATTCAATAGAGCAAAAATCTTTATTGTAAATATGCGATAACTCTTAAGATCTGTCGTACTGAAATTTGGACCAGTTTATAGAGCTTTTAACTTTTCATCTAACTATCAGAAATAAAGCCAAGAAGTCACATTGTTTATTCCATATTTTTCAAATTAAGAACAAAAAAATTGAATAATAGATAATTTTTTTTGGAAGATCCTTTACCTTTAATAACTTTTAAAATTTATACCCATAAATGTAATATATCTTTGAAGAAGAAGATAATACTAAACGAAGCATGAAACATAAAGACACCAAAAAATCGAAATAATCGAGTCTTACCGGGACAAATTTAACTACTTGGAAATTGGGACCTAATTATAATTATCGTACGTCATTTTCGTCGATCTCGTATTTCAAATTCAGAATTAACAATATCCTCCAGCATTAATTTTTTTCTCCATATTTTGGCAGCTATCTTTTTGAATTATCACAACGTTCTAAGGAATTGGTTTGTAACCTAGACAGTGTCTCGGATAAAATTTTTATGTATTTGGGATACCTATTGAATTTTCAAGTCAGAATGAATATTCAATTGCAGTCGAGCGGGTAAAGACGTTTTCCCGGTAAGACATACGAGTATATCCTGGGTTCGATACCCAGTTGAGACCGTTATCTTTTTATTTTTCTGTGTCTTGTTCTGTTACGTGTTTCGTTTAGATATATTAGTATTATCTTCTTCAAAAAAACATTTGTGTTTTTATTTCGAACTAACCAAAGGAGTAAAAGGAGTTAAAAATAATTATTAATTAGAATAAAAAAATTATAAACTAAAGAAATAATTATTTGTTTTTTGAGAAAATTATTAAGTAACAATTTTGTATTTGTCAAAAATGTATTTCTTAAGATCAATTAAATCCTATTGCTTAACTTGGCAGTGTAAAATGTGAGTCTATATCTCAAGCGACTGCCAATCGACCGTGAAGAAACGATATTTTTAGATCATTTTGTAAATATTTCTATTACAAGTCAGGCGAAATAAGCGCAAATTCTGATTTGCTCGCAATCGACTTGGCATCCTCGCAGCAATTGAAATGTTTTGAATAACCTCTCACCCCAGACGGGTCTATGCTAATTGCTTGGCTGACAAGGTGTATTTGGTGAAAGTATGAATGAATTTATAATAAACTGTAAAATGGTATAAAAAAGATTTATTTTTATCACATGCAATTTTTAACTTTTAGTAATTTTTTATAATTGAAATACATTGTTTCTTATCTAGGAAACTATTGAACACAAATCCAGAAGTTGCGGGTTCGAAGCCTGGCGTGCAATGATAATTTGTTGTATTATTTAAATATAAGACCACCATCTAGATTTGAGTTAGGCCTGCTTGAAATGACTGTAAGTGTGTTAGAGACCAGATCTAAATAGCGAGGTACCAATCTTCTCTTTTACCAACCCAATCTCTTCAACCTCATAACATACCCCTATTAGGGATGTCATAGTCCCAATGGCTTCGGACAGTGACTCTTTAAATAAATAAATAAAGTTTGATCTACGTCGATTTGAAATAAAAACGGGTGTTGCCAATTTGCATAAAATATTTCGAATCAACTCGCATACACCAATGAAGTTAATTATGTATTTATTAAAGAATTTCGTTATCTTTCACAATTTGAGTTTGTTTCGAACAGACATTCAGGCCTACAACTCATTTTGATTGGTTTATCTCATCAGTGCTGTGATAATATCCTAGATAATAGTGAGGTTAATCATAGATGGCACTGATAATAAAAAGCTCTTGGTAATGCCATGGTCCTAAAAATCCTTGGATGGAGAAATTCGAGAAAAATTTGAAGCCGCGGAGGGAGGGGGAAGACGTATGGAAAATGCCAAAACCTACTTAAATTTTTAAGGACGCATCCTATTTGTTGTCCCACCGAATACCCCCAAAAATTATAAGCCGTTATAACTGCATTAATAATACAAAAAAAATAATAGTTCATTATGCACCACTCTGGATACAAATCAGTTCAAAGGTTAGTCATACAAGATGGCTGGCAGACGATTTCCCCTCACCCAGATTTGCTTCAATGTCATTCATGTCCAGGGCTTATTAGGTTCATGGTTAGTGCAGAGATTGAGATTTAGATAAATATGATTGCAAGCATGAGGTCGAGTCCCAGAATCATTCTACCGCCTGCTAATAAAGCTATCCGAGATCATTGTAATCTGTCACTAAAGAAAATTCCAAAGTATTTTGTTAAGCCCGAAGTTGGTAATTAAAGAAACTCTTTTTGTCTCACAAACTGTGAGACAACCTGAAGGTACAACATATACATTGTAGGGAACCGATATTATATAAAAATTCCCGAGGTGTATTCATTGAAAACATGAATGAATTAAAATTGTCAAAATGCTTTTCAATATTTCCGTTGGCTAAATCGAATGAATTATTTCGTAGGATCCGATATTGAATAAATATTTTTCAATATTGTACTATATATTGTGTATATATTCAAGAGTGGGCTTCTACGAAGAGATTTTCTATATTTCTATCGATATTGCATTGAAAACTAGATGGAAAAAATGCATGGAAGGCAAATACCATATGATTCGCCATTTGGTTTAATGAATCAAGCAGTAATACAGTAGAAGGTTGCTTGCTTACACTTGTGCATTTGTTCAAACAGTCCAGTAAAACAGTTTGTAGCAAACAGTTTTATTGATTTTTTTCATTATTATTTCACAAATTAGTTCTTGTCGTTAATAGACTAAGGACGGGTTGTTTCGGAGAATCTGAACAATTCATCAAATTTCAACATTCATTTTCAAGTTCTGTGAAAGATTTTTTCAAGTTCTGTTTCTATTTCAGTTTTGTCAAGCAACTAGCCTACAATGGTATAAAAACAGAACTTGAATAAGTCTTTCACAGAACCCGAAAATGAACGTTGAAATTTGATGAATTGTTCAAATTCTCCGAAACAACCCGTCCTAAGATTAAATCAAAATCATGTTGATCATCAATTATTATTAATGCTTACCGTGCACTTAACATTAATATTTAATTACCTACCTACTTCACAAGATATCAAGACTTCTCTACGAGTTATTTGTTAGTATATTGTAATGAAATATAAAATAAAAAAATAAATAACATTTTTCATCACCACTCCAATTTTAATTTTATTTCATGTGAAACCGAACGAGAGTCCCAACTGCTCCCAACCGTTTGGAGCCAGTGAGACTATGGTGTCCCCAATTGGAGTATGTTGTGAGGCTGAAGGTAGAAGGGAGAGGAAGGGTAATACTTAGCTATACAGATCTGGTCTTCAAACACGGCCAAACCATTTCATACTACATTTCAATTCTTAATGGTGGTTTTACACCAGGGCGATGCTGAGAGTATCTTCCACTCAACGTGTCGCAAATATACTATATATTATTTTAAATGAGTAGTTTGTGAAATAACACAAATTAATAAAATAAAAAATACTTTGCGGGCGCCTGAATTTGAACCCGCGATCTCCAGCTTATACCTAGACCACCGAGGCCGTCAAAAGTAGTAGTTCTGTAATGTAAGCTTCGCGTAATGTAGCAA
The DNA here is from genome assembly GCA_026573805.1 of Hesperophylax magnus. NCBI lineage: Eukaryota > Metazoa > Arthropoda > Insecta > Trichoptera > Limnephilidae > Hesperophylax > Hesperophylax magnus. The sequence goes on from JAIUSX010000035.1 coordinate 898,091, forward strand.
TGCTTATGCGCTCTGGCGGAATAAAAAGGTACTATCAAACACGGCTACCATCATGACAAGATTGACCAGACACAAACAAATCTACAGAAAGAGAAAATGCAAATTCAAGTCAAAACACGACTTCGCCACGATCTGTCCAGGTTTCGTTTGTATCCAAACTTCAGATAAAGATTTTATTTGATAAATCACTTTTCATAATTTTTAAGAATGGTAAATAATAAACAAGAAAAACTGGACTTTTTTATAGATTTCCCGAGAAAGAATACAAGTTTTTACTATGAAGGAGAAAACTGCATTATCACTATAAAAAAAACATTATCAAACCTCAGATTATCAACACTTACGGCCGTTGTTCCCATCCTACTGATCAACTGTTAAGCCGTAATTTTGGTTCAAAACTGCTTAAACGCACAACTAACGGAAAGGTAACTACTGAGCGATCAATCAATTTAAGGAAGCCAAACTACAGGATTAAGCTTGCCTCGGTAAATGACTAGTTATAAAAGGTGTCGAAAAGAGTAAAAAACATTTGTGAAGCCAAGACAGGGTGGCATTAAAGTCAAGCTTTTTATAACACTTTTATACATATTACAAATAAATGATCGATTTATGTATTACAGTTTTAAAAAATAAATGTATATGCATTAATAACAAATACAATAATTAATTTTCTTCAATATTGAAAGTTTTTACTTTCATGTCATTTTATTGTCTATGAAAGTGGGCGGGGCCACTTAAGATGATCAAAGGTAAAGGTGATTGAAAATAGGCGAATCGAACGTTACTGAACAAATCACTTGGCTGGTCGGAGCCTGAAATTGATCGTTCAAAATATTGGAAACAACGGCCGTTAAAAACATTTCATCCCTTTATTCGAGTTATCCTCATGAATACATACTTATTTAACTTTTTATTTATTTGATACAATTTGGTATTTTCCTCTAAAACAAATATTTATCATGATCAATCAGTTCGAAACAATAACAAAAACCAAAAAATACTAGCAGAACTTAATAATTATATTATTAAATTTGATTTTAATTAAATTTAAAAAAAGTTGGAGTTTTGCGAATTAAACACAAAAACAATAAATAAAAAAATAATTTTGTTATTTTTGTAAAGTAACTTTTTTTCTTTTCAACGTGAAAAGAACCCACTGACAAATTACTACAAAGTAGTTTATTGGGACTTTTCTCGTTTCTTGTAATATTTCTTATGTGTAATATTGTAATATGTAATAACTTTACATATTCCAAAACATTATTTGATAATCTGGGCCTCACTAGGTTCTTTACCCGTGCTGAGCCCCCCATTTTACGATAAAATAATATTCAATAAAAAGATAATATGATATATAATACATTGAAATAAAAATAATGACCATAATAAAGGCGATAATGAAAAAAAATCGCCAAATATAATGAGGTACGGTTGCAAATATGATGCGTATTGTATGTTACGTACATATGTTTTATTGTATTAAAATATTTGTATATTTTTTTTGGTTATATTTTTTTTGTAATGTTGCCTTTTTTGTTCTTTAATCAATCTTTTAATGTTGTATCTGAAATGTTTTTTCCCTTATTTTTTTTGTTTTCAGTGAAAGATTTCTTGAATGCTTTTATTGTTTGGTATTTGTAGTGTCTTTGTCCAAAGCTTGTGTTAACCATCGGAGTTTAAATGTTTTTTTAGGGCTTGTTTAGCCGGTTTATTTATGATTATTTGGTAAAGAAAGTATGACCTAGGTTGCAAGGTGCAAAACTAGATTTGGTTGCGTTCTCTCAACTACCTATTAAATGATTTAATCATATTTGGTTAAAAGAAACATATTTGGCTAGTAAAAAAAAATAATAAGAATTCACTTAGGAAGATTAATTGATGGCAAACATTATTTTTCTAGAATACTAATCAACAGATAAATGAGTCGATTCCTGTTCACCACCAATATTTATTTATTTTATCCGACCGTCAATTCAAATGGTATAACTTTAATGACTGACAGCTGTTTAACAAATGTTGTAAAAGCTTATTTATTTACATTAACCACAATGAGTTTAAACCGTTGATCGTTGGTATGGTTTGTGATGGAAAAATCAATCAATCATTAATTAAAATCCAATCGGAAAAATGCAAATCCACTGCTCCGAATTAAATTGTGTTTTTTTTTTGCAGGATGACTTAATCACGTTGCTCTGTAGTAAAATGTACAACTTTTGTTGTGCCAAAATAATGAATTTCCGGCTTTTAATAGTGTTTTGTCGATTTGCAATATCTGTTTCCATTATCCTTTCAATTAATGTATTTATTGAATAAATACGATATCTACACGTTACTAATAAAGAATTTGTTATATCTGTTCTATCCAAAAATAATTCGTCGCCGATGTGTAATAAACAAGATTAAGAAAAGGACGTTTTAATGGTTTAGACCAGTGTTTTTCAATCTTTTTTAATAAGCGACCCCTTTACAGGTTGAAAAATTCTGACGACCCCATTTGACCATAGATACAGACAAAAAGTTAGTAATTTAAATATGTTAATTATTTTCTCTATTTTGGTACTTATATTCATTATTACGGCCTACACTCTGCAAGGAAGCCGCGAGAGCTTTGAAATTATGTACGAGGTAAGTTGGTAATATCAATAAAACAGGACATTATCGTGAAAATATTTTATCAAACCGTTTCGAAAACTTTATAAAACATTTGAGATTATCTCTTTAGAAACATTTGAGATTTTAGTAATACCTTCATCAGAAATAATTAAAATAAACCGGAAAGATTGATTTTCTAGGCCTTGTTACGCCGGGCCGTTCGCCGAATATTGTTTTCACACGACTTCATCACTTACGTCGTTAAGATTCCCACTTTATTTTAGAGATTTGATTAGGCAAATTCAACCGCATTCTTACGGGACAGACCAATTCGCATATTTTTGTGCACGGCTGCTTCACTTACGTCGTTACGATTCTGGCTTTAATTTAGGGTATTGTCTCGTTTTAATAAACGTTTTAATAAACGAGACAATACCCTACAACCTTTAAACCAAACAAAACAATATTTCGAAAAGGTCCTCGCTACATGGCTATTAAAGTATGAATGTAAACCTTCCACGTAACACAAACAAATGCACGATACACTCATATATAAATCATCACTAAAAATGTTCCCTTTAAACAAATGTCACTACACCTTAAACGAATACTGTACATTTACATGAAATACCCCTCGAAGGTTCCTCTTTGTAAATTTAATCACTGTATTTTCATAATATGTATTCTACTTCTTGTGAATTGGGTTAGCTGTAAGATGAAGGATGTACCTGTAAGCAGTAATCTGTGTACTTTCTGAATTAAATTTGAATTTGAAAAGATTCTGATTATATACAGTTAAAAGAATGCAAAGAATTGAAGTGTTTAATTTTATTGAAATATCCGAGAACAAGATTTCACAAAAAATAATTAAAAGTAATAAATATTAATTCATTGAAATAAAATATTTAGTATCACTTAATTCATACTTAATTTCATTTCAGTTCAAATACTACCCAGGACAGAGCTAATCATATAACGAATTCAGTGTTAAACACTAAATATAATAATTCAAAAAAACAGTACAGGTGGCAGAAGTTTTCGTTTGTTCATTAGTTTGGTTCCCAGCATTTTCTCCGAGATCGTAAATCAATCACTGCAAATAGACGAGTAGATATTGTATGACCTTCACTCGCCTTCAAAGAAAGCTCGTGCTAAAGCATTGATGGAAACTTCACATTCATATTTACTGCGATTCTGTTGACAAACACCATTCGAAATTATTGCACATTTTGAACAATCAAATTGGCGTAATTTTGTAAACGGATTCAACTGTAATTTTATGGGTCTCTATGCTTTGGGTTTTGTGTACCATTTCAACTTAATTTTAGCATTTTATGCTGACATTTTGATGCAAATGGTTTTATTACCAGTTTTATATGTCAAAAGTTCACATGAATTTATAAATAGGTTAGAATTATTGTGAAAGTAAATAAAATTTAACATGTCTGCAGCTGAGATCTCCGTTGTAATAATATGTTTGTTGTATGTATCGTTTATAAAAAAAAGATAGTTTACAACGGAACTATCAGCAGCAGGTCAGTAAAATTATTTAAAAATCTTATGTTTCAACTTTTCGAAAGATTCCCATAATAGCCATCGCCCGATATAATTAGAGAGAAACACAAGTTGGAGAGTACTATAGAGATTAATAGAGAGATTTCTATCTAAATTAGGCACCCAGGCGTTGCGGGTTCAATACAATGCTTAGGTCAGTCTTCCGTCATTACACCATCAACATTTCCAGCTTATTATAACGGTAGTAGAAGGAATTAAAATACATAAAACCAGAAAATGTTGGAGAATCGAAATACTTTTTGATGTAAATGATGGCTCCGTTGTAACATTATTTCTGTTACACGTGTCATATATACGATATTGGTACAAGACAACTAAGTGGTTTGGAACAAAGAATAATTAATTATCTTTGAATAAGTATTTCAACCTAGTTTTAACACTTTATGCTGGTATTTCGTTGCAAATGATTTAATGAGCAGACTTTATAGGCCAAGAGTTCAGAAACCTATCTAAATAGGTTAGGTTAGAAATTTGAAATGAAATAGAAATGCATCGAAGCAACGCCTCTTGCAATGGCGGGAAACGCTGAACAAACAGTTTGATTTTCTTGGAGACACGAGAAATATTTATATCAGTTGCATAAAATCTACAAGGAATTGAAAAGATAAAGTCCCTAGCTACTTTATACAGTGTGCCTACCGCTTAACTTAAGGTTAATGTAAAATATGGACGTAGTTGGTAGTTTTAAATTCTTATTTTTGTTTCTGTAACCTAACCTGATGAGATTATGTTAATCGACTCATTTGGTTTGAATTGTTATTACATCAATGGATTATTGGCTTCATTTTGAAAAATTCTCTTATATTATTCGGAAAGATTTATTTAAAATATTTGATAGTTTGAATATCCCACACATATTAATACACAGTATTTCGTTTTGTTTTAAAGTTATATGCAAAAGTGTAATTTTTAAGGAACAACCAATTATTTTGTAAAATAATTTTTAATAAAACACATTAAAAAAGGTTTTAAAATTCGTTTTCATGGATACATGAGTAGGATTTTGTTTTTCTCGTTAATTTTTTATCTTTTATTTCTTTAATGCTTCCATAGAACAGAAAGTAAAAAAAGTTGTTTTAAACTGTTGCTAACTTGTTTCACTTGGACACTGAGACGGGAATCTAAATTTAGTCTTATTGACACGTGTTTGCAATTAGTTAGTTTTAAAACTACACGAAAAGCTATCCGTTTCCACTTAAACTGTTGCTAATTTGTTTCACTTGGACACTGAGACGGGAATCTAAATTTAGTCTTATTGACACGTGTTTGCAATTAGTTAGTTTTAAAACTACACGAAAACCTATCCGTTTCCACTTATACTGTTGCTTACTTGTTTCACTTGGACACTGAGACGGGAATCTAAATTTAGTCATATTGACACGTGTTTGCAATTAGTTAGTTTTCAAACTACACGAAAAGCTATCCGTTTCCACTTAAACTGTTGCTAACTTGTTTCACTTGGACACTGAGACGGGAATCTAAATTTAGTCTTATTGACACGTGTTTGCAATTAGTTAGTTTTAAAACTACACGAAAACCTATCCGTTTCCACTTATACTGTTGCTTACTTGTTTCACTTGGACACTGAGACGGGAATCTAAATTTAGTCATATTGACACGTGTTTGCAATTAGTTAGTTTTCAAACTACACGAAAAGCTATCCGTTTCCACTTAAACTGTTGCTAACTTGTTTCACTTGGACACTGAGACGGGAATCTAAATTTAGTCTTATTGACACGTGTTTGCAATTAGTTAGTTTTAAAACTACACGAAAAGCTATCCGTTTCCACTTAAACTGTTGCTAATTTGTTTCACTTGGACACTGAGACGGGAATCTAAATTTAGTCTTATTGACACGTGTTTGCAATTAGTTAGTTTTAAAACTACACGAAAACCTATCCGTTTCCACTTATACTGTTGCTTACTTGTTTCACTTGGACACTGAGACGGGAATCTAAATTTAGTCTTATTGACACGTGTTTGCAATTAGTTAGTTTTCAAACTACACGAAAAGCTATCCGTTTCTACTTAAATAAATTAAGTGTGGCATAAAGAGAGCCTGCAATGGACGGAATGAATCAATAAATGTGAACCTGGTTATCAAATAACTCAAAAATGTTAGTTCTGACGCAGATCAATTTTAAAACATGATTAAAACGATAACTTTTCGTGCCACGGAATACATAAAATACAAGATGGGCGATTTATGTCACTTTGATAGAAAATCACTATTTCCACGTCAAAGACCATTTGATTTTGGACAATCCAATAACAGCGCCATTCGCTATGAAGCTTTTTATTGCGCTTATAATGATTGCGTACATCGAATATATATGTTAAAAATAATTATGAAACTCGAAGATATTGTGGTATTGTCGATTGAAAAAATAATTTTCAATAAAGTAATAATATTTTAAAACCTGCTACTTTCAAAATATCGTAAACGAGTATTATTAATGACGTTGATGAACAGTTTTACTTGGTATTAACATGAACGAATACGTTCTATAATTGTGCGAAAGTTATCGATTGCGAAAGCCTTATAAAAAATACTCTTCGTAACTTTTCTCTTACCTATTCTAATGGATTCCTTTCTTCTTATTGTTTTTTTAAGTGACTTTTAATCTTGCACGCAATAACCCGATATTTTTGAAGCATTTGTGAACCAACTGAGAATGGAGTGCAAACGTTCCGGTGAACGGAAAATAAGTTCGTAAGTGAGAATCTATGATTACGAACGAATCGATCATTTGGATGCGGCGCCGACGCGCGAAGCCGATACCAGACAAGCTCACATCAGACTCATAGATTCTTATTTGTTGTGAGCTTTAAGCTGAACAATTTTTTTGTATACCTACTTGAAACAAAAAAGAACAAGTGCAAGTAAAAAGCTTGCATTGTATTGGCAAAGTAACCAGACTGGTTGTTTTGTCCAGTTTTTTTAGCTAGTATTGTTTGTTTGGTTCTACAAAACACACGGCATAACAATGGGTTTGATCATCCCCGATTAAAGTGGAAACAAGAAAAAAGCTAAAGCGAAAGAATTGTAAAGTGCCTGCTTCATGAATAGGAATGTATCTAGACAGTCAACCCAACACAAAACATTGAATTGAAAAGTTTTGGGAAATTCCTTTATGAGGATGCTTGAATTTAAATCGTGTATTTGATGTCATCCATGGGAGAATTTATTGAATTGTGAAGGAGATCATATGAAATAACTGGAAATGATAAGGAAGTTTGTATTTCCAATGAAAGTATTTTATTCCACGAGAACGGAAATTCCTTATTATTCCTTCCTCGTAATAACGCCTTGTTCCGTACTAGTGTTATAAAATATTTTAGTTAGTTTGAGTTATCATACACGGAAAAAAAGCTGCACAAAAGAATTTCATCGTGAAGCAATCGTACAGAACATTTTATTTTAAATTTTAAACTTATCTCAACAAACAATAACCAATGAAATTGTTTTTCAGATGTGTTCATATTAGTACTAAAGTACGGTATTTAATTGTATATTTATATTGTAAGAACACACCCCCCGCTCGGTAATGAGACTATATTAATATTTTTTTATTCGATTTGTACCCGGAGATCAAGTCAATTACTTTTTTGTTGGTTTGTTATTCAGAAACGTATAATTAAATATTTTTTGTTTTGTTTTCAACGGTTCGTAAAGTATTATAAATGAAAAAGTGTGTACTATACTTAATAAGGTAGGGGCTGTAGGAAGGGATTTACTAACGCGGTTCTTGAAGAGGCCCGGATTATATAAAAGAGGAAAAACAGATGCAGTTAGTTCGTTCCACATACAATCTGATTTGCACAAAAACGAGTCGAAGAAATGGTCCGTTCTCACGAAGCCAACATCAACTGTGAACGGATGTTAGGTACGCTAGTGTCCGTAGAGATTCATGCATGTGCACCGGTACCCCGGGATAAATTCTGCTAGTGTGACGAAACAAATTTTGTTATAAGTAAATTTGAATTAATTAGTGCATCCAAAGACAAAATAAAGTGTTGACAGACGTGGGTCGCAAGGACAAGAATGGAAGAAGGGAGAAGGGCGTCAAGGAAAGAGTCATCATAGAGGACGAGCAGACAAGAGCGAGACGGGAGTGATGGTGGAACACCAAGTACGCGTTCCCAGCCCAGAGGCGTGGTGCTGGGCGGTGTTTGAACTAGTTGCAGTAGAGTTGAACCGAAGGAAGTGCGATGACCAGACGCGGCCACTCGTTAAAATGCGAAGTTCAAAGGCGCTGGGGCAGGTAGGAAACAAACTAACAACAAGGTAGACAGTGAACAATATTGTGCGTTTAATTAACAAAGATGATTTGAAAAATTGAGAAGCAACCCCGATCCAACTAATTAAGCTTTAGATATTATTAGATGAGTATAGTTAAGATTTAGTATGAAAACTTGACCAACCTGATTAAAATCTACATACATATTTAAATGGATCTTTATAATTAAATTAATCCCCTTCGTCCCAATCCAAGCGACCCTAATTAGTGAGATGGCAGAGTTCAGAAAGTACACTATTGAAGAAGTAAAGTCTCATGAATCATGTAGGTTAATCAAGTATTGTGAGGCTCCAGCCCAGAGGTGGTTCCCAAATTCAATTGTTGGGCGTACTTGTGATTTGTATAGGGCAAGCAACTGGACATTGTAGAAGAATCTTCTAGCCCTATACGAGACTTTGATTTATAAAAGATTCAAATTTAAATTTTCCTGGGATATTCACAACCATAGATAGACACTTCCAACGAGGAAACTTGTTCGTTCGTAACTTAATATAAAATATTGCAACTCAAAAAACCAAATAAAAATAGTAGAAGAATCATAGAGCTACAATTAGAGGCGCTACTGCATACTAATATCTCGTCGAAACTATTGCCACTATTAGAACGCGATAAGCGATGCACGTGGACCGGAATCGGTAGTTTTAGTTAGAGCGTTGGTAGAATTGGAGGGCAGTTGGAGGTCGAAAAGCAGAATTTTTTTTTCGCTTCCTGTTTCATCTGAAAATAAGACATCAATGACAAGAACTATAATTACTTTAGAAACTATACACTTTTTCCCGATAAACTTTTCAGAATGGTGGTACAGAATTATTTGCTAATGAAATAACAAAGTTCGAGTAGCAGAGCTGGCGGCCCCAAAGCGAGACTTGGAAACGGAAACAAGAGGATTAGAACGAACTGAATAGATTAACAAACTTTCGAGATGCAGAGAATAATTGAGAGCGGAATGGAACCAAATGACTTCCTGAATACTGGAAGACTGGTAAATAGAAGTAGACCAAATAAATATTGTTTATTTAGGTGTGCACGGAGAGTTGTTTATTTATTAAGAATCTCTTTCAATTATTGGTAATCCGGTTGAAAAAGGGATTTCAGGACGTTTCCTGATAAACTATTAGTACTTTCTTAACATATTGGAACACGAGTTCATGCACTTGTACTTACATTAATGATTGACGACGAAAACAATATACAATGACGAAATACGGAAATATCATGATTTTTATCAACACCTGTTCCGATATCGTGATAATACGTTCTTTTTTACTAAAAGTTTATTAGGAAACCTATCAATTCATTCGTTAAGGGCATGCAGTCACGTTTTTACGAATAATTTGAAGAGATTTTAAGAGAACTCCGGGCTGATATCATATCGCAGAAGGCGTTTAGTAAGGTGATAAACGAGATCGGTCCCACATAGGTTCCCACTTCAATCCCTCATCTGACTAAGACCTCCATATTCCATATTGCACAAGTTGTAAGCGATTTTTAAATATTATGGGTTATTCGTTACCCGGGAATGTATTATTTTTTTAAATAATATACTGAAAACACCGTAATGATGTTATATAAAATTTTTTAAAAAAGGAAGAGTTTATAATGACTGTAATATCAGTTTTTCGATATCTTCAAAAATTTAGGTATGAGCTTTCAAAATAAACATGGATAAAACAATTGCAATGGTGTCTCGTGACGTCAGACGAGACACTATTCGGAACAATTCATAATTAGAATTTTCGTCACGTTTTTAACAGGATTTTAATAAATTTGCGATACTCATTTTTCTCCGTACGTCACTTACTACTTATTTCATTGAAGAAGATAACCTAATTGTATGCAGAAACTGAAATGTGTAGGCCTAGGTGCAGAAATGAACTATCCTAAAGCATGTTTCGCCTTGTACGGAGATGATGCGGTGCTTGAGATATCAGTTTGAAAGATCTACATTATCTCATGGCTAGGAGGATGATGATCATGAGGTGTGTACCAAAATGTGTGAAGTAAGTCTAAAGCAATGGTATTAGAAGAAAGGATTCCAAAACTCTGTGTACTATAATAATATACTTATTTGTGCATGGTGAATCCTTGGAGCGAGTGGATGAGTTCATTTATGTGGGAAGGATGTTCGTGACAGCCGGGAAAGCTGTAAACGACATTGAGAGATGGGCGAATGCAGGAAATTCAATTAATGTACGATTGAGTGCAGTAGTTGATAATAAAAACATATATTTATATTAAAGGAAGCTAGGTTAGCAGATTGTAATGGAATTCTAATATCAACCCTTATAGTTCAGCGCCCTTGAGGTGATTTCTCACGAAAACGGCGCTATATAAATTAGCCAAATATTATTAAATATTATTATATAATTACAGTGAGGCATGAAACAGACAGACGAAAGTACACTGATTACAGTGAGGCATGAAACAAACAGGCGAAAGCAGACTGATTACAGTGAGGCATGAAACAGACAGACGAAAGTTCACTGATTACAGTGAGGCATGAAACAAACAGGCGAAAGCAGACTGATTACAGTGAGGCATGAAACAGGCAGATGAAAGTAGACTGATTACAGTGAGGTATGAAACAGACGACGAAAGTAAAATCATTACACTAGAGTTGAGATCATTACATGAAGAAAACTTACTGATATGAAATACTCTTAATTTATTAAAAATCTGGTCAAATTATTCGTTTTCATGTTAAAAATGGGACTAAATGCCTATAAAGAATGAATTGAAAGAGTTCCTAACAAAGTATCAGTCAATAGCGAATGCTTTATGAGGACGGTGGAACCCGTATTCATACAAACACTGATATTGTCGCATTCCGTCATGATATCTATTAGGAAAGGAACATGTGTTCTCGATATATTCTGACTGACTAATATTTTATTAGAACGTTGGAATGCTGTCACTTTTTTAAAACGATCATTTTGCTCCGTGTAGGTTCAGAAGAATTCAAAGCAAATCTGCTATGAACAAGGTAAAAAAAGAGGCTCTCAGATGGTGTGTTTATTTAGAGCGGACGGATGGAAAAAGGATTGACAAGGGCATATTATACGCGGAGATAAATTAGTATTGCTGATTTATTAAAAATCTCTTTAAATTATTGGTAATTCTGTTAAAATAGGGACTGCAGGCAGCTTCCTAATAAACTTTTAGCCATTCATAATAATACCGGAACACGTGTTTGTTTTGATAATGTATAATGACGAAACGCGAAAATGTTAGTATTTTTATGAACACGTGTTCAGACATCGTGACGATACATTGAAATTTTACTAAAAGTTTGTCAGGAAACCTAACAAATCATTCGTGAAGGGCCTGCAATCCTTTTTTTAACAGGAAAGCGAATAAATTGAAGAGACCTTCCCAGGAAGGCAAAGCAAGATCAAGTGATTTAAATAAGTTTACGAATACGTAAAAGCCGGTTTTTGTCTGTTTAGTAAGTGGTAAGACTGTTTAGTAACTTAGTTGACAAATGCGTCGGATTGCCATCCGGGCGTCATGGTTAATTCATTTGCTAGAAAAAAATAAAATTTCCGCTTAGTGTCATTGTAGTAGGAGTTTTAAAAATATGTTGTGATCATTCGTAACCCGGGAATGTTTGCGAAACAGAATTGTTTGGCATTTGGCTTTCTGGCTACCTTTTCGGGAAATCGCGTCAAGGTTAGTCATACTGACAATAGAATGGCAGGGATTAAATCCCGAATGATATGGTAGGTATATGTGAAAAAAAAAACAGGAAATGAAAAAAAACACGGTGCTTAGCTTTTCAAAGGTCAGCATAATTCCTGAAAAATTGTTCATATTTCAGTTTGTTACATTTCATGTTTTTTGTACAAAATATGTGGAACTTCGTTATTTCAACTTTTCCTGTAACGCCTTCTCAACGAGCTGCCAAATATGGTTATTACTCTGACATGGCATAAAGCTCAAAAAATACTCTCGAATAACGATTTTGCAGTTTTTATATTACGATCCTTAGAATAATAAAATATTGTAAATCCGTCGAAAAATGGTTCACCTTTAGAAAGGTTTAAGGATAAGCTTCGGTAAATTTTTTCCAACTTTTTTACGGCTTATTTTATTTACCAAAGAGATCGTAAAGTTTCAAGTGTTATTAAAATATCAAGATTTTAATCACGAAGATATGTTTAAGGCTTTATATTCATTATGAAAGATGTGTTAAGTTTGAATGAGTGGTTTTTTAATTATGATTCAACGCACTTGAATTGTGAATGAATTTGAGTGAATTTCCTTAAAAATGGGGTTCCAATCGAAAATCTTCAATATCTTCACAAATCATCTTTTTATTTTAGGTCAATATATAATTATTTCTCAAATTGAGACACAAAACCAAACTTTTATCAAACAACAAATAAAGTACATTGCTAGCAAATTAAACAAATTCACGCAGATAATAGGTTTCTGGTAAATTGTAATTTTCTAAAAAGGGCTTATGTGAATCCATTGGATAAACAGAGTTTGAATCAGAAAGATGTGAAATGCAGCCACAATAAATCGATGTCTTAACGAAACATCACGTGACACCTGCAAAGAGCACTTTGCTCCATTAGCTCCGTTCGAAACCCCACCTCTTGTTATTCCAGGACAGATATCGGGGAAGACAGAAGCTAGATGGTACTTGTTATGTAAGATTGACATTATGATAAATTGGGAACAGCAATAATTCACATTATCTCGGGCCGAGCGGGGTAGAATCGATCCGGGGGTAATATTAATAATAATAGGTTACCGGAATTATTTTATTTACAAAAACAAGTGTTTTTGTAATTTCACTGCACTTTCACTGTAAACAAAGTTAGAGTTATCAGAATACTGCAAGTCAGGTAACCGTGTACAAATAAGAAAGTAGGTATAAGGTAGTAGGTAGGTTGGAATGACATTTTGATAAATCAGGAGCAGCCGTTCAAATTATCTCGGGCCGAGCGGGGTAGAATCGATCCGGGGGTAATATTCTACAAAGAGGTTGCAATAACAATAACAGGTTACAAGAATTATTTTAATTTCAAAAACAATGGTTTTCGTAATTCCACTACCTAACAGCACCGAGTAAACTAAGTTAGAGTAATCAGAAGACTGCAAAACAGGTAACGGTTACATACATATAAGAAAGCAGGTAGAAAGTACCTATTAGGTAGGATGGAATGACATTTTGATAAATCAGGAGCAGTCGTTCACATTATCTCGGGCCGAGCGGGGTAGAATCGATCCGGGGGTAATATTGTACAAAGTGCGGGTTAGCGTGCAGCATGAAGTCTACGAGGTCGTTCCCTCCGGTGCCATGAATGCACCAGGCCACGCTGCCTATATACAGGGTTTTCCAATAAGAGGTATTATTTTGATATTCAATCGTAAAAGATCAATGGTTTCGTTGCTTGTGTGGCACGTAGCGTCGTCTTGTTGAAAGTAAACGTTGTCCAGATCAATACCATCCAATTCCGGCCATAAAAAAATCATTAATCATCTCTCGATAGCGCAATCCATTCACCGTAACTGTTGCTCCAGCCTCATTTTAGAAAAAGTAAGGTCCAATGACTCCGCCAAGCCATAAACCGCACCAAACAGTCACACGTTGAGGATAGAGAGGCTTTTCAACAATAATTCTTGGGTTTTCCGAGCCCCAGATGCGACAATTTTGCTTGTTGACGAAGCCACCGAGGTGGAAATGGGCCTCATCACTCAAGATGATTTGCATTTGATTCACTCAAGTGAATTTTAATAATTTCAATGCGTTGTTGAAGCGTGTATCGTTCCATTTCTATTAATTGCGTAGTTTCTACTTGACAAATGTCAAAAAAATGACGGCTTCAAAAGTAACATCTACCGAAATAGTGGGCTATTCAAAATAACACCTCTTATTGGAAAACCCTGTATTTACTCAATTTTCTGATTCTTTTGCTACCTTAAAATCAGAAAAATCGAATTTAAACGGATATTGTATCACCTCAAGACGTATGATTATGTTTGCTTAATTTATCTGTTATGAATAAAATTCTTTATCGAGCGTTTGTGTAAAATTCAACATATCTGTGCAGTGGTGGTCTATCAGAGTCCTATTTGATTGAAATTTTTATAATAAAATTTAATTTATGCGTTGCCTTAGTTATTGTTAGGTTTCTATCGGATATGGTGAAATCTATAGAAATAATGACGTCGAGTAGGTCATGTGAATGAAAAAAAAGTATCTTTTAAAAAATAATAAACTAAGCACTTAGGATCGCTGCAATCCAATTGGGCCGCACCTACTTCAATAAATTGGTACCCAGAACGCTCTATGATCTTTTATAAGTCATTTCATAAAGCGTAGTGAGCAAGATTAAGAAAGGGACGCTTAGATCAGCGGTTGTTAACCCGGGGGGTAAAACAGCTTTATGCGTGAGTAAGGCAAAATTATAAGAACACGTAATATATTGTGATCAATAAAGAGTATTTATATTTGCATATTATATTGTTTTGTTCGATAAAGTTTTAAAGGTGTGGGGGGGGGGGAGTGAAATGTAAACGGTAGAAGAAGTCGGGGACGCCCGAGGAAGACATGGCACGATCAAGTGAACAAAATACTTGAGTTGGGTCATGTCAAGACTCATAATAACATGGTATATATGAGACAATGTATAAATTTGAATGAGGCGAGGAGTGTGTGCTAAGACCGAGTTATTTGGCGGTCCGTCTTCTCTGCCTACCCCCGCTTGGAAACGGCGCGATGGATGGTTAAGGCTTATTGCTACTACTTTTGTATCAGAAAGAAATATTCCAACCTTTCTTTTGATGAAAATATGCGGTAACGCCGCGCCATTACGAAAGACATTTTCGTATTAAAAAAATCACGATAAAATCGTTTTTCTGCTCGAAAATTGGAAGAAAAGTCTCCCTCCCCATTGATTCCGAAACACAGTAGGTATTTTGCGTATGTGCTAAGAACATAGAATAACAAAAACTTCTCTGGAAGGATAACGGGTGAAACCTCGAGGCAGACAAGTGATGAATAATTTATAATACCATATTTCAGTGTAATACTTTCTGTTGAAAAGACATTCATTTTTCAACTATTCACATCGACGATGAGCAATAAATTATGTCATCAGTTTTACGAAAATCCCCCAAAAATATCATAAATAGCTGGATAGTAAATACAAGTACCATGAAAACAAATCTGAGATGACAAAGATTTTTTTTTCTATAAAGTTAAACAAATTAATCAAAGATGTTTCCTGAATTAAATTGGTTTACAATGTAACAGCGTAAATCATTAAAGCATTGCCTTTTTTTAAAATAATTTAAAATTGAATTTCAGCGCTTGTTAGTTGCCCTGAAAAGAAATAAAAAAAGATGAAAAGTCTTTTATTTTAGCTTCCCCCTTTCAGAGGTGATTTGATTACCTTACCGCAAAAGATTTCCAACGGGTCGGAATGTAGAAGGAAATTTGGTATTCCTGTATTTAATAATATCACCTTATTTTAAAGCATCTTCATAGGCTAATAAAAAAACCCTACAATTGAATCGTGTTTCGATACGTTCTATCTTTACATGTACCGTAAAAATGTCCTAATTTGCTCCTAAAAGGGTTACTTTGTAACATTTGGAAAAGTTTCAAAATTTAACGTATTTCTAAAAACACTTTATGTACAGAGTGATTGATCTTTTCAGTATCGCACCGGTGAAAATCTTTCGTTGCTTGAAATGTTATAGCCTTGTTTGTTGACTATATCTAAAGAGGCTGGTAGTTCCTCACTTTTCTATTCTCCACTTCTTTTAGCCTCACAATATATTCCAATCGGGGATGCAATAGTTCCACTGGTTCCAGTTAGTAAGGAGCAGTTGATACTCTTGTGTAGTAAAATATAAATGCATACATATATCACGGACAATCAAAAATATAACGTTTTGTGAAGTGTTAAGTACTTGAAGTGACGTACAAGGTTCATATGAATTTTATCACACGAAAAACTTTCACAATAACAAGTACCCAACAAAGCTGCCTAGTTTCCTCTAAATTGTTTAATAGAATGACGCAATGATTAATGCTCTTAATTCGCACCACTGACGAAACAATAAGACACTAAAAAATTTTTTTTATTTTTATTAAATGTGAAAACAACATTTTTAACAATACAGTACTTTTCGGAATATTCGAAAACAAAAAAAACTTCTAAACGAAACGATAACAAGAGTAACTTTTATGTGTATCACTTTTTAAGAATCTGCACAACCGTGTCCTCGACTGGGCAACATTTTTATAAAATAATATTCTATCATGCAAACATTTGCGAGATGTCGCAAATACAAATTAAAGTTGTAAATGATATTTTAAGTTGAGGTAATTTTTCACAAAAAACAACGCTATACAAATTATGACACTATTCTTATTATTAAAATGGTACCTCTTTCTTAAGTCAACGTTTCGACAGCATTACATTGTCCATCATCAGGGCAGATGTGTAATCGAAGATTGTGGTGAAGTGTGTGCAATCCTATAAGAACCGGTATTAGAGTATGATACAATGGTTTTCTGCGTTTAGTTTTGGTGTTGCCGTTAATTAACGGATACCAAGAACTCTTGAGCTTAGCCCCGTCGTCTTTATTATTATTAATAGGATTTTTGTGAGTTTCAATTGTCTCCGTAATTAGGCGTGCTCTATTTGTTTTGGGTCTTCCCAGGATTTCAGGAGCAAATCCAAACTAATGGCTAGTTTCAAAGGAAATTATCGATTTGTCAGGATAGCCTGTCTATTAATTTATTTGTTACGTTCCGTATCCTGTTCAAGATGGTGGAAATGCGAATGGTAATTATAAACCAGTGCACGATTGGAGGACGCGCGCTTTGGGGTACCCCAGTAAGATCCAGTTCTTTTAAAAAAATATTTAAAAAAAAAAACAATTTGAACACAAGTTTAGAAAGAGAATACGCGTAAAAAACCCGTGCGTGTTTCAAGGTAATACTGCCTTCTATTGAACACGGAAAAGGAAATACGCTACTGGCGGTAAGAAAATATGAAAATAGAATTGTCATTGAGATTGTGACGTTTCTTTGGACAAACCTAAAATATACGGTTTGTAATTAAGTAGCTAGGTATTTAAGTACCTACTTATACTTACAAATCTTATGATTTCAGAGAAGATTTTGGAATTGATTTATTAAATAAGAAAAAATTAGAAACAATTTTATTGGAAGTGAGGTATGCTGTTTATAGAACTACTAATTATTATAATTGATCAACTATCAATCATAACCGGATTTAAAAAAAACTTACGTAATATGTGAATTAAGTATTTATATATGTAGTACCTTACAACTTGTAGTAAAATGTACTGTGAATGTCCAAAAATTTTTTTTTCAAAGTTACCCCTTTTGGTGAAAAGTTGTGCATTTTGCACATAGGTACTGCCAGGTTAATATTATACCACCTCACACCTACCACCCTCGTAGTTACCATTCCCAATCCATTTAGTCTATCCGTGGAATGGAGTGGGGAAAGTCAGTTTATCGCGGGTCGGTTGGTTGCCTGCGACGATAGCGGGCACCCGGCGCCTGTACATTAGGGATTGCAACACTCTCGCCGCAGGTGTAATTAAATTTGCGGATCCATCAAAGCTAGGCGCTTCGCGGAGAATCAAAGGATTACGATGTTTTTTTGCGAATTTGGGTTTTATCAAAATGGGTATACCTTCAAGGAAAATAAAAGTCTTTACGTTTTGATTGCTCTTAAAAAAACACCTGACGTAACTTACACAATATGAACTACTTAAACCTATTGTTATATAATTTAGAAGATGGGGCAAAAATAATGTCATAATGTGAACGTGCCATAATTTTTACAAATCGCGTCAAATGTCATTGTGATTTGACATTTTTGTTGTAGACAGATGGCGAATTAGTTGACCACAGCAATAGAGCAATATAAACCTGACGAACACAAAATTATTGTTACTGTTTATTTGACCAATTTCCGATCTGTTGATTTAAGGCAGCGTGAATTTCGTCAGCGTTTTCCTCTTCATTTTGCACTATGTGCGCGAAAAATCAAGCGTTTGTCAGATCGTCTAGTGCAAACCTTCAAATAAACATTCCGTGAAAACAGTGCCCAGTTTTTCATTTCTAACAAAATGGCAGCCAATTCACATTATGACATTACTTTTGCCCCATCTGCGTTAAATCACCTGAAATTGGTCAAATAATGATCCAATTATCTTAATATAAATAAAATAGTTCAAATGTAATTAATTCTCAATAGAACAGCTAAGTAAATAAAAATAATAAAGTTGTACATAAGAAAGCTAAGCTAAAACGCTCAAACATAAGAGAATCATCATAAATATTTTATTTGGGCAACAATAAAAAGTCTTGACATTTTTCGTTGAGTTTTTCACGAATAAACTACTTAAAGTTTTGCTTATGAGTATGGAACTCGCTTATGAGTATGGAACCTGGTGTATATGTAAAAACACCCAGATTCCAATTAGTTATGACACGTGTAGGTAGGGACCCTTGCACATCAGCCACGCCCATTCCCTAAAAGATGCCAACAACTCCAAGTGGTTTATGTCTAGCAAGTAGCGAGCATTGTCAATCTCGTCAACTGGCATTATTATATTCCGCAAACAGCGCCAACGTCGGCAGTTGACATTTTGATGTTATCAACTCTTGTCGCTAGGGGAAAACGAATATCGGTGTACTGATTTGTCGCGTTGCAAACATCGGACCGAACGAGCCAAATTCAGCCGAACATAATAATATTATATCTAGGTTACAGCGCTTATTTTGTTAACTCTAATCATTATGATGGAAAACAATTTCAGCTTGTTAACCTGTGTACATTTTTATCACTTGGTCGAGATCGTTAGTGTACTGGGACTATTATCAAAAACCTCACAGCAGTATGTAGTTTTTAATAAGATTTGCTACTCAGTTTTTAAATGATAACATAAGAATGATTTTTTATCAAAGCACTACCTAATAATGTTAATATCAAGGGAAGTGTTAAAAAATTAAAAATAATAAAAATTGCTTAATATAATAATATTGGGATGATTTATATAGCGCCGTTTTTGGGCAACCACAAGGGCGGTTTGTGTTTAATTATATCCTAAATCGTGTGTTACGCTCATACCACGAAAAATGGGTAAAATTTTTCATTATGTTTCAAAATATAAACATTTTTTTTTAATTAGCTCTACACAGGAAGCCCCGAGGAAAATAATTTCCCTCGTGTCTTTCCATGACACCTTTAAAGATGCTGTTTGGAGGATCTTTTTTATAGAAGTAAAGGAAAGGACGTTCTGGGAAGGAATCAGGTACGAAAGGTGGGTAGGAATCTACTAGGGGTCAGTATTTCCAGGAGTGACGGTCGTATGAAGCCATTTGTTGCACTGCGGTGAAGAGCGATGGGTCGATACAGTCCTGTTAGAGAGGTAAAAGGGTCTCCTTCAATCAGTGTATTCCACTTGAACCACTTGGGGTGACATATGGTAGAGGTGTTGGTTATCCACTAAATGGTTCCCGGGGAGGCGGTACCCATACACTCATCCCAAATTGAAAATTGAGGATTTGCGTCTAGTAAAATCCGCATAATGAACAGAGCATAAGGAATGTCTTAGATTTTATTTACAAAAAGGTGGACAGAGTTTATTGAATATTCAGTAATTTATTTATTAATGTAAAGCTCTGAAGGCTATTTCCAAATATCTTTAACATAAGAAATGGTTAGTTTGAACCAAATTATTGAATTTACAAAAGAAAAACTGAACCCAAGAAAAGAAAAAAAAAACTAGTGCTAGTTAATTTCTTCCTTGAAGGCAAAGTGAAAATAATGAGATAAAATAAATTAACAAATAGCAAAATATTTATGAGTAAACCAAACTTTCCAAGACTTTCCTTCCACCGGGTACGGACGGAAAATTCATCGACATTTTATTTAACGAAGTGGGCCACAATAAATATTGGGTCGTAAGTACATTACTAGTACAGAGAATTTTCAATAATTTTATCATTTAACCTTCAAATTTAAATATTGAAAGAAATTTTCGATAATGCTTTCGTTAGGTTTTGTTCCAACATTGTATTTACAAATATTTTCATTTCACCGAAGCTTACATTTATACCTTATACAATTTGTGGTATTTGTATACGAGTGTATCGGAGAATCAGGTAGTCATTATGCGATGAGATCTTCCAGTGAGATAAGGCATTGAATTCAAACACTTAACCTGCCATTATGGGCTGTTATGGGTCAAACGGAGGGTTGCTGACCGGTAGCTTATAATATTGCACTTAAATAGGTCGATTGAACACTGATAATGCATGTCAGAATTTAAACCGTTTACGGTTAATTATTCTTTACTCGAGATTTAGTAATAAAATGGAGAGGGTTTTAGAGGTGTGGTTAATCTGTACGTATTGGTTTTAAAAAAAATCCATATTAATTTACGTTTGAATATATATATTTTTTTATTAACCGCTCTATTTTCAGCTTTGACTCGCTGGTATGTATATCAAGGTAACGTAACCGGAGTTCACACAAACAGATTGCTCAAACAGATGCATTGCTTGCATTAAGCTTGTTTCAGTATTGTTTTTCAACTTCAGGAAAGAAAATTCCAGTTCAAACATTAATTTCAAATTATTTTTATATTCATTTATTTAGAATTAACGGCACAAGTACCATTTACATACACCGCAGTCATAGTTCAATATGGAAAGAAGAAAGAAAATAAAAAAAATTATAAGATTATATAAATAAACAAAACGAAAGATAAAATAATATACATTGGTACAAAGTTAATGAAGAGCAACAAAAAAAACTGTTACGCAGTGATCCTGTTAATATATGCACTGCTAAAGTGTTCAATTAGTACTATATAGTACATCAATATTAATCAATTATAGATATATGATTAATTTAAGGATATGATTAAAGTAAGATTCATAAAAATTCAAAATTATTATTATTTTCAGGACAATATATCATAATGCATTACAATAGTTCAATTTTGAATAACGTAGTCTTATATTTGTTTTCCCTTTGAGTAATAAGTAGGAATAACAAAGATGAAATGCTGATTCTTATTGACGTTTCACTAGGAAATCACTGTCGGATGATCGGGGAAATGCTTTTTAGAGTTAACAAATCATAAGCTGCATCAAATACCATATAATGTATGCATTTATAATGTCAAAACTGGTTGTTTCGTTACCAACTTACCTATTTCTACCTATTCTCGTATCCCTTGTCATTACATCACTTCTAAAAAAATAAATTATTATTTAGCTACGTCACGTCATGGTACAAAAAATACTGCCATGATATTGAATATTAAAAAAATCTCATTACAAATTCATGCCAACGTTATGTCACACGTTCCCTTGTAATCAAGGCTCCGGCGGATTCCAGAAATAATATTGTTAGGTTTTTATTTCACCACTAATTATTTCTTACGTATTCCACATTCAGGTCACGTTTTTCTGCTATAATAATATTTCTCTGGCAAAATCTTTTAAAGCCAAACCGTCAAAAGCTCCCCTTTTATGTTACCCTGATTCCCAAGTTTCAACTACACTTACCCTGTTTCCGTTTTTGAAATTGACAATGTTCAATATTATGATAACTTTTCTGTATTGGTTTCTTATGTTAACATTAATACAGTTTAATTTAATAAATACACTTCACGTAGTATCATTTTCTTTTAACTAAATTGTTACTATATTGGGTCTATGTAATAGTGTGATGTTCTTTAATTGCTACTAACCTAATATGTGTACAATACTAGCGTTATGAGTGGAACCACAGTCTCCTCCTTGAGGATCTCAAGGACGATGCTGTGTTTATACTTATAACGGCATAATAACGCTTTATCAAAAATATGCGAACACTTCAGCACAGGTTCTGCTAGTGAGGTGTTTACAAAACACTATTACTAACCCGAACAGATACTGATTTAAATAATTTTTTTGTATAACTGGTACTTTTTACGTAAAATGCATCACTTCAACACAAAAGCGTTTTTTATTTATGATAAGCTTTATTAAATAAGGGTACGGGTATAACAATTCGAGATCTTAAGAGACCGCATTCCTAACAAGTTTGTTCCTAAAATGATATAATCGTTTTAAAAAAATATAAATTTCGTATTTATTCATCTCCCTTTCAAACGACCTTTTCCTTCCTGTGAATGCTTACTACGGAGCCTTAACGTCTGAATTCAACTTTTTTTATTGTTTAAAATGTATTTAATGTTTTAACTTTCCTATATCTTCCAGCAATTTACCAAGAGCCCCCCTGTGGTCGGGTGGTTAAGGTATTCGACTATTAATTCAGCTCGTGCGCAATTGAATTATATTGAATTATTTCGTGTTATTGTCCAATTAATTACATAAATATAAAAATAATATGTTATTATAGTCGTTAATCTGGTGAAAAACTAGCTGTAAGAATCAAAACGTTGATTGAAATAGCTTTAGTCATGTTTGGTAAACAGATCAAAATATCCAGGTACTTTACAACCCTCCTTTTCTCCACCTCCCTCCCCTTCCAATCTTTTTAGCCTCGCAACATGGTATAGTTGGGGATTCCATAAGGAGAGTCGGGTGCAATTAGGACAGTTTAATTTAGAAAGAGTTTGTGCGGTATTCATGTAAAAATATAAAAAAAGTTTTTCGCTTCCAGACATGAGTTATATAATCTATGCAGGTACAAAAATTGTGCAAAATTGCACGGTGTGCTATTTTTATGCTTGTCTACATGTTTTTTTGTTGAATATGCACAACTTCCGCTTTAGAGAAGAATAATAAAGGGGACAAAAGCAATGGAAGATTGTTTCATACATTGAATTCATAACAAGGGCTTTTGGTAACGTCGCGGGTAAGTAGAACACTCACCCCGAGAGCTGTAAGGGAATCACACAAACAGGGCCATTAGGTAAACGAGCTAAGTAAGAAACATACATCACAATGAAACAATGAAAATTACATGGTAATCATTAGTCACAAATTATCAACGATACAATTCGTCTGCATAATGCTAATTCGTATCCTTTTAGCAGACTAACCCAATATCTTTGAAATGTATAAACTTTCTGGATCAAGCATGTGCGTACAGAAGCAAAACCATAAATGTAAATATCGAACACATTACTTTACGGGACGATACCAAAGTAGTTCAGCACCAAACAAAGTTGAAGAAAATCGTGTATTCAATAGAAAAATCGCTCCGTCGATTAAGTTCGTTACAGCAAGGTGGGTAGCGCTTTAAAAAAAGTAGGTCACGGAACACGAAAGTTTGAAAACACCTAACTTACAATATATATTTTATATAATGTTTTTCGCATTTGAATGCTATCTGCAGTAATAGTAATATTTAAAAGTTTTCACTAATGAGTTAATTTAAATTAGACAAACCACAAAACAAAGAAGATCTGTCCATGCCAGCTACAAGGCGGGTAGGAGATACCCGAAACATTTGATTTTTTGGTGCTATAATTGTGTATAATGTATTTTTACTTGGGATATTAATAATAGTATCCATTCAACAAGATAAGTAAATAAATTCTATGTTTAAGATTGTTTTTAATTGAAATAATACAGTGTCTACGTTTTCTGTGAAAAAGTACAAATTTTGGTAGTTTTTCATTTTTACGTATAAAATTGTAAGAAAATTAAAACCCCTTTGGATAATCAAAATAACTATTTATGACCGGTCGGTGGCCGAGTTGACATCGCGTTTGGGTCCAACCCAGGCGTAGTGTGTTCAATTCCTCGGCTGGCTAAGTCCTCCATCACAACACAAGCAACATTTTCAGCTTACTGTGGTGGTAGTAGGAGATTTTCAAATATTGTCAGGTTATTCGTAACCCAGGAATGTTTGTCTTTCTACTAATTACTAATTACTAAATACTATAAAAATGTAACACCGAATACGAGGTCGAGTGTGATGTACCCCGGCTACCTTTGCGCACGTGTATCTCGCGCTGACCAGCGCGACACTAAACTTAACACTGCACCTCGCCCCCTACTCCGTTACCTACAGCTTCTGTGATGACGGGATTTGCAGTGCAACATAACTGCTCGGGTATGACATACCCGCCCCCTCTCACGCTGGGTTAAGGTAATTAGTGGCGTTTCTCGCCCCATAAAAGATATAACATCGTATTAAAACAGGAAATAAAAGTGTCAACCGAAATTAGACCACCGCCATTCATAAAAGCGAGGTGTGTGTCTACTTTATTTATGATAATCGAAATAGTTTACTCGTAGCATACAATTATTATTGTTAGTATATGGCGACCTGACACGCTACATTCGAAATCATTCCACACACTTCGGCAGTTGTAGGTTGTACAGTCTGTCAAGACATATACGTTAAAATTATAGAGTGTTGCGATCGTTTCAATGTTTTTAAATGGGAGAAATAGCGTTACTTCTCGAAAGGAGACGATTCTTTGTCATATTCTAAGGAAATTTAATATTCGAACATTTATTTTTTAACACTTTTAACAGCGAGATAATTGCACGGGCATCTTTGTTCGTTGCATTTTTGGAAAGTACATATCATAGAATATTAAATAACACAGTAAATTAATTATGGTACCTACTCATATTAATGTTTTTTTATGAAACGGTATTTTTTTTTGGCACTGATCTGAACTAAACAGAAAATAATGTATTGAATAATATGTTATAATTAGTTCCCATAAAATCAACGTTGCCATAATAATGAAAAAAATCAGTTGCGTTTTATTAAATTTGTTGACAGGCTGTAGGTTTTACGTTCTATGAGGGTGGTGTTAACCCAATTTATAAGACTGTACGGAGCAGCCCCGTTGCATTGAATTTACGGAAAATGACAAGGGGTCGTCACACCCTCCCGGCCAAAGGAAATTGTTCAACCTCATTCAGTTTACCCTTCTGCGGAGGATACATTTTTCATTCAGCTGAAATTGATTTATCGCTCGAAAGCTATTAACATCAAATCAACCCATGGATTTTTAATAGCTCATTTCACAACTTTTTTCACGAATTGACTTAAACATTTAACGTTTAACTAGATTGTGTAGATTTAATAGAATGTTAAAAAAGTTGTAATTTACAACAATGAATAACTGTATTTTAGTTATTTTCACTATCCTGACAAAGAAGCCTTCGCATCATGTAGATTATTATTGATTAAAATTGGTGTAAACAAAGTATTAAATTTATATATAATTATATATCAACTAACTTTTCATTATTCTGAGGAAGAAGCCTTTGAAACATGTAGATTATTATTGATCAAAAAGTGGTGTCAATAATGTATTTAATGTATAATAATTATATATCAACTAACTTTTCATTATTCTGAGGAAGAAGCCTTTGAAACGTGTAGATTATTGTTGATTAAAAAGTGGTTTAAACAAAGTATTTCATTTATATATAATATATTTCTGGTGTCTTAAAATGTAAACAACTTTTTTCCATCTGGATTATCGATCTCTACGTAACTATTGTTACAGATGCCATGACCATTTTGATCAAGAGCTAAATAGTTTTGACTTATGAGAAAATAGTTAAAAAAAGTTGAATAATAAAAACACCCGAGACAAGCTGGGTATTAAAACTAGTACATTTGTATTCCCAGCAGAAAAAAAATCATTTGGAGATGAAATGACATTCCTGTGGTAGTAACGCAAATTTCAATAAGGAACTAAGTTAAAATTAATACTACAGCATGACAGAAATCTTGGAACGTCGCGGTCGTGAGATAAATTTTAACGTTTTAAACAGCGACGACAGAAATGTCATCACTGTTTGTATGTCAAATTAATGAAACCACGACGATCACATAGAATTCTTGTCGGAATATTTTTAACGTTTCACACCCTAACATTACAAAATTAAACGTGCATTTTATGTCACATTTTTGAGAGAATGTTCATCATCACGCAACATTTAAATGGGTGGTAAAATGAATATGCCATCATCGCAGGATGATAACTTTATGTAATTAAAACAACTGTTTCTCGTTGAAACAGCAGCCTGTCCCGGACACAAGTAATGAAAAAAAAGTGAAAATCCTTATAAATCTTCTTTCTTCTCTCCTGTAGAAGATTCCGTGAATAGTTACGGCATAAAAACGACGGAAGCTGACCACTGTTGTTACATTTAATGTTTTTGTAAGAGCCCGCGTCACCGAGGCAAATAATAAATTCCTCGTATTTTTGTTCAGTAAATAAGAAACGCAAGCCTGAATCTGTCACCGCCGTAAGGCTAAACTTTTATTTTGATTTGTCCCTTATTTATTAAGATTATTCTGTGTCTGTCTGTCTGGTAATTTTAGGAGCACTGAGGTGACTTGTAACAAGAATTATTATTGTTAAGGAGGATTTTATTTATTTCTTGGAAGTAATATAATCGTGTCTCACCTGATTCCAATTCGCCATAACTCGTTTATTTTTTCTCAACAAGGTAAATTTGAGTCGTTTATTCGAAAAACATCCCACGTCCACCTAACCTAGTTCTGAATAATCAATAACAACTGGCTTAGCCTTTAGTTCCACAATGGTTTACCCTTTCGCTATTGAATAACAAGCTTTTAATGCCCTTTTACAGTTTTTTTAACTGCCGATAGTGCAATTTGTCAGAGTTGTAAAACTATTCAGTCGTGGCCATACATTTTTTTGTCAAACGCGTTTTATTTGATATTCCATTGCATATTCGAATGGTCAAAGAACAAAATGTATTTAATTGCTAAATCTGTTGATCTGTTCAAAAAGATATAAAAAATATCACATTCATAACTTTACCTTATTTATGGAGACGTAATGTTTTCAACTAAGCGACGAATTTTCATAATAAATTATTAGATTATATTTATTTTGGTAGAAAGCAGTCACTTTGTGGTTTGACATATTAATGAAATAAAACAATAATGACTTTTTTATAAAACCACGAATTTATTAAATTTATTACGACTGACCGGTTTCGCTTAACAAAAGCAGCCTTAGGGTACAAAATTAAACTGAATGATGTTGATGCTTGTGTTAAGCGAAACCAGTCGGTCATAGCAAATTAAATAAATTTGTGGTTGTATACAAAGTTATTATGGTTTAATTTCATAATTATATTGTCTTATCAATATTTAACATGGTTTGTAATTTATGTTTTCCGTTTATTATCATTAGTTCTTGAGCGTCATACTAGTTCTGAAAAATGTAAACCCTTCATAAAATTTTGGAGCTTATTTCTTTATAGAACTGGGTTTTCGTGGCTTACGCCAAACGGTTAGTTTTAATCTAGTCAGTACTCTAATGAACATAAGATTTTGTTTATTAATACTTTGCAATTGTAGTTGGAATTTTAATTTTGACGTTTAAGCCTGCCATAAATAATTACTGATCATACAAGTCACACAAGACAGGCAAAATAATATTGTATTTTTTTATATGGGATGATATATTATGTAATTAATTTAAGTAAAATCAAGATAGTTATGCTCGCTTAGAGTAGAAATTGACTAATACCGGGAATGACAACGTCATAAAAGCTTTTTAAATTTAAGCCCAAAAACCTGAATAAGAAAATTGACAAACGAAATGCAAGATAATATATGTACCTACAAAAAAGACATTAATATATTTACAAGTTTTTAATAAATTCGGGTGCTATTTTTATTTATAATTGTTACTGGAGTTTAAAGCGCATTATTAACTCATTATATTGAGTAGGTTTATGCGATGTAACTCTTTGATACTATTCAGTGGATAGTTAGTGTTATGTAACCGTTTTTATTCGTTAAAAAGGGCTTGAAATTTGTGTGCGTCGAATATTGGGTTATTTGCAATAGATATCTGCTAGAGTTGTGATATCGCATTTCGCATAATCTTAAATGGAAGTGTGTACTGTCTGTGAACAGATTTATATAATACGCAAGGTATTACTTAACATTTAGCAATATTTTGCACACATCAATGCTCCTCACAACAAATGAAAAACCTTTTATCCATTCGAGCGATTGGTGTCATATCACATATTATATATAATTAATAAACTCGGTATTCCCATTGAAAGTATAAACTATAATTACTTAGTGAAAAAATTAAATTTATTAAAACTCTCAAATCGAAGAATTATATCCGACTTAATATTTATGTTCAAAATTGTAAATGGTAGTGTAGACAGCCTTGATTTAATTAACCTCATTGAATTTCATGTACCCATAAGAGCTACTCGCTCTAAAACCCTCTTTAATTGTAACAATTCTAAGACTGAACATTTCAAATACTCGCTTGTACCTAGATTACATGAAATTAGTAATAGGTACACAGATGTAGCCGATCTGTTTAACTGCACAGAAGCTAGGTACAAAAAGCTTTAATATCATATCTTTTAAATCATGACCAATAAAATGTAAGTCTACTCATACTTACGTAAAAAGTCAAATAAATATGTATATAAAATGAACTGCCTGGGACAACTGAGGAAACTTGGGTCAATAATAATATTCAATACGGTGAACCAATAGCTTGTTTGGCACTTACCTACTTTCAACCAAAACCTGAAAATAAATGCATACATTTTAGCTATTGTAATATATTATATCATGTATCTATACTATCATATATTTTAATCAATACTAATCTAACCTAGTCTACCTATAAGTTTTGCATGTACTTGTATCTCTAACTTTTTATGTCCATCTAGAGTTTCTGTTAATTGTATATTTTCTGATATCACTGTTTATAATTATATGGTATTATATAGTGTACATGGTATATTTTATACCGTTGATAATAAAATAAATAAATAAACATTCCTCAAAATATTGATATGGAAACACATTTTGAAACTGCTTACTGCGGTTTAAAGCTAGTGAATCCATCTAGGTTTGACCATTTATCCCATATTTGTAGGTTCTATAAATTTGGCATATTATGGCAAACGATCGCTCAAAACGTTTTGCAAACTTGGCATAGTATGCCAAAAATCGCTCGAGTGGTAATTTTTTTTTAAATATTGGAATATATTTATATTTATGAGCTATCAATCTCCGGACTCTGTATCAAATATACGTATTTTTAAGTTGAATAATGCGGTGCATACCTCATTCAATCATGTAGGATAACAGCGTTTTTTTAACAATTTTCATTAATATTGCAATTAACATTATCGTCCATCACGGGTGGTTTTTAATTATTAATCAGAATGCAATAATTGATTTCATTAAAATTATGATAAAATTAACAAACTCAAAAAATCATATGCATATTTTATTTATGCTTTGTAGCGGGATGACATATTTGACGCTTCGTTAATTTTCATTTAACATTTTCGTAAATTCTCGTTGTGGGAAAATTGGAATACAATTTTTTGTACGACAAAAAGTGCACAATTCGCCGCTGTTTTGACGAAATAAACACATTTTAAATAAGTTTGCCGGGAGTTGGTCTTAATTAAAATGTTCATTATTTATGAACTGTCATCGATGTGTTGAGTGCGTGTTAATGCCACTATAAAAACGAATGAAATAAATAACTTTTGTAAGAACGATTATTAGTAATCGTTAGATGTTTTTCAGTAAAAGAAATAGCGCTATTTATCTTTTTGAATTCGAAATATCTAAAATATAATCAGTGATATTCTAATCATCTTTTCACTTATAATTCCGTGATTTATGTTGAGGTTTTGGAAGTCACGTTCCATATTCAATGTGACACCGGTGACACGAATTACTTATTCTTGTTTTATGTTTCAGCGACTTTTTCTTGGTGATAATTTAACAATACAGATCGTGTACTGATCTGTATTGAACTGATAAACTGAAAATCTGATATGTAGTAAGATTGTAGGTAGTTAGTCTAAAGTGGAAATCTGTTTTCGCAGGCAGCAATATCAATCTAGAACGGTGAGTTTCTGGCGCCATTACATTTACGCTGCGTTGTCTGTCTGGTGTTTTCAACTGTTTTCGTGAGTTAAAAAAACTATGTTGGGACTTGGACAATACCTAAGTATTTAAGACAACCTAAGTCTGTCCGAAGAAATCTTCCTGCAGAAGCAACAAAACTACTTATCAACTCTTACGTAGTCTCACGTCTCGATTACTGCAACGGCATTTATGCTAGCCTATCAAAATATCAAATTGAAAAGCTTAAATCAGTGTTTAATGCAGCAGCGCGGCTCATAACCGGGGTTTCAAAATATTCACACATTTCAAAATTCCTTCGTAACCTTCGCTGGCTCAAGTGCCCTGAAAGAATCTAGTACAAATTGTGCTGGATGGTGTTTAAATCCATCAATGATATGGCCCCACCCTACATCTCTGAACTATGCGTCCTGGAAAACACTGGCCTGAGGCAGTCAACTCTTAGATCAGCAACATCATCAGCTGTAGGCAGACTGATGGAACCTAAGCGCAAGCCGAATACTTGAAGGCTTGGAATAAACTCCCTCCAGAACTATGATCCATAACAAGTCCAACAGAATTCAGGTCTAAACTAAAAACTTACCTTTTTAAGCTGTAATATCCTTAAATTAAATATACCATTTCTGAGAGAAAGTCCAGTTATATCCAATTATGTCCTAAATCATGTATCTAAATTTTGCTAATAAACAATTAGTTAATGTTAATCTCAAGTGACATACCAGGTAAGTATTGTACTGTATATTATCTCCACATATAGTTAGTAATAACATAATAGAAATGTATTATATACTTGTACAGCGCCCTTGAGGTGATTTTGCACAAAAACGGCGCTATAAAATTCATCTAAATATTGTTATTATTATTATTGCCAGTTTATTATATTTTACAGTTCTTTAAAGGACGGCACGCATCGGTAATTGTGAAGTTCAGTTGTCTGCACTACTCATGTCTATTTAAGTCGAGCTCATTATTTATAAAGTGGCACAATGCAGTGTCAGTCGCCATCATCGCCATCATCGCCATCAATCCAGACCGGAAGTGGGAAATATGACGGGAAGTTCGGGGGGTGGAAATGCCAGCTGAGGTCAGCCCCCCGCCCCCCATGGGGCGAATGAGGTAAGTGTAGCCATAGTATTCTAGGTTGCATTTCTTAGTAAAGGCTGCGCCGCTTTATGAAAAGTGCTTGGTGGCATGAGGAATGAGGCATGAGGGATAGCGGCCGCAGGTGAACCAACCCCATCTGGGTCAGCCCGGTCACTGCGCCAAGTTAAATGTCGGGGATGGAGCGCCGCAATCAAAGCTGGGGGAGAATTGAGCTATGCATTGAAAATGGCGGCAAGATTGAGTGAGACAATCAATCTGATTAAGGAAGCTTATGGTTGCTGAAATGGGATATTGTTGGTGTTGGTGACAGATATCTGATTATACATAATGGTTAGTACCCGTTCATTCATTGTCTGGATACGTATATACGGAGTAAAATGAGTACGACTTTTTTTATAAAGATACTGTTAAAAATGTGACTGCAAGACCATTTTCTAATCAAATATTAGTCATTCAGGATATATTTGAACAGATGTTCCACGGAGGTGTCCTTGTCCGAATAGCTATAATGGATGAGATGCGACAATATTATTATTTGTCACGTGTTCCGAATTCCTCATAACATATTCGTGCTTTACTGATGGTTTGTTATGAAATTTGTCAAATCAAATTGGAAAACCAATAACTTAACTAGATTTTAATAAATGAACATTATTTCAAATCATTAAGAATCCTCCCTGTAGAAAAGCTGCCAATTTCGGGATTAACAAACGGTACCTAATGCCAAATCAACAAGCGAGTAGTGACCGATCAATTTAATGGTAAACTTATTGACTCTGAACTCGGAGATACTTTTGTATCGCACATCACTCATCTAAGATCAAAGATTGGGTGTCTTCGGTGAAAGAAAAGCATATAGAATCGCAACTGTTGCTTGATCGGAATAGCCAGGTACTTCCCAACCATTCTCTTCTCATCTCATTCAATATCTTACTACCTTTAGCCTGGCAAAATTTTCCAAATGAAGATACCATAATCATTTCCTCTGGCTACTCAGTTGATAAAAAAGAATTCGTCAGAATCGTTATCATCTACAGTCTACACGTTAACACCATCCTACTTATTTTATTTGAATATTTTATAAAGAAAGAAAAACATTAAATAACCCGTTATATAACTTGTTCACTGTTGGAAGTCTTGAATTGAACTGACGACGCTCGGGTGGGAACCCGACGCATTTGCCAACTCAGCGACTGACCGGTCTACTTATTTACCCTGCCCGCACGGAAAATGCTTATTTCTTATTTATTAAGAATCTCTTAAAATTATTCGATATCTTGATAAAAACGGGATTGCACGCCCTTTAAAAATGAAATGATAGTTTTCCCGTTAAACTTATATTACAACAATGTCCAATCCTAAAAATCATAATATTTTCGCATTTCGTCTTTATATATTATCAAGGCAAATGCAATGTTTTTGTTATCAATGACCTGCACCCCGTTTTTAACCGGATTGCCAATAATTTGAAGAGATTCTTAATAAATTATCAATACTCATTTTTCTCCGTGTTGGTTTTTTCATTGTACCTAGGTTCGTATTATCAATGTTATCATTTTCCAAACAATACCAATAATATGCTTCATTATTAGTAGTACAACATAATATTATTCGGCGTATTATGTAATGGTAAACCCGCTACACACACTCGTTAACTTGATATTTATTAAATATACCGTCAACTGATAAAATGTGTATTGCATAATAATCCCAACAATATTTACACTATGTAATCATTATGAACAGTGATTTCGGCTTTGTGGAGTATTTTCAGAACCATTAAAAAAAACCTGTTGGGACCCATAATCCATTTGAAAGGAAACCGTTAAAAGAAACACTGAAATGGTTTCCATTTCAAGTCATAATAAACCCATTTTACGAGCAAAATTGAATTTTTCGTATAGCTTGATAATAAAGTGAATCATTTTATCTAACGGTAACAACTCTATATTGTCCGAGCGTACAAAATCTAATATTGTTTTTAAATCCCCTTGGCAATATTAAAAAATCCGTATTACGGTCCGTATTATAGTGATGTATCTACATACATTTTATTTATTTAAAGATGTACCCCCATTACGCTTGCGTGTATGGGAGGGAGGTGTTATTAAGAATATTTTTAGTAATATTTGTTTTAATATTTATAATATAACTACCTGTACCCCGCCACGCGTTGATGGGGTTCCATTCAAAACTTTTAAGGGCATTTTAGAACCTTCTAGACCGACACATTCCTTCACTCAGTGTGCAACCTTGTAGGAACCTGTTTTAACTTTCTCCTTCTATAACCTCCATGAACTTTCTGGAACCTTCTAGACTCACCGACACCTTCGGCGGGCCCATTCTGAAATAATCTGAAGCATTCGCGACCTTCCCATAGCAAATGACATTTTCGTTACCCACGCTCTGCCACCTCCACTTAACTCTCTTACTTTCGATGTGACACCAAGAGCTATCTACCATCATAACCACCGGTGGGTGGCAGTGGCTGGTTGTGAAGATAATTAGGTGGGTAGGGAAACACGGGTTTATTTTTCATAACCTATTATACTTACTTACTTAGTACTTTAAACAAAAAAGCGTTATTTATTTGTGAATGTAAACTTGTATACTGGATAAAATCATTCAATTTTGACAAATTGTTATATTTTAACTGAACTAAAAAAGTAATTGAAGTCTAATTATGTAATTATTAGCGCAGAACCGTGAAAAATCACAATACATTAAATTATAGGATTTTTGAAACTGAAAGTACTTATTTATAAAATATTTGCCTCGGGATTGTTGTCAATCAAAAAAATAATTTGAGAGCTGGACATTTACCTTTCTAATGAACACCATTAGTAATTTAAAAAAATCATTAGTGATTCAGAAATAGTACTGTTCAAATTTAAAACAATAGAAAAACATATCAAATACTGAATTATTATCAAAATAAAATAATTTTGGTACCTACCTACTCTATCCCTTTGTTACCACGATCAGTTCCAATTTCCAGAACTTGCATAATCTTTCGCATTACAATACATAATCCAGGGATATTACACACCATCACAAAAACCGAAAATAGTATGTTTGATGATATTCTCAGATAAATTGTTTATGAAATCATCAGATACTGTGTAAAGTGTTCTAATAGCTACTAGCTACAATGATTCACCGAAAAAGAAATTTCATACGTATATCATCCACATTCAAACGAACAAATTTTTATTCACATTCGCCTGGTGAATTCATTCCGACTAATGAATTGATATGAAGACATATTTGACTCATTCAACTGAGTCATGTCTTCTTGGGATATACCTAACTTTTTCTTACATCTATATGTTATACCGGCATTACACGATTCCCAGTTGTTTCGCAGAAATTAATATGTAACGTTGTCATCAAATGGCCATTCAGTTCGATTTTGTTTTGAACACATGAAAGTTCCCCGTTAAATGCTGATTCTAGGTGAGTTTAAGCTTTCAATTTTAATAAACTGTCAAGCTTAACAACACGATAGTTGTCCTCTTCTGCTTATCACAATTCGTTCAAAAGCTGAAACGGACATAGAATCGAAATTAAACGGGAACCTTTCAACTGTCAAAAAAATAAAATTGAGCTGAACGTGAATTTTGCGAAACAACTGGACCTAATAGTTTCTTTCTTGGTCCTATTTATTACTCATTCGTAATGTTGACATATGCGGTCCCACTGTTCTGATAACTCAGAGACCTCATTTAGACATTCGATTCACTTTCGTCCCCATTCTGTCAATTCGGTACCTTGCTATTCAAATAGTGTAACTTTTAGCCAAATCGTTCAGCTTATGAATCAATTGATGTAATTCGGTATATCGAAGCAATAGTTTGTCAAAACAATATCACATATTTCTAATGGTGCTTGGTAAAACATCTCTAACGAAACTCCTTCATCCGCTCGTGTTTTCAATAATGATCAGAGATGATGGAACTTAAGTAAGACCAAAAAAGGGAAAATTCAGATAATTCTACGCTGCCTAGTCATGTCATAGACATGACATGACGTATTGAAGTTGTTTGTGTACACATTAAACAATCAGATAAGATATCTTTTAGCTCAGTTATGATCAATCATTTTAACCGGAGAGAGCCAATTTATTCATTTTCAATTTGTTCGCAGGCCTCGGGGGGTAGGATACATGCAGCTTGATTCGGTAAATTTTGCGATCTTTGGTGTAGCCAATCTATTTTTATCCATCATTTATTGGATAACCAACACCTCTGTCAGGTCTTGGCAACTAATGCGTCTGCCCATCTACTTCGTGGCATGCCGAGCCAAATCGTGAGATATCGGTTGAACGAGACCCTTTGACCTCTCTAACATGACTCTATTGATTCAACGCCATGCACTGCAGTGGGAGAGAAGGATTCATACGTCCGTCACTCCTGGACACACTTACCCCCCAGATTCCTACCCACCTCTCATACCTGTTTTATTTAAACATCTTCCACACATTTATTTCCTTAAAAAAGACCCCTATACATTATCCCCAAATATAACATAGGCGATTATTTTCTTCGGGCTTTCTGTGTGGAGTTTATGTAAAAAATAATTCTGAAAATTTTTTTTAATAATTTAATTTTATATTTCCAAGGCCAAACCAATAAATATTGTGTACTGTGCCGTTCGGAAAGTTTATGTATTTTTAAGGATATTCTTGCTGATATATAAGAAAATCTTAGCCGGTTCAAAACTTTGAAGAAAGACTTCAGTTTTATTCTAAACCCCGCACAAAACAGAACAGAAAACGTTGAAAACTTTTTACACAATTTTTTTGATATTTTATTTAGTTTAGTGGGCGCACGAAAAGGGTTCGCGGGCCCGAAGGCTCCAGGTTGTTTATCGCTGCTTTAGATCATTGAAAACATGCCTGCTATAAACACGTACAAGCAAATGCAATATCTTTATGTAAGAACCGAATTGTGGATTGTTATGAAATATCTTACGAAACACCCCTACAGAAAAACACGGTTTGCAAAAAGGTTTGATGTGAATGAAATATCTCTGCCACATGTGTCATAATATATCAGAAGTATTAAAGCTCACTTTTCTAGTGTCAAATCCCTCAATAGGCAAATGTCCTATGAGATTCCTCATTTCATGGACTCGAGCTACATAGCAATATGACGGACGTCCATTTGACCTTTCCTGCTTTATGCGACCCTGGGTGGAGGAGTAACGACCTTTTTTCCTGTCTGTTCCCGTTGTCTTTATTACGGAACATAACGAAATGTTTGAGTTTAAATGATTAATGTCCAAAAGGGCGTGAACATTGAGACATAAATTTAATCTGTGTTTCGAACAGAATGGTAAACATGAACGTGGAAATGTTTCTATCTTTATGATACCAAATTGAGAAATTTAATGGATGCGGGAAACGCCAACACAATCCAAAGGACAATATTTCATGTCATTTTAAAAATGTGATTTATTGGGGTAGAAGAGTGTCTAATATCAAACGTTATTAAAATTATTATTGAAGCACTACGAAGTTGAATTATTAATAATTCGGCTATTAATGCGTCTCCAAGTAAAGGTAAATAATGGTTAGGCAAATAATATTTGATTTATTTTTTGCTATTATAATAGGAATTTAATATCAAAAAGTTTTTGGGTCCATTTAAAATCATCATTACATTATTATTACTATTTTTGATTTCTTGTATCTTTTTAATTTTTCGGATTATGGTGAGATTTGTACAATCCTGCACATACGTTAAAGTACATACTTACAAGAATTATGTGTGATATAAATATTAATTATTACGCTACCTCCTTTTTTAGCCAACGTTTCGGTCAGCATTACAGTATCCATCATAAAGGCCAATGCCTAATCACTGTGATGAATTCTGTTCTTATATATGTAGATGCGATACCATTACTTAAGATTTGTTCCTGAAGTCTTGGGAAGGCCCAAAACCCATAGAGTGCGTCTAATTACGGAAGCATTCGAAATTCAAAGACGACGGGGGCTCAATAGTTCTTGGATCCGGTAATTGACAGCTACATCAAAACTAAACGAAAACCATATTTAATTATTGTAATACCAGCATTTAGAGGATTGGATCTGGCAACATGCTATTGCATCTACATACATAAGCACCCACTTAGCCACAATCTTCGAATACAAACCTGCCCTGATGATGGACACTGTAATTTGGCCGTGAAAATCTCAAATCAATACCGATAAAACAATCATATTTTTACAAAATAATACAATGTTACGTCAAATAATAATAATAGATCGATGTGATGTTATCAAACGCATCAATCAATTGCTACTGTTCACTATCGATAGAGCTACTTCTGGTAAAGGATATTCGGACGATGGAATTAAAGACGCTTGTGGCATAGAAGTAAACTCCTTGATTGCGAACCCATAGGTATTTTCCTAGATAGAAGGTCCAGAGTGGAACAAAGGCACCCATGAAAAGAAGACACCTAATACCTCCAAACGAAATAATAATTTTGAATTCATGCGGTATTATTTTTCAGATGGGTAGGTTAAGGATAACACGTTATCATACAACCAATTTTCACAATGTACATTTTTAAATGTCTCACGCTTTTCGTTTAGCATTATAGCTCGCTAAAGCGCACTGCACGGAGTTGCTATTATCGTAGATTACGCCCAGAAGCCTCCCGATTATAAGTTATTTTCATTGGCTTTGGTAAGAATAACGAAGAACCTCGTGCCAAAGAATAACAATGTTTTCCGGCAAAGCGGATAAGTCCAGACATAAAGACGTGTAAGTCCATAGCTAATAGGTGGGTTGTCTTTGCGGATACGTCCCGATTAAAAACAATTATTTATCATAATTTATAATACTTAATCATTGGTGATTTACAAAGCTAGAAAATTTAGTACAAAGTTCGACGAAATAGAAGCATTTACATACTATATTTTTAAATATGTAAAATAATGAGATTACTATCAAGTGAACCAGATACTCGAGTCGGGCCATGTCAAGAGTAGGAATAATATAAGAGTATTTATGAGACGGTGTATGCATGTGAATGAAGCAAGAAGTGTGTGCCAATACCAATGCAACGCCAACTCAGTATTCTAAGTGTGGCAAAGTTTGGTCTATAATAACCAAGTATTTATATACAAGTTAAAAAATAAAATGTTAACAGATTATATGTTAAAAAGTGTTAATTTTAATAGTTCTATCCTACGTGAAGCTGCAACGATTTTAGACTTACAAAGACAAATTTATCGGCAACACACAACAATATTATAACAGTATAATATCCTGTATAGTACAGATAATCTCCTATGTACACTGCATCATGTATCACTTTTATGTAAAAGCATTTTTAGGCGTATTTATAAATAAAAAAAATAAATATTATAAAGGTTTCACAATGTTCAATGAACTCTTTAAATGTTAAGGAAGACAAAAGTCTTGCAGTTTTTCCTGGGTCATGTCTCAATGTTGTGAAATTCAAATATTAGTAAGTAGGTAATAGAATATTTTTTATATGTAAACTAGATATAAAATGTCAAAACTTATAACTAACCGGCAATAAAAAAAATAAATAAAATAAAAATAAATAAAATAAAATATGCTTAAAAAAAAACGAGTTGTTTAGCTGTCCGTCCTCTCTGCCTACGCGATGATTAGTTAGTTAGTTTAGTATTAAATGTCCAATGCCTGTTTGTTTGCACACACGTGACATCAACCGAAATTTTAACAACAACATTTGTAATTGTACTTATAATTTTACTTTTCATTATTTTAATGCCTATTATATTTAAGACTTGTATAAATATCTGACGATGTATTAGTTTTTTTATTTACCAGTTAATTCAAAATATTAATATACGTATTCGTTCATGCATTTCTGATTTCTGAGGGGCTATTTCACAACTTCTCAGTAAGCTATTCATAAGCGCTACTCATACAGTAATAAGTAATGAGTAGCGCTAATGTTCAGCGTAATGAGAGGTTGTAAAATTTCTCTTAACTGGATTATACAGGCACTTATTTTTTTTTTTAAACTTTTGCATATATTGTGGAGTGTGTAAGATTTGCAGGAGCAGTCGAAATTTGAAAAAAAGAAATCTACGCAGTTGATTTAATTATTATAAATATGCATTTAATTAAGGCTACATTTGCTTTAAACAGAGGGGATTTGTTCAAAAACAAAACAACGTAAGTCCAAAGAAAGAGCCAAAAGTGGATTTCTCTAAAACCTCATTATGATCGGATATGCATAAACGACTATTTTTATTGGATTTTGGATTTAGTATAGAAACAAAACCACGTAAGTCCAAAGAAAGAGCCAAAAGTGGATTTCTCTAAAACCTCATTATGATCGGATATGCATAAACGACTATTTTTATTGGATTTTGGATTTAGTATAGAAACAAAACCACGTAAGTCCAAAGCGAGAGCCCAAAGTGGATCTCAATAAAGCCCAGATGCTTCGTAATGATCGGATGTGCATAATCGCACTATTTTTAATGGATTTTGGATTTAGTCTAGATACAAAACCAGGTAATTCCCACTTTCTACATACTCAGATGTCTCATGATGTTACATTATTTTAATCGGCTTTGGTAAGAATAACGAAGAAGCTAGATGAAAAGAAAACAACGTTTTCCAGCAAAGCGGATTATTCTCGACTGAAAACCTTGTAAGTCCAGTGCAAGAGCCAATTGTGGATCTTTCTAAAACACACGGCTTAAGCCACAGCTGAATGGATAAAAGCTTAGCGAAATAATTGCGCAGACTTCACACTAATAGGTGTTTTCTTAAGATACGAAGCTTTGAAAATAGATACGGATATTACGATGAGGTTGGTTTGGCTGAGAAGGAAAACAGAGTTTGTTCTCTTGTTTGGAATCCGCAAAGTAAATTCAAATATATTTGTCTGAACATATTTGTGTACGAGTTGAAATAATTTTAATTGAACAGTTGTTCTGTTCGTTTAAAGTCAGTGGATTGTTCTTATGGAAATTGAAAATCTTTTCTGTGATAAATTTGTAAATCAAGACAATTTTTTCCATTTTACAGCGTTATCACGGGCTTTAATGAGGGTTTGGAACATAATTTTAATGGTCAAAAAATATCAGACGCCATGTACTTTTTCCAACTTTTCCCAAGAGTCCCAACTGCTCCCAACCGATTAGAGCCAGTGAGACTGTGGCATCCCCAATCGGGGTATGCTGTGAGGCTCAGGTACCAGGTGTTGGGGAGGAGAAGGATGTGAGGAAAGCAGGGTGGGTAAGTACCTCGCTATCAGATCTGGTCACAAAATACGGCTAAATCCTCAAGCTTCTAAAATTTCATCAAACTTGAATAATTATTAGCAATACTAAGGACGGGTCGATTAGGTGAATTTGAACAATTCTTCAAATTTCAAATTAACACGAAATTTAATCACACGAAAACGCGTTATTGACGTGATCCGTCAAAAAAAACATTTTTTGTTTATATAATCTCCTTTTTTCTAGTAAACTATAGTGTTAAGTGATTAAACAACATTGCCCTTCGGCACTAAGACTAAGTAGCTCTGTGAACATTCCCTTCAATTAAAAAATATCGTGAATGTGAAATGTGCTTGTCATCGTGATAGTTTAAGCAAAACAAAGAAACTTAAATCGTGCTGCAAAAAGGTTTTATACGACACAACTCTCTGCACCATTCAACGAACAGTTAATAAATAACAGTGCAAAATATAGTGAACTTTAAAAAAATATAATAATAAAACAAAAACTTGTAAAATAAAATAAATCCTGTGTCACCAATATATAACATATTAGTAATATTCACCAACTGTCGAAAGGTGTTGATAGCTCCGTGGGTTAAAACGCATCTTTCCCAAGGCGCCGCCCTCGGTCCGATCCTCATACCGGCGAAGATAATGAAACTAACTTTTTAATTTTTTTTTTTTTTTTGATTTTTGATAATAATAAGCTAAATTTTAACAATAAATTTTATTTTTTTTTGTTAATAATAATAATACCAAAAAAAAAAATTTAACTAAGCTATCTTCAAAACAATAAATTTTATTGTTAATAATAATAATATCAATAAATCAATTTAACACCTATCGACACAAAAAATAAATATGGAGAACTTCACCTGCAGCAAGTGTCCAGAACCAATAATCACAAAGGAGTCAATGTTTTGGTGCTCTTCCTGCGAAGAGAGTCTTCACTTCGCCTGCGGCGGCATTACTGAGGGTCAATACCGGAAGCTCTCCCAAGAAAAACGCGCCAATACCAAATGCAGTGGATGTAAGACGGAACCTTGTCGAACGGCGCGTTCAACTTCCACATCGAGCAAAGAGCACGCAGCTCCTCCTGCCAACGTCAGCAAACCAGGACTAACCCCAGGGGAAACTCTTCTAATGGAGGAACTCCGCCAAATCAAGGTGGAACTCCAAGAGTTCAAGAGCATCCAATCAAAAGTGACAGTTTTATATGATGAATTCAAAGAATTCAAGAATTCAATGACCTTTTTCAACTCAAAAATGGAGGGATTTGAGGACGAATTGAAAAAAGTAATGCATAAAATGAAAACCATAGATTCCGTCGAAAAGAAAAATATGGAACTCGAAGCAAAAGTAACAATGCTCGAGTTCAAACTCGACGATCAAGAACGCCAACAAAAAAATTTCGTTGCCGAAATAAGAGGAATATCGGAGGCTGAAGGAGAAAATTTACATAACATTCTTTTCAACATAAGTCAAGAAATACGCACAACCACCACTAAAAATGATATCGAGAGAACCTTTAGAGCTCCTGGTAGGCCAACCCCAATAAAAATCCGGCCTATAATTGTACGTTTCAAAGAAATTCACTTAAGAGATGAATTCTTAAGTTGTGTAAAAAGATACAATTTGAACGCCACAACAAAGGAAGACAAACTTAACACGAGCTCCATAGGCCTCTCCGGACCACGTACGCCAGTCTATATATCAGAACACTTAACAACAACAAATAAACGCTTACTTTACCTGGCGAAGAAGACGGCTACGGAAAAAAGGCTAGCTTACGTATGGGTGAAAGCGGGACGGGTTTACGTACGCCAAACAACAGAATCACGAGCTATCCACATTACCTCGGAAAATATTCTTCTCACACTATGACTCA
The DNA here is from genome assembly GCA_026573805.1 of Hesperophylax magnus. Taxonomy (NCBI): domain Eukaryota; kingdom Metazoa; phylum Arthropoda; class Insecta; order Trichoptera; family Limnephilidae; genus Hesperophylax; species Hesperophylax magnus. The sequence goes on from JAIUSX010000035.1 coordinate 940,711, forward strand.
CTAATACAAGCATACACACATTATTTTACTCAAACACCACACACACATCTGTACGTTCCCAAATCTTATCATTGTGGGTATACTTAAATAACTTTAAAAATGAAAATATAAATGATTAAAGTATCTTTTGATATCCCCGAAGAAACCATACTCACATGTAACAAAAATGTGATTGATAATCCCGAAGACATGAATAAATATTGTTGGGAATCGTACGGTCTGAAAATTATTCACAAAACATTAGAAGTATTACCAACATTGATGACTTTCTCCTATTTCTCGACCAACTCAATTTCAAATTCGCTTTGCTAGTTCTAACTGAGTGCTGGATTAATAAATACTTCACTGCCAAAAACATACAAAATTATACTGAGTACCACAAAACCAGTATAATAAATAAAGCTAGTGGTATAGTAATCTATGTCAGGGACGGTATACAGACGCAAGTTGATGAACTCATCTTAACACAAGCAAATTGTCTAAAAATCGTGCTTAACAAAAACCTATGCATTTTTACAATCTATAGATCACCATCATTTCACAACATCGATTCATTTTTAAATTCACTCCACTCTATCATTAACAACACAGAAAACCCAGAACACCAAATAATCATTGGAGACTTGAATATTAATACTATTCTTGACAATCATCGCCAATCCGTTGATTATTTATGTTTTCTCACTGAAAACGCTTTTACTCCGATAATTGATACCCTCACCCGAGTATAAGGTGCAAGTAAATCATGCTTGGATCACATCAACATTAAAAACATTGATTTCGCAGACTCATTTGTTATACACACAACAATTTCAGATCATTATACCACAGCGCTCGGCCTAAGAAATAAACCTTCCTCTCCTCCTAAAAACAAATATATTTCTAAAATAAATTATCACGCACTAATTGAGGAGCTGACAACAGAAAAGTGGCAAAACGTAATAAACCAGACTGACACTGAGCAAGCAATGCAGAAATTTATCACTAAATTAAAATACTACATATCTAATCACACTACTAATAAAGTTATACCGAACAAACAATTTAAACTCATGCCATGGATTACCCCTGGCCTAGTCAAATCCATCCACAGACGTAATCAAATGCATAAAAATGCTAAAAGACAACCAGATAATATTCTAGTTCAAGAACAATATAAGAAATATAGAAACATATGTAAAAAACTAATTATTTCCACTAAAGAAAATTTCTACAAAAAACATATATACGAAAACACCATAACTCCAAAACGTTTCTGGGAAATATTTCGTCAAATTACCAAAACAAAAAACAGCAAATCGTCTTTCATACAATCATTTGATATGAAAAACACAAGTACTACTAACCCCAAATTGATGGCTAATTTTGCTAATCAATATTTCACTTCAGTAGGAGCCTCTCTCGCAAATAAAATCCTTGAAAAATGTAAGAAAACTGAATCTGAACTAGCCAACATACCTTCAACTGATCTTAATCTTAAAACAGACGAGATTCAAACAACGATTAATGAAGTCATGAAAATGATAGATGAGATGAAGCCATCGAATGCTTGTGGGCCAGACAAAATTTCCTCAAATCTGCTGAAAGTATTGAAACCACTTATAGCGAGTCCCGTTGCATACATTTGTAATCTTAGTTTCAAGACAAGCACATTCCCAAACCACTTAAAACAATCAGTTGTTATATTGATTCATAAAAATGGAAACAAATCGGATATACATATTTATCGGCCAATATCTCTACTCAACTCATTCTCAAAAATAATCGAGAAAATCGTAAAAAATCGTCTCACCCTCTATCTTGAAAGACATAAAATCTTATCTAATAACCAGTTCGGCTTTCGTCCAGGTCTAGGAACAGAAAATGCTATTGCTAAGCTGGCGGATATTATTTCCAATAATATTGACCGGGGTAATAAATCCATCGCTCTCTTTTTAGATCTTGCCAAAGCTTTTGATACCATCTCGCATAAAATACTTCTAAAAAAACTAAAGGCTATAGGTGTTCAGGGACTGCTATACAAATGGATGGATAGTTACTTAACTAACAGATACCAACAAGTTAAAATTAATGATAATGTTAGCGATCCAGCCCTTGTAGAATTTGGTGTACCCCAAGGGAGTACCTTAGGACCTATTTTGTTCAGTATTTATATCAATGATCTGTGTAACAGCAATTTTTCCAATCATATTATAACATTTGCAGATGATACTGTCCTAATATTTGAAGGAAAAACATGGAATGATGTACACTGCAAAGCAGAAAGTGGATTAAAACAGCTAAAACTTTGGTTAGACTATAATCTGCTGACACTCAATTCGGAAAAAACTAAATTTATACGATTTAGTGCGACAGAAGCGGGCCAACCCGAGGAAGCACATAATATTTTTATACATAAATGCATTGACTCCACTAACTGTAATTGCTATAAATTGGAATGCGTAGACAGTATAAAATACCTTGGTGTTATATTAGACAAATATCTTAGATGGGACGGACAAATAGATCTAGTTGCCACAAAGGTTAGAAAGCTTACGTACATGTTTATGACAATCAGAAATATCTTACGTAAAAAAGAATTGAAACTCATCTATGATGCTATGTGTGGGTCACTTCTAAACTATGCATCCTTAGGTTGGGGTGGGTGTGCAAAAACTGTTTTGGACAAATTAGCAAAAGCTCAAAAATCACTACTAAGGGTAATCCTCAAAAAACCATTTAGATATCATAGCGATGCACTATTTGAAGAATTCCGAGTTCTGGATGCTAGACAACTATACATGAGAAAATTAATTTTAAACACCCATCAAAAACGACACCTCTACCCATCTATTAACCACTCTCACGACACCCGCCACTCACGGAGAAATCCAATTGTACCACTCACAACTAAAACATCTCTCGCTCAAAGACACTTCTCATTCTTAGGTCCAAAACTATACAACTTCATGCCCGATGCTTGGAAAAAGGAAAACACAGCTATTCTTCATAAATTGACCACTAATTGGTTTCATCAATTAGGTAGAAAGGAGAGTGAACTTTTACTACACAAAAAATGAAATCAAACACAAACCAAAAACAACAACAAAAACTCCAACAAAACAGTAAAAGATACGTTTATGTTATAATCTTTATCATTATATGTATATATGTACTTACCTAATACTTTTAAATTAGAATGCTACCCAAGCAGCAGTTAATCTTTTGTTTAATGTAATATTTTATTTTATGGTATTTCTTCTCTTTGTTATTGATATTTATACAAACATGTTAGTAGGCTTAGGCACCAGTTCAAAGTACAAATACCTATTATTTCATTATTATTGTAATACTATACTTATCAAAATGTTAATACTCATACTAATTTGACTGTCCTAAAACGGGAATCCTCCTAGTTGGGCAGTCAAAACATTTCTTAAATAATGTATTTAAATGTACAATCTTTTACTAAATAAAAAAAAAAAAAATAAAAAAATAAAATAAAATTTCAAAGTTCTGTGAAAGATTTTTCCAAGTTTAATTATTATTTCAGTGCTGTCAAGCAACCTACCTATAATAATAATAACATGGCATTTATATAGAGCAGTTTAGTGTCATTTAACTTCAAGTGCGCTTAACTATAACAAACTTAAAAACGGTAATTTAGTATTAGTGTTCTTAAAATTATTCCTACAGGGTGCCTTACCCAATACAGATCTAATATTATAACATTAAATACACTGTTTATAAAAAGTTATGACAAAACTTAGAATAACAATAACAGCAGGACAGGAAAAAGCAAGAATATTAAAACTAAAGACATTATATAAAACAGGAGGCTGTTTGTGTTCAGAAATGTGAATCTTCTGAGCAGAAATTTTTAAAGGTACAAGGAGGCAACCGAAATCAAACAATTACCGGCAGTTTTAGAATATGGATTATTATAAAATATCGAAAAGAAGTTAAGATTTATGAATGGTAAGATCTATAAAGATATAATAACAGAACTTGAATAGGACTTCCACATAGAACCCGAAAATGAAAGATGAAATTTGATTAATTGTTCACATTCTGCAAAACAACCCATCCTAAAAGTTTTTTTTTTGTATTTGATAATTTTACGAATTACATATGATTACGCATAATTTTTTCACATTACGCCTGCATGCACTAACATCCGAAATCAGTAAGTTTAATGGCCATGAAACTTTTTAAAAGCTTCATATAGTTCAATATATTTTCCTTAGTTTTTAAAATCATGTTTTATAGATATTTTCAATCACATTTGAACATGCATCATCCGTTCCGGCATTAGCAAGAAAGCTGATTAATCAGGCCTGTTCCATTTGTGTATCTATTTCCTCGACCCTTGCATTAGGCTAGGGCTGCCAGGGGCCAGGGGTGGTAAAGGCGGCAGCAGCCTACATTTCAGCAAAAGTCGTTCCTCCCCCGCAGCGGAAGGCGAAACCGGGTCAGGCCGGGGGGCGCCCTCTATGCAAATTAGGTAGGAACCGGCGGATGTTACCGATACCAATTTACGAAAGGGGTAATTCCACCCCTAATTGGGTGCATTGTACACGGGAACGAGTTTCACTGTGAAATACTGGAAAGTTTTTTATTACAAAAGTTTCTTTAGGTTGCCTAAATTAAGTTTTCTTTTGCAAGGATTGATGACTTTTGAATGTTTTTTAATGTTATTGTAGAAAGCTTGAAAAAATATTGTAGAAAGTTTTTTAATGTATCTACATAAATATCACACATGGGTGCAACTTGTTCAAAAGTATCCGGAGCCAGTTGGACTATGGCATCCACAACTGGGGGTAGGTATGTTGTGAGAGTAAAGGAGAGGAGAGGAAGCGAATGAGTTGGGGAAGTTCCTGGATATTAAGATCTGGTCACCAAACACGGTTAAGGCCATTTCAAGTAATGTTTCGATTCTGTATGGTGGTATTACACCAGGGTGACGCTGAGAGTATCTACCACGCTGCGCGCTGGAACGTGCCGTAATCATAGTGTACTAGTCTCAGCGAGAGCTCGTACGGATGTCATCGATGTAAGTCCTCATCCTTCTCACGCGTCTTGTTTGAAAACGAAAGACAGAAGATACTAGAACGATGACGTCACTGGGACTAGTAGATCTATTATTTTATATGAATTATAAAATAGAAATAGCCGACTGAAATACACGTGCAAACACAGAACCGAATTGTTAATAATAACCAACAAAAACCAGGGATTTATTGTTTTTGCACATAATTGAAAATCTTCAAATAAATTGTTATTTTATGTTAACGCTATGGATTGTTCAAAGAAATTTACTAAAATAATAAGAAGCTATTTGAAGTTTGAAATACGTATTTATCGATTTGAAATAAGATTATTTGGTTTTGGTGACCATAACCATAACCAATGTTTTTGTCAGTGGCGTTCATTGCTCTATGTCCGAGGTGGGCTGTACCAGTGGCTTTCACTGTTCTTTGTCCGAGGTGGGCTGTACCAGTGGCTTTCACTGTTCTGTGGCCACCACTCTTAGCACACTGCTGAGCAAGCTTGTCCCATTAGATTCAGTAATTGGGGAAAACGACCACCACAAACAGATTAGAAATCTCTCACGGCTCCCACCCAGCCTCGCTCAGGAGGACATAATGCGAATATCAATATCTGAGGTCGATACAATAATTAAGGGCTTGGGAGCGAAGAAGGCACCAGGCTTCGACAAGCTTAACGGTATAATAGTGAAGAAAGTATGGGTCTACGCCAAGAATGAATTATTCCAGGTGCTAGAAACGTGTATGAGGAGGGGAATTTTCCCCTCTGAATGGAAGAAGGGCGTGCTTCGGGTCATCCCTAAGGGTGGAGATAAGCCTAAAACAGACGTCAAAGCGTATCGCCCGATTACTCTGCTGCCAGTATTTAGTAAAATTCTAGAAAAACTAATACGCCAACGTTTGCGTCAAACCCTGTCCCCGGCCTACGAAAGGCAATTCGGCTTTGTCCCTGGGATGTCAACGGAGCACGCCATTACAAATGCGCTTGATTGGGTGAAGGTCTGTAAAAAGAGGTATGTCATCGGGATCTTCTTAGATATCACTGGTGCCTTCGATCATGCGTGGTGGCCGATGATACTGTCTAAACTAAAAGCGCGAAATTGTCCCAAAAGACTCTTTAACATTCTGGTGGACTATCTATCCAACAGATTCATCATTATCACATATGGCGGAATCACTATTGTTAGGCACGTCGACAAGGGTTGTCCGCAGGGTTCGGTCCTCGCACCGGAACTCTGGAACATCCTTTTCGACGATTCCTCAAGGCTGCCCTTGCCTGAGGGATGTATCTCGGTAGACTATGCTGATGATAAGTTGTACTTGGTCTCGGGGAACAGTAGAAGAGAAGTGGAATCTAAGGCTGAAGAAGGTTTGAAAATGATTTTAGAATGGGGAAAGAATAACAAACTGAACTTCGCTCCCCATAAGACCGTGGGTTTGCTCATGAAGGGCTTCCTCGACAGAGGAAGGAACCCTACTATAAGAATGGGCAACTCAAATATCAAATTTGCAAAAAATACTAAATATCTTGGCGTCACATTAGATCGATCGTCCTCTTTTCTGGCACATGTGAAAAATGTGTCCAGTCTCTTTTTATGAAACTGAGAAGACTCTCAACTGCGGAGTGGGGATTGCGATCTCCGGCACTGCGTATTCTGTACAGAGGGGTTTATGTTTCTCAAATAACATATGCCGCCTCTGTTTGGGAGCACCGCCTGGATAACGTACTGATCCACGCCGCACTTAAAAAGGGCCAGCGAATCCCTCTACTGGCATTATCAGGAGCCTATCGCACTGTAGCCTCGGACGCTTTGCCAATATTGGCTGGCATTCTGCCAATCGATCTTGAAATTAGGGAAGTGATCACGAAAAAGAAGCTTACCAGAGGCAGACCTGCTACTCACCTAGGAGTGGTACTCACTCCTGGTGGCGCTGTGTCTCTCCAAGGACTTCTAAGAGAGATGCGAGAAAGAACATTGAGTGAATGGCAAATAAGATGGAATAGGTCGAACACGGGAAGATGGACCTACTCTTTCTTCCCGTCAGTTAAAGCCAGAATGGAAGGGGCGCACATAATACTGGATCACTACATCACCCAACTCCTGTCCGGACACGGTGAATTCAGGGGGAGACTTTACAGCCTCGCCCTCTCCCCTCATTCAAACTGCGCGTGTGGAGATAACGATCAGTCAGCCGAGCACATTCTGTGGCATTGCGAGATAATGAAGGATGCCAGAGAGGAAATGCTAAATGGTTTGAATGTTATAACGAGACCGATTTCTAATGTGGATCTCGTATCGAATAGAGAGAATTTCGAATGTCTGAGAAAATTTGTAAGGACTTGGGTTGAACGATGGCCTGAATTGAGAGTCGGAGAATAGCATAAAATCACATTCAAAAGTTATGTACCATGTATACTGCTCCTGTTCTCCTCGGATAACGATATGACCTTATTTCAATGAACTTTGTATATATTGTAAATATTTCTATCTGTTTTTATATAACGATCTTTACTTGTTGGCAAAGCCATTCGTATGCTCTGACTGCGACTAAGCGGTCGGAAGAGGGAAATGGCTTGCTATTTATTTATTTTATTTTATTTCCTTCTTGCCTATCTGTTTACCATTTCGTAGTTTTTAATGTAGATTCTTACAGGTTACAAGCAATCACGGTCGACGCAGTTTTAGATTGTTGAAACTGAACTTTTTATGTAATGTTTTGTCCCAGCCCTTCGAGGGCGTGGATCACAGACCGTCGTCCCTGCAGAAAAACTGGCTTCTCCTTTATCCTCTGTACATGGTGTATGGATCACGAGTCGCGCCTCCCCCTTACGAGGTGCTCTTGGTTGTCGTGAGGTCTGCAAGAGCTAGACCACCTTCCTTGCGATCCTCTCCCGTCTGACGCTCGATTTCTTCTTTAGGGTCTTCGGCTGCTCACAGCCTATATATCAGCTTATCTCTTTCTTTGGGGCAAAATCAGACGGTCACCGCGATCGTGAACGGTTGTCGAACCTCACCTGTGGACCAACCGACATCTGATTGCACCTGTGAGGGACTGCCGACTCGGAGAATCTCATTCCACTTGTACATACTTGTTTTGCATTAACTGATGTGTAAAAACTAACAATGTTCCTTATACACTATTAACACTTATACTAATCTGGGCATCTTGCATAGTGCTAACTAACCCCTCATGCAGGGACATTTGAGGTCTAGAATCGTTGTATACCTAGAGTCTTTTAATATAAAAAAAATTAGAGTCCTGTTGTGTACCCTGAAGGAGTAACCATCTGTTACTTATACCGGGGTGGGAAAGTGGTGGGAGCCTCAAATGTTCTTTGTCCGAGGTGGGCTGTACCAGTGGCTATCACTGCTCTATGTCCGAGGTGGGCTGTACCAGTGGCTTTCACTGTTCTTTGTCCGAGGTGGGCTGTACCAGTGGCTATCACTGCTCTATGTCCGAGGTGGGCTGTGCCAGTGGCTATCACTGCTCTATGTCCGAGGTGGGCTGTACCAGTGGCTTTCACTGTTCTTTGTCCGAGGTGGGCTGTACCAGTGGCTATCACTGCTCTATGTCCGAGGTGGGCTGTGCCAGTGGCTTTCACTGCTCTATTTCCGAGGTGGACTGTACCAGTGGCTTTCACTGCTCTATGTCCGAGGTAGGCTGTACCAGTGGCTTTCCCTGCTCTTTGTCCAAGGTGGGCTTTACCAGTGGCTTCACTGCTCTATGTCCGAGGTGGGCTGTTTGTACCAGTGGCGTTCATTGTCTATATCCGAGGTAGGCTGTTTGTAGTATTTAAATTTCGGGTATAAAGAACAGTTTTTTCAGCTTAAGGCGTTGCAGCTCGTCGTGTAACACTTGGAATGGCACCGTTAACAATAACAGTCCTTATGTAGATGGCGATAGGGATTAAATTCAGATTTCTTAGTGTTTTATTATATTTTGCGAAGTTCAGGCACAAATATTTAAATGTTTTGCGATCATTTTCTAAATAATTTATTTTGCTTTATTATACGATAAACCATAACCGAAAAGCGGAACGTAAGTAGGAGATTTTTAACTATAATTCAGTTTTTATAGGCCCATATTTATATTTTAATTAAGGCCCCTACAATCAAAAGCGGAAGTGTCCACAACCATTCAAAAAATAATTTAATATGCAGTTTTACAAAGAAAAGTTTCTATAAGAAAAATAAAAATAATTAATCCATAGTATTTAACATCAAAGTTTTGCTGTTGACACGGTAATGTCCACCTCGTTCCAAACAGAAGCGGCAGTTTTTCAAGTAACCAATCAGGACGCTCTATTCATAATGGCCGCCATACCTTATTCAATTCAAACTGGTGCAGCAGTATCGAGCGAAACATGCACCAATTAGAGATAGTTTTTGGGTTGAAATAACTATTAGTAAACGCCACATATTCGAAGAATGGAAACTTTCTGAAACTGTGATAAGGAAAAGTTTTGTGAAAACCAGGTAGAAGAGTAAGTAATTCTTTAAAATTACTCGAAACAAAATGCGCCTTTCACAGGTCTGCCGCATTAGAAAATCGGAAAGTTAAATAAAAATTAGAAATGCGGAAATTTGAGCGGTTTTACAGACGAAACCCGACTTTCAGCAATCGGCAACTATTACGAAAAAATGCTTACAGGGAAGAAGTAACGCAAAAAAATCTAACTTTTGGTGTGAACAAATTGAGGCAGAAAAAGAGCCTCAAAAACTGTGGCAAAATATAAAACTTTGTGTGGAGAGAGCAACGTCAACGTTGATTCCTCTCTTGAAGCGGATAGTCTCGCGACATATTTTAGGAGTAAAGTTTAAAAAATTCAGGCCCTCAGTGGGGTAGAATTGCTTTCTGTCGCAGCAACAAGTCCGTTATCTGGTAACTTCACTATTTTTGCAGCAGTAACGGAAGAAGATGTCATACGTGCTGTGAAGTCTTGCCCAAGCAAGCAATGCGCTCAAGACCCCATACCGAACTGTCTCTTAAAAAAATGTCTTCCAGATATAGCACCTGTAATTACCACAATTATTCAGAAGTCTCTAGTAAATTCAATTGTACCGGGAACACTTAAAAAATCAATTAAAACTTCAATACTTAAAAAACAAAATCTTGATAATTACAGGCCAATATCCAACCTACCATTCCTATCAAAACTGCTTGAGAAAATTGTTGCCAAACAATTGGTGGGGTACTTGAACTCCGTTGGTCTGTTTGCCAAAAATCTATCCGCTTATCGACGGTTTCATTCAACGGAAACTGTTCTTTTGCAGGTTGTTTCATACTTGATCATCGGGATGGAAGCAGGTAAGATGGTAGATCATAGTATTTTATTAAATGTGCTTGAAACCGAATTTGGCGTTCGAGGTGACTCTAATGGATGACATCGTACCTGTCTGGATGAGTAGCCTCAGTAACTTTCAATAAATGTACTCGTACATCACCTGAAACTCACATCGAATTTGGAATTCCCCAGGGTTCTGTCCTAGGCCCCATTCTCTTCATTCTCTATACGAATCGTCTTGAACAACTCATTCACTCAGCTGTCTTTGAATCACAAGGCTACGCAGATGATCGTTCGATATTCAGGTTTTGTTTTCCGGACGAAAACGACGTCCTTAAAAACGAGGTGGTTAGCCTCATTAAGAAAGTCTCAAGTTTGTCAATAAACTTAAGCTAAATCCGACAAAGACACAATTTATGAGGATAGCTTCCCCTGGAAGGCAAGCTCTCTTTAACTTCAATCCAATCCTTATTTAGGACACAGATATAATCCCTTTTGCAGAAATAAAATTTTTGGGTTTCACTATGGACAATAGTCTTTCTCTTGAATCGCAAATTTCAAAAGCTGTGAGTTCTGGTTTTTTTCCATTTTTAGGTGAGGGTTCGAGTCCCGTTGGCGTCATGTATCTTTTATCAGGAGATTTTTCAATGTGGATGAGTGTTTCAGGTGAATAATTATTGCTTGTAAAATAATTGTTACCCTTTGTGCTATGCATAAAAAATCTTGTCTTAGTTTACAAAAAAAAAAAAAAATTAGTATTTGACAAGTTCAAGTATTTCACCTAAAAATGTAGACAATTTGTCTCGACGCCATCTAGTGAGAGAGTTAGCACTTACAATGCCTTTATCATATAAAATAAAGTTGGTTGTTTTCAGGTGAAAAAATGTAACAAGCAGTAATTGTTGAATGAAACACTAGTATATATTGAATTATTTCGCGGATAAGAGATAAGCCGCCATAGCTCAGTGGTCAGAGCTGTCGACCGGAAATCGAAGGGACACGGGTTCGAGTCCCGTTGGCGTCATGTATCTTTTATCAGGAGATTTTTCAATGTGGATGAGTGTTTCAGGCGAATAATTATTGCTTGTAAAATTTTTTTTTGTAACGTAATGTTTTTGGAATTTTTTGTAATAGCTAGGCTATGTATTGACAACTGGGTTCAAATGCATATTTTTATTTACTTTTGTGGTTAGACATTATATTTATCATTAAATCAAATACTTTGTTTTAACCACGAGTTTTTAGGAAACAAATTACTGCAATCCATTCCAATCCATGATATTATGTAAATGCTAAATTGTTTTTCTTGGGTCTTTATTTATTATTATATGTGTAATTCTTGTACTTGCTATTATAATGTCAATTATATAGTAGGTTCATTATCACAGCTATGTATTGTTTTCCCCCTCCCACTTATTAATTATCAATTTTGTCATCTCTTTCAAGTCTAGTATGTACTCTTTTGTAATGTGTAATATTCTGTCTCCCTCTGTCTTCTTGTCTAAATATAAGCCCTTAATCTGTCTTATTATTTTGTTATTATTTATATCTAAGCGAAACCGGTCGATGTGAAAAATAATAAAAACTCGTGGTTAAAAACAAAGTGTTTGATTTAATTATAAATATTATATACTTTTACATTAATAAGAGTTGTTAATTTATTGTTTTAAAATTCATTTGGTAGAGATCCATTACAAAATTTAAAGCTGTGTTTTTTAATAATAAATATTATCACATAATTTTATAAAGACTGTTAGTTTAATAAGTTAAGTTATCGCTGAAATTACTGTCATTATTTCCACAGTCACCCCTGAACCTTTCAACTTTGAATATAGTGGAATTATTTTTTTAATTCATTAACCTACACTGGAACAACCTAATTTGTGCAGCTGGGGGAGTAGGACTTTATTGCAGATTTTATAATCTATGCAAGAAAAGGATTGTTGTTATTTTCAATGGAAACTTCAAATGTACATATCTCGAAATGTAAAAAAAAACTGTGAGCTGAAAAAAAGCACCTACCTTTATATTTACAGCTGAAAGCTTTTTATAATATTTATAGCCCAATTTTTTGTGTAGCATAAACATACACCAACAAAAGAACAAACGTAATTCACAAATACTAAATATTCATCAACACGCGGAACCAGGTTTCATGCATCGAGTCTGCAAAAGCTGAACAAAAAGCCTCCATTTTTCCAGACGCTAATTTATTCGAAAGTCAAAATTTCGTGAACTCGGAACAACATATTGTTCTCTCTTCCATCAGTATGGAACTGAATTATTGAAGCTCAAAGTTTGAATCCCAAATAAAATATCACTTGAAATTTGTGTAAAGCAAAGTTATTGTAAGGCAAACGTATTGTAAAGCATTATTTTGTAAAGCAAAAAACTTATGGCATTCAACCAAACAACTAAGCAATACAACACAGATACACAGTACCCTGTTATTCTAAAAATCTGCTAAACTCAGAACAACAGGGTACTATCTGATAATTTAAATTATTGTTTGTTTGTTAAATGCCATGTTTTAGGTACAGAATGTTCTTAAACCTAAAGATCGTTCACTTAAAATATGTTCTGCTTATTCACTTTTTCATAAATGTCATTTAAATTTCATTTATTTTACACAGTTTCACGCAATTGGCAGATGAACCTGCTGTCCCAAGCAAATGAGCTCGAACACAATGCAAATGGAAACATGTTGCTCCAAAAATATTTTATTTACGGCAGATAAAGTTTCAGTAAGTTTCCCATTAAAATTTAATCAAAAAAATAAACATAAAGTTTTTACATATAACTTTAAAGTTGGACATATTTTAGATGAAATAGAGTTTTAAAGAGAACAAAAATTGAAAAGAAACTTGGTACAAAAATGTAATTTTAAGTTAAAATGTCAAATAGAACCTTAGGACTTGGGACTCCCAAAGACACGATTTGCTTGCTTATAAACTATTGGCCGACGTTTGTAGGCCATTGTGGAAATTGGGAGAGACGTTCAAACATCCAGACAAAGGAAAATGTATTATTAAGGATAAAGTCAATTCTGCAAGACTATAAATCTAGCCTTTGCTGCAGTGTGTACGTGAGATATTTGAAAGGTTCATATATTCGTAGTTCAGCGTAATGCGCACTTTGACACCATCTTAAAAGTCATAGGAGAAAATGTGTTTAAACACCAATTTGGTCTTAATGGAAATAGATGTTTGTAAACACAGATATTTCTTTAACTGAATCACGATACGGATAGTGGCATTATTTTGAAATGCTTTTAAAAACCTCATACTATTGTTATATCATACAAAGTTTTATATGTATTATGATAGTTTAACTACTTCAAATGGCTTTATCTATGTGTAGATTACATAATGACAATATATTGCTATCCATGTATTTCATACACAGCGTTGACCATTTTCTTCAACCAGATAGTAGGCATAACTTAACCTTTACGTACCAGAAGGTAAAAATAACGTATCACCCCAAGGGGGGTCACTATAGATCACCATAGATCCTATCTCTTAATATTCGTTTGCCTTTTCCAATAAAACTCAAAAATTAGTAAATTAAACTTATTTTTGTAAACCTGCCGTTTTGAGTGTAACTTAAATACATATTATTGTTGCACTTTCCAGCACAATACAATTTTTACGTCCGCCCTTGCGGCTTGTTTGTAGCGAATAATTTTTACGAAAAACTATGGTGATCCAGGGGTGGGGGTAATTTTTATGGTGACTCGATAGATCATCACAATGATAATTCATCACATCTTTAAAAAGTGATATAAAGTGATGAAACAAAAACTTTATTAACTGGGTTAACTAGCTTAGGTTAGGTTAGGTTTAATTTTTTTTTTCATCGTTTTTAATGACTTTATATCACTTTTTAAAAATGTGTTGAATTGTCACTGTAGTGAGTTATCATGGAAACATTTTTATAGGATTACCTAAATTATGAGTATGTGATTTTAAGAAAAATGTATATCTCGAATACACTCGTTTGGGGTACTTGTATTATCCCCTCCGGTGCGGGGGGTTAGCAAACATTTCGCTTCAACCATTTCATTATGTAATTTCAGACTTCATTAACAAAAAATTCTGTTTCATGAGATAAAATTTTCCTCCCGTAAAGAATCTGAATTTGGTTATTTGATGTTTAAAAAAAACTATTTATGTAGAGGGTGTTGATTTTAAAAACATAACAAAAACAGTAGCTATTGGGTAGCTATGATCTGGAAGAGGGATTGGTCGGTTACTAGACTGAGTGATCAGTGACGACATGATAAACAATTTTTTTTGCCTGATTTTGAAAAAAAATATCGATACACAAAACATCGAAAAAGTCACCGGATTCTAAAACTTATATTTTTACGTATATTTTTTACTTCAAATAATGTCAGGAATCACTAGTTAAAGTAAGTGAAGTACATCCCTTGACACCCTGTATAGATATATCACAGCTTTAAGAGGCGCAAATATTGCCTCAAAACAGAACGTAAAAAACGTAATTTATAGGTACTACTACATAAAAACAACAGGTTGTAAAAGAAACTCAAGATGAATAGATGAGAATTGGGTACGTCAAAGACCCCCGTTGCGGTTAAATCTCTTTCGAAACGTGTTGCCGATGGCGAAGTAAAAGTCCCACGCTTTTCTTTCGTAATCCGTCTTCGTTGCGGGCACTAAATGTCAAGACATTTCGGGAGTTTACATCCCAATTGTGATTGATTCACTCATCACGCCATCTCTTGTGAGTACACCAAAGAAATTAGGACGACCACAGTGAAATGAATGGAGTTTAAAGCAATATAAACAGTACGCAAAATGATAAATTTCAGCATCAAAAAGAAATAATGTGTCTGTAAGTCCGGTTCAATGAAGTGTCAATTTTAAAATTTGGAACTGATTGTAACAAAGCGATACATCAATAAAGTCTACCTATAATATAATCTTGAGTACTTACAGTGCCTACCTACAATAACACATTTTACTCGTATAATTATTACAACTACCAGTTTAAAACCCGTTCCGCGGGTTTTTTGCTGCTAGGTCCTGCGGGCGGCACTTGGTTGGACTTCGCCCAGTTTAAGTGATACTAATATAATAATATAGTGATTTATATGTACAGATTAGAGATTTGTTGGCTAATTTTACAATCAACGAAGCGTTTCTAGCTTCCGATTGTTTTTCATGTTTTTTATTGGGTTGGCAGAGTCTACACTTCCTACAAACAAACGGGTATTACTCTAGCAGCCGGTAAAGGAGGGATTGACATTTCAAGGAACGAATGCGTGATATTTTGCGCGAACGCTATGCGGAATTTACCCGAAACATAATATTTGAATTCGACCAATCAGAGGGCCGAAACCGTCCCGACGTTGGCATAATAATACCATCAGATAATAAGTTAATTGCTTATTTGAAATGTGTATTTCTTTTGATTAAATTGTGAGTTTTTAACTCTTCAGTACTTTCAACACATTTGTTCAGTTCGTTTAACATGTTTTCTGTGTATATCAAATATACATATTTTTTAATTTTCCGTAAAAAAAATACTGTTTTAGAAACTAAATAAAATATCGAAATAATAAAAAAAAAATTGTATTTCTAAATAATAAAATTTTAATATCATTATTTTAATGAAAAATGTTCTCTAAAACGCTAACCACATTTTTACTTAAGTTTTAGAAAATATGAGAAAAGTCAATATTTCGAACACTCAGTACTGCCCTGGAGAAGACCACCATTAAGAATCGAACCGTTGCTTGAAATGATTTTAGCCGTGTTCAGTGACCGAATTCGAATTGTCAAGTAGTTCACAACCGACATCTTCCCCCTCCTTGCTTCCTCCATTCAGTCAGACAACATACATTAATAGAGAACACTGTAGATCTACTGCATTCGGCAACTCCGTTAAGAAATTTAAATGTTGCTGTGGGTACAACATATTTTTGCATAGTATATATATTTAAAAAATATTAATAGTATGTGAAATAATGGCCACTAAGATCGTGTATTGGACCTAAGGTAGTAGGTAGGTACTTAAAAAAGCTCTACATCGCACCAGTATGAGAAAAAAGACTTAAAATTCTTCCAACTTGCTACCAATAGCTTTTTAAAATGTCGCGAGGTTCGTAGGCGAATTAGGTTATATCACCCTAGATCTCAGATATAAGTTTGCAAGGATTTTCGATGATTTTATGAATAAAAAAGGAGTGAAAACAACGGTGAACAGATACTTAATGGATATAAAAGACAATTTTTCAACATGAAAGGTAGATTTGTCAGAACCAAATTGGGATAACGAGAACTAAGGCTTTTTCTTTAGACCTATGATCAGAATAAAGCTTCACGTCTTCCATCATCTTTTACGTAATCTTCAGAACCCCATTACGGACTGAAGTAACAGGACGGTGACAACATCGCGACTTTATTACTCGTAAAATATTCAATAGTCTAGAAGAAATACAGGCTCAGAATCTGTTTACATAAGGCTTCAGAATCTGCCTCATGGAGGCTTCGTGAAATTGAAGACTTAATAATAATAATAATATTTGAGTGATTTGTATAGCGCCGTTTTTGTGCCAAATCACCTAAGAGGCACTATATAAATATATAATACATTTCTACAATGATCTACGATGTTACTAACTATTTAAGGAAATAATATAGGTATGATTTGAGATTTTCCCCCGCCAAATTTTTTATAGTGATTTGTTTTTGAGGTATTATGCCGTGTTGCGCTACTTGCTTCTTTAGCCGACGTTTCGGACAGCATTGCAGTGTCCAACATCAGGGCAGATCTGATTGAACATCTGTCCTGATGTTGGACACTGCAATGCTGTCCGAAAAGTTGGCTAAAGAAGGAGGTAGCGAAACACGACATAACTAATTGTTTTTTTAGCGAAATTTGGATACAGGATTTAGGACATAATTGGAAAATTGAACATAATTGGATTTTCCGGTATTTATTTTAATAACATGTATTTACGTTCTTTAATGAGCGTTTTAGGAAAGGAAAAGCAAATTTTATGCTAGGCGGTACTACAGAACAAGGTTTTGATCAGAATTAACTTTCCTAAAATGTGATTCATCCTTCGGTATAAGACAGATTTTGAATAATGTAAATACAATTAGAACACTATTTAGTATTTTGAAGAGCTAAACGAGTGAAAAATGATATCAGTATTTTGTAATTATAACCTAATTAATAATTATTTTATTTATCTCAACTACAAAGCAGATATCTAAATACGGGAAGCATTAAAGCTATCGAATAGTGATTTCGGGCACTCTGAAACGAAACAGATTTCAGTGTCAAATTTCTGGGTCAGCGAAAATATTTTTAGCGTAGGATATCTTTTCTATCATCAGCTACGCTCGGGGGTAACCGGCTAGTAACAAATACCTGTACATTCCAATAAATAACAAACCATAAATTATTTTTTTTAGAAGTATTTATAAATATCATTCCTTTGTTTTGGCTGATTGAGGATCGAACCTCATATATATGTCCGCGTGGGTATTGTGATGAAAGGCTTAAATCACAGTGAAACCAGATAAACCATAGTTCCCACTTCGCGGATTAAAAATATACGAAGTATTTATGAAAACGGACATGCTAACGACATCTGGCGGAGAAAGAATTGATCCAGCTTGCTTGCAGTAGACACCTGTAATAGTTGGAATTATATCGAGGTTCTAGGACGAAAGCAGAGAGGTCGTAAAATCGTCTAGGACGACTGGGACTTCCCCTGTCTAGGCCTAAAAACAAATATTGAAGGTTGTCGACCAATTAGATCTGGACGAGAGCTATAAAAATTTTGAATAACCAATCAGTGAACGGAGAGGCGTGCATCAACTACAGACAAAGGATTGAACTTTGGACCGGGCGATAAAATAGATAATTAACGACATTTCGATTCCCACAGAAATTAGAGGTGAACGCACTGTAGAGTAAACATTAACGTTCGAGGTGACCGAGCCCTGGGAATGTTTAGAGAAACCGATACATTTATGAGATAGCGAACCGTTGACATCGAGGGCTTTTGGCCTTTCATGTTGGAAAAACACACACACGAAAATGCAATGAAAAAAACTATAAACGTGATAGTATAAAAAAGGACGGGTAAAACGAAAGAAAGTTGTTGGCAGAATTTTCAACTGTAGTGCAATTATTTATGATAGAGATAGGGTGTCAAGTTCGATAAAAATCGTACTAAAGAGAGGTGAGAGTGTAGGAAACAATGGAAACTAAACGTTATCAATTTAAGATGAAGCGGACATATTGGAAAAT
Source organism: Hesperophylax magnus (assembly GCA_026573805.1). Taxonomy (NCBI): domain Eukaryota; kingdom Metazoa; phylum Arthropoda; class Insecta; order Trichoptera; family Limnephilidae; genus Hesperophylax; species Hesperophylax magnus. Next base: position 959,320 of record JAIUSX010000035.1, read on the forward strand.
CAATTTGGGAATGAAAATCTCGCATTAAAATAGACATTTTAGAAATAGTGGAGAGACTGGGCGAAGGATAATACAGAGATTTTGAGCTGCTACAAAGGTCCTAGGGACATGAAAATAGGGTACCATAGGAAGGCAATAAAACTAAACATTTAGCGATAGATTAAATTCAGGAAACGTAGGCATTTTACATGATTATCAGGGTAGACAGATATTAGAGTTACACAAGACTGCAGAAGAAATGAGACAAGATAAAAGGTTGACGATCTCATGAGTGTTTTAAAGGATAAACAATTGAAATTCGAACATGATTCTTATTTACGTTAAGGTAATAAACGATTAGAAAACCAATAAAATTTAACTTGGAGCTTATGGGATATTTATTTAAAGCAAAAGATATTAAAATTAATAGGTTTGAAATTAAATTAAATTTACGAGTCTAGTACCAAAATTTGAAACGTAAACAGGTGTCCAGACGTATGATATATGTGAAATCGTGTATGTAAGAGATAGGAGATAGGGCGGAGATCGAGTAAGGCAATAAAAGTGACAGATATCCCAGAGTCAAATAAGGTATATCTCCCATGGAAGTGTGGAAAAATATATATTAATTAATAATAAATGAAGTATGAAATTTTCCTGGAGACCACACACATCGGGAAAAGCGAGGAAAAAATAAAGAAAGGGTAAAGAACGGTGATAAAGAATGATCCAAGTGGAGAAAAGCGATACAATTCTAATTTATCCGTAAAATTAATAAATACGGCTTGGAATATAATTAGTTATAGAGTTATGAGCAATAATATAAGGATAAAGAAGAAAATTGTGCAGGAAAACGTCGCGAATAAAAGAAAATCCAAAAATAAGGAAAAACTCAAATCTGCGACATAAAGAGAGAAGGTACGGGTGAAAATGGAAAAAGCTCATATAGGTGACAATAAAATTAAGTAGATTTTAGACAAATCGAAATTCAAAAATGCATAGTAAAGATTTCGCCATGGATTTAATCATTTTTCGCATGAGATGCATAAAATTGAGATCTATATATATGTTACTGAGGACGGACCTATCGCGAATTGAGAAAAAAAAAGGAACGCAAAATCATGATATTTTAACTACATTTTGTATGAACCATAGAACAAAGGAAGCTTGGGCGATGAACGCAGGCTTACCCGATTCGGACCCTATCGAGTTGGAGTCATGAGATAAAAACTGGCCGCCGCCCAGAGCTGGACGACAAAAGATCGTATGGATGTACAATCAATATTAGTGAGAGGGATGTTCAAGGTTACGAGTTGATAGGAGATAGAATTAAGCATCAAGAGAAATTCAGATACGTCTTTTGGAACCTGAGAGGGGTATAAAAGAGGGTACACATCAGTCAGGAGACAGTCGCGCCGAGGATTCGAAAAGTTGTTACGTGGCAGTACTACGTCTTTGGTAGGATTAACAGTGAAAAATCTTTAAGTGTTAAATTTTGAATAAGTCCCTGTGCTAGAGTCAGTGAAATTTAATAAGTCAGTTAAATTAAATCAAACAGTGAAAATAAATACAGTTTAAACTCAGTGCTTTAAAAGTAAAGTGTGAAGTGCTTAAAAGTGTTAAAAGTGAATAGTGCAAAAAGTGTTAAAAGTGAATTATTAAAATTTAAAAATAATTATTTCATTCAAAGTGAAAACATTAGAATTTAATGGAGAGTTTTATCGTTAATCTAGAGTGAACGGGTTCGCGGATTGATATTTAAAAATAGATTATAATTTTGCATCAATCAAACACAAAAACAAAAAAAGGGATTCAATAATAATAAACGCTCAAACCTTTGTTCTAAAAGTAACAATTCGAAAAAAAAATAATTGTAGATACTTTAAAATATTGGTGAAAACAGTGAAATTTATAAGAAAGTTTTAAACAGATATTTAATTTATTCAGAATCGAAATATTTAAAAGTTTGCGCAATTCGGGATGAATTTTCTTATAAATTTATATAAAAAAAAAAAATAAAATAAAAAGAGTGAAAAAAACAAAAATAGTTCGACCTAAATAATTTATAATTTTCCGGCACATCTATATCACGAATTTTAATAATCAGCTAATTTATATGAATCGAGCAAGAATAAAATATTAAATAGGAATAAATAGTCGAAAAGATTAATTTTGAAAATATTTGAAAAATACAATTAATTAGGTAGGATTTTCTTCGACTAGATTTTGTTGTGTGGCACCCAACTGGAAAAATCTTGGTGGGGGGTAAGTTTTCCTTTTATAAATAATTTTCAGGACCTAGGAGTGAGGAGATACAGCTGATGGTATATCAATTAAATTATTAAAAAAACAACAAAACAAAGCATTACACATTAATATATGTATATTATGTATTTATTTATATAAAATAAAGTAATATATTGTATATAAAGAATAAATATATATGTAATGTATTTATATATATGTATTTTATTTATTAATCAAAACATCGGAATGGTAACGATTTAAAATACCTACTCATGGACATATCTATATTATTGAAAAGAAAATATGTATTTATTAATATTCAAGACTATGTAGAATCATATATTTTATATTTATTTATTAATATATGTAATCTTATTTAACGTATTTTGACAATCGAGATATGTGTACTTATATATATATATATTTATATTTATTTTTCACCTAACTTCTTAGAAAAATTTACTAACTTCGGGAAATGAAATAAATAGTTTAACTTCAAAAGGAACAACAAATATTTTAAATTGACTATGCACAATAGAGGGTAACGAAACTGAATCACAAGGAGAGCGCGAGATAATTTTAAAATAAACAATCTCACATCTGGGTTAGTGGGTCAGATGAGATGTTTATACTATTCGATTTGTTGATAAACAAAGCATACACTGAAGAATTGGGTCAGTCAACTGCATAGTTTGAAAACGACCTTGGCCGTAACTAGATAATTTATTTGAGTTATAAGGATAATCATCAGGATGTCATTGTGCAATGTGCAGCGATTTGGGTCATTCACAAATGCCTATCGTTCGCAAACGACAATTGAAAAATCACGGGTTAGCCAGATTTATATCAAAATATTACATGAAACATTTGAATACCATTGATTAGATAGTCACATAGATTTTTATTAGTTACCTGAACCAGCTGGAAGCTGCGTGCTCTCAAATGCCTATCAATCACAAACGACAATTGAAAAATCACGGGTTAGCCAGATTATATCAAAATATTACATGAAACATTTGAATACCATTGATTAGATAGTCGCATAGATTTTTATTAGTTACTTGAAACAGCTGGGAGCCGCGTGTTTACAATTACCTACCATTCACAATCTACAATTGAAAAATCACGGGTTAGTAAGATTTATATCGAATAAATATACAAAACATTTGAATGTTATTGATTGGGTGCTCATACAAAACCCCATCAGTTGCCTGAGACATTTGAGAGTCGAGTACTCTCTAATGCGGCAATCAACTACTTGAAACAATTGAGAAATCACGGGATAGGATGAACAAAAATTAATGTTGAACCCTGGAGGTAAAATTTAAAACAAATACAGTTCATCAAATAGGAGGCAGTGGTCGCTCCTATAACAAGACCATTAACCAAACAAAATAGAGATGACGATTCTCTTAAATAAAAACGTCAAAACCAAACAAAAGCCTGGAGTTCGATAGCTCTCCAAAACAAACTATCAAATAAGATCTTATTTTACTAGTATTTATTAGTATCACCTTATTAGTACGTATTTATTCGGTAACCAAACTTAGAGCTTCGCAGAGTTCTTGGCACGAGATCCGAGCTTGGGATGCGAGGTAAATAGCCTTGTATTGCAAGTTATAAACCCTTCCCAAAAACGTATGTATACATATATATCTTCTTATGTACTGTTTACTGGACAATGCGGACCTGCATACAGCTTGCATTTAGGTCGGTAGACCACTCTCGCATTCTCTTTTAAACGTGGAATGAGGATTCACGACCCGTAAGTCCACACCAACCGTGAGTATATGATTGTATATAGGACGAAACTGGTTCGCCCTAAGTAAATTGTAGTCCAAGGAGGAGTTGGAATTTGGAAGTTTCGGGACCCGAGGGAAGACTTGAAGGCAGTGCATGATGACGTGGAAGGTTCATTGGGACGCGATAACTTAGGTATCAATCAATGAACCGTGTCAAAAGATTGTGCGAATTTCTCGTTGACTCACGATCATCTCGTTTACTTGTAGGAGGATAAGAGCCAAATTTTGCAGGCAAAGGGCTATTCCGAGTTCGTCAAATATACAATTAACTAATTACATTAACCTACTAAATCAATCTTTACATGTACCTTATAGCAGCAGAATCATAAAGGAGTGGCGCCAAACAGACAAGAGTTAATCAAAATCAAACTTACTAACAATTAACCATTTGAGTTATATTAAATTACCTGTCCAAATAAACATGTATAACATCCTTTATCAGCGTTTAACTACGACTTTGTTAGGGTGTAGGAAATCAGAATAGTTACAATAGGAAAGCTAGCTCATTCAGAGAAATCATTTAAGTCTAGGTTTGCAATGGAAAGACCAAGTAAATTTTGAAACTCAACGCCTCGATCAGAACCAAGAGGGTTACCACAAAAATGAAAGTAATTAAAATCCTATATCATAAATCAAAAAATTACACAACGTTTGATGGAATTTAATTACAATATAAATACGAAAATATTTGCGTTCAATTTCGTAAATAACGTATTAATTAGTTAAGTACATATGTCTATAAAGATATACAGTACAAAAGGGCTTTAAGTAGCTTTCTGAAGTTATCAAAGAAATTAAGGGTCCAATTTTCATTGAGGCTTATGTGTTGTAGGGGAGGAATTTTCCATCCCTGCGAACACATATGCAAAGCCTTAGAAAAAAAAAGAAGTATCGGTCATAGCCAAGAGAGAAGAAAATTTTATATTGTTTAATATAATAAAAAGCAAGACGAAATCATGAAAATATTACAGTATGCGTGATTGTCACCAAACACGTTTATAGAATGTATTTTCATTGACAACGAGTCTATCTGCCGAGTTTCAGCTCGATTGGATGTCAGGAAGTGCGTTAAATTCCGCTTTTAAGATATGCATTCATTAATTACCGAACTAACTAAAATTCAAATAGATTTATTTAAAAACTGTTTTAACATCTCGCTGAACATAAAAACCACAAAAAGAATAGAGTTTCGTATCACTTCGAATGAAGCGTACATCACATAGCATCGTGCAAATTTCTACCACACGATATAATAATATTATCTGAATATCATGCCATCTGACTATCTGATACCTAATAATAACCTTATCTACCAAACCTTGAAAAATAGTTTACTACACTAATACTATTGTGTACAACAAGAATGCTTTTTTTTATCTCTTATTGCAATCAACTTTGTTAATAAATGGGAGCTTTGGTAATACTCAAAGTAAAAGTTCTTTTATAGTGCACAACATGTTGAATTAATGTGGACTTAGTTTTATTCCGGAGAAGCCGTGTTAAGAATATGAGACGGAAACAGTGGAACAGCTTGCAAACATTAATTCATGTGACCGTTATACCTAACTGTCTTAAACAATGCACTGCAAAACACGTTCAGCTTGGCTGCAGAAAGAAAATTGAAAAACAAACATTATGATGCTAAATCACAATATCAATGGCTGGGCCCAGAAAAAATGCTTACAAAAGTTTTGTCCAAGTAATTATATGAAATAGTACGGCCGAATATTTATGTTTTTAAATTTCTCCTGATAAATTATGAAACAACGTATCCTTGGAACAAAAAGGTTATATCTGACATTTTAGCCAAAATTGAATTTTTTGTATCAAAATTCTTACGCACTTTCAAAACTACCAAATATGACCGAATATACTAAGTTCTATGTGATTTTTAGTTTGCAGATAATTGTGAAACAAAGTTTTATTTAACACACTTTCAGCCTTTCTAAAAAACGTGGTATAAATATTAAGCGGCGCGTAATGTATGTATACATACGCAAGCCGAACTGCCAAGATTAACCTCAATTTATGGGAAAGGAACCAGGCAACCGCAAATGGCGCGAAACGTCGCCTACAGTTGCTTCATTCCTTTCCATAATTGGTGGCTCGGCTCGCGTTTGGGTTCGCAAATTTGTACGTACCATATAAACAGTAAAAAAACTTGACTTTTACCATGGCGTTTGTTTGGATAAAACGGTCTTAAACCAGACTCAACGCCGGCTTTACTACAACCAACTTTGAACGTGTGTGTAAGAATCTAATTAGTAACACGGTTAATATTTAGTTTTTAGAAGCCAATGTACAATATTTGAAATTTATCTTAAAAAAAATGTATTTTTTTTTTTTAACATCAAGGTTTCTTTTGCATATTTCACGGGCAACTTAGTTCCATCTGCCATAGATATTTTTATACACCGTTCTATCAGTTATTTTTAACCTATGCGTACAAATAGGTATTTAAAAAGATCACATATTTTAGTTGTTTAAATATGTTTGTTACCTATTGAAATAAAAAAAGTAATCAAAATGAAAAACACCTTAGAAAATAATTTATTGAGGACTTGGCAAGCTTAAAGAAATTGTTTGTATTGTGTAGATATTGTAGATTTAAATTGTTACTTATGTCTTGTCTATGTAGGTAAAAATAAATAGTTTGTTTCATATAATTATAAAATATTTATGTTTTAAAGAATTGATGTTGTTATTTACGTTTTATTTTATCTAGGTGTATTGGTACCTAAACTTTAAGCTATAATATATATTTTTAAAGAAAAGCACCCGCGTTGCCAACTTCTAAAGAGAAATTTGTCTGGACGTTTTCTGTCTTATTTTGTAAATTTCTTTAAGCAAATAAAAACGTATCATTATTCTCACACAAAAATGAGCATGGAAAAATATGATAAGAGATATTCGATTTGTAAATAGATTAAGGCAAAAGTTCCATTTGGAGTTGGAAAGATCTTTTTGGAAAAAAATGTTATGAAAAAAAATGATTTCATTACTAATAGTTGGCAAAATTAGAGTGTCCCATAAAAAAAACGCAATTTTCCCAATGTTTACTGTGGCATCAAAGACTGTTAAAACAACTGAGGCCATTTATAATAAGTAATATACTTATATCAAGGCAGAGTATCAATGTATTGCTAACATCACATAGGTCATCAAATTTTAACTTTGAAAAATATGAATCCATTTAAAAAAAATTTCTAATGCGACTGAAAGATTTTAAAAAAATTACTTTTTTTGTATATAAATAAGAGATATAAACAATATTTATAGTGCAATGCCCAGTTCCATGTGGTAAAGATATTCCCAAGTAACTATTTAATTTAAATTCCTCTCTCGATGTCGAATGCAAATGATGCAACTAAAGGTGTTTGCTCGAAGTTGGCCATCCGTGTATTTCTCAAGCTAAAGAGGAAACTGTGTGCGAACGTTTTAAATTACATTCTATCATTCATTAGTTACGCCAACATTTCAACTAATGAAACTATTTAACTATTTGGTGATATTAATTATCTTGGCAAATGTGTTCTGTAAATACTTTTCATATATTCATTTTCTCCCCCTCCCCACTTCTTTCGCCATTACAAAAATCTTTAAATTGGGGATACTGTAGATCCACTGGCTTTGAGCAGTCAGAACTCTAGATATATTTTCAAAATCATGGGTTTTTAAATTAACATAGGATGAAGCGATGCGTCTGATGCCATGTATGTGAGTGAAAGCGAGCTAGAAAGCGCTTTTATTAGATGCCTAGGGTGGATGGTAATAATGTTCCTTGTCAAAAATTCCGAACAAAAATGTCCCCAGTTAAAATGTTACCTATTAAAATGTCCCCGGCCAAAACATTCCCTGCCAAATAACTAGTAGTCGCACAGTGGAAAGAACTCAAATAGATACCAAAATAACAATAAATATATTTGTTAGAAAGGTAGGCTAGTTTAGGAATATTTCGGCAAGGAACATTTTACTGGGAAAATTTTAACGGGGGCTATTTTGACTGGAACATTTTGGAAGGGAACATTGTTACCAGGAATATTAATAACAGGAAAATTTTTACCTAAATTTGAAATGAAAAAACATATAATTGTAGGAATAAAAATTGAAACGTTATTTTATTTTTTAAATATTATAGAAATGTTGTCTATCTCTGCATTAACTTCTGTTGTAGTTATATATTGGTCTAAGGAACTGTCATTGACAGTATTGACCATAATCTTCCCTCCTTAACAAAAGTCCGACTTCTCGGTACAGATGAGAAGGTTATTTGCTTTTGTGCTGATCTTGTTAGTTTTGTCGGAGCCTAACTTACAACCCGTTCCCTAAATCACTTACTTCCAAACGACTTACTTTCATATCCATTTCTCCTATCGGATTTACGTGTGAAATTACGCACTATCTGATTTCGTCCTTCCTAGATTTTCGTTTATATTATTAAATCTTGGGTGCGACCCCCTATGGACCTATTTGATGAAAGAGAACTTACGTGGCATATTACCTGAATTCAGAATCTATCCTTAAAGGGTTTCATTTGATGAAAATGAAATTTTCATCGCATATTCAGTAAGTAATATGGAGTGAAAAAAATACAGTCTAATTTAAAGTTTTTTTTACAGTATTCACTGACAAACTCGAATTCCCTTTTAGAAGTATGTTTACACAGATTTTTTTTTGTAAACACATTTGAATGGCAAAATTTGAAATTAGTTGATAAATTTCATAATTTGCGCCAGAATTTTTCATCAGATAAAGTATATGAACGAATAACTGCATAAATCTTATATGATGCACGTTCATAATCGTCTTTTATTTTAAAAAATGAATATATTCAAACGAAAAATCATGCTCTATTCTGTTTAGCCAGAACATGAATAATACCCTAGAATATATATATAGCCAATCAATACACGTCCAACTAAATATTGATATTATTTACTTGTACTGGCTGGTAACTTTGGCCGCTAGAGATGCTAGGTAGCATAGGATAATCATATATTAAATCCATTCAAACGTATGAAAGGAAAACCAAGCTTCACAACTCGTGTCGCTAGGTCTCCAGTGTAAATTAATTTAATGATAGTAAATTTAGTTTTGTAAAGAAGTTGAAAACAAAAAAAACGAAAACATAAACTCGAAAAGAACGAAGAAATTCATCGAATTCTATCGTGAGTCTAAATTTATACAACGCCAGTATCTTTGGGCATTCGTGGGGTAAGAGGGGACTGCGAGCGGGTGTTCCAAACTATTTTTAAAAACTTATTTGATGCTTTCAATACTATCACATTCAAACGTGTCATGTTAGAAATAATTTGCCTGCAAGTCTGCGGATTTTTTGGAAAATTTTAGTTCAACATGGAAATATTTTACGAGTTCCTGAAGACTATTTATTTGGTAAATCTCACAAACATGAAAATGCTCAACCACGTGTGTATTTTGCAAGAATGTCTGAGATATTTCTTTATTATTGTGAGTATCTATTTTGCTGAAATACATCTCAGGAATAATTTGCATAAACAAGAAGTTATAGCGACTGTAAAAACATTTTATTAAAGAAGTGTAAAAAACAAAGAAAGATGAAACATGTTTCAATCCAGCCAATTGGTCGTGGTTTTTTACATATGTTTGCAAATTGAATATGTAACAATAATCATACTCGTTAAAAAATTCGTTAATGTTATATTGTACCAAATTCATCTTTATTTCTTTATTTATTTCATTAAAAATACAGTTTTTACATAAAAAGCATACTCTGCACATCTCACTAGGGCATTCCTGTATCAAGATGTGCAGCTTTACAATAATATCATTTAAAAAAATACATATATGTAAATTTAAAATAATAACAACATTAAATTAAATTTAAACCAAAAAAGAAAAGTTTATGACACGGACGTTTCGAGACCGGTAGACAAAAATAAACAAAATTTTAGTAACAAATGTATGAAAAAAATAAAAACAAAAAAGTCAACAAAAGAAGCATTATTAAGTAAGTTGGCAACAATAATATTCTTCTGTTAACTAAAGTACAAGGTACCTGTGCTGGCTTATCAGACACAAGCATAGGGTAACCATACTAACAATTACAACATGGAAAGTATGAATAATAGATTATAAGAAAAAAATAAAAATAACTAAATAAAAAAAGATAAATAATAACCGATAGGTAAGTAGATAATATTATAATAAAAAGTAAGTAAGTAAATAATTTAGCTAGACAGTAATTAAAGTAAATATTAATACGATAATTAAGTAGATAATAATAATAATAAGTAACATAATAATAAATAACCAAAAGTTATTTTAGAAGTAAATAAGTACATGCGCAGTAAGTAAATAAGGATTGTATCGAAACAGAGCTTCCACAAGGAATTATGATATAAGCGACAACATGGGTGATCTAAAATCATCACTCTCAGCTAGTACGGAAATTTTGACCATTTTCTTGAATGAATTTAAGGTACCTATAGTTTTTATATTTTCTCCAAGCATATTATATAGCAACGGAGCTTTATATGAAAAACTCCTTTGTCCGAAGGATGTTCTGGTATACACCGGCTGATACATTAAAGAAGAACCCATTCTAGTGCTGCGCACTTGTTGAGATCTTTTAGCAGTAATAGTGTTGTTGAAAAATTTACAGAGAGCCTGTATTATGTACAACTGCCTTATTGTCATAATTTTGCTTTCACTATATAATAACTTTGATGGATACATAAAATTTCTCTTATACATTATTTTTAAAATTAATTTTTGTGCAACATTCAAAGGCTCTAAGGTAGTCTTGTTACAAGAACCCCAACAGACAACATTATATGAAAGCATTGATTGAACAAGAGCATAATATACAGTTTTTAATGTAACTTTGTCCAATATGTTTCTTAGATTTTTGAAAATGTAGGCTAGCCTTCTTATTTTGTTTCTTAATATAGTAATGTGATTGTTCCATTTTAAATTTTTATCAATAATTAAACCCAGGTATTTGATGTTGTCTACTCTTTCCAAAGATTGACAGTTACACTCCTGTACACAACAATGTAATTTTAATGAACGTTCCAAAGATGGTTGATTTACAGAGGAAATGCTAAAAGTAATATATTTAGTTTTGTTCATGTTTAAGGTTAACAAGTTTTGATCAAGCCAATTTTTGACTGCCCTTAATCCTGCCTCGCACTGAGCATACGTTTCGTTCCATGTGTCAGCAGCAAACACCAAGACAGTGTCATCTGCAAATACAATTGAAGATCCAGAAAATTTCAGTTTACAGAGGTCGTTAATATATAACAAAAATAGAATTGGACCCAGAACACTACCTTGAGGAACACCATATACAATTGATTTATTTGAGCTAATGTGATCATTAATTATTACTCTCTGTGTTCTATTTTCAAGATATGATCTGAACCAATCTAAAGATTTATTAACAATACCCATTGAACTGAGTTTTTTTAAGAGTAAACCGTGGGAAACGGTATCAAATGCCTTAGACAAGTCTAAAAAGACGGCCATTGCTTTATTGCCAGTATCAAGAGCTTCTACGACTGTGGTGATCATTTTTAATGCAGCATCACTTGTTCCCATGTTCTCTCGGAAGCCAAATTGATTATCTGAGAGAATTTCATATCTTTTTACATAAGACATCAACCTAATTTTAGCTAATTTCTCTATTATTTTTGATAACGTATTTAGCAAGGAGATAGGTCGATAGTTATTTACATCTTTGTTATCTCCTCCTTTAAATAAAGGAATAACTTTGGAATTTTTGCAATGATTAGGGAACAAGCCATTCTCAAAACTAACATTTACAATGTGTGTAATAGGTATTACTAGTTCAGAAGCATTTTGTTTGTAGACCATTGCACTTATATTGTCATTTCCACTCGAAAAACCTGATTTTAGCTCATTAATCACATTTAAAACTTCATTACAATTCGTTGGTTTGAATTCAAAGCAGGCATTTTGCATAGATTGTGTTGGATTATAATTTTTTACTAAAGATTCTTCACTGGTGTTATTTGCACTACACAAAAGATTAGCAAAATTTTGACCTATATCACTAAAAAAATTATTCACATGGTTAGTAATGACTGTTGGATTATCATTTATGGATACAATGTTATTATTTACTTTCAGTTTATTTATGGGCACTGATTCCTTTTGCAAATCTAATGCTTGTTTTATTATTTTCCATTCTTGCTTTATGTTTCCTTTTACCTCGTGAAGCTTCCCTTTATAATATGTTTGTTTGGTCGTTTTTATAATTTTAGAACACCAATTTCTGTATCTTTTATAATGTGCAAACAGTTCGATATTATTTGGTTCTTTACGACAACTCTTGTGTAATTTGTCACGTTTAATGAGGCAGTTAACAATTCCAGAAGTTATCCATGGTTTCAAGTGCTTTTTATTACAATGGATTCTCTTAGTATATGAGCAATTTCCAATATGTAATTTTAGACGTCTTATGAAATTATCAGCTGCAGTATTGACATCACTGGTGGATAAGACTGTATCCCATGTTTCCTCTTTCAGTGTCGAATTTAGTAGGTCATTATCCACAGTTAGTCTAAGCTTAACGTCTATTTTTTTTGATTTTGTTACTCTGGATTTAGGATATTTCAATAATGTAGCAAAATGGTCTGTAATACTGGTCCTGAATACAGCACTCTGAGGATCGTCTTTTGACTTAACCATAATGTGATCAATACAACTCTCAGTACTTGATGTTACTCTAGTCGGTGAAATAATAAATGGTTTTAGACCGTGGTAAATCAAAAGTGAAAGATATTGTTCACTTTTTATGTTGTTCATATCCAGAATATTTATATTTATATCACCACATAAAATCACTTCATGGTTATGTGTTGATACAGAACGTAGTAAGTCATTTAGGTGGTCAAGAAAGGTATCAATGTGTGCTTGAGAAGGAGATCTATAAACTGCTAAAACACATACATTATAAGGTAGTTGTAATTTAAGACAGTTGGCATGTGGAATAGTTATTTCTTCAACAGAAACTATGACATCATTCCGAGTGTAAACGACAACTCCATCATTTTGTAAATAATTTATTTTGGTGCTATGTGATGAATATCCAGTAATACTTGGGATATAGATTGAATCTTTCAACCAAGCCTCACTAAAAACGATAATGCCAAATCTATGTTGTATTGCGTCGAGAACAGCTATAGTATCATTGAAATTTTTTTTTATGCATCTTATATTCATACAATATATAGAGAGAGCAGAATGGTTAAGAAATTCATTACATACTGATGGGTCATCTATGTTGATATTGATTTCCTTGTCGTCATTTAGTTCTTCATCGAATATAGAATCCATATTAATACTTTTTTATACATGTTGCTGTTGGTGGTGTGACTCATAAAACAAAAGCAAATAATATGCGATGTAATTAACATCTACAACATCTACATCTACAACATTAATACCAATATTTATGGGGTAGGATCTAAATAAAAGGATGATATCATAATCTAATATTTATTAGCAAGTGTACAAATTAGCGAGGGTTAATATATTAATTATGATATACATAATGAGGAAAACATCAGCTAGCTAACTCGTTTCCAAATGTCGATCCATAATCCAAATGATCCAAATGTCCCATAATGTCGTCTGGAGCTCACCCGTCAAACTTCACAATAGTTCGTCTCTGTTCGCTTCCCGTTGAGTACTGATTCGCTGGCTCACCGCTAGTCGCGCTGCTACAGTGGGTTGCCAAATTAATAGGGACACTTATGGAAAATGTGTTATTAACACTGTGTTCATAATACAAAGATGTTTATGATTTTAGGTGCGGTTATTATTATTTATTAACAAGGAGGCACCCCATCCCTTTGGAAGAGAGGACTGACCACACCACGATGTAGGGTGTTTGATCGTCTCCACGAGGCAGTCCGGATGAAATTTCTCTCCTGGGCGTCGTCGGACGAACGATGATTTGTCCACCAAAATTTGGAATATGGGCTATTTAGAGAAGCACACCTAAAAAGTCCATAAATAAACGAATGGAATTTTTTGAAAGCTATTCCAGTTCTCTATAGTCATGTTTTGGTGTGCGTTGGCCCATTTCTTTTTGCGGTTTTAGAGACAGACGTCTCTGCTTTTGCGGTCATTACGAGGTGTAGTGATTTGTTTTCTGGCACATTTCCCATTATGAGCCACTTCAAGGGGCAGGTTTTAATTGATTTTCTATTTATCCTGCTAACCACAGACTTTAAAATACCTGTAATGGCTGCTATCTCCCTTTGGGAATGCTAAGTGTTTAACAACAGTGTTTTCACTTCCGGGCATTTTCTTGGGGACGTGTCTGAAGACCTAGCCATACTGAAAAACAGAACATTGGACTCAACATGGCAAAACTATTCATTGAAATAAGGTACGAATAAAAAAATTACAAAATCAATAGATAATGGCACTTTGCGAGTGTCGCAACTTCTCCCAACAAAAATAACGAAGGAATGGCCATCATATAAGGTTATTTAATCATTATGTATTGTTTTCCGATCTGATAAAATGTACATACCGATGAAACTGGATTATTTCCTCAGGAGGAAGGATTTTAACCGACGAGGTTTCTTAATTTCATTTAAATTTCAGAATGATGGGAAATGGAAAGAAAATTGAAATTAAAAAAAAAGCCCAACGTTTTATAAAACTAAGTAATGTAATATTTAATAAAACGCCACTTAAGATCTTGCGAACATTTTAATAACAATAAATCAGGATAGTTAAAACTTACGTTTTGATGCATTTTTTTAACAAACTTCGTAATCACAATGAGATTACAGACAGGCAAACAGATTAGAAGGTGTGACTTGAGTAATTAATCACTGTCATATATGAACACGGACAGAACTTGTATAAGGGTTGAAACTTACCTTTTCTACCTGAAAATTAGGTAATCAACGCGATAACATGCTCAGGGTCTTCCGTGTGTTTGTGTTACCCTTTATAATACGAACCTCACAATTTTTTTAATAAAATAAACTTTGTCGTCTCGTTTTATAAATTTAATTGAAGTGAAATACCTATTCCTTCTTTCCGTACAGATGCATCAATTGTGATCATAATTTTTGTCATCTTTTTATGAATCTATCTGAAGAGATTGTACGAATGTATATTGATAAATGTTTCTTTTGATGAGGAAACTGACTTTTCTGCAAAATTCGAGGTGAACTTTAACTAGTTGATCCCTAATAATATTTATAGGGATGCCGGAGCCAAAACTTTAATTTTAATTCGTGGAAACTGGTATTATTCCAAAAGCTTATTAAAAGAATTAACATTAAGGGAATCATTTTTTCTCTATGTTTCTAGCTTTCATCCTTCGAGGGTGTTGTTTTTGGCGATTATTTCAAATTAAGGAGAGAGGGAAGCCAATTTTATATATTCGTTTTTATTTAAATGGGAAAATTTCATAATAATATCGACGATTTTCGTTAAGTTCCGACTGAGGTGAGATATATAGAAGAGAGGATATCTGCATAGAGAAGGACAGCCAAAATATGTGATGTAAAGTTTTTACTTTTAGACTATAGCACTGAACACTGCTCTAATAATGAAATAGACATTTTTACCAATTTAAACACTTAAAATGTTTTGCCATTAATCATTTCAAACTGATATTGTCATGAAGCCCTTTATTCAAAGACAGACAATATTGTACCTACCAAATCAGAGTCTCACAGGACTGGTAACAATAATAAATAGTTTATGGACATATTTGTACGAGTGTTCTACCTTTTACACATTATTGTGTGTCATTTACTTTTGCACATTTAGCTAATTATTTTTTCACTATTTTTTTTTCCGACTTTATGTCTGGGTTAAATCTTCCGCATAGGAAAAACTAAACCCTTCCACACATTTTTTCACAAATGATCATCTAGAATCCACATTATGCAAGTGCATTATATAAGCAAAATAAATACAAAACAATATAAGAAGATCACGTCAACTCACCAGAGATCAAATGGGAAAATAATTCCCCGACTCCCGATATTTTCATATCAGAGGGTTCGGCTCGGGAGAACTTCTAACAGGGCCTATAAATCCTACTGATCCCTCAACATAAATATTTAAAAAATCTTTCGTAATCCTACATGTAATGTAATGACTGATTTTTGCATTTTTATTTATAAATTTTTTGAGATCTAATACGCCTAAATTTTTAATCAGAGAGCTAGGTATAATGTCAGTAGCCGAAATAACAAATGGTAATATTTTTATAGTCTGAGAATGCCAAATTCTTTTTATCT
Organism: Hesperophylax magnus; assembly: GCA_026573805.1. Classification (NCBI taxonomy): domain Eukaryota; kingdom Metazoa; phylum Arthropoda; class Insecta; order Trichoptera; family Limnephilidae; genus Hesperophylax; species Hesperophylax magnus. The sequence continues at coordinate 975,632 of JAIUSX010000035.1, forward strand.
CATTCCCTAAATCTGTGTATTTTCTTATTTTTTCATTAACATATTTTTGAATATTACAGGAATTTATAATAGCGACATCAATGATATAAGTAATTTTTTAAATTTTGTCATGTAAAACTATATCGGGTCTATTATGACTAATCCTTCGGTCTGTTAGTATAGTTTTATCATAATATATTTTATAAAATTCGTTTTTTAAAAATGAATGTGGTTGTTTTGTCATTTTCATTTTTGTAATTACTATGTATTAAAACATCAATGCATGAAATCTGCGTGCATCCCCAATTGGGGTATGTTGTGAGGCTGAAGGTAGTGGGGAGGGGAGGAGATGGGGGAGAGGATGGTGAGGAAGTACCTGGATATTCAGATCTAGTCACCAAACATGGCCAAAGCCATTTCAAGCTACTTTTCAATTCTGAATGGTGGTCTTACACCAGGGCGATACTGAGACTACATATACTATATATTATTAAGAGTGAATAATTTGTGAAATAACACAAATAAAAAGTTACGATACATTTCTTAACTTTGTCCGTGGTTAAGTGATTATGATCCTTGGATACGAATCCGGTGGTCGCGGGCTAAATCCCGGCGCGTGCATGTTAACTTCTTAATGAGATAAAAAATTTCTTTCTCACGCCGGGATTTGAACCTCCGACCTTCAGCTTGTCTTCGTGGATGAGAGCCTTACCCCTCGACCACGGAGGCTGTCAAAAATTGACCACAGAAAATACAATCTGGGTAGTCATGAACGTGATTTTTAAATAGGTAAGATAGAACAGAGCAACGTCTAACGAGGAAATTAATATATTTTTAGATGGTTAGGAATTGTTGAAACCACGGTTACGATGAGATAAACCTTTTTATCAAGGCATATTATATCCTTCGCCCAAATATTGTGGGATCTGTTTTGAGGATGGAAAAAATGTCCTATCTGGATGTGATTTATGAGGGTAATAATAGGGTTGGATCCTAGAATAAAAAATAACTTGATGTCTTCCATATTTGTACTAGATTTGCGTAGAAACCAATGTCGCCACTGACTTAATATCTTTTGGTTCTAGCCCATTTAGCAAGTGCTCTGTCTCTCTCGAGGTTTTTTCATAATGATGGTGGAGCACAGTAGGTACTGCGTATTATATAATTTAACCGTTCAGACTTCTGGATCACGAAGCACGGCCCACATGGCATTTCTTCTGTCCTTCTATAATATATATATATATATTTTTACTATTTTTATTTCTTGCTAGAGCAATCTCGATGTGTTACAAAACTCATTGTAGAACTATTCTTTGGGCTGGATGCTCCTTGTTTTGCCAAGGAATCCGCAATATTGTTTCTCACAATTTCAACATGTCCAGGAATCCAAATTAGATTTCAACAGCTTTGGATGGAGGCTATCAGGACTCGAATAAACAATTGATTTAAATTATTTTTAAAAATCCATGACAATAATTACCAGACACTAAATATTTACAGAAATATTTTATTCGGTAAATTGTAGAATGAATTAATATTTCAACGTGTAGATTCGTGACTTTTAGATATTCAGGAGGTGTGCATGGGGAGGTAGGAGGGGGGAGGTGGGAGGGGGAGCGTATCGGAATCGCCTCGTTGCCCCTTGTGTTGTCGTTTCGTTCTCGGTCCACAGGGATGCTGATGAGCCGCCTGGCAACTGGAGAATGGTGACATGTGGGACACGCTTGAAATCTCACAAGGATGTGAGAAGATATCAAATTTATAACCACACATTTCAAATACAAAAAATGTCAATTTTCTTTGAAATATATTTATATTTTTTGTTGAAAAATAATTCGAGAGGCTCATCACAAAATTACTCTTGAATTCGATTAGTAAATTTGAAAATAAGTAATATCTCCAAAGTTTAAACAAAAGAAAATCAAATTTTAAACACATGAAATATTAATTAATTAATTGAAAATAACCATTTTGGAACCTACTTTAGTGCTTGTCAATTCAAAGCCAATATGAATTCATTGAACGTGAAAAAATTTACGCATGAATAATACATGCAGGAATAACTAACGCACATCATCACAGACAACCGAAATTAGTATGTTTGATGAGTAACAATTAGAAAACCTGAAAACTGTAAGAACAGTAATCATTAAGTTTTGTAGACGAATTAACGAGCTTTTTTAACGACACCATGAAAATAAGCTATTAAAGCCTTCTGTTACGCCTCTTTTGAACCATTAAATACATATTCCGCTACTCGTTAAAATAGTATTACCAGAGGTTCATAGTCCATAGAGGCTGAAAAGCTGTACCTGCCTCAAAGATAAAATAAACACAATAACTTCACATAGGTAATATGAAGTTAATAACTCTTTGAATTTATTGTTTCTCTCTATAGCACAATCGAATTTTTTAAAAAATTATTTTTATTTTTGAATGCATAAAAAAGAGATTATTGAAAATATTATGTATTCATTATTTTCGTTTGAAAGAACGAGGATTTAAACACCGGCGAGAAATTTTTATTTTCCACAAAGGAAAACTTTCACGAGTAAAGTTTACGTAGGTCTAAAATATCTTAAAAGATAAGGTAGAGTATTTGGTGTAGGGACTATTGCGTTTTCTAAAGAATGTTTGCTTTATTGAGGCCGTTTTTGAGTCCATTCAACGGAGAATGTTCATTTCATTGATAACAAAAGCAAAGGGTTTTATTGAACATACGGGTAAGTTAATCTTTTATACAAACTCATAATAAACTTTCGATTGATTGGTATCTGCCATTTACCCACAGATAGAAGTAACACTTCTAATAATATGTGTTTTTCATTCAATATTGGTATGGTGCCGGTGAAAAGTTTATTAATCTTCAGAGTAGATAGTAATCTCAGTATCGCTTCGGTGAAAAACCGCACTGCGAAAACTTACTGAAATAAAATATTACTAATGTATTAATAATCTGGTATAATTATTCGTATTTCTGTTAAAGACTGAACTGCAGGCCTTTAACGAATGAAGATTTCCTAACAAACTATCAGTGAAATTCTAATATTTTCGCATTTCTTCATTATATTTATCAGGATAAGCGCAATTGCATGATCACGTTTTCCGATAAATTCAGAATATATTTTACTAGGAAATAGCCTTCCGTCACGTTTTTAACAGGATTTTAATATATCAGCAATACTCATTTTTCTCCGTGGATGTTTGATGACAGATCTGCATAGCCCAACACTTTGTTTTCCGTTTCATTCCCTTCACCAATTCCGCCAGCTTCACAATATCAATATACTCCTAATGGGGATACAAAAGTTCATTAATGTTCAGAGTAAACGGTTTTCCAGATTGGTAGATAAGTAATCTCAGTATCGCCCTGGCGAATGAATATCATTCAGATTTAAAACTTTTCTTGTTGCCTAAACCATGTTTGTTGACTAGATTAGTATAGACTGGCACTTCCCAACCTTTTTTCCCATCTCCTACCCCTCTTTAGTACCTCCAACCCTAATAATAATATACTACTATTGGCAACATATATTTGTATATCTACATTGTCCAATGCTCCGGAAAGTTAAGATAAATCGGGACTCTTGGTATTCACAAAAAAAACAATTAAAAAAATTTAAATAATGATATTTACGATTTTTTTAAATTCTAAAAATATATCTTTTTTCATTTATTTTTCGAGGAAATACGTAATTTGGAAGTTGTACCTAACGACGCGACTTGCATTCATTCACAAGTCGTCTACACCTAAATTACCCAGTTTCCCCCTCAAACCATTTAAGCTCGAATCAGAAAGTAAGTAATTACCGATGTTAATAGTCCTAACGGGAGGTTAAAAATGTTCAATCAATAACGATTTAATAGCCATCTCCGTAGCAGGCCCCAGACGAGTCGGCGTTATTAGTTCGTTCAGTGCCCCCTGTATTCGTGTCACGAACGTCCACTTTCCCTCTCAATCCGCTCAACACTCGGCCCACTGACGTTATGCTACCAATCTCTAACTACACCCCCAACATCTTCACCCACCACCCACCAGCCCCTCAACCATTCCTTTTGCCACTCTGGAGGGGAAAAACCAAACCCAACCGATGCAAAATATATGAAAATTCTTAACGGAGGTTTGTAAAGGAATTTTCTCATTGTTGTGATATTTGTAGATGTACTTTGAAAATATTAAGAATTTCATTGAAACTGTTATGAACAAAATATCGAAATATCATTATATTTGTTTGGTTTTCTTCAAATTTGTTCATATTTTTTACTATATTAACATAAAGCTTTATAACGTAACTTCTTCTTCTTCTTTCGTTTAGGGGGAGGGCCTCAGGTGTCGCCATGTGAACCTCATAAATCCCGCCCGGGAATGAATGGAGCGGGCATTAATTGACCACATGTTTGGTGGTCTGCACCGCACCACATTGACACATCATCGACTCTTTAAGGCCCCATCTTTGCATCATGTGGGCACAGCGGCTATGGGAGCACCTTAACCAATTTATGGCGGACCAGGTTTTGCGAGGCAATGATAACCTAGGCTGTCTATCGGTGGGGTATGAGGTGGGCATTTCCCAAGTTGGCCGTTTGCCACTCATGTTTCCACCTATCTTCTGAGAGGTAATCGGAGGAGCCTCTCATCTTCCGCCCAGAAGGACATCTTCGTGCAATGGTATTGCGCTTTTTTGCAGCGCCTTCTTGTATTCCCTCAGGCGGGGTAATGTTTGCAAGTACGGGGAGCCAAGGGAGAGGAGTAGATTTTAAAGTCTCGCTGATGGTTGAGGACAGTATTCAGCCTATTAACTTAGTTAAGCCTGGTCCTAGTTTTTTTTGATAACGTAACTTATGAGCTCTTGTTCTTTTTATAACGAATTCCTTTGACTTACATACTTGTCTTCTTCTCTCTCTCTGGTTTCAATCCTGGGATTGGTTTGCAGCAATTTTATCTAATCTCCTCTTCCTTTCTTCCCTGTCTTGTGCGGCTCTTTTGTCTTCTTATCTACCTGAAACTCGTGGAACTTCGAGTCTGAAGGGAGTGGAGAGATCATTTAGTCACACCGGGACTTTTTTTTACATAGACCCTGAAGTAAATAATTTCTCTCAGGACATATGTCATCTTTGGGAATGTTGTGTAGGGGGTATTTTTAAGGAAAGGAAGTCTTGGGTAGGAAAAAGGTTTGAGGGGTGGGGAGGAATCTAGGGATCAGTGTATCCAGGTATACCCCCGCTGCGGCGCAAGGCAATGGATCGTGAGATCAGTTGAAGAGGTCAACGGATCTCGGTGGGCAGGTGCATCCTGAACAGACCTCACCACATGAACCCGGTCACCCCTTATCCAATAAATGATTCCCGGGGCGGTGTTACCCAAACCCGCCTTCCAAAGTGGCGTGTCTACCAAATGAGCTATTGAGACCTTATTTTGTAACGATCTAATAACGATAAGATTTAGTAACGTTATCCTCCGGGTAAGGCTATAAAAAATTGGTTGAGTCCCAGTTGCGACTGCTTTTTAATTCTTGTGTTTTTTTTCAGTTATACTATCTTATTCAATGATTAAAATATTTCAACGAGAGTTATAAGCTTTAATAAGTTTTCATTATAAATTTTTAAATGTATTTGTAAAATAAATATATTTTTTTAGTTGAAACGCCAAAAAACCCTCTCGAAGCTAAAATTAAAGATACACTTTCTGTTCCAACCAGTTCAATCTCAATCAGTCACATTAATTCCTTTCCTTTAAATTCCTCCCTTTAAAAAAAGAATGAGAAATTTTAAATACATTTAAAAACATGAAATTATTGACGGCCACTGTGATCAAATGGTAAGGTTATCGACAACCAATCAGGAGGTCGCAGGTTCAAATCCCGTCGTGTGCAAGTAAAATTTATTTGTTTAATTTCACAACTTATTCATTAAATTTAATTTATTGTATATTTGCAGCACGTTCCAGAGTGGAAGATACTCCCTTGCATAAGAACACCTTTCAGAATTGTAATTACGGCTTTAACCATGTTTGGTGACCAGATCTGAATAGCCAGGATATTCCCCACTTTCCTCCTCCCCATCTCCTTCCCCTACTCTCTACTTTCAGCCTCACAACACTTTTTTGATGGAGATCATTTTTTGAGTTGCTATTTGACGGAATGACGGGAAAAAAAATTGTTCCAAAATAGGCAATATATCTTGTACGTTTGCCCGTAAATTTAGAAAAACACCATGAAGAAGTTTTTTATTCGATGCCACGCAAATAAATTAATAAATAATCAAATATAACATTATGTAAAGACCTCTTATTTATCGCTATAAGGGATATAACATTTTATGCCGTCTTAGGAAAAAATATCGAAAAAGTAGCTTCTACGATTGTATTCTTAAATGTAGAAAAATAAATACATGCTACCGCAAAACATTGTTTTTATTTGGCGATTTATTTAAAGGGTTTTATAGGGAAAACAGAGGAATGAAAGGTTTTACTTGACGCGTCATTATTTCAACTCACCACGGATTTCTTTTGTTACAGACCACACGCGATCCAGAAATTCTTCGGGTTTTGTGGCCGGGCTTACCCGCGGTAAGTTGTTCAGTCCATTTTACACCAGAGTATAAACGTAAAGTCGAAATTGTCTTGTTCGAAAAGCTGGACGAAAAAAGAAAAAATGCTTCGATGGAGAAAAGGTGTGTAAAACGGAAAAGCCTGATTGATCGAAAGCCTTCCACGTTTTATATTGCTATAAAATGTATGTAATATCGGATGTGTATCACTGCTTTAGAACAAGCGGCTAGGTGAATTTGTTTGGTATTTTTTAAGCAAATAGGTTTTTTATGTGGAATTATTATTCAGACCACGTCCAGTCTTTTTACTAGCCTATTCGTCGTTTGTAAAACAGGAATTTTTGTCTTTCTTTAAAAAAATAAGAATATAATAAATGGTTTGCGGTAGGTATATGGCACAATGTTAATTTATTTCATTGAGCGCAAATCACGTAGCTTATGGGAAATGTAGAGCCGAAAATGGTAAAAATGAACTTACGGAGAGTCTTGAAGTACACAACTGATATGCATGCTTAACTTATAAATTTTTTAAGTCGTAATTTTAATACCGTAATAACCAGTAGGTACCCATTTTCAATTGCATAAGGACATATAAACTCTCCAAGCCTCACAAACATTCTATCAAATGGTCGGAGTATTTCCGCTTTGCAATAAAATCCAAATAAATGGATTATTTCTGAACGTATCCGAAAATTAAAAACTGTTTTTGAAAGGTGATGAAATAAGCTCTCATACCATGCAAGCATTTAAAAAAATATGGAACATTTTTTTTTAGCAAATAAAATTACTGCTAACGAAATAATATATAAAAACACACTTATTTTGAATGTTTCAAAATTACAAACGTTATTTTAAACTCTTATTTTTGTCATATTATCATGAAAAAAAAATTAATCAAAAATTATCATTTTTTTTTTTAAATTGCGGTCAGTACTTTTGGTTTCATAAAGGTGCACATTTTAATTGTTCTGTGATTACTTATAATTAAATATAAAGCGTGGTGTTTTTTTCTTTCTGAAACCGTTTCGATAATATTTCTAACTACAACAGTAAAATAGACTCATCGATTTCTGTGAGAAGTAAAATTTATCTTCTCAATCTTTCCTGTACTCGTAAATAATTTTAAGAATCGTTTTTTTAATCTTTTAATTTTACCTCAATCTTGAATTACCGAAAAAAAATTGATTCAGCGGTATTTAACTTCTTGACGAATTTCAAGGGTCGTCTGGTATGCATTACGAAATAATTAGGATTTACTTATGATGTCACTTTAGTGAGTGAACAGCTAGAAAGCACTGTTTTAGTATTTTACACAGAAAGCTCTGTGATATCCCTCAATGTATCTTTTTTCTTGGGGATGATGTGCGGAGGGTCACCGATTAGGCGAGATGTAACACAAAAGCCAGCAAGTCAATCAAAGTGTTGTCGCTGATTAGAAGAACGTTTCCGAAGAACGAACTTGTTCTTCTGCGGTCAATGTTAACTGTGTATAAAGTAGGGCGTATCTACCGGCAGATACCCGTTGATAAAGGGGTCCATGATGCTAGTTGTTCGGAGCATCATCTTTATCTTTCATTGAAATACCGGTAGAATCAGAAACCAATTTCAACCAGCCACCTGGAGATTGCAACCCGCTCCTATTTTTTCTTATTTTTAGAAAAATAACTATATTTAGAAAAAAATTTGAATGGAAGTGTCTAAAACGATAATCTTTATATTTCTCAAGGTAAATTAATTTTCTTTTACCCACTGTAACATTTACCACCCATGTATTAACATTTAACATTTACCACGAAACCTTTCACATTGAAAAGGGAATAAAATAACTTTATCAAAAAAAATATTTATGAGGAATGATCCGAAAAGATTAACGTTGAAAGTTGTAAAAGAAGTGGAGTTATTCGAAAGGAGAGTTTTTATTGTTTTCATCTTTACTGTCTATAAAACCCTATTACGAATAAATCTCAGGGGACACCTTCGACATCCGGTGCTTTCCGCAACCTAAATCTGCAGGGTGGCCGAAACTGACGGTTAGGGCGAACCCTTTTCCGGGTTTAAGATCAGTAAAACCCGGAAACGAAGTGATTATTTTACTTCTCTTTGTTTGCTTTATTAGCGAGTAAGAATCACCTGTTAAAATAATGGCTGGTTTTCACAAGAGACATTCAAAGCAAGCTTTTTAATGAAATACAATATCTTTTCATATGTTTATTATTATTATGCAACAAGAAATAACGGTACAGAACGAAAGACGGTTATAAAATATGAATGTTGTAAAATTAGTTTATTTTGATGTTTTTATTAATTTAACGCCATGTTTCATGTATCGTGTCTTATTACGAAATTTTAGAACCAAAACTAACCATTTTTTCATTTTAGCAATCAGGAAGCCAACAAAACGACTACGGAAGCTAAAACATACATTTTCAAAAGCTATGCGAGGTATACATCATGGGATCCACTTGCTTGGCCGTGTGTGAAACGAACTCCAATAATAATAATATTTGGATGATTTGTATAGCGCCGTTTTTGTGCAAAATCACCACAAGGGCGATTGAACTACATATTTACAGTTATGCATACAAAATTTGTATTTTTATATTATTCCAGATTTATGGTATTATTTATTATTTATGTAGGTGAAAATGCATCGGTCCATAATGTTGAATATTAATAATTTTACATAATTCCAGATAAACACAAGTAGATGCATGCGTCCATTATGTTGAAAATATGTATTATTACTCAATGCCCTATTCGATTTTAATTATGGGCTAAGGAGCTTTATAATATCCAAACTCTCTCTAAAAAATAACACAATAACTGGCTATATATAATGTTTGTTTAAAAGTGAAACAATCACGATGCGTTAAATAGAGTTTATAAAGTTTAAACAATGTTTCTGTCCAGGTCAACGCCACAATAGTAAGCTGGCGAAATAATTTTCATCATGAGCTGTGGTGCCTTGAAATTTCAAAATATTCTAAAAATATGAAATCTTCAGCCTAATATTTGCTTGAAGAATTAAATTCTTGAAGCTTCTTCCCTTTTAATAATATTCATTGTTGTGATAAGGTCAAAAATACCTTGATGTATGATGTACTATAGCGATAATGAATGTGGTCATTATCAGACCATGCAATAATTACAATAGCGTATTATCCAATGTTGATATTTTTAGTTGCGAACTTACCAAATACAAGAGGCCCATAAAAGAATATTTCTCTGATGTTTTTGTGAATAATGTTTATGTCTCTATTGTTTATATCTCTATTATGATTTGATTTATATCTACAACCCCCTCCATGGCTATAAATGTATTGTTTTGTAAATTATTCGTTTTACATAATCTTTTGTTATGCACAAATGTTTTAATTCATATTCCTTTCTTACAAATTTAAATAACTTATTCCATATTATGCTGTCTCAGCTAAAGTCACAAGTAAATCCATAATTGGTTTCATTTTACTATATAATAATTTTGTACAAACTGATTAAATATAAACTGTCAATTTCCCGAAAATGAATAAATAATAATGTAATGTATAATAATGTAATGTAATGTATAATAATAAATAATGTTCAAACCAACAATAAATTCCACATCAATCATAGACACCAAAGCGTACACAATCAAGACCATATATATCCCAGATAGCGACAGGCAATATTGACTTCTCCTAAATTATAGTACATAGATAGTAATACATGTGTTCTAATACTTACAAATGCCAACTAGACAAAATTGGACATGCTTACTGTACTTACCGTGGTTATTCTCACTGAGTACCTGTTTAATGTAAATATGTCCTATCATAGTGGTTGCCTGCTTATCTTTATTATTTGTGAATCTGTCTGTCAAACCTTATTGATGTGTTTGCTTAATTAAAAATAATATTTACTGCGTTCAACGAGAAGAAGTCATAATAAACAGATGAATGTTTATCTTCACTGTGCAGTCATATAGATAGTAGATATTAGGTACACGGAGAAAAATTACTGATAAAAAATATTGGTAAATTATTAAGAATCTCTTCAAGTTATTCGTAATTCGGTTAAAACAGGATTGCAGGTCCTTAACGAATGAATTGATATGTTTTCTGATATTTAGTTAAAATACCAATGTACATTCTGTCAAAGCATTTCGTCATTATATACTATCAAGACAAACGCAGGATCATGAACGCGTGTTCCGTAACTTTGCAGAAAAGACGAGCAGTAGCTGACTCAATATTTATACACAGAATTTTAAACAATGACATTGACTGTACCAAACTTCTGACCCTTATTAACTTTAACATACCTTTGAGACGTACACGAATACAGTGCTATTCCACACGCTTAATTATAAAACAAATGCAGCATCTAATTCGCCAATTAACCGAGCTCTTCATACTCTAAATAATATTTGTCTTAACTCTAACATTGACATTTTTTCGGATTCACTGCCCAAATTCAAACGTGACATCATGTCAATAATTTAAACTGTTCTATGCGCATACATACAGACACAGACACGCACACAAACACTCACACATACATTACAAACGTCACACACACACCTATACACTACACACGTCACCTGGTAATTAATGAATAAACATACCACTTACCCAACATGAACTATCGTATTCCTGTATATTGTTTCATCTCTGTAAATCATGTACTATTTGTTTCTATAATATAAAATAAAATTTAAAAAAAAATTACAAATATACTAAAACTTTTCGAGGCCTGCGAGAGAGATTCTTAAGAATTTTGTAAAAACTATTTTTTTCCGTGTAGATAGTATTATATATATATTTTTTTTTTTAATATTAACTCCACACAGGAGGCCCTGAAGAAAATAACTTCCCTCAGGGCCTATGTCATCTTTGGGGATGTTGTGTGGAGGGTCTTTTTGTGGAGAGGAAGGAGTGAACATGGGTCTTGAAGAGTCCCATGTTGTAGGAGGGAGGAAACACAGAGGCCGGCAGTTCGTTCCACAGCCGAGTTGTTGAACTTAAGAACGAATCGTAGAAGCGACCCGTTCTCATGTGACAAGTGTCAACTGTGTTCAAATGTTGGGCACGCGTTTGGCGTGTATCCCGACTACGCACCGGTGCCGAAGGGATCAATGACGCTAGTTCCTCAGAGCATCTTCCATTGTAATACCGATAGAACAAGGACAGCATACCTACCTGACGCCTGTGCTCTAAAGATTGCAGTCCGTTTGTTAAGATTGGGGAATCTATCAAACGGACCGCCCGTTTTTGCACAGAGTCTAGGGTTTTTTTCAGGTACCTATTTAGGGGCTCCGGACCAGAGATGGCTGCCAAATTCGACAGTAGGGCGCACTTGCGATTTGTACAGAGTCAGCAGTTGTGTATTATTAAAGTATCTGCGGGCCCTGTACAGTACGCCCAGCTTCTGAGAGGCCAACTTTACTCTGGCTTCGATATAAATTCCTCTAAGCGGTAGAAGCAACCAAATACTTAGGAAACATCATCACAAACAAGTTGACGGATGGTGATGATATCGACAGGCAGAGACGAGCACTTAGTGTGAAATCAAACATGCTCTGCAGAAGTTTCGGCTCTGTAGCTCATAGGTGAGAAGAAAGCTATTCTCAGCCTTCTGTACTAACCTATACACATGCGAGCTCTGGACCAGCTAGACAAAGAGAACCATAGAAAGGCTTCGGGTGCAATATAATAATGCATGCTGATTGGACTTCCCAGTGGACTGCTCTATATTAGCGGAAGGACGAGTTCCCGGATTTGCAGCCTTAATGCGAACAAGGGTTGCAAGAATGAGGGAAAGGATCAATAGCTCCACAAATATATTCATCACGGAATCCCGCCAGAGTTCAGATTCGAAAATTGAAGCAAATTAGAGAAATATGTTGGCCCCAATAATCTTCGATCCTTTTGATCAATGGCAACAAAGGAAAGGAAAGTCAAAAAATTCCCTATTTACATTGATTTATATTTATATTATTAACTCTTTGTACTTCGTTGTCGCCACCACGGCGAAATCGCAAACATTCTAACAACTCTGATGGCGCCGCAGCGGCGACATAAACAATGCGTATACATTTTATTGTTTAAAAAATAAAAGAGTCCTTTTACAGGTTTCTATTCAGTTGTATACAGTACCCATTTACGATCGGTGGTGCTTTTTGCTCTGTTTTTCATACATAACAATAACTACGCAACCATTTTATTTGAATATTTTTACTGGGCAATAAATATTCTCACTCCATCAGAGACCAGGCTCAATGGGAAATTCCATATTTTAAGAAAAGGTCCCAAGCGGGACTGTGTGGTCTGCTCGAAAAGGGCAGTAAAAGGTGGCAGACGGGAAACCAGTGAGTACTGTGACACGTGTCATAACAAGCCTCGTATGCATTTGGGCGACTGCTTTCTAAAATACCACACGTTAAAAAATTATACAGATAACAATATGAAGATTTATCTTTTATTAAGAATCTTGTATGATAATAAATATAACTATATCCTTTTATTTACTGCCTTACCAATTTTTTTTTCTAATTTTCCTAAAATATGGTAATTTTTCCTCACATTCTTTTACATTTCACTCTACGGAGTAGCTGGTATACCATATAAAAAATAATTTGAAGAACAAATGGCTTATTTATTATTGTACTAATCTCCTTTTAATTTATTATTGTACTAATCGTCTTTTAATTTTTTTAAATTCTATTAAATTTAAGGTAATAAGTACATATAACTCAGTGTTTACAATTTCTACGGTATGTGTGCTGGTGACCGGATAAATCATCACATCTTTAAATAGTTATATAAAGTCATGGAAAGTGATGAAACAAAAACTTTATTAACTGGGTTAAGTAGGTTAGTAGGTTAGGTCAGGTTAAATTTTTTTTCTCATCGTTTCTAATGACTTTATATCACTTTTTGTATCATTGTGTTGAATTGTCACTGTGTGAGTTATCATGGAACCATGTGTGCTATTGCACCAACCTGCCCACATTCCGGAATAAATAAATTATTATTGTTACGTAGCAGTATTTAAAAGTATAATATTATTTGTTCTGTATGACAGGTTTAGAGCAAAGTTGAAAAGGAGCTTCTATTGAATAAATAATTATATATATATAACCTATTGAAGCTCATTAAACATTTTGTAATATGCAATCATTGGCGAAGATAAAACCGTCAACTCTGTTATTGTTGTTGATATTATCTTCGTAAATGATTAAATATGACAATGAGGTTAATAAGCTTCAATATGTTATCCCTAATAAAAAATTGAACATTCATTCTATATGTGTCGAAAATTTCAATGGATATCCCGTATAAATAAAATAGGATAGATATATCCGAGACACCAATTGCGACGAACCACGAAATTTGCAATAACACCAAAAAGATGGCAACCAAAAATATGGGAAATAATTGAAGATAATGTTAGTAATGCACAAATGTATTTTTAGATCTACAAAAATGACGGAATTTTTATTTTTTTATTTTATTTTAAATACATATACGGCTATACTGCCTTTTATAAATAAACATATAACTGAGTAGAAAAGTAATATCAGTAAAATAATATCAAAATAAAGTCACATTATGGAAAAATAATTTTTGAGTGCATGTTTATATTGCGTTAATTTTAAAAAATAAATGTCGCCGATGTTAGCATGTTCATTTCCCAAAATGTGTAATCGACTGATTGGTGAGTAATAATGTGATAATGTGTGTGTGTTATTATAGTAGAACGGTAGAGTCAGTCTATTGTTAGTGCGACCAGGGCAATGAAATCGTATTAGTTCTATTAAATCAGGGGTATCCAGGACCGAGTGAATTATTTTATATAATATTAATAGATCACAGATTTTTCTGCGATCTGATAAATTTACGAGATTAGTCCAGTTTGATAACAAATTATAGTCCACGGATTCTCTAGGAATACCTAATTTAAAATTAATATACCTAAGGAATCTATGCTGGACTTTTTCAATCGCTTGAATATGGATATTGTAATGTGGAGCCCAAATCGTAGAGTTATATTCCAAAATGCTTCTCACTAGCGTTGTGTATAAAATGCGAATAGTATCAATGTTACAAAATTGTTTGGTTATTCTAATAATAAATCCTAAAATCTTCATTGCTCTATAAATAATATTAGTTATATGGCTAATAAATGTAAGTTTTGAGTTAAAAATAATATCTAGATCATTTATTGTTTCTACTGAGTTTAATATAATTTTGTCAAGTTTGTATTCATAAATTGTCGGTTTCTTTATTTTATAAAATCTTATTATTTGACATTTACTAATGTTAAGTGCCAGTTTATTGCATATACACCAATTAAACAAGTTGTTTAAATTTTTTTGTAAAATTATGCAATCAGAAATATTTTAAATTTTTTTATATAATTTTAAATCATCAGCAAATAACAGAATATCAACATCGGAAAAAACGTCTACAATGTCATTAATAAATAAAATAAACAGTATTGGTCCTAAATGGGAGCCCTGTGGCACACCACTAGTGGCAGAAAAGGCATCCGATATTACGTCATTTAACTTTACAAACAGTTGCCTATTTGTTAAATAACTCTCTACCCATTTAAGAAAGTTCCCGTTTATACCCATACTCCTTAATTTATTTATCCATATTTTATGACAAACTTTATCGAACGCCTTACTGAAGTCAGTATATATCGAATCTACTTGACATTTATCTGCAAAGGCATTCGCTATAAAGTTTTCATATATTAGTAGATTTGTCAGAGTTGATCTATTCTTCATGAAACCATGTTGAAACCTTGTTATTATCCCATTTAATTTAAAAATAATTTTTTCCAAAATAATTTTTTCAAATAGTTTTGGAATAGTTGACTGTATACATACAGGTCTATAGTTGCGTATATCGCATTTGTCACCTTTTTTAAATATGGGTGTGATGTAACTATTTTTCCATGCAATTGGAAAATATCCCGATGACAATGACATATTAAAAATTAAATAGAGGGGATACGACAAGGCATGTATACAGTGTTTCAATAGAATTGGTGGTATTTTGTCAGGACCCGAACTTTTTTATATCTAATTTGTTAATATGGGTTTTAATTTCATTTATATATATGTGAATTTTAGAAATTTGTAAATTGATGTTAGATGAAAAAAAAAGGAATTTCACTATTATCAATTGTGTTGTCATATACATCTTTAAAAAATGAAGCAAATAAATTAACAATAGTTTCTGCATTATTTCCATTTATGCCGTTATAATACATACTAGAAGGTATATCTATTTCATTTCTTTTTAATAACTTTGCTTCCATAAAGTGTTGATGTCGTTATTTGCAATTGAATTTTCCACATTATTTAAGTATTCTTTGTAACAATTTTTAGAAAGATCGTGACATTGGCGCCGAATTGAATTGAATTGAATATAATCTTTAATTGATTTAGAATTTTTGTACTTTTTATGTATTTTCTTCTTCAATTGAGTCAAGTCAATTAAATCTTTATTGAACCACCGAGGGAAAACATTATTTTTACATTTAATGTAAGGCACACTTTTTTCTATGATATTGTGAATTATTTTATAGAATACGTTGATATTTTCGTTAATATTTTCTTGTTTTAAAAAAGTCCAATCAGTAGCATTTAAGCATTCATTAATATGATTAAAATCAGCTTTATTAAAATTGTGAAGTGATTTTTTGCACTGTAGATTTGGTATTTTATTTAGTGATACGCTAATATTTAATGGAGGATGATAGTTATCTACAGGTAATATTATTTCACTTGATTTTACTACAGTTACTGAAGTATCACTTGAAAATACCAAGTCCAGTATTTTGTTATTACAATTTTCAATTTTATTTAATTGTGTTAGATTTATAAAATTTGACATGCTTATAACTTCTTTGTTTATAGTTGACAAGCCAGCGTTTTCTATACCTGTCAATTCCATAAAGTTTTGATTCCAAATGATGTGCGGAAGATTAAAATCGCCAGTTATAATTATTTTTACTTTTGGATATTTTAATTGTAAAATTTCAATATCTTCAAAATGCTTAGTATAAATACTAATATCCGATTTAGGCGGAATGTACACATTACCCAATAAAATTCTGTTTTTACCTGTATTAATCATAACAAATAATTGCTCTATTTCAACGTTTTTTGTATTTAACTGTCTGGAGACAATATTTTTCGCTACTGCAATCAGAACTCCACCACCTCTTCTTTTATTGTTTTTAATGTCATCGTTTGTAGATTGATTTCTATCCCGGCGGAAAACGTTGTATCTTGTATGTAAAGAGGTGACATTAGCTCAGTTGGTAGAGTGCAAATCAATTCGGTCTAGTCAATTCTAGGTAGATATTCGGGGGACGGAACGTGGTGAGATTGTTTTCCTCTGGGTCCTAGAGTGCGACTGAGCTAAATTGGGAACCGAATTCAATCCATAAAATTCTCATAATGTTCATCCACGGGATGAATCTAGGTGACTACCTCAAACAGAGAGACAGCCTGGGTTCTCATTGCCTCGCAAAACCTGGTACGCCCTCAATAGGTTAAGGTGCTTCCATAGCCGCTGTGCCCACATGATGCACAGATGAACCCTTAAAGAGACGGCGATGTGTGAATGTGGTGCGGTGAAGACCACCGAACATGTAGTCAACGAATGCCCGCTCCATTCATTCACATGACGACGCCTGAGGCCCTAGAATGGCTCTCAGACCTAGATGTCCCCCTCTGACCCCCCCACCATACGAAAGAAATAGAATCTTGGTGACTAGGAGGAGAGGGATGGTGCACCCAGAAAGGCTTATGTTACCCACCCTTGATGGATTATCCCTACTATGTCTTCGCGCCTTTAGATTCTCTCATCTCGCCAAGAATCACACCCTTAAATTCGGTATTCAGGAATACAAATTCTACAATCCAAAATATGTAAATGATCCCATCAAATTTGAAATATTTTACTGAAGAAATGTCACAATGTGTTAAATGTAACCTACTTATCACAAACTCAACATTAACATCCAAGTTATTTTATTTCTCTTCTTCTTTTGAAATGTTAAGCATGATTTATTTTTGTGTCACCAACTATCGATTTTAGCACTTATCATAAAACATAATTTATTAATAAAATACTAATATATATTATTATATTTTCAGTTTATTTATAAGTCTATCTTGACGAAGAAATTATTGGTTTCGAAACATGTTAATTAAGTGGGAGTGTACAAAATTATTTTTTATTTTTATTTTAAATCAAAATAATGATTTAATTTTATTTCATACCGAGTTTCGAAACAGTTGCCTCCGGCAATGGCTGATTACGGAAGCAATTGAAATTTTAAAAAAATCCAATAAATATTAATAGAGACGTTGGAACTAAGCTCAGTAGATCTTGGTATCTGGTAATTAAACCACTTTAAAATTATACATTAATGTCAGCTCTTAGAGGGTTGGAGCTCTCAACACGTTATCACATCTTCATACATAAGAACATATTTCAAATCAACTTAAGATTACACATCTGCCCTGATGATGGACACTGCAATGCTGTCCAAAACTTTGGCTAAAGAAGGAGGTGGCGCAATACGGCGTAATACCCCCAAAACAAATCGCTATAATTGTTTGCAACCTGTACATAAGTCGCACAAGAACTGTTTTAGTTTAAGTCTTTTCATTATCTGATTTATGATCTTGGTCTATGATCACATCCTTCTGAGAACTGAAAGTAACATCTTGTTTTCAGATAGTGAATATATTATTATATCGAAAAATTCCTGGATATTGGGTAGAGCGAAAAAATTACAGACCACGCACTACCGAGAACAGGGAATGTAACACAGAACATCACGATTTCCGATAGAGAATCCATCAAACGATCTCTCAATATTTTTTGAATTTAAAAAGTTACGTGTAAACAGGCAAAAAAACATCTTCCCACAATATCACCTGTGCTCAGATGTTCCATTCAAGATTAAGCTGTTCAATCCTTTACACAAAGTGAGCAAATTTATTCTACCAGAAAGTGTATCCGATTCCTGTGAACCAATGGGGATGTTTGCAGAGAGGGGTAGAAAAAATAAATCGGAATATTCCCAGTTAAGGGGATAGATCGCTCGGGTGGCAACACAGACCAGCCAATATTTCAACTGGTAACGATTTTTGTTTGTATTTAATGACCGATGCTAAATTTTTATCGGTGTCTGTATTGTCGAAACGTGTAAAAATGTATTTTCTGATGTCATTTCGCAAAAAATTACCAATAGTATGTAATGTACACAACAGTTAATACCTATATAAGTATATTCTTTACTTTTGAATATTTACTGGTACCTTATTTTTAATGACAAACTAATGTTTATAATTTTTTTTATACATGCCACAAAGGATAAACAAATACTATAAGAAATAATTACTCGCCCAACATAAATTTTGTTTTTAATAAGCAATAATTGTTGATTGAAATACTAGTAGGCATGGGTCAGACACAGCCACATACCAAGGAATTTTCTATTGTGGGAACAAATATTTTGACGTCTTGCGTTATTTTTTATTAGTAGAATTTATATTTCGCTACCCCTTGACTACAATGACTTTACACACATAAAATAGTTTACCTTCAAATTCTAAGCAGAAAATCTCTGAAACATTCATGATATGATGATGCGACATAACAGTAATTGAATTTGAAAACAATCAAAAGCACACGAGACACAATAATTTTTTTCATCGTCCTTTTCGTAGCGTCTGTTAATTATTATTAAGGCGATGCACTACGTAGTAATTTAAAATCATGTGTTTTTGGTTTGAAAATTTGGTCGCCTAGAAATGTTTCAGATGCTTTAATTAAATATTGTGAGTAGAATTTTATTTTATTTTATTTGGTACATTATTTTGTTACAATTTATGTTTTCCAGTAATGTAGGCCTCACTGGGTGGCTTGCCCGTGCTGAGGCCTTCATTTTATAATATGAAAATCTAATCTACATATTACATTTAAAGAGAAGATAGTAAATTTGAAAAGAAAATAATAAATTTAAAATTAAAAATACATAATAATACATTTAAAATTAAAAAATAATACAATGAAAATAATCTTGTGTGTTTGTGAGTGATGTGTGTTTATGTTGGTTTTGTGTGTTACGTGTAGGTTTTATTTTTATTTTATGCTTTGACATTTTGGTAATATTGTCTTTTTTGTTGTTTAATCCATTTTGTAATTTTGTGTGTGAATTTATTTTTATTTTCCTCAATTTTAATTTCAATTTTAAGACTGTTGAAAGCTTTTATAGCATGGTATTGGTAGTGCCTTTGTCCAAAGGTTGAATTTACTGTTGGAGTTTTAATGTTTTCTTTGTACGCTTGTCTAACTGGTCTGTTAGTGTTATTTTGTGTATGTTGAAATTTATTTTTTTTGTTAAAAATGTAGTTTAGTAATGTTTTAACGTATAATTGGCGTATATCTAGTACGTCACAGCTGTTGAATATTTGGTCTGTATCGGTCAGTCTATGTTTTTTTAGTATTACCTTTAAAATCGTTTTTTGTGCGGTTTCTATGTAATTGATAACCGAGTTTGTTGCTCCTCCCCAAGCAATAATTCCATATTCTATTATTGATTGGCAGAGTGCAAAATATATTGTTTTCAATTGTTTTATTTTATATATGTTTCTTATGTTAAGGAAAATGTGTATTGTTTTGAGAAGTTTATTTGTGATTTGTTTTATGTGAGGTATCCATCTAAGGTTATGGTCAATTACGATTCCTAGATACTTTATTTGTTCTGTTTTTTCTAGAGGAGGGCAATCTCAGATGTTGGTGTTTAAACATTCGTGTATTTTTATGGTGTTTGTATTGTTTTTTGGCTGTCCCGTGCTATTTATACTGTATGTTGTGAATTTTGTCTTTGATATGTTAAGTGTAAGTATGTTTGAGTCTAGCCATGTTTTGACTTGCGAGATTCCCAAATTCGCTATGTTATATACATTATTCCAATCCTTAGATTTGAAAAGTAAAACTGTGTCATCAGCATAGCTAACTATTTCACCGTCTATTTTCATGCTGCAAAGTTCATTTATGTAAATAGTAAAAAGAACGGGCCCTAGTATGCTTCCTTGTGGAACTCCATATGTAATCGGCGGTGGTTT
This sequence comes from Hesperophylax magnus, assembly GCA_026573805.1. Classification (NCBI taxonomy): domain Eukaryota; kingdom Metazoa; phylum Arthropoda; class Insecta; order Trichoptera; family Limnephilidae; genus Hesperophylax; species Hesperophylax magnus. Next base: position 996,306 of record JAIUSX010000035.1, read on the forward strand.
ACTAGTATGGTTGTTAATTTTGACTTGTTGAGTTCTGTTACTCATATAACTTTTAAATAGTTGAAGTTCCTTGCCTTTGATACCCATGTTTTCTAATTTTTTTAAAAGTGAATTGTGGCAGATTGAGTCAAAGGCTTTAGCTAAATCTAGATATATCGCTATGCATTTGTACCCTTGATCTAAGTTGCTATGTATATAATCTACTGTACATGCCAAAGATTCTTTTGTGCCTATTTTGTCTCTAAATCCATATTGGTTATCCGAGAATAATTTGTTTTCTTCAAGGTATTTTATAATTTGGTTTTTTAATACTCTTTCGAAAATCTTTGATAGCGAGTTTAACAGAGTGATTGGTCTATAATTAGTTATTTCCATTTTGTCTCCGGATTTATAAATGGGGATAACTAGTCCTTTTTTAAGAGTACTAGGAAAGCAGGAGTGTGTTATACTAAGGTTGATTAAGTGTGTTATAGGTTTCAAAATTTCATTTTTTAATATCTTAATGCAATCCGTTGTTATCTCATCTAATCCAGGAGCAATTCGGTTTTTTAATGTGTTTATTATTTTGTCAATTTCCTCTTCCGAGGTTGTTTTTATTGTAAATCTGTGTTGTGTCCGTTTTTTATTGATATTTGATCTATTTGTTTGTGTTAGTGTGTTTGTGTTATGCATTTTACGGTTCGCTAAAACTTTTCCTATATTTGCAAAGAAGTTATTCACATGATTTGCTATAGTTTCTGTATTTGTATTGACATCTAATTTTTTGGAGTTAATATTTAGATTTTCAATAGTATTTTTCTGTTTGTATTTTTTTGACAGTTGAAGCAATACAATACAAGAATACATCCTGGCCTTTAAAATAATCGATTATTTTTTAGATAAGTCTTTTTATAAGCCCAGAAAAAAATAATGTATAGGCCTATGAAAACTGCTTTAAAGTTAAAAATCTCCTACTTACGAACCCATTTTCGGTGATGGTTTTATTGTATAATGTGGCAAATTAAGTTATTTATAAAATGATCGAAAAACATTTAAATACTTGTGCTTGAACATCCACAAAATAAAATAAAAGGCACTTTTTGGCCATGCTTTTTTCATGCATAAATCAAAACAGGTGGATGGTGTGAAGCGGGAATTAAAGCCTTATCGCCATTTACGTAAGGTGTGTTATTGATAGCGGCTCGATTCAAAATATTACACGACGTAGTGCATCGCCTTAAGTTGAAACAGCTGTCAAAAAAAAAACTGAAATACTTGCAGAACTTTTAATAATAACATTAGTTCTACGAATTAACAATATAATAAAAATATACAAAAACCGAGCATTAGATATGGAAGAATAAATAAATAAATCTTCAAGAATATTATAAATCGTTGACAGTAAACTCACGATGAAAATAAATTTCGTGGAATTCTTTCTACATGGATTAATAAACATTAAGCTGTATTCTTAATTTCCCAGCACATAAACAGAATATAGCCCCAATAACAACTTTTTTGTTTGTTGTTTATTTACTTCATTTCTCAGGCAAACAATGATATAAAGCAACGGGTCGTTAGGAATGAAAATAAAAATAAGATGAAAGTCTCACAGGAACTTATTACGCTGAAGATGATGGATGTGGTATTGATTGGAAGCGAAAATTTATCGAAATAATATTACGTCTTGCAAAGCTCTGTATAATTCAACCCAAGGACTTATCATATCTACGTTTGCGTAAATCCCAGGGGTGTGCAGAAACGTTTTTTTTTCAGATTTTATGAAGCATACAGTATTTGGACGGTGTTTGAGTGGCTGAAAAGATTGTCAAAATAATGTTTTTGGTTTAAAATTTGAAAGTCTCCTTTTAAGTACTCCAAAATTCCAAAGAAAAACAATATGTTCCGCGATGGTGAAAATTCCAATGAACGAGACAAAATTATACGCGATGGTAAAAATTGCAATAAATGACACTTCATTAACGTACATTTTTACACATAAATGATTCCTAATTGTGTGTGATCGAATTATCTGAATCATTTTTAAGTTAGATACGGAAAAAGATTTAAAAGAATATTATTTTTAATTCAAAATTTTTATTTAATTATTGAAGACAATATTAGCGATTAATAAACGAAAATCTGAAACAGAAAAATCAGAAAAGGATACGGTCACATCTAGGACACGAACTTAGGACCCTTGCCTTGCCGGGGCACCGCTCTACCACTGAGCTAATGGGACCCTATCCGCTTCGGTCATTTTTAACTGTATCATACTTCGAATAAGAACTACCAAAAATGTCGTCATTTTTTCACCGCACATTATTTATTGGCAACTATCTTTATGTATGATCGCAAGATTCAACCCAAAATAAATGCAATCTAGACAGCGTCTTTTTTAGATAAACATATACTATTTTTTTTTTTTTAATGTGCGAAGTCTAGTATGAATATTTATTTTTTGACTAAAGTTGTTAATGGCAAAGCGGTAAGGTTTTGACTGCGGAGCAAGGCGTCGTTGTTGGACATGGGAAAACAAAACAATCATTTCAAAAATTGTTTTGTTTTACATAAAAGTAATTCATTAATTAAAATCGTAATACAAAGAATTTCTGTAGTAGAAATTTTTTGAATATTGCGTGTGTTATAAATTGGGGTCCTTAGAATAATAACTCAGATTCTTGAGAGTAAACTGAATCACTTTTTATTTGACAATAAACATCCACTATCACAGGTATGACAAGCACTTTTTAATAACTACTCTGGGTACAGGTACTAGTTCCCGTAATTATTTCGGAGAGGTGAAACCTTTGATTGTTTATGAGTAAGAGCGCGTTTTTAAGCAAAGACCACCTTTTTATAACCTGACAAAAGACTGTTGACACATTCAAATTCAAAAGGCCGCAAAACAGAGATCGTCTTTGCTGACAGAATTTAATCATAGCAATTAGCAGAGGCGAGAACCTTTCATAAATAATATAATTTAGCTTTCATAGATGTCACTAGTGGTATATAATTACCCTGAAAATTATACAGCGTGGTCAGAGGCCACCGTTCAAAATCAAAACATTGCTAGAAATGGCTTAAGCCTTGTTTAGTGACAATATCTAAATGGCCAAGATATTCTTAAAAAATATTGGAATGATTAGCGTAAATTTTTGGGAAAAACCCACCTCTCTTCAACTAACCATAATCTTCCCCAACTCCTTCCTTTAGTATCACAATACTTTCCCATGGGGATAACATTGTATAAATGATAAGTATGGTTAGGTCTGTTTTGAAGTTGAAAATAAAACAATTTAGTGTTAGTAATACAAAGAAAATAGACTGTACTGAGAAGGGTTGTGATCGTAAATTAAACAATTTGTCAATGAATAAATCTATTTAGACAGTTTTTGGATATGAAAGGCGAGGGAATCGGTGTTAGAATATAACTCTGAAGCTTTACCGAGAACTACTACATATTTGATATTTTCTAAGGCAAAGAGTCATGAAAGGAGTCAGCTTCTCTATAATCCCCAGAATAGGTCGATCATTCATCAATTGCCTATCAATCACTCAAGAAAATACTACGATTGAATGCTGAGAAGATGAATGATTTGTCAAATTCTAGAAGAAGTGAAGAATAAAGTGGTATAGGTACATTTCTGACAAAATTCACAAGTGAAACGACGAATATTAAATGGCACTCCAAGTCATCAATAATCTGGATGTGAGCCGCATTGACTATTTTCTGAAAGTAAGCCTCTAGGTAATTGAGATATATCTTGACACATTATCCAAACACTCAATTCAATATCGATCATGACATGTGATGCTTTTGAGAACAAACCTTGTAAAATAACAAAGCTTAAGATAAAACGTTTTTTAAACTTAATATTACAGTTTTTCTGACCATAATATTAGGTTTTTAAATCTTTTAATCTAAACACACATCATAAAATGCAGCAAATATATTACTTAAATGTAAATAAAAAGGACAAACACCTAGAATTACTTTATGGCATCCCAAATAAAAATTACGCTATCTTATGAAGATATAGAAGCAGGGAAGGGAAGGGATGAAAAAGGGATTATTAAAAAAGTACCTGGTTATTTAAATCTTTTCCCCAAACATAGCTGAAGTATTTTCTTGATAAATAATGATATATTGATTTTATTTCAACGATAAAATATTTTAAAAGATGTTCTGTTGGCTACTTTACCAAGTAAAACAAACTATTTTGGAATAAGTTTAAATAAAGAAAGCGACGAAAAATAACGACGAATGCATGTTGCAAAAGTAATGAACAAGTACGAGTAAGTTATAAAAACAAAAATAATCTAGACGCCAGGTACATTCTACTTACTAAACTGTCTCTCTTACAGGTAATATACCTGAAAGGTTGTTTGTGTAATCCTAAAATTAAATATTATCTTTGTAAACATTCTCTGAATTCTCCACATGATATGAGATTTTGCACGAGAGTGGCGACTAAACAGTCAACGTGAAGTATTAACATTATTAAAAGCAATAAATAAACGTAAAACTTTTTACAAAGCTTATAAACGTTTAGATCATTAACTGATTCTCTTTGCGCATATACATTTAAAGAAAGGTTTAAATCGATTAACATTTAACAACAACGCGCAGCGTTCTTTGTTACTTGTTTTCCAGTCAGCAAAATAATTAATAAATTTACGAAGCTGCCTATTATTGTTTGAAATATGCAGCAGATGGAACATAGAATAAAGAAGATCACAAGAAATGCAACGCGGGTGTGTTTTGTGATCCAAAAGTCTGTCCAATTGGATGCAATTTTTGATTACCATACTGTGTTTTATCATCATTATAAAACTTTCACTTTATTTAGGTGGGATGGCGATCGTACTAAAGACAGAGAACATTCTAAATAAGGAAGAACCTACAAAGTCAGTTGCGATATTGATTTCGATTCAAATCTACATGGAAATCGTTTGTAGAGTGTATTATCTATCCAGTGGATTGTAAGCTTATTTATCAATTAGCGATTTTGTTTTAGTTAGGAAAATTATGTCATCTACGTATTACAAATCATTAAAAAATAAAACTCTTAACTCATTTTGGTTCCTCGTTGGTGAAATCGAAAATCTTAACTGTCAAGAAGAAAGATTTTTTTTGATACAGCATAAAACTGATGTAAACCTTGAAACTCGCGGGATTTTTTTTTTGTCTGGAAATACTGCTGACTTAAGTAAATGTTAGCTTGCCGCTTGCAACGCACTGTTTATAGAAAAATGATTACCCATATTAATTAAGTCATTAATATTAAATGAAAAACATTATTATTTGAGTATAAAATAGCAATCTTATTTCTTACGCAGCCAAAACTCTTCGATTGTGATTTTAGCATCATGCTATTTAAAAATATGGGAATAAACTAAATTAACGCATACATTTTAAAATCTTTTCTTTCAGTTACTACAGAGCTTTGAAATATAAGTTTTAATGACAAATGTGCATTTAAAGAAAATGCGTCAATTAGTTCAATAAATATGTTTCCCGCGCGCATTTTGAAAAAGATTTCGACAAAAGAACGTTCAAGTACGGACGTTTATTTAAAAAATGTCAATTGCATAATGACCCCAATGAAAGAGTGGATACAAAGGAGAAAAAAATAGAAGTTATTACCAAAGCAGTACAAAAAACATTATTTGGAGAACAGATTAATATATCAGCAGGCAAAAAATTTTTTTTAGTCACATTTAAAGGGATTTTTTTTTTAGAAAATTGTTAATATTAATGACCAGAAAATAAATATATGCTCATATAAATATTTTTTGCAAAAAATAAAAGGAAAAAATATTACTCAGAGAATTGAGGAAAATTACAGAATGTTTTTACATCGAAGTTGTACTTTTTTATAAGAAAACTGCTTTACATTTTCTACTAAAAGTACTGCATTAATCAAAGAGTTTGCATGATTTTTAATTTAATAAATCGCACATTCTTCTGATTGGATTCCTGACATTTTAGAGTTTATTAGTTCGAATAAGTTAGGATAGTCGATAACGTCATTGCAAACTTTATAAAAGGCCACGAGGTCAAAGCATGTTCGCCGGCTAGAGAGAGTGGAGACGATATAGTCCGAGAACATTTAAAGTACTTACTCCAGAAATGTCGTTCATAATTATTTCCGGATCTTTATTTATATTCCACCGGCATTCCAGGGCTGGAGGGGGAGGGGGGAGGGATGCGAAGGCTTCCGCCACACTCGGGGGCAACCTTTTACCCTGGCGACATCTCACGGGCAAATAACGAGACACAAGCGACGCCTATTGAAAGAAGCAACGCTAGAATATTAAAAAAAAATAGTGGGAAGGTCTAAGGCAGTGATGGGCAAAGTACGGCCCGCGGGCCAAGTCCGGCCCGCCAGGCTAGTCAATCCGGCCCGCGACATTGTTTTGAATAACCCTACCACAATTTACCACCTTAAGAACTATGAGAAAAGCGTGAAATATCTTTATGAAGAATTTGAACGAATATTCCAAGACTTCAAAGTTATAGAACAGGACCTGGACATTTTTAGCATGCCATTTAATATGGATTGTGAATCAGTCAAACCAGAATTGAAGCTCGAAGCTCGAAGCTCGACACTGAATTGAAGCAACTGTTTCTCAACGTTTCCAAAATTGAGTTCTACAAGGCCCTGTCAAAATCAAGTTTCCCAAACCTGAAATCTCACGCTCAGAAGATAATTGCGATGTTTGCATCTTCCTACATCTGTGAACAGGTGTTTTCTACTATGAAGCTTCGCAAAAACAGTGTTAGAAACCGATTGACTGACCACCATTTAGCTTCACTACTGCGAATCAGCTCATCCCAGTTTTTACCAGATTATGATAAACGTTTAGAAGCTCAGCCACAGTTTCATCTGTCACATACGCCTTCATACTCTTCTAAAGAATAATCAATTTTTGTTACTTTTTTACCATTTTAGCATATAATGTACTCAATATTATGCATGATGTAAAAATTAAAAAATAAAGTACTTATATCACTTATAAAAAATTATTTTATTAAATTTTTTTTCCGGCCCGCCTAGATAATTTTTTATTTCATCTGGCCCTTTACTTAAAAAGTTTGCCCATCTCTGGTCTAAGGTTACGAATCGGTTAAGATCAAAGCTGGTGACCCCACTGAAGAGATGAAATGTATAGTAGGCGTGTCCTTGTGCGAGAAAAAGCTAAATTTTTACTTATTAACGTCAATCAACAAATCAACAACAACTTATCAACAAATTGATTAAACATAAATAACCAAATTCTTTATTTTTTATGTTTCCAATTGTTCCCAGCAGTCTGCAGTCACTGGGACTAAAGCATCCCTAATTGGGTTATGTTGTAAGGATGAATGTAGTGGGGAGAGAAAGGAGAAGAAGAAGGTGTCACGCTTCGACGTGCTGCAAATATGAACTACATTATTTTTATTAAATTATAAAACTTAAACTTTTTTTTGTCGCACGCCAAGATTTGAACCCGCGACTACTTAATTCGTAGTCGAAAATCTTAACAACTCGATTACATAGACCGTTGTGTCTGGATCCGATAAGAAGAAAGGTTGTATTAACGGTATCCACATAGATCACACTTCTAGTTATTTTCTCGTCAGTATTTGACCCCAACTCTTCAAATAAAAACTACCTAGATCCTGACAAATTTGAGGTTTTCCATCCAATAAAACTTCACGGGACTAAAAAACTTTCGCAAACATTTTTTACCAACTTTCTCATAATATTATTCTTGATATTTATTATGACAGAATGTTCTCTGCGGGGAAGAAAGAAAATACGCTGCTGAGCATGATGGTGAATGAACATTTCGTTATTATTTAAATGTTTTTGAAAATTTACATACAAATATTAGTTTTGGGGGTGGAAATTTGCATGCGAAGCGATCTAGACAAACTGTGTGAAATGTCTTCAGGGTGTAACCTATTGTTTTGTCTGTAGCTATTCAGAAGTTGTAATTTATAAAATCTTTTTTTAACTTTACTGAACTTGGGTTGGGTTCAACCTCCGTCACATTTGGTCGACATTTAAATTAATGATTACTTTTTTTTTGTATTTAAACGGTCCCTATTAAACACTGATTTTCGGCTGTGCTGATAAGTAATCAAGCAAATGAGTCATGGGTCTATTTTTTATTTGCAAAATATCAATTAATAGCTTAAATGGGTGGAACGTCCAATTATCAATATTTTAAAATGGGGCTATTCTTCGATTTGATCGTTAATCAAATTAGTAATGAATATTACAACTACGAACCTGAAAAAAGTATAGATCTACAAAAAATGTACAAATAATTTTAATGTGTCATTATATGATAGAGCACTCAAAACAAACTCGTCTGTGAAGATCCCTCTTCATGAAAAAAAAACCTCGAAAGTGAGAGATGCGGTGGTGAAGAGATTTTCGACAAAACTCTTGAAAAAAGTATTATTTTCCGCAGAAGACGACGGAAAAAAACCTTTTCTATCACGTGAAATCTCACCCGAAGAAAATGCACTTCACCAAAGTAGATACCTACCTTGTAAAACGCAGAAAGTTAAGTTCCTTAAATTTCCTTAATAAACTTTAAAAATATAAGAGAGTAGGAAAAGTAAGAGAGGAACCCCTTTACCTCGGTCCAAGATAAATTAGATTAACCCCATCAGTTGCAGTTTGAGAATTTCGCATTCGTCCTCTGGAACCTTAGGCAAGTCTACATCCACTTATCAAGTGCGCTGCATTTGCATGTTGACCAGCTAATGCACGGGGGCTCCATTGAAGCTCAGCTAAGTATCTGTACTGTATAGGACCGGCAGATATTTTGATAGTACACGACTGAAGACTATTGTTCTAGTCATGAGCCCCAAAAAACTTTAAAATCCCTGACTCTGCAGAAACGGGCTGCCCGTTTATTAGATTCCCATATTGGTAAACGGATTGTAATTTTCTGAGCACAAGCGTCAGGTAGGTATCCTGTTCTTGTTTTGAAGATTATCCAAGGAACTAGCGTCGTTGATCCCTTCAGAACCGGTACATGGTCGGTAAATACGCCAAAGGAGCTCTCAATACACGGTTGATTTTTGTCACATGAGAACGGGTCCTACTTGAGTTCAAAAGCTCGGCTGTGGAACGGTTTTCCAGCCTCTGTTTTTCCTCCGTCTTACAGGAAGGTTTCTTTAGGATTTTTTTTATTAACAAAAAAATAAATCGTTCATTCTCCATATTACGTGAACCTCGTAACTAATTTCACTGATTTAAAAAGAGTGTTCCCAATTTGTCTTCCGACAGCATAATACCATTAATTTATTAGTAACCCTTTTATTTTTTATACATGCTTTCCATCTAATGTTTGATTGTCGGCTACTCGAGATGGACTAACTGCGCAAGCAAATATACGAGTGTAATTATTTGAAAGTTGTTTTCCTAAATCGTTTCAGGAAACTGGTGGCTGAATATAACCCGTATAGGTAATTTGTACTGGGAGCTGGGAAAAGTACATTATAGTTTTACTCTAAATACGCTTTTATGGTAGAGTTAAGTTTGTAAATACTGTTGTTTTATTATTTTATACGAGGTGTTCACTGATAAAATGATTAAACAAGATGGTAGAAGTAAAAAAGATAAATATATATTTCGATATTAAATTTTTTTTTCCAAACAAAAATTCAACTTTTTAACCTGAAAACTACTTTACAACGTTAGAATTTCGAAAAAGGTTTTTTTCAAATCTTTTTTACTTGCACTGTCATGTAGAACTTCTCTCGAAGTTAGTGCACTTTACCTATAAACTTATTGTATGTTTATTAGTTTATCTAATGCGTAGATAATATATTAGTTTATCTATTGTCATATAGAGAAGATTATACACAACAGTTCAAGAGAAATCATTTTTACTTGCACTGTCATGTTAAATCTCATCTAATAGTTAGAACACTTTACCCACGGACATCCTGTACATATATATTAGTTTATCGAATACATTTTGTATTAACAATGGATAATGTTGATTAGTCCAACTAGGAATATTTGTCTATTTTTGGAAAGTCAACATTAATTATTTCTTTAAATATTTTTCTATCTTTTTACTTAAATTTTGTGAATTTATTGAGATTCATCGAAAATATTTAAAGAAATCTGAAAAAGAAGAGTTTTTTTTATAAAGAGCGCATAATGTGGTTAAGGCCCAGTTGTTTCGAAGAAACTCAAATGTATTATTGTCATCAAATGGCCATTCAGTGCCAATTTGTTTTTTTTTTAAAACATTTTTAAGTTCTCCATTAAACGCTGATTCTAGGTGTGTGTCAGCTTTCTATATGATATTGGTCAGTTATCTAAATGATAATAGTTCCCGTTAAATGCCGATTACAGGTTTGTTCAAAAGTAGTTTCGACCAAAGCTGTAATCGGCATTTAACCTTTAAACCGCCAAAAAAACAAAATTGCGCTGAATGGCCATTTGGTGACATTGTTAAATTTGAATTTTTGCGAAACAACTAGGCCTAAGTGTTACAGGTATGTAGGTATCGCCAGATATATACTACTTGAACTGACCCTTCTCCATCTCCTCCCTTACTTCTTTCAGCCTCACAGCATATTATAAAAATAGGGGATCGTATCGTCCCATTGGCTTCGGGTAGTTACTAATACTTTATTTTATTTTAAAGAAATACTAAGATTTTTATTTTACGAATAAAACGACAGTATTTGAATATCTTACAGTAAGTGAACAATGTTGTTATTAAATATTTTTGTATTTAATTCCTAAAACTCTGATTTTTTTCAACCATTTAAATCAAATTAAACAATGCTATTATTAAGTTCTGCAAGTATTTTAGTATTTTTTTATTATTGTGACGATTATTTCAACTGGTTTAAGGCCATTTTTAAACTCGTATTTAGCTATGTTGATATGACTTATTTAGATTATTTTTTAACCCATTTGAATTTAAAAATAAATAAATAAAAATTTAAATTGGGCGGGTGTAAATAAAATCACATAAATAAGTCGTCTCATCGTGGCCGATCCGCAATTGCAGAACTTAAAAATAACATTATTTAATTTGATGATTAAAATAAATAAATTATCAACAATGATGACTTCAATAGTAAAGGTTTTGAACTTGAGACAACTGATTGGAAACATTTGTCAACTTTGTAAAGATAACATTTTTAGACAATTTTTTTCGGGCTTACGTTATCGATCATGACGCGGGAAAACTAAATATTCCTTTAAGATATTTAGGTATTAAAAAGAAGATTTAATTATATGTTCCAATTTTTTTTCAAAAAAAAATTTCTTTTTGAATCCTGATTTACAATATATTAGCTTCAAGGCAGAACCCCGAAGCCGTTTATCTTACAACGAGAAAACCTTAAATAAATTTAGTTATTTTTTCTTGAACAGATTAATTAATGTTAATTGAGTACATTAATTTGTCGACACAGAGTCGAAGAAAAGGATTTCACAAAAGTACACTTTACATTGAATCGCCCTACGGTACTGACTGACTAAACAACACGCAGCACCCTTCCATTTAAAACCCTCTGGTTAAAATAATACGCGAGTTCTAAAATAAATTCCTACGGCTTTAGCATTCGCAAATAATGCTGAGCAGTAAAATACTTGGGACTAGCGGTTGAGTAATACATTTTACAAAGTAAATTTTGCACTCGCAAGAAATGTGACAGAGAGAATTTATGCCCGGAGCCACCATAAACACCAAATGGAATCGAATATTGGGACAGGAAATTTCGCTATTTACCAGACCTATGGTTATTTCTCCTCCCATTGACCTATTTAACAAGCACGACGATTGGTGATCAAAATTTGTTTACAAAAGTAAAATAAAATTAAGTCGGTTCCCTGATTTACTTTTTTCGGTGTGAAGTTTTATCAGATCGGTTTATTCAATAATCTGAAAATAAATATTTAAATATTTTGAGCATTAGTATCGATTCGTGACCATTTTTTCGGTTTCCTAAATTTTCAGCTTTTCCAAAACTAATCAACTTAACTTAAACTAACCACCACGATATTTCCCGACACAGGGGCACGCAGAAAAATGATCCTGTTTAAAAAGTGACAGCATTTCCAGCTTGCTGATAATATATTTATCATTCATAATAAATCGAGAACAAGTTTTCTTTTATTATTAAATTTATATCCCGCCCACACAAGATTTACAACTATCCGACGGTTGAAATGACCCGACCCAAATATTTATAAGTGCTCCAAGTGTTCAATATCATTTCCACTACATATCTATTTTAATCTTAAGTTACTAAGTCTATGTTAATTTGCAAGTTACATGTCCGAAATCGGTATCTAAACTCCGTCTCGTTTCCTTGACAATTTAGCGACTTTTTTAATCAGTTCTCCATTACCTGAAGTTATTGTATTTATGTCATTTTTTTTTCCTGGAGAATGGGGGAAAGAGGTTGTATACAGTTATTTATTAATCTTATAATATGAGATTCTTACGGTTGATTTAATCGCTATCATTATTATTCATTTTCCACACTTTATGGTAACTATGACTGATTCCGTGTTTTTTCGTTTATTTTCCAGGGCTTTTGAGCTGTGTATGTATTAATACAAGAATCTAGACCACGGGCAAGTAATAAAATGAAAAAGAGTTACGAAAAATTATTGTTACTTCTATCTCATTTATTCTAAGGATGTTAAATATGTCTCCCTGTGACCCGATTAGGTGCGATAATGGTATGCCAATGAATACATCTACCAATACCATGATGTCACCTTGGCCCCCCAAATCAATTACAAAAAACACATTCCCACCCCATAAACTCGACAATCGCTGTTGTTATCCCCTATGCTTACGATGCCAGGGCAGGTACTTGTGGCGTTTGTTTACGCGCCCCATCAAATTTGTCAACGTCCAATAGTCTCTGGAAAAAACGAAGGAGTGGCTTGACCTTTATTATCGCACTGTGAAGGCGCAGCACTAATATGAAATGGGAACAGGTTAGCGACTTATCAATTTTCTTGCCCTTTGAATACTACCAACAATTTTTTTTATGTATAACTGCCCAAGAGTCCAACTGTTCACCACCGTCTGGAGACAGTAAGTCTATGGCATCCCCAATTGGGGTATGTTCTGAGGCTGAAGATAGTGAGGTGGGGAAGGGGATGGGTAAGGTAGGAAGTACCTGGCTATTTAGAACTGGTCACCAATCGAAAGCCATTTCAAGCAACGTTTCACTTCTTAATGGTGGTCTTCCACAGAGTGGGAGATACTGAGAGAGTCTTCCACATAAATATACTGTACGTTATTTTAAATAAGTAATTTGCGAAATAACACAAATTAATCAAATAAAATTTACTTGCGCCCGCCGGGATTTGAACCTGCCACCTCCAGCTATAATTAAACTAAGTATGCGGTGCATAAGGTATTTTTGAAAACTTGGCTAATCACCACATAAATTAAATTAGCACTAACGCGTAAGGATCAATTTAATTGAGTAAGACCTGTAGATTATTTATGCAAGTATATGCGGATATTAATAAAATTAATATCTATTATATTTCTACGAAACGTTTCCATTGGTACTAATTTACATTTTAGTGTATATATTTATGTTTAAACGGCGGGTATTTTGTTATTATTATTGGTTTTCTGTTCATTTAAAATAATTAAAAAATATATAAGAAGGCGAACCAATTGAATGGTAAAAACTTTGCATACATGCTGAAAAGAAGGTTTTAATGAAGTTGTACAACTTTTGACCAATGTTTTTTGAAATTTCTTTATTTAAAATATTACGAAAGGTTATATAAAACCACGTATGGGTTGCTGTGTCCAAATTTCCTCTACAATTATAATCGCCGCTCCTATTATGTAAAGATGTCACTTAAACCAAAAAACCCGCTTTCATTATTGATTCGTTATTGCTTTGATCGTTAGGCGTTTGGTGGATTGGTCCAGGAGATGTTGATTTTTATTACTTTGCATGTTTGTGGTTATAATTGAAAAGTGAGTGATGTTTTAAATGTGTACTTTTGCGAGTAGGTAGTAGTGTGACAAAATGTTTGCAGGCGCTGAACAAAAAAAAACATCCTGTAACCTTAGGAAAAATGTAAAATAGTGTAAGAAATCTTGGAAGATATTTGTCTGATCTCCGGAAGGTATTAAGAGAAAACAACTTTTATCTGGTGCATAAGCTATTTTACATTTTTCTACAAAATAATTACGAAAGTGAAATTATTATTGCTTTATTTTATTTTTACGATTTAAAGCGCACCATTTTCGATTTTCCACCAAAACGATATATTCATTTATATTCTCGAATTCGGCGGCGTTGACGTCACGCTGGGAGACGTTGATGACAGCCGTCTTACCAGAAATTTGCGTTTTATGCCATACGTATTGTACGACATTACCACAACCTTAAATGGAATCCCTATACGCTATACATAATTTAAAACAAATTATTATAAGCAATAATAAGTCGCTTGAAATATCCATAGAAAATGAAAATATCTCCCGAGCAAAAATAAATACCGCCGACGGGAATGTTATCCTTATAATAAATGTTATCCTCATAAAAAACGTTGTCTTATAAAAATTAGTTTATCAGTATAAAAAAAAATTATTACATTTCATTCAAGCTTTGGGACCTAATAAAATTTTGTAATAACAGTTTCTAAAACACATAAAAGCATTTTTGTCAAAGCGACAGACCTTTCTCATAATTCCATAATCATTAGTGCCAACACTCTGGATATAGGATATACCATCGAATGAATGATAATATATAGACAGTGACAGTGACTTAGTTACGGACTGTATATGTTTGGTCCTCGTGGATCAAAGCCTAGTTTGTTCACAAGGAGAGAAATTTTTAGGCGAAGAGATTTTTCGTTAGACTGATATTGCGGTTTGATTATAGAAACACGACGCTTAGGTTTTTAACATAGATTTCAAGCAGACGTTGAATTGTTATAAAAAAATCAAGTTTTGTATATATTTTACTGAGCAAGGCTGATGCAAATGTGATGAACAAGATTATGGAAGGGACGATTATATGGTTTAAACATGCAGTGTATGAAGCACAATTGAATGGATTGGATTTAGGTAACATGACAAGAATACATGGCACGAATTCGTAAATTAATTACTTGAGGTGGTTCGTTTCAGGAGTCCAGGAGACCAAAAGAACAGAAGTTGATGTTTTGTGAATACCGCCCAAGAGCAGTTTGTTGGGCTAAGGGATAATGGGGAAGAATTATTGCACTAGAGCCAGAAAGATAACAGAGATAAAAACTATGATAGATTCAGCTACTAGAACCCACTAAACAACAACAGTCCAGCGACGACATGCACTTTCCTGATAAAACATCAGCTAAATAAGAATGACGTAATTGGCTTAAATTTGGATTTGAGGCCAAAATACCCAACGAAGCAGAATTCGTTTATCAAAGCTGCAGGTAAATGAATAATGATAATTAAAAAAAATAATTACTAGTACGAGATTAGAACAATGCAAATATTAGAATGGGATCGAAATAGTTAGTTGCATATAAGTAGTTGTAATTGATCAAGCCCTCTCCCTCCTCCTATATCTCCTAGAATAGAAGCTAGTCTCAATAAAATTGCAAAAGCTGCCTCTAAAATCATTCTTTAATGGTCCATAATTTATACTGTAAAAAAAATTAAATTTGTCATACCTGTACTAGATATTTGCTATACATTTTATTTAGATATAAATTATTCAGTTTGGTTTGGTATTTTGACCTGAAATCCAAAATTAAGTTTTATGTGAAAACAGAAGCGCAGACTTTCCTTTTAACGCACTGAAACCTTTACAGACAAACGATCTTTGATGGGCTGGGGGCCGGAGAGCCAACAACGAAAGTTTTACGTAGATTATTCATAATGGCGGCGTTTCCATCGTTGTTCCAGCGAGGTATAATGTATAATGCAATATTAAATCGGTATTAGTTAGATCTAGATTTTATAACTCGATTAAATATGTAATTTTGGACTAACTGTGCCACTGACAAGTGAAACAGCTTTTTTTATTTGCTTTGATCTGATTTCGACTGTAAGAAGTTTTTTAACTCATTTGAAATCATAAAATCTTCGCGTATTCCTCTACCTTAACATTTATTGTTCGAAACTATTTAATAGAGGAATACTAATTGTAATATAAGTGTTCGCTGGTTGAATTAATATTCAAAAACCTATATTTGACATGCTTAAATTTTTGAAAACAATAAACGTTTTGAGCGCAAAAAATACATTTAAAAAAATCAGTATCCCAAATTATTTAAAGTTTGAAACCGTAATTTTAAATAACACCTCCCCAGTTTTAGCAGAATCAACACATTTTTACATTTGAGAATTAATTAAAAAATTCAAAAAAAAAAAATACGTAAATTATGTAAAGAAACAGGTGTACCAGTTGTGTGTCGAATTTTTTATTAACGCCAATTTAATATGTAGCATAATTTTGTTTAATTTTTTAACAGCCAATTGGTATTACATTTCAAATTAGAAATTTTGTAAAGAAAGTATCCGATATTTTTTTTATTTATTAACGCCACCTTTAGGGGCTTTTACATAGTAAAAAATACATAAATACAGTACATAATTATTATATTTAATTAAAATGCCTCAGTAACAATATTTTGTATTTATTAGGTGATAAATTAAAGATGTCCACTGAGTCGGTATAATTATTTCCCTCCATAAGTTTTCTGAGCAGTGAGGAATACATATGGTAGTTAGTAGTAGCATTTCTGCAACGAAATAATTCCCGACCTCAAGTATTACGTAGTGGAACCCAAAAACTTATCAATGCAAGCAATCCTGGACTATCAAATACATCATTTTGAATTTTATATAAAATACTAAATAGGCGGGTTGTTTCGGAGAATTTGAACAATTCTTCAAATTTCGAAGTTGATTTTCAAGTTCTGTGAACGTTCTTTTCAAGTTCTGTTATTATTTCAGTTCTAACAAGTAACTGACCTATAATGATATAGTAACAAAAATTGAATAGGACTTTAGGGATCAGGTGAGAGGCACGGAATGAAAGATGTTGTCGTGAAGGTCAGAGTGTTTATTTGTGAGTCAGATAGCCGTGATGAGATGTCGTAGGACAGATGTAGTATTCTCCGGATGCAGGCGGTGATGGCAGGTCAAGCGCGGGTCTGTGAGTCGACGCCGGGCGCTGGTGACCGGACTCGTTGTCTGTCAGGCACTGGCGATCTTGGCAATCAGTACTCCAGTGCTGACGGGAAGGCCGAAGGTGCGGTGGACCTTGTAGGCGGTTGAACGGGACCAGTGAGGATGCTGCGTGTCCTCGTGGTGGTCATGGTGAGTGGATGAAGCGCTGGTCAGAGACGCTGGAACCAGGGCGCTGTAATCCATGTAGCGTTGGCCAGGGACGGCGATCTGGGCCAAAGCGCTATGATGATATCCCGATGGAGTCCATGAGCAGAGCCGGGAAGAATGTCCTTCGCGCAAGTGAGGTGCGCGGATTATCACTCGTTGAGCACCTTGTTCTAGAATTTCGTTCGAATGAAGTAGTTGCGTACCACTACAGGACATTTACAGAACTCACAAATTAACGTTAAAATTTGATGAATTATTCAAATTCTATGAAACAATCTTTCAGTGAAAATCCTTCTTTCTGATAATTTAAGCATATTCATTTAATTTAAAAGACCATTGTAGTTCAACAAAATTGCTGGAATACGAATTTTAAAATGTAGAAAACTTAAGAATTTATTTAGTATTCTTTCAATAGCTTGTATATGAATGTTATAATGTGGGTTCCAGACGGGAGAATTGTACTCAATTTGACTGCTAACACATGCAAAATATAATTTTTTAACAGATTATTAATTTAATTTTATGGTTTGCCTGTGGCCTATGCAAACAAACGTGAAAAAACTAATGTGAACTATTAAAATAATTTCATTAAAAACTAAGTTATTTTTCCTAAATCACCAGGATTTTTCTTAGTAAAAAAGACTTAATCAAGATCTACGTGGCTCTTTGCCACCCACTGATAGAATATGGTATTATAGGATGGGGCAGTGCAAATGAATTAATTAATATGTATTTTGTCTCCATAGTAATGTATATGTTTACATATGTGCAAACCCCTTATAAGCACGTTTATATTATCAGTTTTAAAAGAAATGTAGTTTTATGAAAGTAAATTAAAATTGACTTCGCGTCCCTGAATTCTCCTTGAGCTCTTAATCATAGATATATCTTACCCATATAAATAAAAATTTTCTCGCATTCAGCAAAGTTAAGAGTAACGGTTCCTTCTATCCCGTTATTATTAAACCAACATAAAATACATCAAATTCTTGTCCATACTGATTTGAAAGAAATTTGATGTCCTCAATTTCCATGACAGGTTGAAAATGAAGTTATTTCCGTCTGCTTCTTTTGTGTGGAACTATGTGAAGACAATAAAATTGATCCAATCAAAGAAAATATACTCTCAGTATCGCCCTGCTAAAGACCACCATTCAGAACAGAAACGTTGCTTTCTTAAAACAATATTTTTATTAAGTTGTTTTTTTTTTTATAATTGTTTTATAAGTGTAACAATCTGAGAATTATTTAGTTTAATTATGAAAAATCTCTGATTTATTTGTTTGCAATGTTGTTTGTGTAAGATAATATCAGTTAGCTTTATAATTAAAATAAATCATTTTTAAAATATAAATCTTTTAAGAATTTTGAAATTCAGTTGCACGTATTTGGTGATCAGATCTGAATAGACAAGTCCTTCCTTCACCTTCCTCTACTCCATCTCATTCCACACCTGACTATCTTCAGCCTCTCAACATATACGGATTGGGGATGCCACAGTCTCACAGGCTTCAGACGGTTGAGAGCAGTTGGGAATCTTGTAAAGAAAGATTTACAATATTTGAAAGGAAAAATTTAGTTAACTGTTGGCACACTGACACGCCCATAACGCACTTCTAACAGTTAATCTCTTCAGTGATTTATCTTTAAGGTTTAACTTTCAGCATTTACTCCCATAACTTCCGTGTAAAATAGAAGATGGGGTCAGTCCATTGAAACTTCGGTTATGGTCGTTTCCAAGAGCAGAGATTTTAAATACAATTTTGAACACGTTAACTTTACGATATCTCACTCATTCGGATTACGGCAAGTGGGTCGATCCATGATTTATTGAGGACATAAATTTTAATACAGCGCAAAACCAAAATGTGCATTTTATGGATAGATTTTATCTGACGATAAACAAAATTAGTAAAACAATATCACACATGTTATCAATTTTGTTTTTAAGTTTTAACGCGCAGAACAATTTGAAATTTCGTAAAATAAGTCTGATAATTTTACAGAATAATGAATATTTCTGAACTCGATAGCTTGTGATACGAGTGACTTTCTAACACAGTTGCGTTTTTCTTCTTCTAGATAAAAAAATAGCAGTTCAAATTTCGAGAGGTAAGGAAACGAGATTTTAGCCTTATAGTTGATAGATTTGTGAAGCTAATTTTAAAGCTATTTGCCTTTCAAAAACAAATAATGTCATTTTTCTTGAAAATGTAATTATTTTTGTAGACAAATTGGAGAGACGTCGGTAATTTATTTACACTTCGAATGAACACCGTTAGTAAACTTAAAAAAAATTGGACAAAAGAAATATATGTTTCAAATATACAATTATTAATAAATAACATGTTTCTGATTATAGGAAGGCACCCACATTGCAGCTTTTCTGAATTTCCACAGTAATTTTACTAAAATTTCGAAAATTTCAAAGCAAATTTGGGTTGACTACGCATAAATATTTCACATGTCACAAAAAAGCACAGACAACCAAAATTAGTATGTCTGGTGATATTTGTATTGTTACTGATTTCCCTGATGATAGCCAACCTCCGATAAGAGGAACGTAAATTTTTTTTTCGATACTGTCAGTAGTTCTTATAAGTATAAAATGTACTATCTTCATCATATGTATATATACAATATATGTTTTTCATTAAAAAGTTATAAATCAACACAAATTTTGAAATCAAGTTTAAATCAGGTATCGCCTCGTTAGTAATAATTCCAACCCTTCTGTCACTTCCAAATCAACCGCTTGATGTTAATTAGAAAGATTTAGCGGCGCCTCCTTTACTACAGGATGGTCTCAAAGAAATGAACAAACAAGAAAAGAAAAACTTAAACCATGACAGCAAGATAAGTCTTTTATTCTTATTCTCAAATACAAGGTGGGTCAATAGTAATGCCATCATGTAATGTGTCATAATTTTTTCAAATGGCGTCAAATATCACTGTTCTTTGAAAATCATATTATTGACAGTTGTTGTTGTAGGCAATAGAGCGATACACACCTGAAGGATGCGGAATTATTGTTACTGCTTATTGTTATCGCTCCATTGCTTGTTGTCAAATAATTCTCTGTTTGTCTTCATCATAAATGTCAAAGCACAATGACATTTGACGCCATTTAAAAAAAATATGGCATATTCACATTATGGAATTACTTTTTCCCCATTTTGTATTTGTTTTCAATTTTCGATACTCAAATCTGAAACTTTTAGCTGTGAAAACCCGCAACCAGAAATTTTAAAATCGTTCATTAATTATGCATATTAACCTTTTTTGGCTCCTAGAAAAATATTTGATGTGGATTCTGAAGAATAATTGTTTTATTTGAATTACCAACTACATTAAAGGAAATAGACTCACCAAAATCAAATAATCCAATTTTCATTAACTGTGTAACAAAAATATTCTAGTGAAATAATGTATTTAATAACTATTCTTTAACATTATAATATTAATTATTTTAAACAATACTATATCAAAAATACGTGAACACCTCAGTACAGGTTCTCCCGATGAGGTTTTCACGAAACACTGTAATAATATATAAAGCATTTACAGTACACACACTGTTCTTACTTTACAATTATTTTTATTATTATAAAATAATTGAATTTATTTTTCTGTAAAGTAAAAATAAATAAATAAAATTTAACCAAGTAAAGTAAAAAGTAGTTTAACCAAAATACTCCGTATTATTTGATGTATGCAAATATGCAGTACATAAAGCGCAGTATTACTTGAGAAAATGCAATGATTTAAAAAGTATTTATTATCTGATTTTCAGCTCAATATACATAGAACATTATTTGATATTCGACGTCATTAAAACAAATAAAATATAATTCGGAATAAACGTCACCTACTTATAATAACGTAAGTAACTCATAATAAGCAAGTCACGTAGGTGTAGCGGACCATCAAATTCTATCGTTATGATCAAATTACTTAGATTCACCTTACAAGTGTACCTTTATTTTTATGTAATATAATCATTGTATCAACAACAACTGTTAGAAATCTTCTAAATAAACGTTGATTTATCGGCACTGAATCGCATCAAAATAACAAGCGAAAAATCCGGAAACGCAGTTATTAAGCCGGAAAATCAAAGGATTATTTTCCTGACAATTGGCGGAAAATAACGAAGTCTTCGCTCTGTTTGTATTCGCAGTCACCGGGTAGCCGGCGGAGTTAATTGGCACTATTTCTAGGTGGTCGGCCATCGACGCTGTAAAGGCTCGTTATCGAGGAAAGCTTTTAGGAGCCGACAAAAGTGCTCGCCAGGGGCGGATCGAAGCTTTCAATTGACGTTTTAATGTGGCGTGCGCCAAACCGAAACGCCGAGGATTATTTAAATTTTCGAACGCCGTTAAATCATAATGCGATTATTAGGTATTGTAAAAATTTTAAAGATGCGAAAAAAGAAAGTTGTTGAAGGTGTTCAAGGAGTACAATAACTTTTTAAAGTTAAGAATTCATTTAAATAAGCAATGAATCACCACAAAATCTTTCTAATTAATTATTTTTAAATTTTTAAGCACAATTAATGGTGCATCTCAATTTTGATGATGTTTTATGTTTCGGCTTGATATAAGGAATTTTGGAATATATGATTGGATTATTTCATAA
Source organism: Hesperophylax magnus (assembly GCA_026573805.1). Classification (NCBI taxonomy): domain Eukaryota; kingdom Metazoa; phylum Arthropoda; class Insecta; order Trichoptera; family Limnephilidae; genus Hesperophylax; species Hesperophylax magnus. The sequence continues at coordinate 1,018,290 of JAIUSX010000035.1, forward strand.
ATAAAAAATGTATTAATTTGTACGTAATAAATGTACATTTTCCAAATGGACTAATTAGCAAAAATTATCATTAGAAGTACACGTGGATAAAGAATAATTAAGAATTTAGTTTCTAGATCTTAATAAATGTATACCTCTTTGAATATTTTATTTAATTCAGTCAAGAATCATAAATACTTTCTGTGTTCAAACTACGAATCATTTAAGAAATAACAAAAAAATCTGATTAGTGAAAATTCAATCACGATACAGCACTAACCAAGTCAATCAGTTATCAATATGTATGAAAATACTTTGTAGTGTCTGGCAAAACACCTGTTAAATACTATGAAAGCAATCATCCTCACGATATGTTATGATAGGATGAAAGTAATTCTAACTTTCACCAAGGGTGTTTACAGAAAGTCCGCTTCTGCGTTTTTACATTCATGTTTCATGTCCTAGGCTACTGACGTGCGTTCTATCTCGTGATTCTACCGACGCACAGTGGTTCGATTCTATACGATGCCAATGACAATATTAAAAAAGTCGCAAAAATAAGTAACAATCCTATGGGTTCGATGGCTAATCCATGACGCTCATTAGCAAATGACTATTCCTGAGAAATAATTTATTTATTTACTAATTATAAACGTCCTGATGGCATTTTATATTTTAAAAGGCCATCAGGACGTTTATAATTTATTTTCTGATTATTTTATATGTTATAAGATTTACTGCATTTTACAGATATAACAAGGTAACAAAAAAAAAAATTTAAATCTTAAAAAAAAAAATTACATCATATAAAATAGAGTATTTAAAAAAAAAAAATAAAGCCGTGCATTAGTCGTCCAATAACTTTATCATTTGTGAGAGTATTTTATTTTTATTTTGTCTCTGTCCTTCTATGCGATCGCAGTACTGTGCTATGTTAGTGAGGTCCGATACATTTATACGAGCTGTACGTGTGTTCACGTGATTAAATGTGGGCATTCTGGTTACGTGAAGGTTTCATGGGAAGTCCGCAACCCTTAATCGGCTTAGGAATTATCTCCAGCTTGCTCTTATTTTCTAAAAAAGTTGCAGTGGAATTCTTAGAATAACGTCCTGAATATCCTAACGAATGTTACGATATGGATCGCCTTCTTGATCCCTGGTTGGTAAAGAGAATAAATAAATTCAGAGGGGATACTTTACCATGATATTTTTGTGTTTTCTTTTTTTATATGACATATTTATATTTATGCTATTCATTCATATTCATATTCATTTAGAAAGTTTTTTCTTAAAATTTTTTTTCTTCTGATTCTTGATTGAATTGCTAACAAGCTTTTAACCAACCACGTTAGCGTTCTGCTATATAATCTATTTCAGGTTTGAGCGCTCTGATTTTTTGTTTTTTACTGTTTGGTATGGAAGTTTCCCGCCTCTTTCAAAAATTACATCTCCAAATTTTAATATGGACACATATAAATTGCTTATGAAATAATTATTAAAAAATCTTTAAATTAATAAAGCGTGAATTCTGCATATTATTTACTTTAAAATTGCCGTTTGTAGTACCTACTTGGAGCATTATTAAATATTATGACTTTTGTATATTGTTTATGGCTTACTTGAGAAGGGTTCCATTATAATACACAAAATCACTCTATAGCAAAATCATTTTCACTTCAAATAGTTGATGAAACTACAATATCAAAACACATTCATAGTATCAAATCAAACGCTATCGGTTGCGATAAAATAAGTATCTCAATGATTAAACTCATACTTTCGTATGCACTCAGCACTATAACAACCATTATTAACCAATCATTACGGACAGGTATAGTTCCAGCACTGTGGAAAAATGGTTTAGTCACACCCATTCCGAAAAAGAAACCAATTTCAAGTATTAGTGATCTCAGACCGATTAGCATATTACCAGCATTATCCAAGGTACTCGAAAAAGTTGTGTTTGAGCAAACAGTAGTCTACGCTGAAACATGCGGGATTATACCTCGTCATCAATCGGGGTTTCGTAAAGGCCACAGCACTACAACAGCTCTGCAATGTATTACAGATGATATTCTTGCCTCCACTGATGCAGGCAAAGCCTCGATACTAATTCTGCTGGACTTCTCTAAGGCATTTGACTTACTGAGCATTCCATTACTTATTGCAAAGTTGCGTTACTTTGGTTTTGACGATGAAGCAATAAAATGGTTTCAAAATTACTTCAAAGATAGAACTCAGCGCACAGTTTGCAAGGATAGTAATGGGACTCTAAAATATTCATCTGACATTATAATAACAAGAGGGGTACCCCAGGGATCGATACTAGGGCCATTGCTTTTTGCTATATATAACGCTGACATGATGCAATCTATTGAACACTGTGGTTCGCACATGTATGCTGATGATACACAATTATATTTATCGTTTGACGTAAGTAAAACTCATGTGGCAGTGGATATGGTAAATGGTGACCTACGTAGAGTTTGCAGTTGGGCAAAGGAGCACGCGTTACTTCTCAATCCTCAAAAAACTGTTGCTTTATTAATGGGAACTAAGCAAAAAATATCATGCGTAAAAAATGGAGGACATGTTGTAAAAATACATGAAACCACCGTTCCCTTTGTTGATGCTGCGCGCAACCTTGGAATAATGGTGGACGGTAGATTGAGGTATGAGGAACATGTTAAAAACAGGTCTCAGTGGTGCTACTCGAGGCTTCGTCTATTGTACAATATAAGAGATAACATATCAGTGAAACTACGCAAGATTATTACTGATAGTCTTGTTCTCTCAATATTGGACTATGGAGACTCAGTTTACGGTCCATCTTTATTGAAAAAAACCCAAAAACAAGTACAACGAGTCCAAAATGCATGTGTCCGATATTGCTATAATGTCCCGAGACGCGAGCATATCTCGCCTTACCTCTATCGGCATCGAATACTGAATATGTCGAACAGAAGGAAGTTACATCAAATGTGTCAACTGTTCAACTTGATTAATTCAAGGGTTCCTTCCTATCTGTTTGACAGACTGCAGTGGTCCCGTGACTCACATGCACATAGTACACGCCAAAGAGACCATTTACTTGTTCTCCCCAAACATAAAACTGCTGTTTTTGAGGGTAGTTTTAGCTACTCATCGTCAAAACTTTGGAATAAAATACCACTGCCTATTCGAACAACAACATCGTTGCAGTGCTTTAAGAAGCTCTGCAGCGAATGGTTGCTGACAGCACAGTCAACCGCACAACATCATAATTGATCGAATTTAAAATGAAAGGGACACCTACTTGTGATTATTATTTTTATTTTTTTTTATTTTATCTGTGTATTTTATGTAAATTTATTCCTGAATTTATATTTTATTTTATTTTAAAGAAATTTGTATTTATCGATTTATAACACATTATATTAAAGGCACTGCTGAAAACCAGCTACATTTCCGGAGAAATCCGGAATGTACAGCTGAGCAGTTGCCCTTTTGGCAATATAATCATCTAAATGTATGTGTACAAACTATATGCAAACATGTAAAAAATTATTGAAAAATAAACGTTTTTATTATTATTATTTTTATTATATTTCATCAAAATGAAAATTCAACACACCTCCAAAAAGTCATATAGAGTCATGAAAAGTGATGAAACAAAAACTAGGTTTAATAGTTACCTATGTAACCTATTTAAACTAGTTTTTGTTTCACTTTTCATGATTTCATATCACATTTGGAGGTGTGTTGAATTTTTATTTTGATGACATACCCGGTCACCCTTGAAAAGCACTACTATAAATTTAAATTTTAACGTGATGTTTTTAAATATATAAACACATGTTCGATGATTTGTAAGAAAAAGTATTTTAATAATTTCCGTTCATGGAATGTCAATAACAAATAAGTCAAAAGAGATGAGAGACATCTACTAACGTAGTTTTATGATCTATTGAGTATTCCAACGCGCTGGAGCTTATGAAATTATTTCAATAAATGTTTTTAAAATCTCTTAAAATTTCCCACATTTTGGCCAGCGATAAGGTTCAGATATTAAAATTTGTTTAATGGTATTTACCTGTTAAGGTAAATGAATTTTTGAATTTTTTTCTATGGCGGTTCTAAAACTCACATAATAATATTTGAACACTAATAAAAACCATCTCAATCTCACATAATATTATATATATATATGGGATTCACGACATTTGGAATATTACTAAATTTGCTGTAGGAATTTATTTGCATCTTTGATGGACATTAAAATGTGATGTTAAAACATGAAGCATTACAATCCATCTTCAATATTGCTTTAATATTCGTAAACGGCATTTTTTTCTTTCTTTCGGTTAATACCTAAGTTTTTAAAACAATTCTTATATACGTCAATTTTAAAACAAATATTCAATTACATCAAAAAAATGAAAGAACTATCAGTGGGTCACACACACACACACACACAGAGAGATTGAGAACATCTGTTCACGTTTATGATATTTAACGTCCTGTGTAATGATGATATTGCCAGGATTTTTGTAATGGCTGGTCGCTCATATTCCTGCCACTGAGAGCGCCGTCATAACTTTTCTTTCCGAGATTAACGTGAGTAAGGGAGAGGAAACAACAGAGCTATAAACGGTTTCCTTTTAGAGCACGTAAAAAGAGTTTAAAACGTTCCCCAGTGACATAAATTGCGCACATTATTTAGTCAGGATATCCCAATTTAATTCGTTCAAGCGGCTTAATTCTATTATATATGTAGGATTAAGGTTATCATTTGCTTAATCGGTGTTCATCCCGAAAATATGTTTTTAAAAACGCTAACACGAATCATGAAATCAGTCAGCCAGCGAGGTGAAAACACATTATTTCCCTACACCACAAATGTGTCACCTTTCTCATTTGATGCTAAAATTATGGTTTTATTTGTATGCTCAAAATCGTAAAATTAAACGAGTGTCAACTTTGACAAAGAAAAAACAATATTGCCTTCTACGATCAAAATGTCAGCATTTATTATAGCGAGATGCATTTCAGAGATTTCTGCTTGGTATCTGGATTCATTTATATTTTCATGTGACACAAAAATAATACACAATAATAATACTTAAAATATGTACATAACGTCATTTTCGTGAAATATCACTTTCGGGCGCTTTCGCATCAGAGTCACGATTGCCCAGAGTCAGTCGGACTACAGCAAGAAAAAAATCACTGATATTGATTAATGTTGATATTTTAAGATTCTCTTTAAATCTGGTTAAAAATTGGATTGCAGGCCCTTAACGATTGAATCGAAAAGTTTCCTAGTAAATTTTTACTAACGTATTATTACGATATCGGAACACGTGTTCATAAAAATCCTAATATTTTCGCTTTTTTTTATTGTTTATTATGAAAACAAATGCAGGTGCATAAAAATAATAGGAATTTACTAAAAGTTTATCACTATCGTTTACCAATAAATTGAAGTAATTTTTGATAAATTAGCAATACTCAATTTTCTCCCTGTAGGATTATGAATGCTTGCATGAAGGCTTTCCTATCGTTTCCCTTGAGTATAATACAAATAAAAAAATAATTACTCAATAAAAAATATAAATCTAAACTACTTTAAAATATTTTGTTCAGTAGAATGTATGAACGCATAAAATAAACAACTTTAAAAAATACAATATTATGGCCATAATTATCTGTAGCAGTTTCCCTTGGTCAACTTTTTTGCTTTCTTATAAAATTGTTTATAAAATAAATAAGAACTACTTTTTTGCTTGAAATCGTGCGTTTCTAGACTTCGTTTGTCAAGCAATTTTAGTGCCTATTATCTATATTTCTGACGACATACCAAGGGTGTACACATTTTTGGCTTGTTGCTTCCTCTTAAATGTAATTGAAGTCATTTAAAGCAACTTTTCGGTTCCGAATGGTTGTGTCTCACAAGGGTGATACTGAGAATACTTTTTTCTTATAAGTGGTTCAAAAATTTACAAATGAAGCAGAAAATCTGTTGGATGTGCTGACAACTATCTGGTTCTTGCAAGTATCTCCAGATCGTAATATTATTTTCAACGAAAAAAATACGTTCAACTTTCAAAATTAAATAGTTAGAAAAAATTGCTTTGAAACTCGAATGAATATTTATTTGAGTTCACCAGATGTTGAACTCGTGACCTCTGGGCATAAAGCCAAAAAACTTACGTCACTACCACGGAGAACATAGTAAGTGCTAGTTTGGAAGTTATTGAGTGAGGAAACCCGCCTCAAGAAGTATTTATAGAGTAACAATAATTTAGCATGTACTAACTCTTAAAAGTTATTATGAAATAGCTAGTTCATTTTTCGTGTCCCGGAAAACAGTGAATCGTGAAATGAGTCTTCAACAGAAAGCGGTTTGCATAATGCAGTATAAAAATGATGTACCTACTAAAATTATTATTCTAGTAGGGTCGTAAATCTGCATCGGCGAACATATTTTAGTGTCAGACTCGGCAAGGTTTTATGTAACCTTTTTGACTGGCGTCTGGTATAGCTGTAGCTTCCCAGGGACTCGAGATGAGAGGGATCTGGAAATAATAATCTCTGGACAAATGCGTTATTAAGAAGATTTATGGGGCACACTCTGAAAACCATGTTTAGAAGAAACCAGAGCGTTTTAGGAAGGAAATTGTCGGATCTTTGCGAAATTTTCCACAAATGTATTCCTTAGAAAGCTGGAAACAGTGCGTTTCGCATGGTTCAAGGAATATTCACCATCCAATTTTCACCACGGAAATATTACCGCAGAAAATTCACCGCACACAATAGATGTCTCAATTGTACGTTAAGGTTTAGAACTGTTTGGATTACTCGTTAATTAAAAGTTACTCGTTAATTTAACTTAACCAAACGTATCCAAATCTAACCCAACCAAATCTAACCTAACCTAACCTAACAGAATAGTTTTTCAATATATTTGGTATTTCATTTAAATTCTTGTCTATTTTTCAAACAACATTATTTATAACAATCGCATTTTCACACGGAGAAAAATGAGTATTACTAATTTATTAAGAATCTCTTCAAACGATTGGAATTTCGGTTAAAAACTGCACTGGAAGGCCCTCAACGAATGAATGAATACATTTCTTGATAAACTTTAGTAGAATACGAATATATTATTAAGGCAAATGCAGGTGCATGAACACTTGTTCCGATATATTAGGAATTTACTGAAAATTTATCTGAAAATGATCGTTTTAACTGAATTACCAATAATATAAAGAGATTTGTAATAAGTTAGTAATACACATTTTTTTTGTGCCAATTTTCCCCGCCGTTGATTTTCCTAGTGAATGTTCCACGGTGATTGTACGCGGTGATTTTTTTGCTGTGGATTGTGGGCGGTGAATTTACCGGATACCATTACGCACACACCAGCTAAAAAGGAAATGGAAAATATATGTTATTACTTCTTACATTTCCTGCAAAAGACGTTGTGGCCAAGTTGGAGACAATTCAGCCACTACGCCGGAAATAATATAAATATACTTTTTGTCGACCTAGATTCATCACTACCAAATTAATTTACATCAACCATTTATTCATTGAATTACAGCTTCGCCACGAGTAAAAAAAAATGTTTATGAATTAAATAATATATTCAATGACTATGTGCAAGACTTTCAAATTTTAAAGAGTTTTAAAGTTTCTGAAAATTATTCTGTTTTTTTTTGTGACTCCGATTTGAAAGTAGATACAATGGTCGCAGTTCTTATTTTTTAGTCTCGTCGAAGGTACATAATTACATATGCTAAACGTCAAAAGTTATTCCACTCGAACAGCGAGTGAGTCGAACAACTCGTTGTTCGAGTGCAATGACTTCGTAGAGAATCGAGGCCCTGGTATATGAAATGTCTTCTATCCATTCTGCTTTATATTTCCCAATATTGGGTGTGTCCGATCTCATTGGCAGTGGTGACACATGTTTGGTCGTTACATAAAAAAATAGTCAATAACACAAACACGAAAAATAGGAAAACCATCAAATATCGTATATGAGTGTAAAGGAAAACAAAATGATGCCCTTTATTACACAAAGAAACATAGAAGTATCAAAAGATTTTGGTCAGTGAATAAAGAAAGTATTAGAAAAACCCACTTCCTTCACGAATACGAGTTGTAATTTTTTTTCAGTATGATCAGTAGAAATATTGGACGATGTTTCACATAATAAATATATTTTTTTCTGAATCAGTAAATATTATAGTAGATAGAGAGAGAGGTCGTACGTGACATCATTATTCTAGTATCTTCTGTATTTTTCATTTTCATACAAGACGTGGGAGAAGAAAGATTTTTATGTTAGCATTTAAGGACGGTCGTCGATGACGTTACGTCCGACCTCCCTATGGGACTACTATAATAAAATGTTGCAAACAAAATTACATAATATATTTGCAATAGTCTTATCACTCATATAAATATTACTTTATCAGGGGAAATAGGGCTAGGTTTTCATTTGGGTTAGTAAATTGTCACACAGTTAATATTTTTTTTCTACATTAAATTAAAAAAATATATGAAAATGTTGTTAAAAACTTCTCTCTCAGCTATGAATGAAAATCGTACCTTGAGTAAGAGCTTCACTGATATTATCAATTAAAAAGTGGCATCTAATTTTTAATTGATATTTTTAAATTAATAGTTATTTTTTGTGTAAAAATAATTTTAATTAAAATAAAGTAGTTCTTAAGTAAAAAAAATAATTAGCAATAATTTTTTAATGCAAAATACGAGTACATATTGAATTATTTGGCGGGTTTGAAATAAGCTGACGTAGCTTAGTAGTTAGAGCAGCTGACCGGCAATCAGAAGGCTGCGGGTTAGATTCCCGTCCACGGCAATTATTTCATATCCGGAGGTTTGTTTTCAACCTGCATGGGTGTTTCAGGATAATAATTATTGCTTATCATAATAAAATAAGATGAACGTATTTCCGCCTTCCCCAAAAGAGAAATTGTATTATTATCATACGTCTCCCTCATACGCATTAATGAAATGAAAATCCGATGCCGTTGTGGTCGCCTTAAGCTAACTAAAAGATAAATTCACGTCCACACGAAAGCAAACATTTTTATAAATTAAAGACATGATTCCCTTGCTCCCACGAGCATTAAGTTGTAAACATGTCTAAGACATGTTTCTTTTATTTGAAATAATTATTACCTATCCATTTTATATTTATCTGCGAGTTTATGCTTACGAGCTCAAACAAAGTACACTTACGAGGGATATAAAGATGGTAAGTTTATTTGTATTTACAAGGTTAGGATCGGGTCGGGTATTTGTTAGGTCTTGCGAAATGATTCGTTTTAGCACGGAGTAATTGTAAAAGTTTCTCTTGAGAAAGCTTCCAATCACCAGAAAGTTGTTGGAACACGTACCGCCGGGCGTTAAAGTAATACGCCGGTGAATTAATTGAATTTGAATACAATGTATGCGGCAATAGAATTAAGGGTTTCGAATGAAAGTGGGAATAATGATTTGTTTGTATTCTGCCATTTCTTACCGTGTAAGAGATGACACAATATGGAAATGCAATCATTGATATGTTTTTTTAAAAGATACCCAAGATTTATATGACAATTCTCCTTTATCGAAGAGGGAATGTACCATCTCACTCCTCTTTCCCCTAATCCTAATGGCAATGTAATTGGCGATTAAAGCAAACGAATCGTTCAGGGCACAATATTTTGGGTTAGTAAGGAAATCAGTTATCCGAGTAATTTCCGACAGTGAATTGAACACATTTTATTCCGTATCTTATGTGCCTACATAAGATACGGAATAAAATGTGTTCACCCGGTGTTGGTGCCTACCCGACATAAAACATATTGATCATTTCACATACTTTTACAAATTTGAGTAAAAATTTATTCTGCAGCCGTAGAGCGAAATGCGGCCACTCGAATTCATTTGCTTAGCAAGAATTTGATTGAAAAAGATTGAAAGTTGCACAAAGAAAGTTGTAGATTTGATTTTAAAGTAACACAAAACATGCCGTGAGTGCAAAAACTAAAACAGGGAAGACATTTATAGTCCATGGGAAGGATATCACTTTGTGCTCTAGGGAAATGTACTAAAATTCTTGGTAACTACAATCGTGTTGAAAGACATTTTCGGTATTGGTTCGTTCCGAATAAATAACCTCTTTTATATACATCAGATTACAACATCGCTCCTAACATTGGAAATAATATGGGTACGGCGCAATCTCCAACGGTTATTGTAATCTTTTAATTATTACTTGTATATTGCCCTTTAAATGGACATTTCTTCGTTTAATTTTAAACTTTTCGGACTATTCTTCAGATATCGGGTAGCATCTGCCTTATGCTCGCAGATTTTAAAAATGCTTCAGTGAATAACTTAACGAAGATATTTGTAGCAAATGAAAGAAAGAAATATTTAAAACTGTTTCTAGTAAAATACTATTAGTTTTAAATAATTTGATATAATATCAGTTATTATAATATATTGCACAAACTTGTTTCATGCATTCTATTACCAAGAAACCAAGAAAAAAAAACTGAAAAATAAAAAAATTCTGCTCTTTTTAATTATTGTTACATTATAATATTTAAAACATAATATAATTTGATTTAAACTTAGATTATGTTTTAAAATGCAAATCATCATATAAAAACATGAACATAATCAAATAATTTAATTAAAAGGTTCTTAAATTGACTCACTACCTTTTTAGATAGATGGTCAATTTGAAAAAAAAATAATTAATTGAATAACGTAATATCAACAACTCTCAATGAAATAGAAAAAAAAATTTGATTGACTGTAAAATTCTTAGTTTATGGGAGTGTGTTACATAGTAGAAATTAGTTTTCTTAGGTCCAGTGAATTTCAAATGAACTAAGTTAAAGCACATATATATTTCGTAGGCATGCACAAAGGAACTTTATTTGGATAGAAAAAAATGAATGTGATAAGCAAATGTTTGCAAACATTCTATTAATTATTTTTTTACATACAAAGTGTCAAAACTCTTCTATCAGGGAACTTAGGAACAGGGCCTAGCAGCAAAATATGTCCGCGGATTAATTCCGCTACCCTTTCATTTTCTGTCTTTATCTGTTTCATATTATTTTCATTAACAGTTCTTCTTCAATGATTAAATATTACAATTTTAATAAGCTCGAATAAGTTATTTTTAATAATGTAAAAAGCTTATAAAACTTAAAATCTGTTTCGCTGAAGGAAGTGTCGAGTTCATCGCAAGTATTTTCATTTAGCTATTTAACGATCAAACAAAAAAAGTGTATCCCGTACATTTAAATTATTCTTTAAGAAAAGAGCGTGTAAAAAACTACAGAAAAACAAAATACACTGTTGAGCGAAGCCGGAAAGAAGAACAAGTAAACAATAAAAAAGCGCCTCGATTTATTATTATGTTTGTTTCCACCATAGATAAATAAAATAGTGTCTTAAGACAGTCAGGTATCAACGAACTGTTTATAGGGATCTGGTGCTGATCCAAGATAATCACTTTTGTATTAGAAGATTTTGGAATCAGCGCACGTACACATTCTATCGGAAACAAGACGTCAGCTTGGATAGACTTTCATGTGTGGAATTTCAGGTCAGCCAATCAACAAGCTTATACTGTAATATCTATTATTACTGAAAGAAATATATTTTTTGATCGCTTGATTGTTAGGTTTTGTTGTTTATAGATGTAGACAGGACTCTGTAATGTAATGGTGGAATCATTTAACTTTGGAATTGTAGTTTTCACAACATGTAAGTTGTAAGCGCTGTTTGTAAGGACTTTTTTAAATTTATATTTGCGTATTGATCAAAGTATAGTAGAATTTTGCGTAAGTTATGTATCGACATGCTCATAATCGCATAGTTCAGATACCTCTTAACATAACGTTACCAAATCTAACCCAACAGAAAAAGCTTGTACGCAATCGGCCGATTAGGGCAACGATAAAAGAAAAGGGTTTGCTTTATTTGTACTGTACAATCATTAGCGTGTCGATATAGTTCACCAAAAACTTGTTTTATTATAGAATTTGGTCAGCACATCAAAAGATGATGGTTGGAAGGTACCAGATAATTGCAACGTATATAATAAACATAGGTATAGTCATTTGAGATCAAATTTATATTCCGAATGGTAGTTCCATATCAGCATGAGAGAGGAAATGACTTTAGGATGGTTTACAAAATTATTAATTTGTATTAAATATTATATGTAATAGTATTGGCTCTGTATTCTTTTTGAAATGGCGACATCTAAAATCAGATCCGTGAATCCACTCTCTTTCTCAATTTTTGCAGTGAATGACCTTAAATACTCCATCGATGTATATTGTTCAGGACACCCATTAAAAATTCTTGAAAATGAAGATATTGGAAACAATGGATTGCAAAGAACAAAGAAAGTTTGAACTAAGAATCCATACAGAAAAGTTTCGTCTTCGATTAGTAAAAAGAATATGAGAATTTAGAAAAACACAAACAAGTCACGATGACAATAACATTTTAGTATTGTATATTGAAATGAGACAAAAGCACCAAGAGGTAAAAAAGTATTTACTAAAACTAATTCTGCTTTAGATGGTAGCCTGGAGCACGTTATGTATAGAAAACCAACCCACAAGAATAAGCATCGCATAGTGACCCGAGAGACCAGAAGAACCAACTGTCGAATCAGAGCAAGCGATAATATGATAAGGGTGAAACATTGACATCAGACTAATTTGTCTAAAATCAAGGGGTAAATTGAGGCATTATACTAATTTGATAATAGTAAAAAACACTTCAATCTTCGTCAGATTATGATAAGTAAAACAAATACACGATTACCCAACCTAATTTTAACAAAATATGATAATAATGTAAACGAAAGAAATACATATTTCAAACCCAGAATTATTCAAATAATTTATTAAAATCATGTCAAGAGTCAGAATTATAGAAGAGCATGTATGAGACCATGTATGAATGTGAATGAGGCAAAGAGTGTGTGCCAAGACCGAGTTGTTTGGCGGTCCGTCCTCTCTGCCTACACCTACGGGGAAACGGTGTGATGGTTAGTTTTAGGTAAATTTTGGCAAGTGCTTTACCCCTTCTCCATTCCAATGTAGAAAATTAAGGACCGGTTGTTTCGGAGAATTTGAACAATTCATCAAATTTCAACGTTCATTTTCAAGTTTTGTGAATGATTTTTTCAAGTTCTGTTTTTATTTCAGTTTTTTCAAGCAATTAGCCTACAATGATATAATAACAGAACTTGAATAAGACTTTCACAGAACCCGAAAATGAACGTTGAAATTTGATGAATTGTTCAAATTCTCCGAAACAACCCGTCCTAAATGTTAATTGAACTTGAATAATTCAAATAATGCATGCACCCAAGCGCCGACAATAGATATTTCGTTTTCAATGGACAAAAAAAAATCCATTTACTGAACGATTGTTATCTTTTAGATGAAACAGTTTAGTTTGAGTTTGTACCAAGGTCCCGGTAGTACTTACTTTTTCTTTAAAAAAACAAAACTGCGTACCCGTTCTGCTTAAACGTAATTAAATAACTGTGATTATTATTACTGTGTTACAAATAATATATAACGTTCTTCCATTTACGTAAGATACGTATGGGTACCAATGACGTCACAGTCAAAAAGAGGGAACGGAATAAAAAAGACATCAGTGTTTATTTTTGCAGTTTGATATGATAAAATCATCCCGTGCAATCTCCGAATTTGTTACTTACTAAACGCCAATAATACGAAAACTTTTCTTAAAAAGCCGCGCTCACATTCGGAGCAAGCACCACGCAGACAATATTCGAAACATTTTTGCAAAAAAGGAGGTCTAGCAAAGACGATTGATAATTAGTCAGTTTGCGATATTTGCGAGCACGGTCAGAATATGAATCCGACAGATGGTAGACCAAAGCCTCTGCTTTTAGTGAGATATCCTAGGTGTCAGACAAATTTTTGGATAATATCGTTCGTTATGCAAAATAACTGGCTTATTAATGTAGCGAGGTGAACTAACTAAGCTCTTAGAATTTAAGGAAATCGTATACACGATCGATAGATTTAATTAGGTCATCTAAGACGTGACAAATTGATACCGTTTCGACTTGGAGAAAGTTGGAACGGAAAGAGTTGATTCTAGAAACATAAGTTATTATTTGTGCATGACTAATGACCTCATGCACTAATAAACTCCCAATGCATATTAAAATTATTATTTCAATTTGACATTTTCAATTTATTAGTCTTTTGAACGACGTTTAGGAATTAAATTATGCGCCAGTGTTGCCAGTGTGTATAGATTATGTTTTGTCAGTCTGGATATCAATCATCGCTACGGTGCTCGAGAAATTGGTTCAAAATCGTTATCGATTTCCCTGTGCTAGACCCCATGATTGTTGAGTTTAATTAATTCCACATCTAAGAAAAAAATTTCTTATGTTTATAAAATGAGTGACAACACTGTGTCAGTAACGTTCTTTTCAACTAATAATCTCAAAGTAATCGCTTAAGCACCACGAACAACACGCCCGTTGCGTATGCAAGGTAAACTGTATGATAGATGAAGCAACGTCAAATACCGTTAAATTAATTATCCTGCTCATTTGTGTTTTGGTTCGGGTTAGTGTTGGACCGCACCTGAAATACATCTGGGAATAGTTAGTACTGTCCGCCGTAGTTTGGTGTTCAAATTATTCCCGGTTTACTTTTAAATTTGATTGTGAAAGTGGGATGGTGTTTGTCTTAAAGTTTACAGCTTCCACAGTAGTCACAAATGCATTAATTACACAGAAGTTGGCCTGACTTTATTGGTTAGTCCATTTTAATTGCCCTGAACAGTTTAGACTGCGTGTATTCCATTGAATAAAATAATCTGTCTAAAAGAGTTGCTAGAAAAAGAAGTTTTAAAAGGTTGACTTCTAGAAAAAATTGTGGAACACATTTAATTATTATACTAAATATACGACTTCTATTGTAGATCGTTGTACTTGATTCAATGACCAGATTTGAGTGGCATAAAACCCCATGAAATTCCAAGAAAATTTTAAAAAGTCTATCATTATAATAATGATTATTAATTAGTCAGTGAGGTCAACAATAGTCAGATAGCAATAATCTTTATATATGTGGTATGTTTGTCTGTGGCGGGCAGATACGTGGCGATATGCCGCGTGGTGGGCGGGCGGGCGCGGCCTGGTTTTGTTTTTATACAAATCTACAGTTTATTCCTAGAACGATGACATTTTGTGCACGTAACCTGCAAAAGAAAAGAAAGGTTACTCTCAACATCTGATTTCGAAAAACTCTGTGCTAAGCCCGGGCAACGCTGGGTACTTCACTAGTTGATATTAACCCTCTACTGAATCTGTTAATAATTGAAAGATTGAAAGATTTAGGAAAGGGTTATAAATAGCTTGTTAAAAATATTCATAGACAATATAGAATATAATAAAATATGTAGATAGTACAGATTAATCTATTCAGAGACACTTACAAACATTCCCCTTTTAATAATAAAATTATGTGGTTTTTGCAAAAAAAAAAGGTAAACATATTTAATATATTGTTTTACCGTAGGGGTAGGCAGAAAGGACGGACAGCCAAACAACTCCTTGCCTTATTCATATTCATACATTGTCTCATACATACTCTTCTATTATTATGACTCCTGACATAGCCCGACTCGAGTATCTGATTTACTTGATCGTGCCATGTCTTCTGATACCATTCACATTCGCGTCATGTATTCTCCTTACACTCCTTTCTTCGCTCATTCGCTGTAATGCCCAAACCATCTAAGCATCCAAATATGATTTAAGATTTTCACGGCCAAAAGTATTTTTGTTATTTGTTTTTGGGGTGTTACAAAAACAAATAACAAAAAAAACATCTAAGCATCCCTTCATTAATCTTACTCATTACGCTTACGTCAGCCTTGCACTCTTTGCGGATCTCCATGTTTTATCACACATACGCCTCAGGGATCTCATTTATGCAGCAATATTGTGGAAACCGACAGCCTTACCATTCTTCACACATTTAATCGATGGAAAAAACTTAAAAACATAAAATTTGAAGTTTATGTGTAGGTATGTATCTGAAAAATATTTGGATGAAAATGTTTCACGAAGAACTCTGAAACTTTACCGCCCTCACGTGTACATTTCGACAAAATGAAAAACCGTTCACATTCCGGAGCTAGTGAATATCGACGGAGGTTGTACACATTCGATTACTTAGATTTTCACACGAGTCAGAATTGGAATTGAGTCTGAGTTGATCCTGATTTGGGACGGGTTTCGTAATCTGGAATAATCCGATTCTGTTGGTAACTACCCTACCACCCTTTTAACACACAGGACTGATGGAGATTGTGTAATTATTCTACCGGGATGGTCTTTTTGACAGCTGGACATTAATAATGCATGCTTGTATACAAACCATTATTAAAGTCTCAGTCGGTAGCTTAAATTAAGCCTTTTTTCTGACAGGTACACAATACTAGAGTATACGTAATTAAAATGTTTTGCGGTATCTATATATTTTTTTTATTTAGATGCTGTACTTATGAAAAGAATTGGAGTTCAAATTAAATATACATAAATAAAGAGACATACCTCTGAAATTATACAATTCATACCCACATGAAAAAATAAAACGTGTCTCACGCGTTCGACTTTTAGAAGTTCAAGTAAATTAAACATCTACGTGTGTTGAATTGTTATCTTTGTTTTCATATTTTCACGGTCGTTGGTATTTTACGAACCTTTTTACGGGTCATAAAACCTCGAGTCATTCGACTGATAAAGATTATTTCTTATAGAAAAGTTTACTAATTTGATTAAGTTATCAAGACGTCGTGTATATGCGGGATTTTCACTATGTCAGCACTGTATTAACTAATATATTATAAAACAATAATTTCTATTGGACTGTTAAGCATCGGCGATGAGCGTGCAGTCTATATAGTGGTTAAAAAATGCCCTAAGAAAAAAGACGTAATTTTTGTATATACCATAATTTTCAGAAAGTAAAAATTATTTTATTAAGTAAGGATTTCAGAAAGTTTTCGGCGCCAAACTATAGATGAAAAAGATTTCTCATAATTAACACAAAAATATGTATATTTTTATAATCAAACAAAATTTACAAAATAAGACCAGAAAGTTTAAATAAACTAACTACTATTTAGTAGTTTTACTAAGTAGGGTGCCTTTCTTTCAACCTCTTGTTATTACATTTTAACGATTTCTTTATCTGTATAAAATAAAACATATATAACACTTTAACATACTTAAAACATACCTAATTTAAGCAAGTTCTAACTATGTATTATAAATCCAAAATAAACTATTTCATAACTATCTCAAAATTAATAGGTTCCTTAGAAAATTAAATCTTTACTTAAAACTTAATGGATAAGATTTTATCAGGCACAATCCGAAAAGAGATAAGAAATATTAGAAGCAATAACTTCCGCCAAAGAGTTAAAGGTTCCTGTATAAATAAATAGGTAATTTCCTCCGAGAGACGATTTAATTTGGTAAAGAAACAATTTCCAAGAAGAAAAGCCACGACGTGTTAATACCAAAACTCAATTGAGAATTAATTTTGAGCATCTTTCGTACAATCCCGCTGATCTGTCGACTGGCCTTAGGGCGGGAAAGTGAAAGGAAAATTAGCAATAAACCACACCGACCCCCTGTGGTAATTAACTTAGTTACCCGCCCCCACACCCATTACCGTCCCGTCCGACCACCCCTACTGTCGCCACCCCTGCAACATCAGTCGGGTGAGAAAAATAAACGGTGAAATTTAATCCGTTTGATTTTGGTACAAGGTTAAGAACCCCAATCACGGGTTCAATTGATCATTTTACGGCGATACTAGCGCTATTTAACATGTATGTTATTGAAATTTTTTTAACAGTGGCTTATCTTACCCTTACAAATTCTTATGTAATGTTATAATCCTACTGGACGAAATTAAACGAAAGGATTTTCTTGGTCTTGGTTTAAATATAAATCAAAAAATGTGCGGTTATTGGTAGGTCCACAATAAAGGTTTTTTTATACAATGATTCTACTCAAATAAAAAGTAATTACCTAAGAGGAATACACGGAGAAGATATTTTCTTTTTAATTATTAAAGACAATATTAGCGATTTCTAAACGAACATCTGAAACAGAAAAAGCAGAAAAGGATAAGGTCACATCTAGGACTCGAATCCAGGATCCTTGCCTCGCCGGGGCACCGCTCTACCACTGAGCTAATGGGACCCTATCCCCTTCGGTCACATTTAACTGTATCATACTTCGAATGAAAACCACCAACATTGTCTTCATTTTTTCACCGCACATTTTTATTGGCAACTATCTTTATGTATGATTGCAAAATTCAACCCGAACTAAATGTAATCTAGACAGCGTCTTTTTAGATAAACCTATCTTATTTTTTTTAATTTTAATGTGCGACATCTATTGACTTTTCTGCACGTCTAGGATGAATAATTATTTTTTTGGAATAACTTTATTGAGTAAACCTTCAAATTGTAATATTTAATTATTGAAGACAATAATAGCGATTTCTATGTCTATTTCGATGTCTGCTTCGACATGCTTCCATCGGCCGTGCAATATTTTCAATATCCATAATAGTTATACCTGGATTTATCATACATTTGCTCAGCCATATCCTTCTGCCAGATCATTGTGTCATTACCATAATATACATCATTAGTATCAGAACTCCATGATTAACTGCTAAACCAATTTTCATTAACACGTTTTTACTAGTGACGACTGAATTCAGTTCTTCATTAATTAAACTTCCTTCCATTAGCTGCGAAAGCTACTCCAAAATGTGTGACAAACGAATCGGGTTATATCGAAACTAATTATTGTCTTTGAATAAATTGCGTCTAAATACTTAAGAGGAACGGCTGCACTGTCCTTTTTAAATATATCTATTTGAATTTTACTTTTGTTTTCGTGAGTTAATGCAAATTTGGGAAGTGGAAATTAACACGTCATCCGATCAAGCCGAAACTCGGCAGATAGATTCGCTGTCAGTGACAATGCATTATATAAATTCACACAAATGCGGATGTATACGCATTTCTTTGAATTTCGATGAAAGTACAGCAGCTAAAATGCGCAATAAATACCGGTCATATCCAATCAGGATTTGGCTCGGTCGGTAGAGTTCTCGACTCTAGTTTCTGGGTATGAAGGTCAAATCCTCAGTCAAATTTTTTTTTTTAATTTTTAAAATAGGTACTTCTGAAAAAAAAGTTTTATAGTAAAAATATCTTTATTTTTTGGATTTGATGCCAAAATACCTAATGAATTGAGACTTAACGGTAATTATTTTAAAAAAATATTTTTTTCCCATTTGCTTTGTTAATAGAAGACATGAATTAATAATAAAAAAAAAAATCAAAAAAGAATTTTTTTCCGGTTAATTTTTTAGAATTTAAATTTAAGCCCATCTTAATGCTTTTTACACTTCATTTTATTTTGAATATGTGATACAAAATATATTTTTTATAATAATTGCCATTAACGCGCTAATAATTTCCAAAGTTGCCTACAAAATAATTTAAAGGTAAAAAAAAGACAAAAAAATTAAATGTTTTTTACTTTTATAGGTCGACCGGTTTCGCTTACACTCAACCTTCTTCGGGACAATAGAAATATAAACTTTCTGAGTGATAATTTATTTTTAAAAATGATAAATTTTTATATTTTATTTTATTTTGTTTTAAACCATTTTTTGAGTTATATAAGTCGACTGATTTCGGTTGCACTCAACCTTCTCGGGACAATGGAAATATAAATCAAGTCATATGATGTCAAGCCACGAAGTGTTTGCTTTCTTCGATAGTAAATAAAATACTTCAAGCAGTATAGATACTTGCTGTACCTCTTGAAAAAAATATCATTAAGTTTGGTTGGGTATTGTGTCCTCAAATCTTTAATTAATTTTTTTGTGAAGAAGTCACAAATAAGCATGCTTTAATTAAACACAGACGTTCCTCTTAACTGTGTAATTAATGATTCAAGTCAAAACGTACTCTATTATTTCAATTAATAGATACGGGTTACACAGGCCATAGATAGGGTTGCTAATGAATGAAAACGGTTCTCCATTATTTTGAATTAACATTTTCAAAATAATCAACTAAGTCACAATAAATTTACATTTGAATTTAATTAAATGTCTTCAAAACAGCCTTCAGTTAAAGGGCTAACAAGTAGAAAGGTGTGTAAGTCGTAAAGCATTATGATTTCAACTACCACAGACGATTGTTCCGCATAAGCTGCGTGAGTGGATGACCCTCTCACTGAGAGGAATTTTGTTCAATGTTCCGTTTCCAACGAGTGACCATAAAGCACATTCCTAAATCGGGATTTCCACCAACGCACGACAAACCTACAAAGTGTACACGAAATCCAATAACCGTTTTTCATGTTCAGTGTAATGTGATCTGGTTTTTTTTTGGTCAAATAACTTCTAGTTTAGTACTTACTCTTGGTTATTTGAGCTTTTATATGTTTGTTTTGATTAGCTATTAAAATAAATGTTTTAGCTGGCTTTAATGGTACGATAAAGGTGGTATGAACTGTGGAAACCAGGTATCGAATTATTTGAAATATATATCACTTTTATGATTTGAATGTTGCGTGTAACTGTTTTTAAAAAAAATATGTGTGAGGGGTTGTTGTGGATGAGATTCACGTTTACTAAAAAAATAAATATGGGTACCTACTCTCAGGTCTGGGTGGTGTTAGGTCGTTTTTCAAGTTTGATTGGGATATATACATTTTTACTTTCAATTACCATGGATGTGCTTAAAAAGGATGTATTGAATACGTGAATCATCTATACTGATGCTTCTAGACTATCCTGTCTACAGCATGCGTATTAAATACATGTTTAGCAAAGGCGAAAAGCCTTCTTGGAGTTCTTAACTGCCTCTACAGACTTGGAATATATTTGAGACAGAACTTTAAAGAATTAAAAGTACATAAGTGGTTTATAATCGTTGTATTTTCTACCCTTGTCGAGATTAATGATCCAAGAGTGTGTAGAATAGGCTGGGGATGATTTTATTTTCACAAAAAGATGAGAGAGAAAAAATGATAATAATATTTCTTTTGAAGCGTCTCTTTTAGTTGTGGCTTGATGGATATATATTTTTGAAATGATGTATTAATCAATTATTGTCAATCTCTAATTTTAACCGTTCTAGTGCATATTATTAAACCTAATATCATTATTAAAAAAAAAAAATATATATATATATTTTGCCCGTTGTAATTATTTTTTTATTGAGTAACTTATTTCATAACGGCAATAATTTTCCATTTTGGGATGAATATTAAACTTGGTAGTTATAATTTACAAGATCCCATAATTCTGAAGAGAGTTACTAAACCTCCAAAGACATTTTGAAGACTAAATGTTGAATTAGTTTTGGAATGACAATGATTTGTATCACCAAAAGTTTACTTAACTGTAAACACTTAAAACTCCAAGCCTGGAATATTATACCTACAGATAAGTGTGTATAATATTTGAATTGATTTAATTTATTATTTATAGATAGGCATAAAAAAACTTGAATTAATAAAATTTGAAAAAAAAAGGAAAGTTCATGGAATTGGTAATATGTGACACAAATGGTTTCAAAACACAACACACATTTAATATTTTGTATTCGTAGAATTGCTACAGGTATATTTAAATAATTGTTTTTATAATTATTACAATAGA
Source organism: Hesperophylax magnus (assembly GCA_026573805.1). Classification (NCBI taxonomy): domain Eukaryota; kingdom Metazoa; phylum Arthropoda; class Insecta; order Trichoptera; family Limnephilidae; genus Hesperophylax; species Hesperophylax magnus. The sequence continues at coordinate 1,040,090 of JAIUSX010000035.1, forward strand.
GGAGAAAGTACTGACAGTTGATTAATCAAATTTATATTCTGCAGAAGCTTCGCAACAGTCCAAACAGCGTGACAACGGATTAGTAAAGACATATTTGCATTTGAATGAATCTCAATGATTGGAACTACAATCACTGCATTATATTTGAGTTAAGTTCAGAGATGCAAATAGTTACTGGCCTGTTTCCATGGCCTTAATCACTACCACCAATATTCATAGTACATTTTTTTAATATTATGATCATCTGAATTGATAACTAAGTAAAATTAACATATTAATACATTAAATACAAAGTGAAATTACCGTATTTGAAAAACATTGTAATTTTTGGATAATATGTATATATAAATTAAATGTCAAAGATATGTAACATTATAAGATATTCCAAGTGGGAGTTTTCTATCACACCATCAAGCACATGAATAACTTTGAAGTCTCCGTGGAGGGAATCTTATAATTTCTCTCTTATCTTCGTGCGTACGAATAATTTCGAAGTCTTGGTGGAGAAAATTTGATTATGATAATGAACGGAGTAATATAATAATATACATAAAAGCTATTTTACACGTACACTACATGACACCGTAAGGTAGGCTCACGTTGTAACTTCACTTAATATCGTTACTTTGGAATACTTGTACAATTTAAGGTATGGTTGCTTCGTCGACATCGAAAATTTGAAAGAGCGACTTTACTGGAAAACTTATAAATGAAAGTCTAAGGAAAATGAAAGCAGATTTTTGCTTGAAGTCTCATTCAATGTTTACTTAATTTCAAGACCAATTAAAACCAAAATTTGAGCTGTTAGAAAAGAATAGAATAAAATAAAAACGACTCTTTCTCATGCAGAAAATGACAACCACGTATGGTGATGGCTACGCATTTGGCGGTGTTGCAAGAATCGATCTACGTAGCTTTTTACCAATCACTACTAGTATACTGCTGTATTATCGTATGGGACATTGCAAATGACAAGATTCCAAAATCACTAATTAAAACCCAAAAACCGTAATGAAAATTATTGTGAAAGTCCCTGAAAGAAATAGCACTGACATCTTAAAATCAAGTCAATTAAACAACTGTATTCTAAAAAAAATTCCATTTTATATTCATAAATAAAAACACAGGAAATAACAACTAACACGTATATCAGAAACACATCTCGGGTTCAAAAACATAACCAATAAGCAGTTGGCGCTAATAAGACATTGTCCATAGAAGCGGGGTTAGCAGTCCACAATGGAGTTCAGGTACCTACCCTGATGTATGGAAGTGAGGCATGGAACTGGCAGAGAAAGGATGAAAAACGATTGAATGCTGTTGAAATGAAATCCCTGATGTGTGTTAAAACCATATATGATCGTGTGAGGAATGTGGAGATCCGCAAAGAGTACAAGGCTGGTGTACGCGTAATGAGTAGGATTAAGAAAAGAACGCTTAGATGGTTTGGGCATGTAGAGCGAATGAGCGAAGAAAGGGTGTAAGAAGGATATATAATGCAAATGCGAATGGTAGCAGAAGTCGGGGAAACCCGAGGAAGACATGGCACGATCAAGTAAATCAGATACTCGAGTCGGGCTATGTCAGGAGTCAGAATAATAGAAGAGTATGTATGAGACGATGTATGAATATGAATGAGGCAAGAAGTGTGTGCCAAGACCGAGTTGTTTGGCGGTCCGTCCTCTCTGCATACCCCTGCGGAGATACGACGCATTGTTTAGTTAATTTAGTTTTTAAAAACATTTTGCAAAAAAGCTTCCTATACTACAATACCACAAAATCCCACTCTCATTCAAAACTCACAACAGTATTATAACATTTTAATCTTAGATTAAAAGCTGGATACATTACAAAAGGGGATTAGAAATATAAAATATACTGACGCCAAATACAAACTGAAACCAAAACCACTCAACTGCACTAAAAACACAATGCTTTTAATACATAATATTTTTTGCACAAAGAACAATTTAAAATTACGTATTATGTAATTTATTAAGTACTTCACATTCCACAATAATTTTAAAATATGAAAATGAAATCCTCAGCATGGGAGATCCCAGTGAATATTATTTCTATTTTTTACAAAAAAATGATGATAAAACAACATTTATTATTATTGTAATCAGGCTAGTTCATCATAGCACCAAATTTTGAATTATCGTAATTTAGACATACAGTAATCTCATTTGTAACCTACGATCTAACGTTTGCAATCAATTGAATCTATCAGACGGATTGCCTTTTTTGTACAGTTGAGGATAATTAATTATCAAGGAGTATCCGATCAAAAGTGGCTGGCCAAAGTCAAAAGTCAGACTCACTTTTAATTTACAGAGAATTAAAACATGGTGTTTATGGTAAATCACTCACTGAAAAGCTTTTATCCTAAAAGAAAAATATCAATTGTTTATTCAACAAATTAAATAAAACTTAAAGTAATGACTCATTGGCTGTAAGATCATTAAGGATCTATCAGGAAAAGATTCGGCGACTGCATAACTCTAAAATAAACACAATCTGATGAAAACAATTATATATTTATTAGACAAAATGATTAAGGCGAAGCTTAATGCTAAATCACTAGTTTGATCTTTACAACGAATTGGTGTACATTATGAATACCAAAAAATATGCTTTAGATAAATTGAAATGTTTTCCTATCGTTTCGCTTGAGTAGAATTAAAAATAAAAATAATAAATTACTCAATAAAAAATATAAATGTAAATTACTAAAAAAAATATTTTTTAAATAGAAATGTATGAACGCGTAAAAGAAACAACTTAAAAAAATATAGGATTATAGCTAAGATTATCTGTGACAATTTCACTTGATCAACTTTTTTTCTTTCTTATAAAATTATTTACAAAATAAATAAAAACTAGTTTTGTTCTTGAAATCGAACGTTTCTAGTTTGTCAAACGATTTTAATACATATTACCGACAATATAAAGTATACCAAGAATATACACATTTTTGGCTTGTAACTTCCTCTTAAAGAGTAAACCAGCCGAATTCCTTATTACTTACATTTTCATAACAGATCCATTATGCCTCGTTAAATAGCTCGAAAACACGAAGAACGCGTGTCAAGCATCAACACACAGTTGGTATTATTGAATAAATCCGTTCTCTCCGCGAATAAATAAATACTATAATACCGCTCCGAGATGATTTGTCCTTGTTAGCTGAACCGTGCTACAACGAAACGAAATTGACATATTTACATAAGAGAGTATTAAATATGAGATTTTTGTTTATGATGGAAGCTTCCAGAGTATTTGGTTTTCAGAATGTTGTGCAGAGCGCCGTGAACCCTGAATCTTTTGAAAATATTCATCGCACATATTAATAATCTCCACACAATGAGAATCCCACGCTATAATATTTCAACGCCACAATTAATCGAAAAATTATAACAGAATTTTTTTTTAACTTCATACGACTAGCGGTATTTATTGTAGGAAGACCGTTATATTCGTTATTATTATGTTTTGCTATTAAAAAATCAGCAGGTTAACTAAAACCAACTCATCAAAGTTTTTTAAGTTCATTTCGATGACAGGTGTATATTTACAAAAAATGTTAATACTTAAATCATCACATTTAACAACAAATATTTTCAATCAATAAATTCTACATGTAGTACCTACGGTATATTATTTACAGTGTTTAAAAAAAATCTTTTACAGAACATGTTACTATGTACATGGTAATCATTTCAATTAATGTTTTATGTAAGATGTACCACCATAATAAAGCTACGCTTGTGTGTATGTGGAATGTGTTTTTTATGTTCGTTATTTCTTTATATGTTAAAGTATTAATTTACAGTGTTTTTTTAAGATGAAAATTAAAATATTTATTGTTATTTATATTTTTGATACTTTCTGGTAATGTGTTAAAAAACTTTAATCTAAAACATTTGTAGATAAATTTCGACGATATTTTTACATTTTGGAGTTAGGAAAATTGAAGTTTTTCTTAGTTTTATATTAAGGGGGTGACAGATTACGCTATAAATTTAAAGCGTTTTATATAACTCGATATTGCTCGACACAGAGTCCCCTACAGACCTGGCACACCTAAAAAGATGATGTGCTATAAGCGAGGGCTTGGCGATGATATGCGCTGTGAACTGTTGACCAGGCTTATTTGAAAATTATGCGAAACACTCTACTACCCACGGCAGAGGAAGGAGTCAGAACAATTACGATGCTGTTATCTGATGATGACAGATCTCATACAAAGAAATGATATTCCGTGGCAGTTCCTGAATTGATTTGACGATTACAGCGTAATGTGTCAGTCCAACATATAATACATAATACGTAATGTGTCCAATGCTTTATTTTTAAAGGTGAAGTTTTATTTATAATATTATCTAAGTAAATTTGTAATGTTACATGGTAAAAGTATGCATTTAGTTTACTGACCTTAAATTCTTTTAGCAGAAGTTATTATGAATGTGTATATGTTTTAAGTAGAATTGGTTTTTAATACTAATTTTTGTACTATGTAAAATTGCTGTGCATGTTTTATATCATAAATAATACATATCATTTATTATCTGTTATGAAAAATTTCAATTGCGTTATTTCAGTTGTTATTAAAATTAAGTTATATTTTGGTAACTCGACGACATGGAAATTACCTTCAATCTTCACCACGTGAATTCGAATTCCAACAAAATTTTTAATGCCAACGAAAACCACCAACGCATCTGCCATTGGGTGTATTATAATTTTTATTGTATTAAACAACTCTGAATATGAAAGTTCATTTTTTTGCAGTGTTTTTAATTAAAAACGATTGCACGAAGTGCCCCGCTTAGGTACTCTATTCTATTTAGTAAATGTAACAATGTAACTTTGTTTGACCCACTATTTATTTATGTCTGTTCTATAAAGGCGTCGGAACCGCTGTATATTTAATTTTTAATAAATGCTTTTTGTAAAGGTTTCAAAAAAGTATAATTTATTTATAATGGATAACCACAAAGTCATAGCTACTTTCAAAAGTATCTATTTAATAATTGAGAACAGTCAGTAATATTGTTTACGTTTTTATACAGAAAAATCGCATCTGCAAAATATCTACCTACACCCGATGTATCATTTAAAAAAAATCAATTGCATCTATTTTATGTTTTTTTTCTGAATCGATCCAATTTGGCTTGAATGCAATGCATAAAATGGAAACCACACAGTCGACGCGAACGAAAGACGGCTTCGTACTTATGCAAATTATAGTTGTTTGGTAACGAAAATGTCTCTGAAATATTTTGAATTTCTCATTACGAAACAAAGTTTTTTAGTTGCTTTGTTTATGATTTGATTAATATTTATATTTTAACTTTCTTTCGAAAATCACACCACGACCGCGCATATTGGAGCTGGCTACAATTTTTTTTTTCATTTAACACATATTAATGTGCATTTTATTCTGTCATTTCTTGAAAACACGTCTTGGTTACACTTTGCCAATTAAAACTTTGTGGTTATTCTAACGATAGATAGAATAGAAACAATAGACACCTATGCTCTTTATGCTATCGCACAATTTGATAGAATCATTTAGATTACTTATGTATCATTTTCAATATTCTTATTTTTAATTTAATAATATTCACAAATTTCGACTATTATAATACGGACATGTGCCCAGTGTGGTAGTCGAAAAGCATTTAAAAAATGCCCTTAAAAACTTATATGAATAACCAAAAAAATTAAAATAAAATCTACAATAAAATATATCCACATACCCGTCTCCGGAGCTCCACCAGGGTCATGAGTTGGCCATTCTGAAAACTAAAAAAACATTAATTATTATTTTTTTATTTCATAATAACAAAATTTAGAAATGCATTGGAGAAAAGTTTAGCAATAAAGTTTTTTAGAAAAAAAAATATTAATAAATCACAAATAAAAATTAAAAGTAGGTATCATCTACCTTCAAGGAAAAAATGAATAAATTAGTAATGGTAACACAATAAAAATTGTATTAATTATTGTGGTCCCATAATACCACTACAGTAAAAGTTCATGTATTAAATTAATGCTTTTTAGTAAAATCAATAAGAAATATTGTGTACTTGTATTAAAATACCATAAACAGAGACATTTGTGTTGTGCCATTAATTCCAGGTGTTATCGATTTGTCTGGGAATCCACGTTCACAGAGAAATAGGTAAATATTTCTGTATCTGAATATAACTTATAACTTAAGTTATCTACCTAATAACGACTAAGAATCTGTAGGCTTTTTAAAATCATTTCACAAAAATTCCCAAGACTTAAAATATCAACTCTTAGCCACCAATCTTTCAGTAAATGTAATTTCAATAGTAATGGTTGGTAAAATAGTAAAAGTAGAATCAATGTCCAATGTTTTTACTATAGTATCCGCTGTATGTAAACTTTTTAAATAAAAATGTGATCATCCAAAGTGTCCTGCCAGGTAAGCATTTTTTTCTAAATTGTTTAAAAGTAATAAAATTAGATAAAGCCATGGAGCTCTCAATAAATTGTGCAGCACCCTTCGGGTAATTTTTCACAAAAACGCCGCTGTACAAATTATACAATTATTATTACTAATAATAAAAAAAAATATGAATAGTTTACAAACCTACACCAAATGCTCTAAGTTAAAGTTTAAAGTAACTATAACATTAAAATGTCTAGTATAAACGGTAATTTGTCATATTATGAGAACGGGTTTTTCTAAGACTCGTTTTTGAGTTCAAGAAATCGGCTGTGGAAGATATGACGACTTCTACGTTTCCTCACTCTTACAACATGAGTCTCTTCAAGACCCGTGTTCACTCTTTCCTCTCCTCAAAAAGACCCCTAAGACAAAATGAGGGATAAATTATTTTCCTGTGCGGATATAAGATAAATAAAAATATTTACCAATGATAAAATACATGCAACTAGAGTTCTCTCTATTCATCTACTATACTTACTTCATACTTCCGGGTTCATTATTTCTTTATTACGAGAGAAATCTTTATTGCAATTGTGAATAATGAAAAGCATTACAATTTGAATACATTCGTAGAACTTCGGTGAAGCCATAAAATAAAACAAAAAATGTTTGGTTTTCTTAAAGAATTTTGTATTTAAAAAAACATTGTTTTCTTGCCAATGTTACGTGTAAGGAATTTTATTAAAGGCTGATAGATAATTTTCTATAACCTTTTTAACTATGACATTAAAACTGAATGATTTTTGTAATACCAGATCAAAGAAAACCAGTGGAACAATGGCATCCCTATTTGACGTGTATTGTGATGCTGAAGGAATGATTGAGGAAGAGTAGAAGAAAATGAAGTGGAAGTGGTTGATTGCCAGCTACTATTTGAAATAAAACGAAACTTGATCTATCTATTTTCGCCGCTAGCACAAATTTACGATTGAAAGCTCTTTCTTTTGTCTAAATAATTCAAAACGATTTATAGATAGTGTTGATAATAAAAATGCATTTATTATTTCGGTGAGGTACCTCAGCTTTCATTATAAATAAATTATACACACATGTAGCGGTACCTTTTAAGTCAACAATAATAGATTTATGTCTATGACTTATGAGAACGCAAAGCTTCTAGGAACAAAAGTTTTACGAGGAGCGATACAAATGCTCTAATGGATGCGGATGTAAGCTTTTAATAACTTTGATACAAAAGTTAACAACTTCAATAATGAGATGGTATTATTTCGAAATAACCCATTAGAGAATAGCGGCATGACTAACGATAATTCCAACAAACAATAATATAAGGCATCATTAAAAGCAGAAAAATGTTTTCTTATTCATAAAAACTTGTTTTGTGGATATCGTAATCGTAAACAATGTGTGTAGAAAAAAATTTAATGAAACAAGTCAAAATGCTAATATTTTTAACAAAACGAGCAACATTACATGTTTTTTTAGTAATACAAAGAACAAAGACTAATTATTCTGTGGGGATTGAGTATAAAATGAAAAAAAAAACGCGATACAAAAGATTTTTTTAACTAATTTGGCAAACAAGGGTGAGTCAATATTCGGTTTTCCTTTATTAAAATCTTCATACAAAAGGATGCCCTAAAAAACCCGCTTTACTTATTTGAGTATTAATACTTATAAATGCTTTAGGATGCGAAGAGGAAACGTTTGTTCTTGAAAGCCCTTTGTTCGGGTTTAAGCAAGAACCTAAGAAGTCTCCAAGCGCATAATGTATCGCGATCATCGGTTTTGTGATTATAACTCCATTTTCTTTGAAAATGTCTCAGAAAAGCTGCAGAAACCGACCAAGCAAAGCGTGTTTTGTGTATAACAAACAAGTGGGGACGGGCACAGAGGGACTATTACCAAAGTGCACTTTTACGCTGAATACTCTCATTTCGACGATGCTAAGCAGAAACTCCCATTAAAAATAAGATCACTCGCAAACAAAAAGAACTTTACAGTTTCTTTGGGTGACTGCTAAAAGCTTGCCTTAAAGTTTACGCTTTTTCACTAGGTGGTGTTTGGCTGGAGGTTTAATTCTTAGCCGAAGACGTGCTTTTCACGGATTCTTGCTCGGCGTGATCTCGTTTAGCGCTTGCAATTTCTCACATCTAACATGCACGTCTTGTTTCTTAACCCTTTCTCCACCAGTGTCGATTTGAGTCACAAAAACTTTGAAAAGTTTCTTGCACCAAATCTAAGATAAAATATATTCAGAGTTTTATATAAAAGTTATATGGTATAGTTGTATTTGAGCTGAGCCTAAATTTGTTTTATGAAACTGTTTTTTAAAACACTCAAATCACTTAATTTAATTGACTTGCAAAAATGTTGGCACAAATGTGCTTTTATCATATACCTTAAATTTGGATTGTCCTTTAGATTTGTCGCTCGTAAATCTTTACCTGCGATACTGTATAAAGAACATTTTAAAATTGTAAATAAATTTAAAATATTTTATTAAAACGACAGTAGATTTTACTCGTCTGAACTTTCTTATTCGCTGTCAATGTTGAATTTTATGAAATGTCAATAAATAGGTACTTACTATTTTTTTCAGTTCAGTTACCAAATCTTTTTGACACTTGAATTCATATAGGAAAAGCTACGAAGGAAGATTTAGAAAAATGGAAAAATTGGAAAGAATTTTTTTGTCAATTATTATTATTACTTTTTTTGGTAAACTAATGTTTAAGACAAGATTTTTTATGCATAGCACAAAGGGTAACAATTATTTTTTATAAGCAATAATTATTAGCCTGAAACACTCATCCACATTGAAAAATCTCCTGATAAAAGATATATATATATCTTGGTCAGAGCTGTCGACCGGAAATCGAAAGGACACGGGTTCAAGTCCCGTTGGCGTCATGAATCTTTTATCAGGAGATTTTTCAATGTCGAGTGTTTCAGGCTAATAATTATTGCTTATAATTTTTTTTTTGTCATTTATAAGTCAGGTGGAGAGGATTGTATACCGCAAAATATATTATATTTATAGGTGAAACATAAAATTTTCCTTTTTTCTTTAAAAATGTCCATTATACGTATTTAAACGTTTTATCATTGTTAAGGATTGAATTGCAAAGTTTTCTACACACTAAAAAATATCAGGTCATGTTTGGCAGGATGAAGAGTTGCGAAAATAAGAAGAAACCACTCAACATATGGATTTTTAAAATTATTAAAGTGTATTCCTTCTTTCAGCCATCAGAATGTCTGTTTACATACGTTTCTTTAATTGGAATCGTGTAAGTACTTATCTTGTTCTCAGCGAAGGAGTAAGCTGACAGCTTACAAAAAAGAAATTTTCCGACTGTAAATAATTGCACAAGTCCGGCAAGTATATACGTAGATATTCTGAGAATGCAACCCAAGGAATAATGGGTCTATTGCAATTTAATTTAGAAAATCTAATAATGGATATTTGCGATACCAGCAATAGCAATAGTGATGTTGGACTTACTTTGATAAATATCACAATAGTAAATTAGCTAGAATCAGATAAAGCGTGAACGCATGTGAATACTTTGCGCAGATTGTTCAAACTTGGTTCTATTTAACCAGTGCTGGTTTTTTCCTGATAAGTACAGGTAAAGTAGTACCAAATAAATGACAGAATTTGTACATTCATGAAAACTTGTTGAATTCTTCTATTGTTTTTACTTTAGTTCATAAAAAGGCCCTGAGGAAAAATAAAACCCTCAGGGCTTATGCCATTTTGTCACCGGCCAGATTGGTCCAATTAAGTGTTATTATTCTAGTGAAAGTTATTCTAGGTATCCCAATATTTATGATAAAACAATGAATAGAACTTTTTTACGTTCTGAGAGTGTTTGATGACCAGATATTTTTAGCCAGGTACTTCCCCACCTTCCTCTTCCCCATCATGCCCTAATTGGGAAATGCCTTACTCTCACTGGCCCCAGACGGTCGGGAGCAGTTGGAACTCATGTGTGGTACCAAAATAAAATAGTCTAGAGAAGCCAAAGGGAATATGGCGATTTTGAAAAGTGATCTTTCACTGGGGCGATACTGAGAAAATCTTCCATTCTGATTTATCAAGATTTCCAAATAAAATAATGAAACGATCAGATGGGAAACTATTCCAGGCGTTAAGAAAGGACGCAGTGGGAAATTAAGAATTTGTGGTGAAATGAATGTGCCAGCGAAGCAATAACATTCTTGATAGCGTGTATTTCCACAAACTTGTCAACTTTAACCAAACAACGGCAATTGTGAAACTTCTCCAGTTTGTCGAAGAAGGGGAGCATGATGAATTGTAGGTGATAATTAACACAGGTCTGGGGAAAAAGTTCATCGTATCCTCTGAACAGAAAACCCCTGGGATTTTGATACATCAGATTCTAAGGGAAACGGTTGTCGCTAATTATTTGAAATCGATAACTTTACAATATCGTATCGATCATATCAGATCAATAAGCCCGACTACCGAAAGATTTCCCAAGCACGGTCGCGCTGTCGATAGCCAGACCGATATTGACAACGCAATAAATAAGAAATCGATATTCGCTGTCAACACCGGATCTACGAATTGACACTCCGAAAAGTTAAACGTCAAATTAAGTAAGCAGTGGCGGCTCGTGAATTTTGAGTGTAATAGGGTGCTAAGTTTGACAAAATCGACATTATTGTGTGCGAAAATTTGGTTTTTTGTATGAATATTTTCAGGATATCCGTGTGGTGCACGGTCAAACTGAAATGTCCTGAAAATCAACATACAAAAAACGTTTTTACAAAAAAAAAAAAAAACGTTTTCGGATACAACAACATAATTAATTCCATTTTTTGTAATATTAGCATTCTGGAACACCCAAAAGTCACGAGCCGCCACTGCGTTAAATAAGAATATTTAAAATGACTATGTTGAATTGAAATACTAATCTAAATATGCATTGGCAGTCCGCATTTACCTTTTCGACACTAAAAAGTGAATTGATTAGTTAATGAGGTCTTTATTCACAACTTAACACCATTAGTTTCTACAAGCCCGAACCGTGTAGCGTCATTGGCTTGTATTGGGTACAACTTCTTTCAATTCTAAGAACTTTGTTGGTTCAACTCCGTTCGTTAATAAGTCAGCAATTTTCCATAGCGAACAACATTATTCAATAATATGTGTGTATTTACAGTTAATTGAAGCTTAACTGATACTAAGAAGGCTGTGCTAAAATTTTCTATCGGTCGTCGGAACATTTGTAATCAATAATTGATGACGGTGCTCGCAAATATCGCTAACTGATCATAGATGACGAATTATCGATCGACCGTGCAAAACCTGGCGAAAGGCTAATTAAATTGATTATCTGCTCAAGAAAGAAAATCAATTTACGAAAATGTTTCATAATCTGAAGTAAGGAAAAATTGAGCTTACTTCAGGCACACGAACGCGCCCATAGCACACTTCTAATCGATTATCCATTCAGTCGCTCTGAGAGAAAAAGTCCCCCAATTCCTTGAATACATAAATACATAAAATCTTTGTTCGCAGATTTCATGCTACTTTATGATTATGATTGAAAATTTTTGGGCAAAGACGTTCACCCTTTTAATTAAATGAAGACATTTTAAAATCTTTATTATATCCTTAACGATGGAACCGTTTTTAACTTTTGAATTGTGCCCTATAATATCCTTTGACAAGTTAACACAATTAAATTAATCAGAAACATCAATCACCGTATTGTCAAACCCAGTGATTTTAAAACGGTAGGATGGTTTCAGAAGGGATTCTATTAAGTTTTCTATAATATTAAATCTTTTGATGTTTCCCAAAATACTTTTGAATTTAGAACAATTCGAAATTCAGTTTAATTTTTAAATACGTGTATTTGAAAATATTTTGAATAAATGAAGTGGAATCTTGGAAGTGAATATTAACCCATTTCCCGACACAATCTGCTGAGATAGACAACGAGCTTAAATTTTTTTTACCGCATTTATTATAAGAAATTAATGTCGGTACTATCCAATTGGAATTTGGCTTAGAAGTTAGCGTTTTTGACTCCAGTCCCTGTGGAGGACGGTTAAATCTTCAGTCATACTATTTTAGTAAATAAATCTATTAATATAATATATATTCGTGGTTGAATAAAATTATATTTAAATTTGAATATTTTTTTCGGACTTTTCTGATCGTTTCACTCCAAATAAGCATAAAAAAGGAATTTGAGTAAATTTTTTAAAAAACATTATCAATATCTACATTTAAACTTAACTTCCTTTTTTTTAAAGTTCGTTTTGATAATTAAATTAATTCTCCAAGATGATTTTTTTAAGTCCGCCTAAACGACCATAACCCGAGCGGTAAGAGGTAGATGGGTGCGTGACGTCATCTGTGCTCTGCACGTCCTACCGTGGGTAGGCATTTTGTATGGAGATTTCCTTTATTCTTCAATAAGAAATTCCAGTAATATTTTTATTAATGTTAACCGCCTAAAAATCAAGGGTATTTTTTTTAATCAAACACTAAAATTAGCTATTCATACTAACGTTAGAATTTGTGATTCGCACCAAAAAGAATATGTTCTGATCTCTTTTTTCTTTATAAAATTGTTAATAACATGTTTGACTCCCCTGAACTCCTTAGGTTGATCGACTTTCATGTGCCTAGTAGAACGGTTCGTCAGAAGGTACCTTACCATTGTAACATTGCAGGTACCATAGCAGAAATAAATTCAGTAATGAACCGACTACACAGTGCAGGGAATAAATATTGCGTGAATACTAACGGTACTGAATGTCTATCAGCCTATAAACACATTATTATTAAATCTGTATGTCAAATATGAACTTGGCAAACATTAAACGGAGTATGTGCGAACTATTTCCACTACTCTACAAATTACGTTTAAATAAATAAATATTATAATACTTAGTTTAATATAACTTAATATTATGGTACTTTGTTTAATATTATAATACTTGACTGAATATTGTAATACTTAATTTAATATTATAATACTTGGTTTAATATTGTGGTACTTGACTTAATATTGTGATACTTGGTTTAATATTATAATACTTAACTAAATGTTTTTCTATTAGACTTTTTGTCGTTTCTTATCCTAATCTTGCGTAATAGAGATTGTTAATTAGAGTTACATAGTTTATAGGCTAATGTGAACAAAAATTTCATCCTTTTTTATTCAATTGTTTTGGAGGATATTGGCAGATCATATATTTTTATTTCATTTACTTAAATTTCATGTTACCTACGTTTCGTAAACTCTCGTTTCATGTTACCTATATTTTGTTAACCTATGCATTGTTCAATCTTATATTTTATGTAATCTGTATATTCTTATATATTATGTAAACTCTTTATTGTTATTGTATTTAAAAAACATAATAGCATTGTATGTAAAAGCCCTATGGGCGTTTAAATAAAATAAATAAATAAAACGTCGCAGGAAATTTGGGGTCTCTCTGTATTATCCTTATACGTACGTAGCTCACAGGCTAAAACGTTACTGCAGTTAGAGATGTACTCGCCAGAGGGATTTAAGCAATCGCTTCTATGTAAATTTACAATGAGTTTCTACTTATTCATTTTTACAAAAACGTTAATTTTGAGAGTGTAGGTGATTTTAGTCGCGGTCGCACTGTCGAGTTGTGTTGTGAGCGAATAGCTTCAAAATTACCGCTATTTAACAAACCTTCTAAAATGTCGGGAGATAATGATAATTATTATTCGTACCGATGTCTAAAAAATATGGTCACCTTTCCAGTTAATTTGCAAAGGACGCCATGTAACAAAAAGAGATGATTAGTTATTACATTATAGGTACAAAGTCTACAAGGAGTGTCACGGAATACATTAGACGTCAGATTTCAGAGCATAGCTTTTAACAGCATAGCATTTCAAGAGCGATGTATTAATTAAGGCGATGCACTACGTCGTGTAATATTTTAAATTGAGCTGCTATCAATAACAACCCTTACGTAGATGGCGATAATGTTTAAATTACCGCTTAACACCATCCGCCTGTTTTGATTTATGCAAGAAAAAAACATGGCCAAAAAGTGGCTTTTATTTTATTTTGTGGATGTTCAGGGATAAATATTTTTTTTTTTTTCGATCATTTTATAAATAACTTAATTTTCCACATTATACAATAAAATCATAACCGAAAATGTGTTCGTAAGTAGGAGATTTTGAACTTTAAAGCAGTGTTCATAGGACTTATACATTATTTTTTTCTGGGCTTATAAAAAGATTTATCTAAAAAATACTCGATTATTTCAAAGGCCAAGATGTATTCTATTGGCAGTATTTAATTAAAGCATCTGAAATATTTCTAGGCGACCAAATTTTCAAACCAAAAACACATGATTTTGCATTACTACGTATGGCATCGCCTTAATAGAATTATGTATGTATATTCAGAATCGGTTTTTTATTTCATGAACACATTTTTCAAAAGTGAAAATATTTTTGACTCCACTTCCTTATTATTGAAACTTTTGATTTCACAAAACATCTTTATACTTGTAATTTGCTTCCTGCGACATATTATAGCTTTTTTTGAAAAAATGGAGAGGTTTCCACATATTTATGAAAATTTATGAGAAGTTGCAATAAACAGTAACAGATTGGCAGATTTGATATCGGTACGGCAATCCATGTCATCCGTCATACATTATTTGATTCCGAGGAATCCCTTTCATGAATAATATGGTGTCGATGACCCCATCTCTCTGAACTCATCTTTTTTATATTGTATTTTGGTGAAAATGAGAGGAAATATGGAATAAATAAAATGACATATGAAATTAAACAACCCTGTCTTTTCTTAAGAATTTTTGGCAGCCAAATTTCAAGTAAACAATTTGATAAATAATGTTAATAATCTTTAAATATGAAAATTTAAATTAAAATTTGAACTAAGAGGAATTGAATCTAATTATGTGAAAATCAGAAGTAGCAAAATAAGTTTATTGGTGAGTTGAGGCGTCATGAAATTTTCAAAGCTTTTTTTATTTTAAATTTCTATGCCAGTGCAACTATTTTAAGCTTAGTTATTAGGAAACCTGTTAATTCTTCTGTAAGGCCTGCAACCCCATTTTAAATCCGAATTAGAAATAATTTGAAGAAATTCTTAATAAATTAGCAATACTCATTTTTCTCTACGCGGACATAAATCAATGGAATAAACTCAGCAAATTGAAAAATAACGTGTATCTAATTTAAAAATTTTTTTTCAATAAATTACTTTTCTTTTCAAAGTTGGTCAAAAACTCGGGAATCGGTGTGACAAGGATGCGCAAGAGCCAGTGGGTCGGAATGGCACTGAAATCCTGAATCTCACAGGACCGCCAACGCTAACTGATTCTACGTAAGTTCAACTTCCCTTTGAACAATTCTGTCATTATTATTGTATGATTTCATTAGAACTGACAGAGCTAATATTAAGCGTGTGAGAAAACTTAGTTTCTGTTGATTCGGGAGATTTCATCATTTCCGTATGGAATTTTCGAGCTTAAATAATACAAATTTGACCAAGTAAATTAGCAGGGGACATCTCAGGAAGATATGGCACGATTAATACAGTCAATAAAGTTAATCCAGTCACTATAATAATCAAACTTAGGGTTAGCTAATAGGAGATTTTTTAATAAGATGTGTATGCTTCATTAGAAGGACTCTCGTTATCAGAGATCACAGTTCGTGTAATATTGGAATACCATCTGTAAATAGAAGCA
Organism: Hesperophylax magnus; assembly: GCA_026573805.1. Classification (NCBI taxonomy): domain Eukaryota; kingdom Metazoa; phylum Arthropoda; class Insecta; order Trichoptera; family Limnephilidae; genus Hesperophylax; species Hesperophylax magnus. The sequence goes on from JAIUSX010000035.1 coordinate 1,056,306, forward strand.
TTTCATCTGATATCTTACTACCTACACGGAGAAAATTGAGCATTGTCAATTTATTAAGAATCTGTTTAAATTATTGGTAATCCGGTTAAAAACGGGACTGCAGGCCATTTCCTGATAAGCTTTTAATAAATTCATAATATATTGGAATATTGTAGCAGTCATTTCCTGCCCGCTACAGAGCCTTAGCATTATTCAGTGCCCATCTCTGATTTACAACTCCGCAACTATGGCAACTCCATTTACCAACGAGGGACGGGGCTCGCCGTCAAGACGCGCACCTCGACAATTGAGTATTCAACTGGCTGGCCTTCCGGAACATCGCTTAGCAGAGAGGACACGAACCACACCATGGGCTGACAAAATTTACGAACGGTGATGATGCCGCAGTTTAATAATTTGCCTTTGGTCATCCATCGTTCAGCTTATAAATATTGGTTTTGCTACCGCATCACTTGGCGCCCATTATTACATTCATCAGGTTAGTTAAATATTAAATGTCATCATCCATTTGTCGCTCTCTATGCAATTTTTAAATTGCCAATCGTGCATTCAACCTTCGGCTGATGCACACGCCTGAGTTATTTGTCATTAATTAAAAGAGTTCTCATGTTATTTAAAGGCTGTTTAAATGATGTAGAAATAAATGTTGTATTTTGGAATTCATTTCCTCCTTCTTTTATTTACTACACTTATGTTACAACCTTTCCTGAGGTAATCATGCCCTTCACCTTTATAATCTAGGTTACAATACCGCACAACGTGGTAATTTACGTTATAATGGCGCCAACGTGGTTGGATGCCAATATTGTTACGTTTCAATATGTGTTCATACTCTTGCATTCGCCTTAATAATTTATAATGACGAAAAGCGAAAATATTACGTGTTTTACGAACACGTCTTCCGAGATCGTTGTAATATATTCGTATTTTACTAAAATTTTATCAAGATTCTTATTAATTTATTCTTTAAGGGCTTTCAATCCCGTTTTTAACTAGGTTTAACCGTTTTTAACCTACTCAGGGGGTCTAGAATAAACGTCTATAAATTATCACATGACAGTTTTTTTTATCTACATTTGACAGTTGAAATCTATATACTAAAAGCTGTTTACCGTGGCTTTTCGCACGCTGTATGCAATTGTCCCTAAAATTATATAAATCAGAAAAAAGTTTTTTAAAAAATTTATATGAAATTTAGGGTTTATTTTAAATGAAGTGACATAAACTTTGGAGTTTTGACAGTAATTATTTGTTAAAAAAAACAGCAAACATTATTACCAATTTTGCTAAAATTCTCGATATAGGTAGTATTACGATATGTACAGGGTTTTCCAATAAGAGGTGTTATTTTGATATTCAATCGTAAAAGATCAATGGTTTCGTTGCTTGTGTGGCACGTAGCGTCTTCGCACGTAGCGTCGTTCCGTCTTGTTGAAAGTAAACGTTGTCCAGATCAATACCATCCAATTCCGGCCATAAAAAATCATTAATCTTCTCTCGATAGCGCAATCCATTCACCGTAACTTTTGCTCCAGCCTCATTTTCAAAAAAGTAAGGTCCAATCAATCCGCCGGACCATAAACCGCACCCAACAGTCACACGTTGAGAATAGAGAGGCTTTTCAACAATAACTCTTGGTTTTTCCGAGCCCCAGATGCGACAATTTTGCTTGTTGACGAAGCCACCGAGGTGGAAATGGGCCTCATCACTCAAGATGATTTGCATTTGATTCACTCGAGTCAATTTTAATAGTTTCAATGCGTTGTTGAAGCGTGTATCGTTCCATTTTTATTAATGGCAAAGTTTGTACTTGTCAAATGTCAAAAAATGACAGCTTCAAAAGTAATATCTACCGAAATAGCGGGCTATTCAAAATAACACCTCTTATTGGAAAAAAATGGTATATAAATACAGCATTTTTTCATGCTCTTTAATTGCTCTGAGTTTGTATGGGTAGGTACTATTATAACATTATTATTACTAAACCCAAAACGCCGCGAACGACAATCTTTGATTATTCTATGGATTAGATACTTAATCGTTGGAACAAAGGGAAATGGGGATGATTCGGGAGATCGATCGGATTATTTGATATACGTGTTATATTATTACACTCGACAGCTGGAGTGGGCTGTGTGCTACAATACACCCTAAAAGGATATGAATGGAACACTTTGGAGATTAGGTTGAGGTGGAAGTGAGGTTTTAGATGCAAGAAATTTAATGGTCTATGAAATACATACATGTATCCATCTAAGGGGGTAAAGTGTTCATCCCCCACTCCCCTCATCGCCCATAATATTGCGTAGGTAAAAAGAGAATGTTACTCGTAGATTACATTCCTGGAAAGTACAGGAAAATTAGTTGCGTAATCTCATTTATATTAATATTATTTCGAATACCACACAACTGCTCTCAACCGCCGCGCCAGTGAGACTATCACATACCCAATTGGGGTATGTTATTAAGCTTAAGGTAGTGGCTAGGGGACGGAGATGGGGACGATGAAAGTTGGGGAGTACCTGGCTATTCAGATCTGGTGACCAAAGCCATTTCAAGCAACGTTTCAATCCTAAATGGTGGTCTTACAACAGGGCGATACTGAGAGTATCTTCCATCCTGCAACGTTCCGTATGTATACTTTCTAATAAATTTTCCAACCCCTTGCTCCCCTCCCCCTACTCCCCAGCTAATCCCCACCTACGTATGAAAAAATTGGAAAAAATCTGTCTTTATATACCATAAGTTTTTAGAACCGTATGCTGAATGGTAGTCTTTCCACTTTAGTGATTCCAGTGAAAGAAGTTTTCTCTCTCGATAATGAATGTTATGAAAAATTACTAACCATTTTCAAAATAAATTATATAAATGCTAACTTAGACCATTTTTTTAGATCCTTTTACCATGGTTTAATCAAATTTAGGTTGATTAGGTGGATTTAGCCAATATTTCACATTTTGCCCTATGTTCTATTCAAACTTTTGTTATAAACTATTTGGAATGTTTTATCTCTGCTCAGTTTTAAAAGCTACAACAGGCTTAGACAATAATGAAGTTATAAAATTCAGATTAAAAATATTTTTGAAAACGTATAGTTAACCATCACGTTCTATTGAAGCGCCAATTTATTTAATGAGCCGGTGTTAAGGGACGTACTGACTTGACTCACTTTAACCAATGATTTTTTACATTACTTGGAGTAAAAATGAAAATGTAATATTTATAGTTTTTATTTTTCAAATAAAATCATAGAAGATCAGTTGATATTGGACAGCTAGGATAAATGTGGGGGGTTGGGCAATTGCTAGGATAAGTGACCTGTGACGACACGTCGAAGAATTTTTCGTTAACACTTTTTACTCAAAATAATGTCGGCAATCACTGGTTAACACAGGGTATAAGATTATTTAAGTTTTATAATGTTATAACAAAAAATATTTCGTATTCTATATAATATTAAAATGACACTCACTTTGACCTTCCGTCCTCTCCGGGCGGCGATTTGCCTGGACTGTCTCCTTAACGCCTCCAGAGGTACTTGCGGGCCCCCCCGCCCGCAGCTCCCTCGGCAGGACTGCGCCCCTCGCCCCCGCTACCACTCGAAGCCCTGCAACGGAACGCGACAAGCCCTGGATAGCCCTAAAACCGCCTTATCCAAATCCCAAAAAGGCCTGCCCAAATCCTCAAATCTTTAAGATTTGAAATATGCTATAGCGTTTAAGTTCACTCACTCTCTTTTGAATTTGGAAGGATTAGAATACGTTAAGTTGATAGGCCCTAAAACCGGCCTATGTCAAATCTCTAAAAGGCTGGAACGACCAAATCCACAACACTCAAGATTTAAAATATGGAATAACGTTAAAGTTCACTCACTTTATTTATAATTTGGAATAATTCTCAATGTTAGTTGATAGGCCCTAAATCCTAAAACCTATAACAAATTTAAAAAAGGCCTGCCCTATCCTCAACACACAATATTTAAAAAATGGATTAACGTTCACTCACTCAATTTCGAATTTAGAAGGATTAAAACACGGTTACGATTAAAAGTAAAGTTTTATGACATCTTTGTTAGAGTCCTCGACAAGGTCACAATCGAAGATTCCTTACAAAAACAGCGGCACATTAAAATGTTCACTTTTCAAGTTGTTGAATACTTTTATATAGAACGACGCGAAGTCTCCCTTTGCCTTTGTAGTGAGAATATTTAACCGAGTAAAGTGGCCATTTTGGCTGTATTTATTTCGCGGCTTTATTCAGAACATTAGAAGTAATTGTTTTGTCATTGTCTTGCCACGAATAATGACCGTTTGGTGCTCTTAAATATCAGCGAGGTATCTCTTTATAGATCCTATTTATCCGGTTTTGTCTCCGAAGGCGTCTATTCGATGCCTTGGTTGATCATCTTGTGGTTGCTGACACCTTATTTAATCTCCTCGCTGTGGGTTCTGTAAATTGCCTTACTTTGTCTCCCGAATTACCTTAATGCACACTTTGTGGTCTCTTAAGCGCTTTGGTTTGCCTCCATTTGCTGCTTTCAAACACGTTCCGATTAGTATTAACGAATATTAACGTTTCACGATAATTGTTATTCACGGCATTGGCTACTGAATAGTGTTTTTAGACAACACTACATGTTTTGCAAACTTTGATAAAAATAAGTATTCTTGTATGGGAAGATTATGATAAATACTATATTTATACAAAACTATGTGATTGGTGTTATGTTTAGGCCATCTCGAAATATCTATGATATTTCAAAGAGATCGTTTTTCTTATTTATTTATTTCAACAAAATCAACAGGGAATAAGCCACAGCGGTTAACTACTATCAATTCTCTTCTGATGTATTTCCAGTTGTAAGCACCATGTTGAAACGCGTCAGCGTGGAAAAGTCCATTTGGATGATCTTCCTCCAATCTGCAACAAAGAAAATATACTGTTACTGCGTATCACAACATTACTCTTACGCCGTGATTGATATGGCGTTAAGCGAATAAAGAAATAAATGTTGAATATTTTGCTTTGCTTGAAAAATACAAAATAATATTTCCGTTGGCGATGCACCAACTCGTGTAACATTTGGAATCGGGACGTTAACAATAACACTCCTTACGTAGATGGCGATAAGGTTTAAATTCCGTGGTTAATACCAGCCGCGGGTTTTGATTTATGCAAGAAAAAAACATCGCCAAAAAATGTGTTTTATTTTATTTTGCGAAGTTCAGGCACAAATATTTATATAATTTACTAACATAAAAGGGGTTTGTACCTAAGTAGGATATTTTGAACTTTAAAACAGTCTTTATAGGCCGGATACTACTATTATTTTTGAGCTTTTAAAAATGGTCGATTACTTTAAAGGCCAAGATGTATTCTACTCGTAGTGTCTAATTAAAAGATCTAAAATATTTCCATGCGGTCAAATTTTCAAACCAAAAACACCACTTTGCATTACTTCGTCTTAAATTCCCAATTTTCTGCCGCGAATTGTTGAGATTTTTATTGAATCATTCAAATTAGTGAAGGGTATTATGAAAATGTCAATTTCGAACGTATCGATTAGAATTCGTCAGAAGAAGACGTCGATTCTTTAAAATAAAGCTACGTATTGTTCAAAATACATTACAGGAAATTAAATTGGAATTCGTTGCCCTTGAACGAGGGGTTAATATTTATTTTATTTTATTAATATGTTTCGTAAATCGTTGTTGTGATTTTAAAAAAATTCTATTAATTTAGACCATAATTTTTATCTTTATTTATAATATAATTTTTGGTTCTACTAAAATTCACCGCACAGCTTATGTCTGAGACACCCATAAGATCTGAAATGTTTCTGAATCGGACGTAGCTGCCTCTACGAATGTATTGTGTGCTTAATCACTAAGATTTGTCAACGTGTTCATGGTAATTGCATACATTTGTATAAAATAACAAGAAAGAGGGTCCTGGTATTGTTTATGTCGTTAAAACCCTACATTTGCTGTATGCAATTCTCCTCCTTTTGGGTTCTGCATAATACGCGCTGTGGGAATATGGAAATGTCGGTGTAAACAAAGCCGCTTTGAAATCGCTATTGGAGAGGTCGCTCTAATCGAATTAATTCGAAATGGGATCATCATATTCGTATGTAAATTTAGATGTAGTACGGGGTCTTAAGAATCAGTACTTCGAATGTGTATCTACATACCTGACAATATTATGTGTTAAACGGTTCGCAAAAAATGCATTCTAAATTACAAAGACAATCTCGTGTTTTAGTTTTATTTATTTGTTTGAGTTTATATTGAAAAAAATTGATACCTAGGTTCATATTAAAAAGTATAGTAAAAATAAGTACGTGGCGCGTAAGGTCAGAACAGTGAAAACTTGACTTATTACTATGGCGTTTGTTTTGTTAAAATACTCTTAAACCTGGTTCAAGGCTGACTTTAACACACCAACGTTAAACGGGTGTGTAAGAATCTAATTAGTAGATAGCTTGAAGAAAAACAATACAATTACAAAATAATTTATACGCAATGCATTGAGTTATTATTAATTTTAAAAAAATCATGGTTATTATACAACGTTATTATGTTATTTTTGCTATTGAAATGTTTTTTCGTAATGTAATAAATAAATTAATAAAAATATACCTATATGTAAACTAAAGTATAAAGAAAAAAATGTACCTAGTTACATACCTACATGGTTAATTGTAGAAAAAAAATCGTTCTTCAGTTTTTTTTACTCTTTTTTTACCTATGCTAATTCTATCTGCTTTTTTATAGTTAATTATAACTTATATTATTTCAATATGAGCACAAACATATTATATAAGATTTTAGATCTATGCTAATTTTATATGCTTTTTGTTTAAATAGTTAATTATCAGTTTAAATTATTTCAGCATAAGCATAGACATAGAAAAAAGAGGAAAACTAGAAGTGCCTTCCATACTGAATGTAAGCAAATGTTCATTAGCTCAATAGCCCAGCGTTCCGTCTCCCTTACACACGCCTGATATCATAGATCTCTATCCCACTTGAATTGCATTAAAACAGTTTTGTATTGGAAATATAAGCTTCGATATGGTAAATATTTGGATCAGTAAAAACACTCACAAGCCACTTCTTGCGTTCTTTTTTTTTAAATCTTTGAACACAAATCGTTTGCCGTGAATAGTGCAGGTATGTGTGTATCGACCAACAAAATTTCATGTAATTTTTTTGAAATTTGTATTTTCTGTATTTTATTTGATATTAATGTTATTAAGATGGTGTTTAAAATAGGAACATTACTGTGCAGGCATAGTAAAAAGTTGCTGATCAAAAATCTTAAACTTACATTGTTTTTAAGTTTTAATAATAATAATAATCATAATTTTATTTCAGAATGTGGGGAGGTTAGTGAAATCCCACACGTCCCATATAGATATACATTTTTTTGTATAAAAGATATAATAAATGAACAAATAAGGAAAACTATGCAGGGTGTGGTCCTGAGTGCGCTTGGGCCGAGCGCTCACTCAGGAGTGGCGCTTGGTGCTGGTAGGCTGCGGTCACCAACGTGTTGGCGGAGGCCATTAGCCGCATCCTGGCTCCAGTGACCCGGTGTCTCATCAGGCCGGCAAATCCATTCAGTCCTAGTTCCGTGAACATTGTCGATGCCCTGCTGTATCTTCTGTATCCAAATTTTATTCTACAGGCGTCATTATATTGAATTCGGAGTCGTTCCATCGAGCAAGTTCGGTAGTGACACCATGTCTCACACGTATACAGGCCAGTACAGAATTCGTTGAACAGTATTTTTTAACGGTATTGCTGCATTTGCAAAATCTGCGGGCAATCATATTAGACACTATGCTTAGGCTTCTCCTTTGTCGATCGATATCGCCATCGTCCGATAGGTCTTGATTAATAATGTGCCCCAAGTATTTCACGTTCGAACATGTATTTATTTTTGCCTCGTTATGGTATACGGGAAGCATCTTACTTGTATTTTGACTTTTTCCGTGGTGGAACGCAATAAATTCAATCTTCTTCGGGTTGTACATCATATTATGCTGTTTTTCATATTCTTCACAAGTGTTTAGCAGTAATCTTAATCCCTTTTAAATAAATAATTAATGAAGTACCACGATTTTCCCAAAGACACCAAAATCCAACCAAAATTCACACGTTTAAAAGAGAAAGCAGCTTTTCAATTCCGATTTGAGTTTTAATTAAATCCCAAGAGTTCAATTTCAACTCCGTAAGAACTCAAAAAGAAAAATAATTATTTCGATATCTAGACAAAAAAGGTCAACTCTTGAATGGAAAGTATCGTCTTTATCAAGTTTTAATGAATCCCAAAGGGGCGTTAATCTAGAACGTGCATCAATTATTGGACAAATCTAAATAAAGATGAAGACATTATTATATACATCGTCCGTATTTGATCCATTCCTGGGTGTAAATCTCCAGATTGCTACCTCATTTTCTTACTGAACGGGGTATAATTGATACGTGGTCATACACTCAGACCGAAATCTTTACGCATTATCTTATATGCTTTTTTCCATCGTCCTTTACGCCTACAAAATATGTGAACCATTTTGTAGCTTCGCAGTTTGTAACTTAATGTAAATACAACTATTAAAAATATCAGTCTATTCCACATAAATCACAGAAGTTATAAGGCCCCACATTTTAAATTTCTACCAATTTATAACACATTTTCCTTAATTGCCTTAAGTTTTAATCTCTTAAAAAATATAAATTTCATTTTTGAATAGGATCTCTGTGCATTTGCCGAGCCGAAAAATAAATAATTTTTGAAATTCCCAAGATAGAAAAAATCGCATAGTATGCTCGGAAAACGATTTAAAACACATCTGGTTCTGTTATTTAACTTGATATAGGTTTGAAAAAATTCGCAGTGTTTCTTTAAATGCTACTTTAGACATTTGTAGAAAGATTTTTTCTTTACTTCAAATAAGTCATGCTTTATTAAATATTTTAGCTTACGCCTATTAATTATTATCGTTTTTTTATATTAGCGCGCTCCCTCTAACATTCGTATTTACATATCTCTCTTTCAAACCATCTTTTTCTACTTTGTGAACGCTTACTATGGAACCTTAGATTTAAGTTATTTTTCAGTTTTTTAAAGGGCTCCCGAGATAATATTTCAACAAAATTGGCTCAACAATGGCTCTATAGATGATAAATGATATATCAGTAAATTAGAATGGTATTTAAAAAGGTTAAAGTGTTTCGTTTAAAATAAATTATATTTGTGTGAAGCGAACAATTTTAAATGTTTAAAGCAAATAAGTTTCGGACAGAATTGTGACTTTTTCGGGCCAGCATTCCTACTACATTGCATACAATGAAGAGGGCATGACCGTGTTACTGTTTTTTATTTACATCGTCCCGTTTTAACTAGACCGTTTGACATTTCATCTATCTGTAAATTTATTTGTAACGTTCCGGTTCCGGATAATGATGGTGTGCGTGTTGGATACTACCGTTTTATCCATCCAGAGTTCGCATGATCGTGGTTCCTTCAATGAGCTGTCAAATCTGTATAAACAATATTTTTGTATATCCCAGCCTGAGCAGTGCAAAGTAAACAACAGAAATGGGACTTGTATCATTGATGTATTATATTTATATGAGACGTGAAGCGAAAACATAAGTTTTCCTTTTGTACATCCATTTAGTCTGATTTGGCCTCCAACGCCCCCAACGCTCTAACGCCGAACGACCGGAAACTACAAAATATTGTCTGCGCGCACCGATTTTCACGTTTTAATAAGGAAAGACGTTTCGATGAGATATAAGTAGTCAATAGCGCTTCTAATTGTTTAGCTCTATGACTTGCGTTATTGATCCTACCTAAAAATGTATAAGTCAAGTCAAAGTTCTTACCCGGCGGTTATTATTATCATAATAATATAGTGCTTTTATTTGATAATCAATTCCCTAACACTGAGTTACAGCAATATGCGAAAAAGACAAGTACGTACTTAAACATCTAAGCTATGTTCTCGGGTAAAGGAACCCCCTCTACGTATGGCATCACCAATCTCCTTATCGAGTGGGAATATAATTAGAGGGTGTCCCGCATAGGCACATAGGTGGCTGAAGGTTATCACCGCATAGGTGGGGGAAGGAAGGTACGCAGGTACTCTACTCGTGTCACTTAGAATTATATTATCACACAGATTTTAACAGGGAACATGGCAAGATGTAAGAAGTCAGGCGTGTGATATTGATGAGGTAATTACTTTTGGATGACGTGTCAATATATCTGGATATTTATCTGCATCTCGTTATCTTCTATCATTTTCCTATGTATTTTACTAAGGTTAAAGTGAAGGAGTAAAAAATGGAATCTCTTTCATTTAAAATTATAAATGATGCAGTGACGGTTTGTGGGGTTGAATAGTGGGGAGGCTCCTATTTTATTAACTTAAGTATCATGAATACCTAAGCCTAGAAAAAAACGATTGAACTTGATACTAACTCAAACTATAATAATAATAATGTGCGGACATTAGGAAAAGTTAATTAGGTATTAGAGACACAAAAACAAGACCGTAAACTGCAAAGTCTAATCGTAAATGATCGGTTCTACTATCTACTTGGAAGTTTTCATTTTTGAGGCTCGCCTCAAACTAAACAATGCGCTACCATATCGGCTACCGTTCACGTCGATTCCATGTCAATTCCCCACTTCCCTCCGCCTACATGAAATCAGCGTCTCTCGGAGGCGGGCCCTATCTCTGCCTGGCGAGCGTAATCCGATATCGTGGCGAGCGGAAATCCACTTGCGGCCGGTCACGTTTTACTGCACTGGTAGGTTATATAATAAAACAACTCGTCCTTGTGAAATACGAAAATTTTAATGATATTTTGAAAATGAAATCAATACGACACAATTCAGTTCATTTACGAGTGTGAATATTTAATGCAGTATGATTATAATTTATACCGGTTTCATTAAATATGGCACATTTCAAATCCAATACATTTAATAATTTTTTCAAAATAATTAACGTTGAGCTTTAAGTTTCCTCGTCAGTTCATATATATATCGAATATGATTTTCTAACGCGATCATAATATGTATTAATATTTTTTTGTAATTTTTGGGTACATTAAAATTGTATTACAGAAAAGGCAGTGAAATATCATATTAAAACATTACTGTTGGAATAACATTATGTACCATATGCTTTAAGCAAATTCGAAACCCGCATTAAATACTCGTGGCATCTGAAAGTTTCCGACGAGAACAAAAGATTTTAATTTAATCTCAGAAGCTCTGCTAAAGTTTGAGATCAAAAATTATACGTCGTCCATTGAATTTTGTCGGGATATATTTTTTGTAATTCTGAAAACGGATATCAACACCTGTTCTTGAAATATTACCACCGTTGTGAAAATGGTTATAAAAGATTTTCGCTCTTTGTTCTGAAGTTCTCAACATAGATCTAAAGATTATCACGACCGAAAGTCGTAGGTTGGATTTTTTGTCTTATTCCTTAAAATATCATCAACATATCTGATTTGTTGAGAGACACCTCAAGCCTGTGCACTGTTTACGATGAATTCAGAAGGAAGAGGAAACAAAATGCGTCTCAATATACACACAAAACAAATATTTTCCAACATGTGAAATAATTTTCCACTTTAACCTCTTACAGCTATACAATTAGTCAGTGTTCCGCTATTAGAAAGCGATAGGCGGTGAGCGAAGATCTTATTATTGAAGAGATTATTATCTGCTTTACTTGTAATATTTTTTTATTATTTATCACCGTAGCACCATATACACACGTATGGCAATTTTGGGCCGATTGTTCTGTTGGGGCCGAATTTTTGCCAAAATTTTGATCAATCATAGTGAGGACGAGTTCAGACTCTAATGAAACTTGTCGTCAATTTCACAATGTCAGTTTCGGCACGCCAAACGAAAAATAACTACTTCCGCGGAAAGCCGCCCGATGAAAAAAAACACTCAAAATAGTGATGGATGAAGATGGTTCTAATTTTCTCCAGCATAATACTCTGACACATTTTCTACATAAAGTAATAATAATCAATACGGGCAAATACGGGCTATGTTTTTCCCGGTCCAAAATAGTTGAAATTTACTTAAATAATTAAAAACAAAAATTGCTGTTTACGTAAGAAGGTAGTGTCTAAAACAACTGAAAGTTATGATTGAACTGATTTTAAAATTAAGGTGAATGCCCTGAGGTATGCGACCATAATTCGCAATAAATTTTTTACACTGTAGACGCCCACGATAAGATGTTTGCACAGCTACTGTCGGGGGCGGACGCTCGGTTACCTGGAGAAGGATACAGTTATAACCCTTTCAGCCCCAGTGTTAATTCAAATTAACATGAACTTTGTGATTTTTTTTACCGTAACAGTAGCGATTTAGAAAAACCAAGTTTTTGTTTTCTTATAGATTGTAATCTTTTCTGTGGCGTCTATTTTTTCCGCTCGGTCGAAATCCTTATTCCCGCCACAACAACCATACATATTTTGACATCTGCTGATTGTGAGTTTCATCGAATTTCTGCCGCCATTGATTACTTAATTTAAGGTGAGATATCAATATTTTCTAATGGAATTACAAATATTTTAACGCATTATGATGTGTTCTATAATAATAACATCAGTCGTATTCACAGTCATTTGCCAGAATATTGTAAATGAATTTCAATGTTCATTCAAATTAACACTTGTAGTGACGGACATATTTTCGACTAGTATGGTGAATTTTTAATGATTTATTATCCTAGATTATTTTTGAATGAATTTTAGTTAAAATGTTATTTGTTTGTACCTTAGAGATTATCACTACATTGTAAATGTGCATTTTCGACATGAAACAGTTATTTGTATTACTTTTGTGTTATGTTTATTTTACATTTTTATTTAAAAAATACCCTCTGACATCCAATGTTAATCCAAATTTCTAAAAAAAAAAAAAAAAATTAAATTCCAAAAATTTTCATATAATTTTCTGAGGTATTATCAAGCATTACATATTTTATATATGTGGAAACAATAATGCGGGTGTGAAAGGGATAAACTTCTAACAGTCCTAGCGGGGTCTGGGTGAAGATATCCAAAAAGGGTTTGGCTTTTGGGGTAACAGTGTGCCGTGGCGATAAAAAATCAAGCGGCTTGTTGCATTTTGCGTCCTTATACAAACTTGCACGGATATCTCCTGTACGAATGACTTTTCAGCTTATTTGAATATAGCATCTAATTAGTTTTTTGAATCATCCTTTTTAAGTTCTGCAGTAAGAAAATCTATTATATAATACTAATATTACCGGACAAGCTAACAGTTTTTCAATTTGATTATAAGAAGAGTTAAAATTTTGAATTAAGCGATGAAATATGGACGGTAGACTGTAAACAATTCATGGGGTATATTTAGGATGATTGAGTTTTAAATACACTCCCTTTATACCACCAAATCAATCTTATACGTAATTAATATTAATACAAATCAACGCTTCATAACACACAGTACACGGATATATAATGGGATATGCGGTTAGAAGCGTTGAACTATTCACATGTGAGTATGTTCTGCTACGTTAACCCGGAGATAGCTTTTGAGGATTAGTTCTAAATGTTTCGTACAGATTGCTTGGACCCAGAGAGGTAGGTATATAAATAAAGTCACCTTTCCGCTGCCTGAGTCAAACTCTACACATTTGTGATCTATTAACACGTAGATTATAAGTATCTTCGGTTTGTCCCTATTCCATATTCGGGTCGAGGATCCATCGCCACAACAAGGGGCTTCCAGGGGCTACTTCAATGGCCTTAGTCCATTGCACAGTATCTGGAGTTGTTGTTCCACATGGTGCGGTGTTACATTCCCTGTGGTGGCCTACTCAACTTTTTCCCTTTGGAATTACCACAACTTTGCGTCTTGCGTAGGCAAAATCGGTTTGAGGTGATGTAAAGTGAATCGTTGCAAAGCAGTAACAGTGTCCCATGGCCCATTGACATCTTTACGCCATGCTTGAATCTACTTCTCCTGCGTGATGTTCAATATTTACTCTGGATTCTTGGTACTTGTCTAAACCTAAAACTGAATATTTTAAAAACTATCGTTATTTTAATGTAACTCTTGAAGAAGATATGGTTCTTTGGTTTTCAAAATATTTCTATTATGCCTCTCCCTTTACACCATAGAACGTCGATTAAGATCGTTGATGTAGAATATTAAGTATGAGGTATGGTTGGTCGAATTATATGAGATTAAGCCGTTGGGACTAAGTAGTTATAACAGAGCGCTATAAATTTTCGTTTCTTCGAACGAAGTTCCTTTTTTATAAAATTTAGAAGTATTAGAATCTTCTCTTCAGAATCCAAGCCAGTTTTTCCCGAGAGGATCGAACTTTAAATAGGATTTTTGGTCTCTTGAGATAGTGCCATAGATTTTCAAACCATAAAACTTTAAAACAAAACATCCAAAGATCGCGGATTCAAAACCCGACAAACATAAATTTATTTAAAAAAAAGTGTTACTTTACATTGAGCTTGTACGAAAACTACTTTTTTTATTAGTTTGAGTTCTGAGTTGTAGCCATCTACTCTAAATTTTTAACCTAAAATTTGCTTAAAATTTCTTTAACCGGGTTTGGTGACCAGATCTGAATAATCAGGTTCTTGCAAATCTTTCTTACACCAAACCTACCCCAACTGGGGTTGCCAAAGTACCACTGGATCCGGAGTTGGGACTCTTGTATTCACGTAAAAAGTTTAAATAACCATGTCAACCGGAACTGTTTCACCATCTCAATTTTTATACATATTTTGGACATTTTTTTCGCTTTTATATTTTTACACATTTGACATAAAAAAAAACTTTTCGGACCAAAAGTTACAAATTAATGTAATGTAACTTGTGATTTTTTTATTATTGAAAAATCCTCTTCATTCTTTCCCGTAATATAAAAGTAACACGTTTTATCGAGATTTTTATGTTTTGCGAGCAGAACCTTTTTGTTTTTTCGTAAAATATGTTCCATCCATTCGTCCCACGTTTAGTATTTCAAATGTGATCCGCAAATAATAATCAAAAGTTTTACAGTAAAAAGTCAGAACTCTCTCTCGCTATATAACTTGATTAACCAACGTAATAATTTGTTGTTTTCTGTAAGAGGGGATAAACAGACGGAAAATAAAACAAATTTTCATTAAAACATTATGTGAACCGGACTCAGAAAGTTAGTAAAATAATAAATAATACTACATCATATATGTTTATTATTAAATTCATATGTTACTTTGTTGTAATATTAATTTCTTATAATTAAATTATAATATGTAAATGAAATCCTCAGCTTGGGAGATCCCAGTGCGGATATCATTATCTCTATATGTTACTAAGAAAAGAAGACAATGAATCATTATTTTTAATAAATTCGGTTTATGAAAAAGTATAAAATAACTTTGTTCATCATTTCGAGCAGCCACTTTTGAAAACAAACCGCTTAAAACGTATATAGTTAGGTACTATGGGAACGTTATTTGTGATCAATAAATTGTCCAGTACTAGATTTATTCTGCCCGTCTCTCACTTTCGATCTATCAACATAAACTATTTTGTTAATCCTGTCTGATTTTTTCACTGTTCAATGGATATTTCAAAGCTTCATAGCTAACGAGTAGAATAAGCTATCGGTTAAAAAACTGGCATTTGAGCTAGAAAGTACCTTACCGCCATAACCGAGCGAAAGGAGTGTAAACAATAAAGAGTTATTTTTTACATAAAAATACAATGGGATTTCAATTGATTCATTGGAGTAGATAAGTGTCGTCAATTAAATATTATTTATTTTAATATTAATACACCAGTTGTTATATAGTCTTCTTTCGTTGCATCTTGACATTGTAAAAGTTAAATTTTGACTACAATTATAAATTGTTATAATCATAGCAAATTAATCATCCCGGATTGTAATTTTTTTTATATATAGGAACTTATTTGTCTAAAGGTACTTTTTTGTTAATAGGTACTTACTTGTCTAAAGGTCCTTATTTGTCGAAAGATACTTATTTGTCCATAGGTACTTATTTGTATATCCTTATTTGTCTATCTTATGTGTACTAATTTTTAGACTACTTTGTATCCTGATGATGAAACCTTTGTTTTTAAAACTTTTACTTTTATTTAATAGTGATATATTTGAATGAGCGAAGAAATCAGTGTAAAGAGAATGTACGATGCGAATGTGAATCGTAGAATAATTCGGGGTATGTATAATAAATCTTGTAGGTAAAAATGGTAGAACATGTCCGAGGAAGACATGCCAAGATCAAGTGAACCAGATACAGGCAATGAATAACAGAATGAGACGATACGAGTGTATAAATGTGAATGAGGCATCGAGTGTGTGCAAAGGCCGAGTTGTTTGGCGGTCCGTCCTCTCTGCCTACCCCTGCGGAGAACGGCATGATGGTTAGTTAGTTAGTTAATGGTGTAAACAAAGATTAAAATATTTTTGTTTATTTTTGAAAATAATTTATTCTCTGTGAAAAATATTGAAGTATGGTACACGACATATTTTATCTTAAAGACAGACAAGTTCTTCGTTTTTACAGGGTTTTACCATCAGAAGTACGTGTTTATTATAGGTATTCAGAACTGAAATTCAACTTCAAAGAGAATCGATACAAGTTAAGCTTTGGGTTTGACAGTACGTACCTACCCCATTTACATAATTATAATATTGCATTATACTTACCAAATGTTAAACTAAACATGATTTCTCACATCGCATTGGTGTTTACTGTCATATCAAGCACTTGTGTTGTGCAGAATAATATCTCTTGATATAGATATCTGATAACACCGAGATTAAATTGAGAGGATAGTTGTAATGTAAATATCCACTGTTTATGATAGTATCGGTACATGGCAGCTTTACAGGTTAACAGGTAGACAGACCACACATATTGAAAATCTATCAAGAAAGATTTCGATGTTTTTGTAAACGTTTGATTAATTTTACCATTATATTAGCAAGATATTAGATTTTTCGTTACATGCTTCGGTTACATAGACAAGTCCTCAACATATTTCAATCGACGACATGAATTGTTTAAAATTTATGTGTCAAATTTTCTTAATTTGTACGAGCAATGAAATAGGTTACATTTTAAAAATTTAAATAAATTAATTATATATTTAAAATTTTGATTTTTTTTCGTTAAGTTTTTAATGGATTTTTATGAATTTTTCAAGCTTTCCAACGGTGTTCACAAGTAAGGTAAATTTCGGATGTTGTCTTAAATTGGTGTGTTCAAAGCTCTACAGCTCGCGATCGAAAGTATGTGTCCAGCTAAAAATAGCATTGATCTAAGATTTTTTTTCCAAGAAATCCACGAAGTTATAGAAAAACAACCTGTGCAAGTTTTACAATGCCAGTGCTTAAACTTCAAACATTTTCTCTTTATAACACAAGTGAGATGGCAGGACGGAATTTAATTTTGAATGAAATTTATAATAACTGATCATAAGTATTTACAGTATCCATTTTATAAAATTGCTGACCCATTTACGGCGGTCATGAGCTTCCGGTACTCCCTTGAGATACCTTTGGTATTCATCAAAGCTATCTACCATTCGCTTTTGTCAATTAATTTTCGTACGTGAAAACATTCCGTTTGAAAACATATTTATACCCGAGGTGCGTTGTACGTGAATCTAAATATTTATCTAAGTACCTGGGTAACTACTCAATATTTGGAACATATTTAAACGATATAGTTTTTTAAAATATCATATAATATTTCTTAATTGTTAGGAAGATAAACATTATAATCGCCGTAAAATATCAATGTTAATTCTCAGTGGTTACGAAGATGAACATAAAATCACAGTAAAAGATTGTATAATTTCCCATAATACGAACACAAACATATTATAATCACAGTAAAGTATGTATGTTTTCTTATTCTGTTCGAAGATTAACATGTAATCACAGTAAAATATCAAGTATTTTCTTTATCGTTACGGAGATAAACAAAGTAAAATATCGGATAACTTCTTAACCATTACGAAGATAAATATACTATAATCACAGTAAAATATAGTGAGTATTCTTAATCGCTACGAAGGCAAACTTATAATCATAGTAAAATATCGTGAGAAGAATTTATCAACCATTACGAGGATAAACATGTATTATGATCATAATAAAAAGTGCATAATATTACCATAGTAGAAATCGGCGAGGTAGCAGAATATCGGGGATATTTTACATTCTTAATAATGTTCACTCGTAAATTATGTATTATGAACCCATATTGTATTTTTTCTTTCTCTTCTCTGTTTTTTTTCACATATTATATATTTTTTTTAAAAAAAGAAAGACAAACATTCCCGGGTTACGAAAAACCTGACATTATTTGAAAATCTCCTATTACTACCACAATAAGCTGAAAATATTGCTTGTGTTGTGATGGAGGACTTAGCCAGCCGAGGAATTGAACACACTACGCCTGGGTGGGACCCAAACGCGATGTCAACTCAGCCACCGACCGGTCAAAAATTATATCATATATTTAATATTTTTGTCAGCTAAACAAAAAAAAACTCTTATTGTCTCTGTATCATGTAAAATATTATACCATTTAAAAGCCTGTCAGGGAGTATATAATTAATAAAATAAAACAAAATAACTAATGATGCTATGCACTTCTATTGAGTTGGCTGATATGATTGTGTACATATTAGGAACAAACCTACTAGAAGCCACTTCACTTTCAGTTTGCGCTCCTTTGATCACCAACGAATATTTCGTTATCTTTCGTGTGTAGAGTGCTGCTTTTTTAAAAATAATTTTATCTCCATAATTGTCATAGAAAGTTGACTACATGCTTATATGATTTTTTTTTGCATCAATTTCCAGACATTCTATATAGGAAGTAGGTACTCGCCGTAAAAAGTTGTTTTATTTCCAACGAACGGAGACTATTTGCTTTATCTCTATAACTTCTAAGCTCAAAGTCAAGTCAAATATCCTTTACTTCGGGTGAAATTGATTAACCTCTGCGGTCTTTGAGATCTGTATTCTATTTGTTATCGTCAAGTTACTTTAAAATATTTATCAGATTGGTAATACTTAGTAATTTTCCCGGTTGACTTTAATTTTCAAATAGATTCGCTGTTTTTGAACGATAATAATAAGTAATGATAATAAGTATTTCTCAGTGTATATTTCATTTCATCCAAATTAGATCGATCCACATTACTGAGACAATGAATGCATCATGCATTCATTTTTAAGTGATACCATAGATTGACTGCGCTCATAGATTATTCGTAAAATTAATGAGTCGATACAATATTCGACTTGTATTGGAACAAATTTTCTTTAACTTTGAAAGTTGTACTCATCAATCTAATAATATAAATAAAAATCGGATATGTTTATCCGAGACACTATCTAGGTCACAAACCATTTCATTAAACATTTGTGAACATTCTAAAAGGTAGCTGCCAAAAATAATGGAAAAAATTATTTGAAAGATAATATTTTTAATTCTGAGTTTGAAATCTGATATCGACAAATACGACGTTTAATAACTAGGTCCCAATGGTTGATTGGTTAAGACGCTCTAGCGGTAAGACAAGAGATCTTGGGTTCGATTCCTAGTTGTAGCAGTTTTCATTTTTTTTATTTTCAGTGTCTTGTTATGTTTAATGTTTCAATTAGATTTGTTAGTATTATCTTTTTTTTTACATAATAATATTTGCTAAAAATATTTGAGAACATTTAATTGAGAATATTTCGAACCAAAAAGAGACGGGATACTGATCGAAATATTGAAAAACTTTTGACACAATATTTTGTAAAAGTTGCATGCGTAAAAACCACGATGCTTTGATTAAAAGCTCTTTTATGGTGGCAAAATGAAAACTAGACTTGATGGACAGAATTTTCGAGTGGAAGCTTCACACGAATTTTTACGCTAAGCTGACGTGAAGGCATAAAACAATACGGTAGCAGGTAAATAACATTTTTCATAAAAAAAGACTTATATATACACATAAACTTACTTGTACTTTTATGTATGTTCTCTGATGTAGGTATTATACAAGTGCATGTAGTCACTATGATGGTTTATTTAAAAAACGTATACTAAACTTTTGCGATTCTGAATTGATCAAAGAAATAGTTACGTAGGTACCTTGTTAATTAGTGATGTCATAAATCTATGAATAATATACCAAACCTATCGACATTTACTAGAATCTAAAAGAGAGACGATCTAGTAAAACTTACCTGCACAGTAAGAATTTGTAAGACTATTTTTTTAACAACATAATAACATTGATTTATATTACATATATAATATACTCGTATACTCTCTTTAAAAGGCTGATGTTTGTGCCCAGGAGAGGAAAACTTATATATTACCACTACCTGTGTATATTATTGTGAAAAGTTTTAAAACGAATAATTAATGGACCGGTCGGTGGCTGAGTTGATATCGCGTTTGGGTCCCAACCAGGCGTAGTGTGTTCAATTCCTCGGCTGGCCAAGTCCCCCATCACAACATAAGCAACATTTTCCGCTTACTGTGATGGCAGTAGGAGCTTATCAAATATTATCAGGTCATTCGTAATGGTTATGAAAAAAACTGATGGTGGTGTAGAAATACGTATTTATTTTGTTTTGCGATAAATAATAATAAGTAAAACATTCATATAATACAAGAAATTCCTGCAAAAATTAAAAAAAACTTCGACACACATCACAAAATATAATTTCACGTTTCTACAACGTTACTATTTTTACCGATATCGCATTTTGTCGATTCACATTAATTCAATAGACACAAGTTTTAAGATTTTGGTGAAATATTTACATAACAATTGTAAGAAAAGGACAATCAAATTGAGAGAGTCTAATTGCTAGTTGTAGACAACCATAGTCTAGTTTACCCAACTCCCATCATTACTACCTTGGCTGTTACTAATTAGATACTTACACGCCGGTTCAACGTTGGTGTGGTAAAGCCGGCATTGAGCCAGGTTTAAGACTTTTACCCAAAACAACTCCATTGTAATAAATCAATTTTTTCAGTGTTCTATCCTTACACGCCGCATAATATTTACACCGCGTTTATAAGTAAGGAAGTTATTATTATAAAGTTTTATTTTTAAACTTGGTTCTCAACATTTTTTATCACATTGAAGTGGTACTAGGTACCTACTGGTATCTAAGTAAGAGAATAAAAAAAAATCATAAAACATTTTTGTTATTTGTTTTTGGGGTGTTATGCCATGCCAACGTTTCGGACAACGTTAAATTATTAATACAACTTTGACACATTGGCGTTACTGATGTATTATGTAAAAAAATAACATCTTGCGATGGATGAAGTTTCGTAGAAAACGTATTTAATATTAAACGTTTTCTAAGAACCTTGATGATGGATGGTCTTAACGGATTTAATTTTGGAAAATAATTCCCTTCATAGTCTATGTTTGATTAACTGGTTAGATCTATAGAGAAGAGAAAAGGGAAGTCAATGGTTAGATCTCTTTAAAATAATCAATCTACAGAATTGACCTAATGAATTAATTAGGCGGAAGCATAATTAACAGAAACGGGGACCATTATTTTCCGCTTTAATGATAAAGTAATCATGATTATTTGGAAGCACTTGCTAATTATAAAATTCGTTAATTAAAAGGAACGAATCGTTAACACTCAATTAATCGTAACCTTATGCCTTAAACATAAGCCCCCGCATACCCAATTTCAAACGATTTATAACAAGTTTCACGTTAACTCTTTTGGTTCTTAACTAGCAAATAAATAATAACACAATCATAAGGGAAAATAAATTGAAAATGAAATAATATGAAACCTATTACGGCCATAATAATTTATTCGGGCCTTCTCTGGAATGTTTCAAGTAATTATTAACCTAGTTGCTAGTTTGAACTTTGCATAAAAACATTGTCTTGTAAACAAAAGTTCTAATTTTTTTAAATAGCAATCAACGGTTATTAAACAGTGCATTTTTTTTTTTCGTTTTTTTGTCGTTTGAATTCATATAACTAGGATGTAAAAGATGGAACTTGCAGATATCACATGGCGTCAGTTGAAGAAAAGTAGTGGCTTTTGGTAACTGTCGATAAAGGATTTAACGCCTGAAAGTTTAGACACAAAGCGAATAAATTGGCTTCTTTTGTGATAATTTTATCTTGTCTCCGTCGATTTGGGAATACGTTTCCCAGATTTCTTATTTTCTTCTCTTCAAATAGATGAAAACTTATCTACTGGATAAATAAATGTATGCATTAATTATACTAGTAGTTAATTATACTAGTAGTACTAACAGTTAGTGGCCTAGCGTCCAAATAAGTAAGTTTCAAACATTCTTTAATTTAATAAATCAAAATGAAAAATTTCCTCTGAACTCGTAAAATTTGTAAGTAGGTACTAAAATACCTACGTACTTAATTTTAAACCTATGTTGAATGTAACACATTTTTTAAAAATTTAAAGGAATTATATAATTTGTCCAAAGAAATGTCACGATTCCGATTCTCTATTCATTGATTACTGGTGAAAATAATCATTTTTTCAAGTAGGTAGGTATCAGACTAGTGAGTTTTATTATTTATGGTAGGTAGGTATCATGCTATATTTTTTTTAATTGTTTTATTTTTTATTCTCAACATTGATTATTCAGATTTGACAGTTCGTAGAAGGATCTATTATAGCAGAAAGAGAATATTGTATTTGTGCTGATGTAGTGTGTAGTTTAGGTATTTGGTAGTGTTGGTTAGTTATAGTTCTACTTATTTATGTAATGCATCATGTGTCAACATAAATTTTAGACGGAGTTGATATAGGATAAAGATATTATAATCATTGAATAGTTGAATAGGGAATATCTTGTCGGTCGCTTGTAGTTAATACGATTTACTTTTTTGCTGTTTTAGTTGATTGATTCATTAGATTAAGCCTTGGGGTTCCCATATACATCTCATTCACTTACACGTTAAATTACCCTGACATTCATTTCTCTAATTATTTGCTCTATTATAACGAATCCTCTCTCAATTCACAATAAATTGCCAGGTAATGTTGTCGAATTCCGCTTCACGCAAAGGCTCTTTATAAAAACATCACTTGATTTTAACTTAAACACCCAATAAAATAAAATAAAATAAACTATTTAAGTCGGGGATTGAGTAAACATGTACAAAATATTATTATGATAATCATTTTCAGAATAATATACTTACACAAGTAATTATTAATATATTAGTTCCTCTCCTGAGCAAAAGCATCAGCTTTGATGCGCCACAGAGTAGCTGGAACGAGTCAGCGCTACCGGAAATCGGAAAACACTCTTGTCCAGGCCGTCGCCCAGTGGCAGGTCGCGCCCCTACACAATAGATGGAGACTTTCCCTCAAGCCACCGTAGTACAAGTGCTAAATATTTTTACCATTTTATTTTATTTTCATTTTGTTATTATGTGTTTTATTTAGATGTATTCTTTTATATGGCAGACAGAGTACTGCACTCACCGTAACATTATTATTATTTATCAAGAAAGTGTGTGTAATATAATATGTTATTATAATTTCTTTTTGTCTCCAATACTCAACGCATAATGAGAACATTTTTTAAATGAATTGATGATCTTGCTTTTATGTTGCTTATATCAAAATGTTGTATTATTTTTTCTGTTCAATGTTCCTAATAAACAATTAAATATATTTATTTATCCTCAAACATAACTTTGATTGAGAGAAAATGGAACTTTAATGCAATTTTACCATCTCCCCCGACATAAATAGTTGTTTCTTGAAGTAATAAAGTTGAAATCGTAGTGCAATTTATATATTTTTTTCGTATTACGCGTGAAGATCCATCTATCTATAAAATGTAAATGTTCGTTTGCTCAAAATCTGAAATCTCCGAAAGTTCTTCACCGATTGCTTTGATAGCTCCCACCACTTTCCCACCCCAGTATAAGTAACAAATGGTTACTCCTTCAGGGTACACAACAGGACTCTATTTTTTTATATTAATAAATGACTCTAGATATATAACGATTCTAGACCTCAATAGTCCCTGCATGAGGAGTTAGTTAGCACTATGCAGGATGCTCAGGTTAGTATAAGTGTTAATAGTGTATATGAGACATTGCTAGTTTTTACACATCAGATAAACGCAAAACAAGTATGTACAAGTGGAATCAGATTCTCCGAGTCAGCAGTCTCTCACAGGTGGAATAAGACGTCGGTGCTGATATATACGAGACAGATATATTTTTTTTAACAGTGCCATTTGTTGGACGTAAAATCAATACGCGCTGTTGTTTCTCTATTAGCACAGATAGAGTGAGCCACAACACCGTGTGGCGGGATATAGCTAGTGGCCAAATAAAAATCATTCTTTGAATACATGAAAATGTTTGTAGTAAAAACGACAACAATAAAAATGCAACCTTTTACTTTCACCACTGCAGTAGAAGAACATTGCCGGTCAAATAAATCATAATCTTTGCAGCGGTATACGCGAACGGCTGGAAAGTTTACGTTCGATCTCCCGGCCTTTCATCTCCACGCGGAGAAGACGGTTGAATAAACATCCAGCCTCAACAGACCGTAAATCAACCGAAATACCGTCTAATTTGAAACCATTTCTTTGATCCCGCGAAATTGACGGCCATTGTGGTGGATAATTGTTCAAAGATGAGATCTTGAAAAGCTAGTTTGATAATAAAATATTATTGTTCTGAAAAACGTTACATCAATAACACATAACAAGGAGCGGTGAAATGGTTTTTTCTTCTGCTATTAAGTAGATTCTCTACTATATCAGATAATTAAAATGGAAGCAGCGAATTTTTCGCTCGGTAAGTTCTGCCATCATTAAATTTTAATTTTCTGTGCCCTTTTCTGAATGTATTAAATATCTTGTCATTTAGTACGTCATTAACTTCAATTCTTTATTTTTAATCTTAAAAATATTAATTGCCATAAAGTAATTGAATTTATAAGACAAAAATTAAATCCTGCAACTGAAACACATACGAGACCAGGAAAGGTAATGAAATAAGACTCCCCTTCGGAAAAGATCAAACTAGGGAAAAGTGTCATTGATTTACGGAGCAATGAATATATTTGGCGAATTACCAAAATAAATAAAAACATGAACTAATTTAATTTTAATTACAAAAAAAAGTGATTGATTTATTCTAAATTTAAATAAAATATATCGACAATGATTGTATTCGGACAAAGATAACTATGTAAGTACCTATTTAAAATACCACACATTAAATAAAATCCCCAGATTCTTCTACTTAGACAACAAACTGTTGGAGCTATGTATTATGAGGAACAAATATTCACATTGTATTCGTCATACATTTTTGAATATCTCTTTTTTACTCTCTTTTATTCATGATATAATTTCACTTAAATATTATTATTTTTTATTAATCGTTGGATAAACATCGTGGTATGCTCCAATAAACCAACTTAAACATTTTATAGATCCATTAACATTTATTGCAACCTTGTATTCCTTATTTTTTATGTTTTATTATTCTTTATTTTGGCTTTCACCCATTAGATATTCCTTATTTGATGTTGCAAATATATTCTTTAAATTAAGAGAATTGTCTATTGCGGTAGTTGCCGTTGGAATTATCGAAGAGTTGTACATTGCACAGTCCGGTTTATAGAACTTTTTTGTCCGCATGATGTTTTCTTTTTTAGCATTTAATTAGTTTTGCATTTATCGTCCCATTTTTCTCGCAATTCCTTTGACATCGTCCCTTTAACGATAAACCACATAAAGTTATAATAAACAAAAAATCCCAAAAATACACTTTTTGATTACAATCTGTTAGAATTAAGGATTTCACCACTGACACGTTATTAAGGTAAAATAAATCAATCTAAAAAAGTTACAAAGTTTTATAATCACATTTCTTTAAAGAATTGTTTTCAAGAAATTTAGTCGAATAACAAGAATACTAATGACAATCTATTATCATAAGACAGATATTGTCAGGCCAAGGCGACTTCCTTAGAATTACAAAAGAATGAGGACAAAGAAAAGTGTAGATATGTAAGAGATAAGGCGGGACATTAATGGAGCAAGGGATGCTGAAGGCTATATAGCGCTAGATGGTAGATAATATAGGTGATAGCGTACACCAGGGGTCTGCAGACTTTCTAGTCAGAGTAGCCTAAAGATATTAGAAGAACGAGATGTGCTATGCGCAGTTCGTACTGAGTGGAATTGTTTTGCCGAGTGTCGCCGGTTTTGTTCACCAATACTACTGCACACCTTCGCTTACGCTAAGGCATCGCTAAGGTATCCGCACTAATACATAGAACAGATTTCTGTGCGTACACGTCCCGATACCGTTCAAAGTACCCTAATTAGGTAGTACTCCGGCTACGGTCCGGCGGCCAACATAGCATATCTCTTGGAGTAGCCAAATATTAGGTAAACAGAATTCCAACTTTTTTCATTGAGCCGAAGCATTTCACGGTGGCGCTAAGGTTGTTCAAAAATATTTATTTATATATTTTAGGAAAAGTTGACAGCAAATCTTTAATTATACAACGATACAATAATAATATAATTAATTAAGTAATTAATTTTGGTAATATGTCGTAACATGACGGCGTTGCGTTGTGTTGAGATCCATAAGATATAATAGTTATATATATATATACACGGAGAAAACCTAGTACTTATATAAAACATTGCTAATTTATTAAAAATCCGGTCAGATCATTTGTTTTTCTGTTAAAAACGGGACTGCTGGCTTTTGATAAATGAATTGTCAGATTTCCTTACATTCAAAAGGCGAATGTGTTATGAAAATGACGTAAAACTTGTCAATAAAATTTTTATTATTGTTATATGTACACTAGATATAAAATGTTAAATTTATTTACAAAATTAAATATACTCAAAAAACTATATATCTTTAGAGATCTGGTAAGGAGACAATGAAAGATGCATGTTGTGTTGTGTCACAGCGCTTATTCGAGTCAGTTGAGTTGCGCAGTTGCGAGATGACTGGGACCGATGATGATGATGACACCAGGTGTAGACGGCGATGACGGCAAAGCGGTGGAGGCGCGGGTCAGTGAGTCGACGCCGCGTTGGTGGAGACCGGACTCGTGGATGTGTTCACCACTGGTGAAGACATGGAGTCTTCCGGGTACTCCAGTGTGAACGTAGTAGCCGAAGGTGCGATGGACCTGGTCGGCAGATGACCGGAAGATGCAGGCTGGCGACGATGCCGCGGGGCCGAGACGCAGACCGGCGAAGTGATCGCAGGGTCTAGGGGCGTGAGATCAGCGCTGGCCAGGAACGATGGCCGGGGCCAGGGCGCTGAGGTGATCCCAAGTCCATAGTAATTGTATACCGCGCAAAGCCAGGTGTAGGCGAGTAGGTCCTGTAGCGGTGTGGTGAAGAAAGAGCGGGACGCGACGCGGGAGGAAACGGCGGTCGGTGTCGGCCGCTTCATTACGCGGCAGACAGTCGCAGCGCTCGCTAGTTGGTCACTCGTAAAACTGAGAATTAATGACTGGCTAAGTACTTCTGGGCGCGCCTTATTATATAGCCGCCCGGGTGCATTCGAGAACATTTCATAACTGTAGGTTCCCGCTACAATGCATTTTGTATTGGCGAGCGTTCTAGAAAACTCTCGTAGCATCGCTACATATCTAATATATAGACGGGATCTAGCTATTATTTCCAATGGTTTGTTATATTTTCATACAGTACTAGTGTGATTACGCAAATAGAGAATCATATAATATGCAATGTGATCGTGCCATTTGAGTTCATTGAGCGGCCATGCATCGCGGTCTTCTAATGAGCGTGAGAAGTGGAAGTGAAGCCTAAGTTGAAGAGCCGTAAATGCCGCTCGCGAGCCGCGGTATGCCGAACCCTGACTTACACAAAAGGGTTTAGTCAGATCCAATAAACAAATCTACTTATTAACTTTTCGCTTTTTCGTGGTTTTAAATGAGACAAATTTTGAAAGTGGTTTATTATTTTCTTTGTGAGAAACGAAGAATGTAAGGTAAACACATTGATAAAGCCATTTCAAGCAACTTCCCAACCTTTATTTTTCTAATCTTCTTTGGAAAGGGAAAGTTTGAGGATGTCATGATCTCCGTCTAAAAAAATTAAAACTTTAAAAAATTAATACCGCACAAGAGTCAAGTCACTAAATGGATAAATATAGTTCGAGCAAGACTCAGGGGAAAGGAAGAAGAGGAAGCTCTGGGAGTAAAATGAGGTATGAGGGATGGGTAGGAATCTGAGGGTCAATGTGTCCAGGAGTAAAGGAGGTATGAATCCATTCCTTCCATTGCAGTGCTAGGCGATGGGTCGAGAGAGAGTCCGGCTGGAGAAGTCAAAAGGTCTTCCTCAACCAGTCTCTCCCGATCCAACCCGCCAAGTAGGAGGTGGGCAAACGCATTCGCTGCCAAAATCTAGACAAACCTCACCCCATGAACCCGGACACCCCGGCTAAGTCACCAAACGTAGCGAATCACTTATAGCGACCTCTAGCAAGAGTGTTGTTCATCCAATAATCTTTGATGATGTGCAATTAAAGTGTGATCCAATTGGAGTTAAGAATATTGGCAACACTGTAAATTAGACAGCTGTCATGTGAAATGTTAATTTGATAGTGGTGTTTTATTTATGGTTTGATACAACACATTTACTAAATGGATCGTTTGACCACCGCTCAAAGCGTTAATATTTTTCAGTTATACAGAGCAATAACAATTCTGTTTGAACTATGTATCGACGTTTACGGGAAGATTGTGCTCAATGTAATCGTTCTACTGCCAACTGCCTACTGCGGCTGCCAAGATTATGCGATTTAAAGCTATATAATTTTTTTGTGGGGTTTTCTGAAGAGCCAGCAAAACCTGCAACGTTGGAGCACCTAAAAACTGCCATCCGCCAAGTTATACTGCCGTAATAAATAAAAACACATTGTATTTCTTGAAGAGACTGTGTAGTTAACCGCGGTAGTATAGCCGAGATCATTTTCCATAATTGATTGATGATACCAAATATTCGATTAATAAATATATATGATAATGTTACATTTTGAGTGTTTTTTCGAAAATAAAAGTTAGGTAACAGAGATTCGATCATCCTGTATACTAAATTTGATATATTCTTTTCCACTCTCTTCTAAACCCGAGTTTTCGTCCTAAAGCAATAATAATATAGAAATAATAAATGTTTAATATTTTACCTTTTTTGTATCAAGTAGAGATAATGATATCCCCTCTGGGAACTTTCGTGCTGAGGATTTCATTTACGTATTGTTGAAATTTAGCAGCATTGATAATATGAAGTAATTATAAATATGTAATGGAAGCTTTTCTGAAATAAATGTATTAGATATGGTGTTTTTTAGTTTTGTTGGGTGGTTTCGGTTTCAGTCTCGTATTTGGTGTCAGTATATTCTATATTTCTGATCTCCCTATATTTTGCATTTTTTTTTGTTTGAGATTTTAATGTTTTAAAATTATTGTGATTTTTGAATGAGAGGGATTTCGCAGTAGAGTTTAGTACCTAGTATAGGAAGCTTTTTTGCGCAAATGGTGTATTTGTGGTTGCTCGTTGGATAGGTTTTTGAACCTGTGTTTTTTATATACGAGTTTGGCGTTAATTTACAAAGATTATTGAAGATTTTATCAGTGCTTAGAGTGACTTTATTAGTAATTGTTATTAGGTTTTTTGGGTTTATTAGTAATTTTAGGATATATTGTCATTTGCACTGTTTCATCCGGTAATACCGTATTCTAACAGTGATTGGCGAAGAGCCACGTAGATTGGTGTAGATACGAGCCGCTTTTCCACGGTTGTCGCCTAAATTAATATAAATACAGCTGAAGCCTTTTTCATTTTGCAGTTGAATCAATTGTATTTTTGGCACATATTTACATAATCCCTGCCAAGCTTGTACTGAGTGTTAAAATGCAACATATACCTACAACAGCCTATCGGAGTTTCAATGTCAATTAATAGGAAGCCAACATAATGTTATCCCTTCAAGCTAACACAAACTATTCTAATCTAATCTAATCTACTTTATTGTAATGACGATTGTTCGTGAAGTCGAACAATTCTGGGCAGACGCGCCATGGTCTAAATTTTGCATAATTGTCACATCTACAGTGGTAGACATGAATTTAATTAGTGCCCAATTTTGTGACACACCCAAAAAACCATACTCTATCTGAAGACTAATTATTTGGTTTCATTTTTATGAGATCCCTGAAGCATCTATGGCCGTGTTACGAATGTGGAATATGTAAAGAATGCAATGCTGATACAGGCGTAGTGATTAAGATTAAAAAGGGGACGCTGTGATGGTTTAGATATGTGCAGCGGGTGAGAAGAAAGGAGTGGGAGGGTGAGGAGTATGTATAACGCGAAAATGAACAGTAGAAGATGTCAGGGATATTCGAAAAAAACGCAGCATGATCTAGTGTATCAAATTGTACTAGAGTAACCCAGAAGTATGTAGTTGTGTGGCAGTCTTTTCCGTTAGTTTAATTTCTTTGATTCCCCACAAAATTATTTAGGGAATGTTGTCAGAATGCAAATCTGAACAGTGTGGGGGAGGAGAATCAGAAGCAAGAAACTTAATATGGGACTTACCTGGTTATTCAGTCCTGCATAACAACATAGCTAAACTCATTTCTAATCTGGAAAATGGTCCCTCTCCAGATTTTTTATTACATATTTATTTTATATTACACCTTACAAGAGCATCCCTGTTCTTAAGAGTCCCGGAGCCGACTTACACACAAACGAGTCAGAGAAACGTCCCGTTCTCATGAAGTCGATATCAAATCCTTATCGATATCGTGTCCTTCGCGTTTTGGTACGTGCATGTACACACGGGATCAATGCTGCTAGAAATACCTGTAGAACAGACTCAGCGTGTCTGCATAGCGTCTGCGCATTAGGAAAACGAATTGTCAGTTAGACGGACTGCCCTCCTTTGCATAGTATCAAATTGGTTAATATGCGTTAGATTACCTATTAATTCGCATCTAATAAAATCCTTTTTTTAATGTCCCATTTTCCTCTTCTGCCACTGGGATACCAAGCAGCAGTTCATTCTGCACAAAAATGGAGTAAGAAAATAATACAACAGTGAATTGTTATAAATAACGTTAGTATATTTTTTATAAAGCAGTGAAAGCTTAAAGCTCCTCGCTTAATTTATGAAGATTTTTTTAAGGAACTTTCGAGTCTTTGCATTTCATTCCATGTTGTTTCCGCGCATTAATTAATTTAGGTACATCTCCTACCCCGGCCACGTTCGACATCATTCGGGATTTGTAACATTTCTGTTTCTTTGTTTGAACTCCCATGTCTACGTAAGAATTTGCTACGTTACCTCGTTCGTCTTGTAAATCTAAATTCAAATAAAGTGTAAAGAGATTTGTCTCTCCCGAAAGCCATATAAAAAAACGATTTTGTTAACTTTCAGTATTTTCTGAATTGAGCGGGAAAGGGGTGTAAATAGATGAGTGTAAGCAGAAATTCAGTATTACGTACGAGCAGTCTTTTTGACTATATTTGTTTTTTCATTATTGTTATTTACTCAGAATTCTATCTGCATGGAGTCAAGGGACTATTGCTTTCCAAGCTTTGGAATTTTCAAATTTTAATAATAAAATTTTAAATCGCTCAGTGTGCAGATAGAGAAACAATAACGCATGTTGCTTTTTGAAATATTGGCCAAAAAGGCCCCTTTCTCTTACATCATGATTTTAAAATAATGGTTGTTGAAAATTTTGTTTATTTGGTTGTTTGTGAAAAAATATTTGCATAGGGACATGGCTGCAATATGGGGAGGTTAAACTTTACGAAGGATTTGTTTAGGTTTTTTATATGTGGTACGTCCGTTTTCGTTGTACTGTGCGAGTCAATTTATGGATTCGTTTTCATGGGTGGGAATACCCGCATAAAATCCAACAGATGCGCTGTTTTTCAAAACAGCATGTTTGTCGTTTTCCAAATAAAGCATGTTAGTACCTGCCACAGGTAAAAAACACATGTATTCGAATGCAACGTCTTGTCAAAATTTCAAAGCAATCATAGAAGAACTTTTGAAGATAAAAATTTTTGAACAAGCAAACATTTCCATTTACATAGATTTATTTATTTATCATGATTAAACATAATTATAATGGATTGTTCTATGATTGAATGGCGTAAAGCTGCTTACCTGCTAAGGAAGTAGCAAGCAAATTCCAAAGCAAAGGATGGTTAGTGGTTACAAATTACCTAACTGTGCATATCATGATACTAAACAAAGCTAAAACTATTTTGAGATGTGTCTTGATTCGTACTGGTGGTCTTTTACCACGAAGGTACTGACGTAACATAACGTTTTTATTTATTTGCATTTTGTGTGTAATTTTTAATAATCGTTTATAATTAATAACGGTTTATTTACCTCGGCCGGGATTTGAACTCGCAGATACGCCTCATAATATTTGTTTGTTTGTTTATTTGTACACGCCCAATTAGGGCTTTTACATATGATACAATTAAAAATACATTTGATATACTCAGAGAGTAAAAGAGATATAACCATTAAAATATGTACCAAGTATAAAAATATTAACTTAAAAGCAACAAACAGAGTAAACTATAGGATAAACATTCCTATAAATTTAGATACATTGAAAATTTATAAACATTACAAAGCTATCAAGATAGACATACAGATTTAATTACAATGTTTTTATAGGCTGATAGACATTCAGTACCGTTGGTGTTCATTTGATATTTATTCCCTGCACTGTGCAGTCGGTTCATTACTGAATTTATTTCTGCTTTGGTGCCTGCAATGTTACAATGGTAAGGTACCTTCTGATGAACCGTTCTACTAGGAACACGAAAGTCAATCAGCCTAAGGAGTTCAGGGGAGTCAAACACGTTATTCATAATTTTCAAAAAAAAATAGATCTACCTATTCTTCTTTCTTTTAATGTGGCAATGATATACACATTTTTATTAAATTCCTCTTCCTCTCAGCTTTACCTACTTAGCTTATCTAGTTTTAAGCCACGATAAAACTTATATCTCCGAACAACTTTTTTGGCTTAACCGTGTTTTACCTCACATTATGTATATTACGTGTTTATTTCTTGCAAATAAATTTGAAAAAAACTCTTTGTTTAGAATAATTGAAATTAGTTTCTTAGAATTGACTGTAAATAAATTTTATTTAGATGATTAAATAAAGCCACGATTCTTTAATTAGTTTATTTTGTGGGTTTTACTGAAATTAATTATATAGTTAGTTGCTTTATATGTATACAGACAATTGTGTGTATTTTTGTATTACAGATCCATTCGATGTTCCACGAAAGACAAATGGACATAAAGTAAAACAGGAAGGATAATTTAAGTAAAAGCAGATGGATCGAGCCATTTCAAGAGTAGCAGTATACAATAGAAATGACTTTTTTCGAGATATCTCTGTAAGTTTCATTTCGTATCATTACTTTAAAGATTTAATGGGCGATATTCATATTTTTTTCCGGATTATTAACATTTTTTCATAATTATAATGCAATACCAAACAATCTTCAAAGTTTCATGGTGTTTTCCATGGCGGCCAGGCGAGTTTCTTAGTTTTAGCGAGTTGGGGTGGTAAATAGTAAAATAAACACGTTTCTCATTTATTTAGCCCCGCATTCCCGATTTCAACCCATTTATAACATATTTCTCTTTAATGATTTAAGTTTTCAAGTTCCAAAAGAAAGATATTTTTTAAAATAATATACTTAAATTTGTTGAAACGGTAATTATATGAAATTCCCAATATAAAAAAACGTAAAATTCAAAAATAAATATTAATAACACGTTTTGTTGTGTTATTTAATATGTTATAGGGATAAAAAAATTCACAGTGTATCTTTAAATGAAACTAAAGCATTTTTTCAGAGAATTTTGCTCTTTTTCAAAAGAGTCGTGTTTTAATAAATAATTTCACTATTTTTGCTTAATTATTATCATTTTTTTAAATAAGCATTCGCATTTACATACCTCCCTTTGAAATCATTGCTTACTCTCCTGCACAAAACATAATTATGCGCATACACATTTTTTCTGCCGACTGGATGATTCATTCAGTGTCACTCTGATGTGAGACATTCACTCAAAATTGAATAGTAGTTCGAAATAGCTATTACAATGTTTAACCAGTTCAATAAATAGGAATTTATTCCTCGACCTTCCTCCTCGCCATCTCCTCCCACACCATTTCCCTTAGTTTTTTTAAATTTAAGTAATTAACTAATTTATTAAGAATTTCTTCAAATTATTGGTTATTCGGTTGAAAACTGGATTAGCCGTTTCCTGAAAAACTGAAAATTTATCAAAACACGTGTTCATGCACCTACATTTTTAACACGTATTCCGACGTCGTGATAAAATATTCATATTTTACTAAAAGTTTATCAGGAAACCTATTAATTCATTCGTATTTAACCGGATTACGAATAATTTGAGGAGATTCTTAATAATAAACTATTAATTCCGACATTCTAGACTTCCAAAAAATTTAAGAAAAAAACAATTAACACGTAATTTTTCGTTATTGTTCTTTGTATTGTAACGAAAGATAACTAATTGAGTTACAGTTTGCATCTTGCCATGTTTGCTGTTGGATACGGTGACATGACATCTTAGAAAACGCAAAACAATCTCTCCAACAAACCCGAACGAGTCTAAAAGAGAAAAGAACCCAATTTTCCAGGAAAAACTGACGACGTAACAAAGCCGAACACAGCTCATCAAGTTTTCCACATGGCGACCAGTATATTTTTATTACTGGTGATTGATGACTTCTATTATTTCATTATTTTATTGGTTTCCTGGGGGCATTTAGTATTGGACGCCTCGTTAACGAGATTCCAGGATACGAATTTAAGATAACATTATTTTATGGCTGTCATAATTATCATTCGTGATTTATAGCAACACGCTTTCCCAGCAATTAATTTTCAGTGCTGTTTGATTAGATCATATTTCACGTTTCCCATAAAATCATTAAAAATTCTAAGCTTTTTAACAACGAGAGCACGTGGTACAATCTACGCGTTTAATAAAAAATTAAAAATCATCACCGAAATATATTTTTTTTTAAATATCAATCATCAGCTGTAGGCAGACTGATGGAACCTAAGCGCAAGCCAAAAACTAAGTTTGGTGATCGCGCTTTTGGAGCATCTGGGCTGAAGGCTTGGAATAAACTCCCTCCGGAACTAAGATCCATAATAGGTCCAACAGAATTC
Source organism: Hesperophylax magnus (assembly GCA_026573805.1). NCBI lineage: Eukaryota > Metazoa > Arthropoda > Insecta > Trichoptera > Limnephilidae > Hesperophylax > Hesperophylax magnus. The sequence goes on from JAIUSX010000035.1 coordinate 1,091,704, forward strand.
CGGTCTAAACTAAAAACTTACTAAATAAGAAATTAAAAAGATTATCGACAAGTAAATTTCTATTTAACAGCTCCCCTCATAATCAACCTCAACAATGGCGTAGAATTTTGTACATCAATAATTTCTCTCAAAAAAGCATAAAAAACCTCCCACCAGATATCAAACCAGCTTTTTACACTAACAATAGTATAGGTAAATTTTTGATGAACGTTAAGGACAAAGAACATCGGTTAAATCATTCAGGTATTTACTCACTGCAATGTAGTGACTGTCCCGCGTTTTACATAGGCAAAACAGCACGTAATATCAACACGCGAGTCAAAGAACACCTAAGATGCTTAAATAGTAATGGGTTCTCCGAATTCGCAAATCATCTCATATCAACCAACCATACGTTTGACAAAAACACTGGCGTCAGTCTATTGCATAAAAACGGAATAGGTCTTAGGTTGGATAACTTAGAGGCGTTAGAGTTAAGGAAAGCCAAAAACGTCAATAGCAAAGTCATCAACAACCAAATAAACCTAAATAAAAGCCCTATACTCAGATTGTTCCCTATTGACAAAGAGCACTCGCATCTCAATCTCCCACCTATCCCTACCTCTTCCACTGTAGCTCAGACCGTCTACTTACCGTGATATCAACACATGTTAATTTATATTTTAGATGTCTAGGTTTAGTATTATACAGTCCTGATGAAGCTACGGTTGTAGTGAAACCCGGTCGACATTAAGTATTTACCTATAAGTGATGTTTACAAAGTTATTGTTTAATTTTAAATTAAAAACTTACCTTTTTAAACCGTCATACCCTTAAATTAAATAAACCATTCCTGAGAGAAAATCCAATTTTCCAGTTATGCTCTAAATCCTGTTTCTAAATATCGCTAAAAAACAATTAGTTAATGTTTACTACGTATTAATCTTAAGTGACCTAACAGGTAAGCATGGTACTGTTTATTATCTGCATATATAGTTAGTAATAATATAGATCATAGTAGAAATGTATTATATATTTGTACAGCGCTCTTGAGGTGATTTTACACAAAAACGGCGCTATGCAAATCATCCAAATAAAAGGGAACCTACTGAACATGACAAATAGTGTAGGTGAAATCAGTTTTATTTTTCCCCTTTGTTTCGTAAAACTTGACGCCGCAAAGCGCGATGAAATCTAACTTTCAGAAATCTTTGATCCGAAGTTCGGGGAAAATATTTTAACTTTTTTGTTTCAAAAAGCTGTGACGGAAGTTTCGGCATCAATTTAAACTTTTTTTCTTTGGTATTGAATAAATATGCTCGCTGATATTTCGATTCAAAATGTGATTTAAAGAGTGTTTACCTAAATTGGAAAGGTTTCCAATGTTTACATTACTGTATGTTGAATATTTAAGATGTCAAATTTGAATTACACCTGGAATTCAATAAAATCTTAAATATGTTTATTCTCAGTAGAAAAATTTAAGTAATTAGATTAATTTAAAAGGTGTGTTATTCATTTATAATTATTTTTTGTATAAACAACTATTTAAAAGTTATAAGTTGAGCTTTATGAAAGTTTATTTTTTACGTGTCAGTAGGTTTATATCCTATTTCAGGCTTAGACGAACACAATAGGCTTAAGGAAATGAAGAAGAACTACAGAGGGTGGTTGAAATATTCCAACAAAATATAAAAAAGGTTTTCTGTGAGGATCCACGAACTGTTTTAGTTAAATTTTTAATATTTTGTGTCTCAGAATTTCATGAATGACGGAATGTATTAAATTTTTTGTTTAAAAGCAAAAAATGTGTTTATTCTCGTGGCATAGAATTTCTTCGAAAAATCTGTATAAATTGTGGTTTTGTTATTGAAAAAGTAGTGCATGCAAATGAGTTGTGTGAAAAATGTGTAATTCACAATATCGGTTAAAGACACACCACAATACATATAAAAATGGAAAAAAATACGTTGCCACAAGACGAGAAAACAAATCTCAAATTTGGGAAGGACGCACAGGACACACTTACCAATTGTGCTAACGATACCCATTACCTTTCTACCCCTTTTATCAAGATTATATGTTTTGTAGTTGATGCCGCATAAAGCAGATTGTCAACAGAATGTTCATGTTCAATTACAATATTACATATGTACATAATATATGCAGATATGCAGATCCGTTAATGGTACCGCTTTTACATATCTTTAATATTTCACTTAACTCCGGTAAGTTCCCCGACCGCTGGAAAATCTCAAAAGTCACGCCCTTACACAAAAACGGCGATAAATCATGTGTATCTAATTACAGACCTGTGGCAATTCTTTCGGCACCGGCCAAATTATTTGAACTCGTAATACAAAAACGTATATACTATAAAGTAGAACCATTTCTCATAAACCAGCAGCATGGGTTTAGAGAGGGCAGGTCTACAACGACCAACTTAATGGTATTTACGGATTACGTCTCAAATATATTGGACAATAACGAACAAGTAGATGTCTCATATAATGATTTTGCGAAAGCTTTTGACAAAGTGGATCACCTCATATTACTTAATAAACTTGAAAGCTTCGGCTTCTCATACATGCTGCTTTTGTTCTTTCATAATTATTTGTCTAATAGAAAACAATACGTTGTTTACGGGCAGTTCACATCGAAACTCTACGCCACAAATTCTGGGGTCCCTCAAGGGTCTAATTTAGGACCACTATTATTTTTATTGTTTATTAATGACATAGGGATGTTTATAAGATTTGTAAAATTTTTATTATTTGCGGATGACATTAAACTATACACCTGTATAACGACAAATGAAGACTCCATTCGTCTACAAATCGATATCGACGGTATAGTAGAGTGGAGTCATCAAAATAAACTTCATTTTAACAGTAGTAAGTGTTCAATTATGTGCATTACAAGGGCAAAGCGTACTTTATATTTTAACTATAAAATGTCTGGTACCTCTCTAAAACATATTTCGATAACGAAGGATTTAGGAATCACTTTTGACACGCGTTTGACTTTTCGAACTCATATCGATTCGGTGTGCAACTCTGCAATGCGAATGCTGGGTTTTGTTATATGTAATTCGAAATCTTTTACGAATACGGCAGTCATAAAAATGCTTTATTTTACTCTGGTTCGCAGCATTCTTGAGAGTGGATCGATAATATGGGGACCCGAAGATGCCCTTTACTCAAATGATGTAGAAAAGGTGCAAAAAAAAGTTTATGCGATACCTCTACATGCGAGAGTTCGGATATTACCCTTTATTGTATCCCTCTGATTTTCTTGCCGGAATGCTGGGGATAGAACGTCTAGACGTTAGGAGAAATATTGCAATGGTGTTAGTGGCGCACAAGCTGCTAAATGGGCACATTTGCAATCCAGATATTCTGGAACGAATTTCTTTTTATGTCCCTGATAATTTCATCAGAGCTAGACAGCACAGATTATTTATTTTTCCAAGGGGCAGGACCAACCTACCAATGATCATGCCTTTGGGGAGAATAACTACTTTGTTAAATCACATTTCTTCTGTGATTGACATTTTCAATTTGAACCAAAGAGAATTTAAGACGGCAATAAGCATACTATTTAACAAATCTGGTTAATCAGATAGTATTGATGTACTTACCCATGCAAATAAATGTATGTACTTACTTCTTATAAACTGTAATTTATAAACTGTTATTTGTGAAATGTAAATGGCTTATACTGTTTTTCACAATAAATCAATAAATAAATAAATAAATAAATAAATATCATTACTAATTACAATACAACTTATTAATATTTATCACTAAGCACTGCCATAATCAATAGCATTACTAATACAGAGTATCTCTGCTTAGTAGCCATAGCACATATATCTGAATCTCTTGGGTAATTCGCAATTTTTTATATTGCTTGGTAACATGTTGAATATTTTGGGCAGGATGTATTCCAGGGTTTGCTGTCCGAATTGATTGTTATATTTTGGTACAAGCATTCCTTCATTTTTTGTGAACCTAGTATTGTGTTCATTTTTCACTTTTCTCTTATATTCGGACGCAGATATATGCTGAATCAATATTTTGTGCTATAATAAGGCCTGTACCGGCAAGATAGTTAAGTTCAGATATAACAATGATATGTTTCGCCTCTATGAAAATATTTGTTTTGGAACTAGTAATTTAATCACTTTATTATTCATTGATTGACATTATCCTATAAGAATAAGTGTTGTTTACCTGTTACTACCTCGGTAATATTTTAAATGTTACATTTTTTTATGATCTTTAACCTTTATCTTTTGAAACTGGATTAACTGTCTGCATTTACTTCATTTTTATTCTCTTCAAGGCTTCAGTTAATAAACCCAGTGAAAGGTTTTCTCCCTTATTTCCGCATCTCTACAGTATTCGAGAATAAACGTAAGGGTTTATTCTCAGGCTGTGTCAGGGCTACTTTTCTTATTATCACGCCCAGTCGGCTTCGTCAGTGCTGTGATTCCACCTCACGAATGTTTTACTTTGCGTTGAAATTGTCACTCATACTATTAATTTCATTAAAGGGTTGGAAAACACTGCTTAATTTATTTAATTTTTTAAGTGTTTTTCTGCAAATCAGAATTGGGCGCATTCATGATGTAACTATTCTCAACGAAATTAATTAATTTGGTAATTAAGGTAATTAATGTTTATACTTTTTATTTTATTTGGTCCATGCATGCGTAGTGTATGAATCTAAATAAGTGTAAGTATGTGTCAAAATACTATTCTGTAAAAAGGCTGAATTAAAAATAAAAAATGCTTAACCACATTTATTGTTTAGACACAACTGACATGCTTCGAGAGATCTTAGGGCCTGTTCCCACTTCCGTTTTAAAAACGGAGGCGGGTCCCGTTTTAAAAACGGATGCCCTAGTGGCTGTAGTGGATGTATGGAGCTGTTCACACTTGTCCGACACGATTTGAAAACGGATCCGACATTTTTTGTCGGATGGCTCGCCAGCGCAGCGCGTCCGTTTTCAAATCGTGTCGGAACACGCTCGCTCATAGTGTTGTATGGAGCTGTTCACACTTGTCGTCTACTCGTTCCGGCAGAGCCCCCGCCACACCCCAACCCCTCCCCGCCGCTCCCAGTCGCAAGGAAGCAGGCACGCTGCGTGCTTGTATTTGGTTATTTTGTGTAAATAAATCAAAACTACAATAATGGATAACGAAATAAATCCCGAAAATTTAATACCACTGGTCGAAGAAAGAGTATAGTAATATTTTATTTTTAACTAAATAAAACAAAACACTTGGTGTACACAACTTTTGTGAATCAAAATTTATATTTTAATTTTTTAAAGTGTACTTTTTTTTAAATTTTAAAGCTTTAATGAGATGCACGATGCACGGAAGAGCGTATTAGTTTAATAAACATATAATAAAAAATATTTGAGTTGTTATTGTTTTCTTACTTTAAAATATCGATAGCCTTTCTTCAGGACAAATGCATTCTCTCAATTTTGTATTTTGATATGTTAAGCTCTCTGAAACTCATTCCAGTAGATGGTTAAAGGAAGTGATAAACATTCTCTTAAGCCATTAAGCGCCCTTGAGGTGATTTTCTCACGGTGAAAACGGCGCTATATAAATAATCCAATCATTATTATTCTAAAATAATTAAAGAACTTTAGTTCATCACTTCTCAACTCACCAATTCACACTTGAAAAATTCCCACAGAAAATCATTCAGCTATGATTGGGTGTACCCAAAATTTTCTTTTCACTTTTTTCCTTCTTTTTAATAAGTACCACATGACAACAAGAGCTTCATCGTCGTCCATTGTGCACCATTACTGAAGAATGAGCAAATGACATGTTTTGGTTGAATCGACAATTATTTTTTTTCGTAGAGTATGGTCCGTTTTTAAAACGGAAGTGTGAACAGAGCCATTGGCCATCCGTTTTTAAAACGGGACCCGCCTCCGATTTGAAAACGGAAGTGGGAACGGGCCCTTAAAGATATAGTGTGAGAAGGATTGAGTGGAAGGGGGGGGGGTACAGTGCGTTTATTATTATTTTATTTATAATGGTGCCGCAAAATAAGTTTGCTGTATTTGCAGAAGTAAATGTGTGATGATTTTGCTTTGTTATACAAACTGCCTGGAGCCAGTGAGATTAAGACACCTCAAACCCGGGTATGTTGTGAATTTGAAAGGAGCTGGGAGGGTTAGAAGACGATGAATGTTTGAAAACTTTATATTATGTTTTGTTTTGTTAGATAACTACTTTTATTATGTTAGATACCTACTATTGTTACTTTAGATACCTACTATTGTTTTGTTAGATACCTACTATTGTTATGTTAGATACCTACTATTGTTTTGTTAGATACCTACTTTTGTTATTTATTTATATATTTATTTAACGCCCAGAGGGCTTTTACATGTGGGTGGTACAATTTTAATGACAGTTTTGAAACATAAGAAAGAAATAATAAAAATAAAAATACATTAAAAAATAATATATGCAAGAAACAAAATTAAAAATAGCAAGAACATAAATTAAAAAATACAGCGATTTGACTGGTTTATAAAAATATAACTTCCATTTAGGAATAGTATTGAAATAAGTCTTTTACGTAATCCACAAAATTCGCAAAGTTAATATTAAATATATCGACATCACCTAAGTATTGGTTTCCCATAGTGTGAAACCGTTGTATTGGGGAGTTCGCAATTACATTGCGCTTATGTGTGTTGAAGTGGAATAGTGTATTTTGTCGTGTTGTTATTGTAGGTATTCGTAAGTTTATTTTTTTTATTTTTTTATTTATTTAATATATACATAAAGTGGGTACAGGATATGATATGAGTACTTAAAGAATATATTTTACATTACAAAATATATTTATGTTCGCAATCTCACCAATGAAGAAACTGGTTCTTGTGTTTGGTGAGAGAGTTACACTAATTATAAGAAAAATAGAATCATTATGCTATAAGTAAGTATATATATATGATAGGAACAATATATAAAGAGACAAAATCTAAATACAGTGGAGATGAGTATAGACTGATAATAAATATCAATGAAGGGAAAAACAGGCAATTATTTAGTTGATTATTTCTGAAAGAGTAACTTTAGTTTTAGTTTAAGTATGTTAATATCCTTTAATTTCTTTATTTCAATCGGAAGGTTGTTGAAATACTTTATTCCTAAATATTTATAGTTATTTTGCATTTGTTTGGTATTACATTTTGGAATTTTGATATTGTATTGATATCTTTTAGATAAGTGGGTTTCAAATTTTTTGTTTATATTATCTTTATAAATTTGGATAATTGCATTTTTCTTGAATATATCTTCTACTCGGGGCACCCCGAAATCTGTAAATAGCGTTTCTATTGGATATGAGTTGCAGAAGTTCGCAACAGTCGAATTTAGAGTTTAGAATCTTGAATAAAAAAGTTAATTCGTTTATTTTACGCCTGTCTTCCAATGTGTGTTTTTTTAGAGTGTTTAATAAGAAATGATATTGTAAGTCTTATGTTAGATACCTACTATTGTTATGTTAGATACCTACTGTTGTTATGTCAGATATCTAATTTTGTTATGTTAGATATCTACTATTGTTATGTTAGATACCTAATTTTATTCCGTTATATACCTACTTTTGTTATGTTGGATACATAAATTTAAAATCATTTTTTTTACATATTATTATGTTGGTGTCATGATTTATAACATTATAATGCATTATGAGACAGAAAATACACACGCATCGATCATGGTGATTTACTTATCGCTATTTGTACTGTTTCGACAGTACTAATAGCAATATAAGTTAATCCACGAAAGCAAAAAAAGTATCTAATTAAAAACCAAAAAGAGTATTTTTCGCGTTTCGACAAAATTTATATTCAACCCAGTAGCCTTACATTAAGAAATCAAATAATGGTGCAGCGTTTCTTAATATTTTTGTATAAGAATTTGGGGCAATGATTTGACTTCGTTTAAATTCAGATCCGACACAAACACGAAAGTACGTACTTAAGATTCAAGTCATTTTCACCGGAGCCATTTTGACTATTTTCCCAATATTCTGACGTTTAGTGGACACAATATTACGTTTCAGGAAATTCAGTGGGATTTCCAAGCAGAGATGAGACGGGGTGAAGGGTGAGATGACCATTAAAGTAGGGGTGAGTAATAACATTTGCTTTGGAATACTTGAGGGATGTATCAATAGCAGGGCTGGCCATGAGTCAAACGGCGCCTGGCGCAAGTAAAATGTTGGCTCCCCTTGTCAAAACTATTAAGCCCCTTGGTACGTGATCAATAATATTTGGATGATTTGAATTTTCGTGTAGCGCCGTTTTTTTTGAAAAATAATCACACAGGTGTTGGTATTCTCAGCACCTTGGCGCCTTGGCAATTCGGGCTCCTCCATTTGTGCCCTCATAGGACGATCCCTGAACAATAGTGAATATAATATAGAATTAGTTTCCGTGGATGAATTACCACCTTATTTGAAGCGTGACTGTTCATTATTTATCAAAAATATAGTACATTTTCACATTGGATATGCTTTGAGATTTCCACGGCTCTTTAGCAAACGTTTTAGACAGAGTTAGAGTGTCCATCATCAGGGCAGGGTAGATTGTGGTGAAATGTGTGTATAAATGTGCGCGCGTTAATCCTAGTAAAGGCCAGTATTTCAGTGTAATAATTAGTTTAATTTTTGTGGTTTTCGGCGTTTAGTTTCGATGTAGCCGTCAAGTGCCGGATACGAAGAACTGTTAGGCTTAGCCTCATTTTAACATTGTTCATTTCTCAGAATCGACCTGGTGAAAGAACACCATTTTTAATGAAACATATCTTAAAAAGGCTTTAGCTAGACGTGATTTTATTGATAATTTTTAATGTTTCCCCTTCTACTCTTTACCCTAATTGGGAGATATCTGTTAGTTCTACTGGCTTCGGGTAGTTGGGAATACTTTCTGCACACAATAATATACGATGGATTAATTATTCTCATTGAGATGACGAAGTCTGTATGTTCTTATGGTTATCCGAAAGCGAGGAATTCTGCCTATCAACTGCTTAACGATTCTGTATTGACCATCGAGATTTTAAAGTCACTTACAGACAGTTCAGCTATCATTTAAAGTATGAAGCAAATTGATGCTTCGTACTATTATTTTGACACATGTCACAAAATAGTCAAACTGCCCCTATGACCTTTTTATACTTATGTGTACCTCAAATTTGTAATCTTCTCCGTTACATATTGTGATATAAAACATGACTGTTGTAACAATTTATTCAGATATTCAATGTTTTAAATTACCTTCATTCGGCGACCACAAAGTTCTAAAATTTTCCAGACTTCCCGGAGTCAGTGTACCCACATACAACAATATTTAGAAGGTATGTACCTACTGTTCAGAGGCGAAAAGATGCGGAGAAAGGTAAGTAAAACATACCTTAAGCATTTCCTTAAAATATCTTCAACGTTTGAAATGTGCACATCGTCTATTCGCCAGGAAAGTGGTTTTGCAAAAATTGCTTGTCGATCGGAAATTTTTCCGAGGTTTATACACGGAAATTCATTTTATAAGTGTTATGCTATTTTGATGGAAACGACTTGATACTCTCGTCATCCTGGTTATAGATTATAATCGTATTTTAAAAATGCTTAACTGCCACTCTGCGTGGTGAAGCATATTGAACTTTCGGTCCTTGGAATTATTTCGCCTTGTGAAAAATGATGATCGATCACTTCGGGTGATTTATTACCAAAATCAACTTGTTAGAATGACTTTTAATACTTAAAAATGTTGTGTAACCGTTTTATATTCCTCATGTAACTAAACAATGTTATTTTTGCAAAAGAAAATAAAATTAATAATCTCATCAGAGCTTTTATCAAATCTGCTATGAAATAAAGTTATTAACCTCAGAGTTATCGGTGCTTTAACCCGTAGGTCGCCTTTCGAAATGGTATCCATTCCTGTCAGTTTCAGCTGTCTAAGGATGCATGAGGGTATTGTGTTCGTTTCCGCCCCATTCTATCACCTTTCTTAAAGTCTTTCAGGTCTCCCAAAACTTCGTCACATATTTTCCATACTTTCTTTAAATGTGAATACCGCACAAGAATGCCAACTGCGCCCAATTTACTAGAACTAATGGGACCATATTGGCAATGTGAACTAAAAATATAATGGCTTAAAAATATGTTTGAATGATCAACAAATGCTGTAATATCGTCGTTTTGAATATAATTATTCGTAAAACAATAAGAGATTTAATCGCCCTGCAATTGGTCGTCGGGCTATTACAAAAGTATTAATATTTTTTAAATTCTTGTTCATTATTTATTTTGGAATTTGGGATTGGCCTTAATGTTAACCGAGGAAAAGGTGCGTATGACCTCACGCGTAGCCTACAAGATTTCGATCAGGTGGCTGGATGGGGTTTCTTATTAATCATCATTATTATCACTTGAAGCAATAGAAAGTTTGTACTTCATTTAAATTAAAAATTGTCTCAATTTCTATTATGTAAGAAATCAACGACGCCAGTCAAATAAAAAAAAATGACTTGGAGGCGTCTAAACGTTTGCTAATATGGCGAAGATGAGAATAAAATGAAAGATTTTAAGCAGAACATACTAGAATAATAGAAACTAGAATAATAGCGTTGTAACAACTCATCAAGCAAAAATTTGAATGTAAGTGTAAACAAATTTTGCATGTTGTTGTAAAAAAATGTGTATATTACAAGTGGACGTCTGGGGTCGCTGTTATCGCATTACATCCCACCCGCCAAGCCCTGGTCTCTCTCATTACTGTTCAAACAAAACTTTTTTTTTCTTTGTTCAATCAGATCACCGTACTTATAAGGGCGACGCAAGTTCTGTGTACATTGTTAGTGAGAAATGCCTTAAATGTTAGCCAATTCATTAGCAGTAATCTGTTGCTGTCAACTCAAGAAATAGCTTTAAATTTGAATAACAAAGACCCGTTAAACAGGCTCATGAAAAAATTCTTGGAAACTTGAAGTCTCCTAATGACTAATGACAAATTAAATCGTCTTCTTGCGTTGGGTATTTAATCTGAATGCTAAAACACATAAGAAGAATGACTTAGTCAATGTACAAGAAGTGATAAATACCGTTAGGTCGGTTCTAAGAAAAACAATGGCAAATCGCTCAATTTATTCTAGAAAGTCCGGATTGGTTGCAATTTCTCAAATTAGGTTGAAAGAAGACGTCAGAGCACTGTCTATGCGTCAGAGTTACGAGCATAGTTAGATATACATAGAATCTAGGTTAGAATATTGAAAAAAGTTAATCACCAGTGAACAAACTATGACAGATTTTGTATGGATGCTTAAACATCGCAGTAATATGACAAATTAAAGATTTTGCATTTTCGTCGTTATCTACATTTAACCAGATTTGTTGGACTTTTTTAACGAAAACAGACACATTCATTTTAGTGTCGTTTTAAGCTCACGTGAACAATAAAACTGCAATAAAAACACACGAGCAGATCGAAGTATAATAAAAAAAGGTGATTTGATTTTTTTATTTTATTCAATATATAAAAGTGGGTACAGTGGTGTTATATAAATTACATATGGGTACAAAATAAATTTATAGTCGCAATCTCACCAAATAAGAAACTGGTTCTTGTGCTTGGTGAACGAGTTACATTAATTATAAGGAAAATAGAATAACATTATGCAATAGGTAGTATATATAATAGGAACTTCTAGATCATCTATATGTGTAGGTGTACATATATAAGATTTTGTTACATACTAAATATTGATTTATTAAAACAATGCTTAATTGGAAACTATGCTGGAAAATAACACGGTGATAAATGACAAAAGGAAATTAAACTACTAATATCTCTAGCCCTCATTATATTTTTGAACCACGGTGGATACCCAAATACATGCTACATTTTGGTGTTATTTGGAAGACCCAAAACGCGTCGAGCACGTCTATTACGGAGGCAATTGAAATCCATAAAACTCCATAAAATTATTATGAATTGAGACGACGGGTTATTTGTTCTTTGTATCCGGTATCTGATGGCTACACAAAAACTAAACGTCGAAAAACATTTTAAATTGACTAATTATATTAAATATAAGTCCTTAGAGGATTTGAGTGCCCAGCACATGGCATCTACATACATAAGAACACTCTTCACATCTACCCTGATGATCGACACCGTAACGCTGTCCGAAACTTTGGCATGAATGGAGGTATCGTAACTCGGCATAATACCCCAAAAATAAATCACGATAATTATTTCTGTGGTTTCCATTTCTGTACGCTAGAAGCTATACTATTTATTTACCTCAAACGACTTAAGAGATTATAAAAATCAAAGTTTTTTTTTACATCGACTTAAAAAATTACTTATAAAATTTAAAAAAATGGTTTAACTGACGATTGAACCTTCCTATCCAGGAACTGGAGTGGACAGATCTACAAACCTTGTCTCTTGTCATCCAGTAGGACCGACATTTCATTCGATTTCAGAGAAACGCGTCTCGATCGAATGTCGGGAAGTTGGTTAATTTCCGCTTCCAAAATTTGCGTGGATTCATTACAAAAAACTTTGCATTCAATCAAATACGGCAGAATATATTAGTATGCATCTGATTAAAGCAAGGAAAGAGTACTAAGACCGCAGAGTTGTATGGCGGTGGATTCTATTTGTCTACCCCTGCAAAAAATTGGCGTGATGGTTGGTTAGTAAATTACTTATGTCGATGTGTACTTAAAATAAACAGTATAAGTATTTGATAATCATGGTATGCTTTATAAGCTCTTGTCTTAAAACATTATAAAGTTTACTAAAAAGGTATTACTACTTGATACATCTAGGGTTTTTACCGAGTTCATGACAAAATACATTATTTTAATAGTTGCCGAATTTTCGTTTGAGGCCTAAGAGCAGAGTATATTTTTTTAGTATTTTCTAAGAAGAGAGATGGGCTGTGTATTTTTTACACACGCAGGGATAGAACGTGAAGAAACACATTTCCGGTGATAAATGGGTTTTCTCATCTCAAAGGATGCTGGCCTTTATGCTAATACTCGTATATAGTACAAGTCTGTATACGTTAAGCTTGCAGGGAATGCTTTCAAATAAATAGTCATTAGGCATGTTGATAAAGATTTGCAAAGGAAATTAATAGTGTCATTTAAGTTTCCAGAAATACTAATTTATCTTAACTATGTGACTTCTTTATTGTATGGTGGATGGAAGTCAAAGTGCGATGCTGAGGATATTCAGCCGACTGACGGCACCTATGGGAATCTGGTGGAGTGGACGTTATTCTACGTTGTGTTCTGTGATTTGTTATTGTCCATATTCACAGGTCTGCGGGAGAGAGAACCTTGCTAGTTTAATATTTGGGACCACAACAACACTAGGCATCACTATGCAAGCCTACTACACGGCAAAACAGATGTGTTGGCTCAGAACATCATGATACGAGGCATGATGCTGCTAAATGATATCTCTCTTGGTATCTTCAACACAAAACTTGAAGGTTTCAAGGGACATGCACATATTGTATTTAACGTACATATTAATTCAATAAATGTGTTAACTCGTGTCATTCTGGTCAACTTTTATGTTTAACTTGTACTTCATTCTGATTGTGTGATGTCTGAATCAGCACAATCTAAAATGGTGAGATCTTTTGTCAAGAAATTCGTAATGCAATTTTTACTCAAAAGGTTAATTCGTCGATAAAAAAACTACACGGTTTTTGCTCACAACATCACAACAATGACATAATTACTTTCATATCTACAAAAAATACAGTTCCAAACTACACAAAGGTTAAAATCACTTTAAAAAATTCATCGATTTTAATATGGAGGACACTGGTGACCCATCTATAGTTGACAAGTTAATAGGAAAAATTAGTTCATTTTATTATTTTTTTGTATTTCTATGATATTTAGGTACTATCCATCTATTTTTAACATTTTTTGATCAATTTATTTCAATATACGCTTGTTATATTAATACATGTTTTTTTATAAATTCCCTACGCCTTTCGAATAGTCTCATTGGCACAAGCACAAGCTTAAATTGAAATAAACTCAAAAAAACTAAATTTTATTTAACCCTCAAAACCAGATTATTTGTTAAAAAAGGGCAAGATGCCATTTATGGTTTATTCCATATTTTTAACTGTTCAACATAAAAGATAATTTATCAAAAAAAGATTGATAAAACCGGACAGTAAAAGGCAAAATCAAAAGATTCGAGCACTTAGCATTCCATATATAACCGCGGGCTTTGTGAACTTCGTTCCGAAGCTCGCCTGCATTGCACAAAGTTTCACTTGAGAGATGTTTGCACTCTTGACGAACTTTTATTGTTCTGATTTGACTTGCAGTACCGTTTTATTTTATTTCGTGAACTTTTACCAAACCAGAGCTTTTTTCATGATCTCGAGAAGGCAATTACTGATATAATGGCTTTCAGCTGTTATCTTCAAAAAAGTAATTAGCTAAGCAAATGTTTTTTATTACACCGTAAAACTTATTAATTGTGGTGTCAGTTACAGATAGCCTGTTTTTGTTTTTTGCTTTGTCTCGAGTTCATAAAGTTACGGAATCAATTCCCTTCAAAGTGAAGAAATTTGTTTGCATGAAATAGTTCCTTCTTGTTCATATTATAAACCATTAGTAAATGTTTGTTTAATTTTAATTTTGTACAGACCATGATTTAGATATTTGAAAATGGTGGATTAATCACAGCGGAAATAAGAAAAATTGAAGACATCACTGTTGGGAGTGTAAATAAAGTACTAAAACAAAGAAACTCATTGTATGAGAGGGAAACTGGTGAATCTACATAGAGAATTAAAAAAATATATTTTTGGTCTATTTGAAATTCCATTTTTTACTGTAACTAAAAGTATTAAAATCAAATAAGTCCTAAAACATTCATACTTTGGACTCGATTCATTCGAAAACTAAATCTTAAATAAAAAAATTATAAAACAAACTTGTGATAGGAGTTTCCGGACACCGCGTATATGTACGTTTGACCATTACACACAATCCTTGTTTTTTGTTCTTTGAGTCAAGTCAACTCTAATTGTGCGACCTACGTCCTACATGTACCTACCTACTCTAATTTATTCGACCTGATTTTTTCTATAAAACCCTTTAAAATAGATCTTTAAATTAATTTTTCTACTAAATTAATTATAAATAATTGTTTAATAAAAATTAATTAAAAATAATTGTTCAATGAAATACTTGGATAACTTCTAACATAATAGAAGCGCAACCCTTTGGGTGTAACAAAAAATATCATATTAAACATATATATTTACTGATCTTTTCTCCACAAAGGTTCCAAGGGTCATCCTAAGACAGGATGAATAATATCACATCTCTCGTTAACATTATACGGGAATATCCAATTCCATAGATAAATGTTCTTGGGCAATCTTAGGGCCATTGGAGCGAATCCCCATTACCATATCAATACCCGTGTTGAGCTGGCATTGCTTGTTGGGTTCTAGGGCTGAATAATGCTCACTTATTAATCATAATAATGGTCAATATTTCATACAGTTAGTGAAGAGAGTGTAGGTACAGTATTTAGAAAGAAAAAAAAATAAATCGATATTTTTGTAAAGCAATATTATAAGTCAATAAATTTTTCTAAATAAGTATTCATCGCAGATTGATGTCTGCTTTCCAATAAATCTTATATTTTCCAAAAAAACAAATTCTTGTTTAAAAAAATCTCATAATCTTATTTAAAATTCCGCTCCCTGGGTACACCCACTGCAAACGAAACCAAACTTGAATGAATTAATGATTCCGTGTTTCTTTCACCCCCACGAGCGTATTTATTATTTAACGATACTGAATAGTTTGAGAATTTTTTTTTTCACAGCCACGAATAAAATTCGGAAATGGCGAAAAACATAAAAAGAAAACCGGAAAAAATGTTTTTGGCTCACCAAAATATTTTCCTTGCCATGTATGATAATTCTGCCTGTTACGCTTCCTACCATTATTTGTTATTTATTTGTATATCGACTTATCCGGTTGTGTTTGAATGAAAAGCTACGCAATAGATTTTTCTATTAAAAGAAAATACGAAAATCTCAAGCCATTGAAATCTTTAGTAAGTATTTTTTTCAATTTCAATAAGTTTCCCATTTTATACGCAATATAATGTCACCTACCAAAAGAATAAAAATTCCGTGGTCATGTTATTTGGCTCCTCTGAAAAAGGATAATTTAAAATATGTTTTTATGGGGTCCTTTTTTATTTTAATTCTCGCAGAAATCATAATTTATGAATGACTAGTAAAATATCTATGGAACTAAATAAAGCGTTCACGTATTTTCTGATGAAGGTATTGGCTTTTACACTCGAATAGTTCAGTGTTAAAGACAATATCCCCAAACGATATCAGCAGCTCCTATGAAATTCGCACGGTGTGGGGCCTAGCGTGACAACATTAGCGGGTCAGCATTCCCCTTCTACGGTTCTGAATAACTCTTCTAATTATTTTTCAGAGTATTGTAGTAAGCCACTGCATTGATGGTAGTCCCTTTAGACATAAAATCCAGCAAAAGAACCCCCTTGCGGTCTTCAAAAACAGATGCCATGACTTTTCCGGCTGAACGAGTCTTCTAGAACTTGTTGGTGACTGGGGAAAATGACGCAACTGAAGTGATTGTTTTTTCGATTCTATATAACCTTGATAATATGATTTTGTACTATTTGTAGTGGTTTTATAAATGTATCTAGTGCGCCACCCCATCCTAATATACCGTACATAATTGAGGATTGCACTAAAGAAAAATAAATCATTTTCAATTTGTCAACATTGAGTACTTCCTTAAGTCTATAAAATATGTCCATCAGATATCTCAATTTAGAAACGGTGTTATTAATTTGTGGTTGCCAGTTTAAATTTGTGTCAATATATATACCCAATTTATTATTTCTCTTAAGGCTGGCCGCATACATACGTTTTCCGTATTCGATTTTCGAATTCGTTTTCCGTATTCGGAATTCCGTGAGACTAGCGCAAACGTTCGTTTTTCTCCATTCGGAATGTATAAACGTCAGTACCAGTGTTGCCAACAAGGGCGATATATCGCCATTTAGGCTACTCAGAGCGAGAATCGGCGCCGAAAAAATCTAAAAGGCGACTGGTCGCCAATTAAGCTACTTCAAAAACATCAATTTTAAACATGTCCCGAAATTCTCTAGCCCACCCCCCCCCCATGAAATTTATTTTTCTGAATTTTCTTGAAACTCTACCCACCCTCCCCATGAATTTTTTTTATTTTCTGGGGACAAATTTTATCTTTTTGAAATTCTCTAGCCACCCCCCCCACGAAATTTTTATTTTCACGTAAAAACATCAATTTTAAAAATGTCCCACAGCAAATTCGGCTACTTTACGCTACCTTATTTATGTATGAGAAACGGCGATATTAGGTCAAGATCCGTTGGCAACACTGAATTACGAACGGAAATTTCCGTGCGTTTGCGTCGGCACAAACAAACTGTATGCAATAACTGTGTTCCACATGACGTCATTAGGTTTTTTCCATTCATTTTCTCCGAATGCGCCGGCTCGCATTCGGAACGTGCGTACGGAATTTGTTCCGTTCGGAACTAAAACGAACGTGTGCGGCAGTTAATGTATTTTGTACTGATTCCGTGCATTCGGATGTCCGAATACGGAAAACGAATTCGGAAATCGAATACGAAAAACGTATGTATGCGGCCAGCCTAAGACTTCGAAAATAAAATCTGCTTACGAATTGTTAATCTTTTAAAAATAGCTCGCAAATTACAAGCCGCAATAATAAACTTTATTGTAAACTTAAATCCCGCGAAAAGTTCGGCTTATTTCTAAAATCGTAAAATGCTCCTATCATAAAAATAATACGATGAATTCTTTTAATTTTAATTAGAAAAATAATTAATTAAATGATACATTAATGGTAGCACGTGCATTCAATATTTGCGCCTAGGTGTAGTAGATAGTCTCAGAATCGCCCTGTTTGCTTGAAATGGCTTTAATCGTGTTTAGTGACCAAACTAATCACCACTACCCCAATCACACAACATATCCGGAAGTGTAGATGCCATAGTCCTCAACCTCTTAAATATAGTTAATTTATGCGAATTATCTCACAAATAATTTAATTAAAATAATACATAAACACCTAAGAGCTTGGCCATTATTTTATACCATAATAAATTGATTGTATTATATTTTTAATACACTTTTAACTTTAAAGTTAAGTTTCTGTAAGCATAATAATTTTATTAAGAATAAAAGTAAATTAGATACTTACTTTTTTGTACGCGAGGTGTACTCTTACAGAACTACTAGAATTATTGGTTGGCAAGGTAAACCCCTACAGAACTACTAGTACTATTTGTACGTGAGGTCTACACTTATAAAACTACTAGCATTATTTGTACGAGAGGTTTGTCTTACAGAACTACTAGTATATTTGTACGCGAGGTCTACTCTTAAAGAACTACTAGTATTATTTGTACGCGAGGTCTACTCTTACAGAAATACGTACTATTATTATTTGAAAAGAAAACATTGACCAAAAAAACCAATAATTTAAGTAATTTATTCACAAGATTGAGGTTTACGTTTCTGAAACTTCAATCATATTAAAGGCTTTATATATAAAAATCCCATTGATCCCCGCCTGCATCTCCATTGCATTCAATCCCATTTCATTCTCCTATTATAATTCAAATTCTTCAATTCACTCTTTGTGTGAATTCAAAGGTGATAAAATGATTAATTGACTATTTGATGGATTCTGTTATGTATCTTTGTTCTATTTTTGATGCTATCAATCTTGTTATTGGCAAAACAAAGTTGTTTTTGCTTGTAGTTTTCTTATGGAGTAAATTATAGGAAATAAATAGAATTTATATTGGCAATATCCGCTACCAAAAATAACACTTGAAAAATAATGTTTTTTCGTGAATATGAATGATGTATTTTCAACTAAATACGTAATAAATCTTTTTTTAAATTCTCTAACTATCTCGTATGCATCCTTCGTATAATAATCGGAACAAACAGTTTACATTAGTTTTTTGATTACATAGGTTCGTATTGGCTTTTTTAATGAAAAATATGGAACAAACTGGATAAGTGCACACGAGCAACTTTAGTTGCGGCAACAGTTGGCACCTTTGTCATAATACAAGAAAAGTATCCCCAGTGTCACATCCCCCCATGTGCGCACCTAGATATTATGGATTTTGATGAACGCAATTGTTGCGACGTTGATCTATGTGCCGGGATTGTGTTCTTTTTTTACTGTTAAAGTAATAACTTCATAGCTTAGGAAATGACGTTGAAAGCAGAGAAAATTTGTTATGATGTTAGAAAAGTTTTTAAAATTTTATGATCAGGAGCTGAGAGCTTTTTCTTTAGAGAAAGAGAGTTTCTGATTTAATGATAAGATCGTACTTGGATACCCTTTGTATACTTTGACTTCGACTCAACTGAACGAATTGAAGTAAAGGGACATATGTTTTTAATTTGAATTTTATTGGAGTAAATATATATTTTTAAACATCGTGAAACGTTAAAAATACGAAAAAATGTAATGTTGAAACGTGGGAAAATGGAGTTGGAGGGTGCAACGAATGTTTGATGTCAAAAGCATTAAAAAATGTTAAGTTTATAACAAAATTTGATATGTATTCCAAAATTTGAGAGGAATTGCCTAAAATCCTACTTTTACTATAATTAGATTAGCAAATATGAAAAAATACCGTGCTTTATAAACGTTATTTATTTCGTTTAATCCGCAAATTTATTCAATATTTAAGAATTAGCCTCTTTAGGGAATTTGGTGAAATTGAATTTGTCAGAAAACAAAACAATCAGGCTAGTTTATTTTCATTATCTGGATAAATTTGATCGTTCAGCGAGCCCCAGCTCTAATGTGGGGCCATTTTTTTGTCGTAGAATTGATAGGATTGATGGCTGGGTGGGCCATGCCAATATCGATTTCATCTGGATAAAGAAGAACCTTGTCTTGGATTCTAGATATAAATAAAGCTCTCTGAGACTGACTTATTATTTGGAAACTTTAGAAGCTTTTAATTTAATCCATTACCACAAATTTATGTTAATTCTGTAAAGGATTCCCATTCATTAACGTGTGAATAACTATAAGTTTGAGTTATGTTACTGGTGGGAATGGTCGGGATGATAAAAGAGTTAGGTTGAGCCTGTAATATGCGTATTTCAAAAATTAGGTGGATTGCTGAGTAGACGTTCGTATTTGATAAAGATTTATGGATCGACTACCACAAAGCGTATTTTAATTAAGTATATTCTGTTTTCTTTTTTATCATAAACCACAAAAAAGTCGTATATTTTCAAACTTCAGACAAATTAGAAAGGGGGCAAGATATGTAATCTAGTAGATGGAAAACCTTACAGATTTGCAACAAAAATACAAATTTTTCTTCTGCAGTTTCGTAAGGATCATTGATAAACAATCTCTGTAGTTAGGTTACAGCTCAATAATTCCTTCCCGTTATACATCAATCGTTTGTAGAGAAATATGAAGGAGTGATCGTTCCCTGTTCAGGATTTAATTCTTCGAAGAACATATTTTTTGAATGGTAGTTCTTCGAAATACACATTTTTTCGAAGTTTTAGAATAGCAATTTTTAGAATTCATGAAATTTTGCGTGCAAATGCTCAAATGCAAATGCTAAAAAAATGGAGACAACTATTTAAGTTGGTGGTTCAAGTAAACACGCACAAAACAGGTTTGTAGGGTCTTAGTTTGAGTTTCTATTATCTTGGTATGTGAACACATAATGGTAGGATGGAAAACACTTTCGTAGATTTTTCTTCACGTCAATTTATTTTAATAAAATTATAAATACAAAGGGTACTAACTATCAGCTGCAGCTCAAACTAAGGGTCTAACTTCTTCTTCCATTTCTCACCGACTCCTCTAGATAATCGGGGTATCCGATCTTTTAAACTAAAGAATGCAAATAATCTCATTAAAAAAGTTGACCTTACTAAGGCTATTTTCTCCCACGTCTTAGTTGGCACATCAAATATATTTTTCTTAAACTAACATTAATTTGAAAGGGACGTGACAAGAAACATAGAAATATATTTACAGTGTATCCTAGGAATGCATTTTTTTATTTTGATTTTTTAATTATTGGTCAATATTAGATTGATTTTTTATTAGGGACTGCTTGGTCACAACTTGAGATCAAACATCTTATTAAATTAATGAGAATTTAATCGATTATTGCCATTAGAAACAGCGACAACGATAATAGTGTAATATTTGCAGATGTTACAGGTTGCTTCGTAACTCTTCATGGACACAACATCTGACGATCACCACACTGTGCACTGGTTTAATAAATAATAAAGCACTCACAATGTGCCCAAGCTTATTTTTATATATCCCACCCATTTATTATCTGAGTGTACTCGGATACAATATAATATATTCTAGTTGGTCGTCCAGCGATTGCGGTGAAGTTTTATTTCTCCATTTGTTTTAAATTTATGGGCGTTTTCTACGATCGCATGAAGAATGGGAATACACGGACGGAAGATGTGAAACAAAAACGATTAAAATACCATTTATAATGGTTCAAGCGAGATGCATTATGCCTGAGCTTAGAGCATAAGCATATTTTTGTAAAATTCAGCATCTGAAATGAAGAGGTATTTTTAGAAAGCTTTTATTCTGGTTAACTAAATACCGAGGAACGTTTATAAATTAAACTTTTATTAAAAGCTTTATTGGCGTTCTCTACAAAGTTTTATTAAAACAATGCACTTTAAAGTTGAATAATCGATTGTTGTGTGATACTACATAGAAAGATTTTTTATCAATGAATAACATGTTGTTTTTCGGTATGTAAATAGTAAAATATTATAATGACAAAATTATTCCTCGTTTTTGAAGAATATAGCGTGTATTCTATTTCTGTTTATTTGACAAATTTCTAAGTCGTTATTACATAAGATGCCATTTGCAAACATGAGAGGGTGATCATCACCTTACTTCCTATATTAATATTAAAATAACTAATGCTTCGTTCGAAATTATAACATTTTATACATCTCTCATATTTTTTAATAAAAAAACTCTCGTTGCTTGTTATAGTTTGTGTGCGGTTTCCATGGATACAGATCAGATATAGAAGTAGAACGTTGCCACTCTTCACTCATACGTTTTCTTACTAATTTGTACTCGTACTATCAGATTACCTCTCAAAATTACTGCACTTTATCCCCGGAAACCTGGGATATGCAATTTTTTACTTGTACGTGTATCAATTGCGCAAAAAAATAAATATTTAATTAAAGAAAGACAAACATTCCCGGGTTACGAATAACCTGAACATATTTGAAAATTTCTTACTACTAGTAAGCGTAAAATGTTTCTTGTGTTGTGATGGAGGACTTAGCCAGCCGAGGAATTGAACCCACTACTCCTGGGTGGGACCGAAACGCGATGCCAACTCACGGTCTTATATGTTGCATCAAATACCGACCAACCGTATATTAGATTCATAAATATATTTATTTGACTCGGTAAGTACGCATTTATTTAGAAGTATGGGTCAGTCAGTGGATAAAGTTCGTTACGTCAAGTTATACGTGAATCCCACGGGATTGCGCAAGAAAGCAATTCAATTACGCAACATGCACTCTATACTTTTCTCTACTCGATGTTAACAAAGCTAGTGGACCTGATGGAATACCTGCCCTGGTATTGCAGAGGTGTGCTGCGGAAATAGTTCCAGTTTTGACAAAGCTCTTCAAAATGTCCCTGAAGTGTGGCACTGTGCCCTCTGGTTGGAAAAAAGCGGTCATTCACCCTATTCCCAAGAAAGGTGACCGCTCCAACCCGGCCAACTACCGCCCCATAGCGATCACATCAGTTCTGTCCAAAGTGATGGAACGTGTGATCAACGACAAACTGCTCACATACCTCGAGAAGAACAAAATTATCAACGACCGTCAATACGGATTCCGGCGGAACCGCTCGTGCGGTGATCTTCTCGCGTATGTGTCGCATGTTTGGGGGCGGTGCCTGGAACGTCACGGTGAGACCCAAACGGTCGCACTAGACATATCCAAGGCCTTTGACCGGGTCTGGCACCGAGGACTTGTCAACAAATTGCCTTCTTACGGACTTCCCGCATCCCTGTGTACGTGGATTGCTGATTTTTTAAGGGACAGGTCGATTCAGGCTGTTGCTGACGGTTTCACCTCATCCTCACACTCTATAAATGCTGGCGTCCCACAGGGATCGGTTCTGTCTCCGACTTTGTTTTTGTTGCACATCAATGACCTTTTGACATGTGCACCGATTCATTGTTACGCGGATGACAGTACAGTTCATGATAGCTTTTTGTTTGACAAGCCCCCAAAGGGCACACAAACTCCAACGGCTCGGAGGGCTTTGAAGCAGAGAATGGACGGTTATCTCGAGAGTATTTCCTCCTGGGGTAAAAATAATCTCGTCGAATTTAATGTTTCAAAGACCCAATCCTGTCTGATTACGTCTAAAAGGGATCTAAATGATAACCTAGTCTCCTTCAACGGAAGCAATCTTCCGAACAGGCCTTCCATTGATATGCTTGGTGTAACTATAAGTGACCAGCTCAGGTATGGGGGCTCCATCGAAGCCAGAGTAAAGCTGGCCTCTCAGAAGCTGGGCGTACTGTACAGGGCCCGCAGATACTTTAATAGTACACAACTGCTGACCCTGTACAAATCGCAAGTGCGCCCTACTGTCGAATTTGGCAGCCATCTCTGGTCCGGAGCCCCTAAATACCTGAAAAAAACCCTTGACTCTGTGCAAAAACGGGCGGTCCGTTTGATAGATTCCCCAATCTTAACAAACGGACTGCAATCTTTAGAGCACAGGCGTCAGGTAGGTATGCTGTCCTTGTTCTATCGGTATTACAATGGAAGATGCTCTGAGGAACTAGCGTCATTGATCCCTTCGGCACCGGTGCGTAGTCGGGATACACGCCAAACGCGCGCCCAACATTTGTACACGGTTGACATTTGTCACATGAGAACGGGTCGCTTCTACGATTCGTTCTTAAGTTCAACAGCTCGGCTGTGGAACGAACTGCCGGCCTCTGTGTTTCCTCCCTCCTACAACATGGGACTCTTCAAGACCCATGTTCACTCCTTCCTCTCCACAAAAAGACCCTCCACACAGCATCCCCAAAGATGACATAGGCCCTGAGGGAAATTATTTTCTTCAGGGCCTCCTGTGTGGAGTTAATATAAAAAAAAAAAAAAAAAAAAATACTTTTAAACGTAAATGTTGAGTGATGGTGAAACTTCTTGGAGCATTATATATTACGAATGCGTGGGGTAGAACGAGGACCTGCGGTAGGGTTTCCATACGTGATATATCTGAAAGCTGATGGAATATTACAGACGCAAAATACGATCGAAAATACAACTGCAGGTTTTGCGTGGCTTATCGAAAGGCTCATGTTTCTCATATTCATTATGGTCTATATGTCTAATATGTATACTTATCTAAACCTAAACTAACCCAAAGTTGTTCCCCTTTTTTATAGTCTCATTTGGCCGATCGTCCCACACGCATTTGCTGCAAAGGTTAGGTTATGGATAAGTATTTTATAGCCCCAGTTGGCCGATTGTCACGCACGGGTTTGTTGCAAAGGTTGAGTTAGGGATAAGAATTTTATACATACATTTGGCCGATCGTCACACACGCATTTGTTGCAAAAGTTAGGTTAGAGATAAGAATTTTATAGCCCCATTTGGCCGATCGCACGCACGCGTTTGTTGCAAAGGTTGAGTCAGGGATAAGTATTTTATAGCCTCATTTGGCCGATCGTCACACACGCATTTGTTGAAAAGGTTAGGTTAGGGATAAGTATTTTGCCAGTAAGTATTTTAAACAAAGTTTTAGAGTGTATATTGCGCTTAGTCGTGAAGTCAAGTTCTCTATTTTACAAACATGCGTAATATTGTGTGGTTTGTGGAATCTTCACGCCCCTAAGTAGGTACATAGCTATTGATGGAGGATGGAGGTTGGGTGATGAAAAACACGTCAATAATATAAAAGACGTTTGAAATCTCTCGTAGGATATTTGGGATTTTGAGTTGGCGTTCGGCAAAGTTACAGATTATCTACCGGATTAGGAACACTTTTGCCTGTTAAGGCTGTCACCGAAAGGTTTCCCATTTTTAAGCAGGATTTTTTTTTTACATTAGCTCTTTAGATCCTGTCATCTGTTGGAGGGTATTTTAATGAAATGAAGAAGAGGAAGTCCGAGAAGGGAAAAGGTATGAGGGGAAGGTAGGGATCTTGGGGTCAGTGTTTCCATGAGTTACAGACGTAACTGAATGAATCAATCCCTCCCCTAAGGCAAGAACCTCGGGGTCGGGTCCCTTAACCTGCTTCTCCCAACTCGGCCCGCCAAACAGTTGGTGGACAGACGCATCCACTGCTAAGACCTGGAAAAACCACACCCAATGAACTTAGGCACCATTGCTAGGTCAACAAGCGTAGCGAACCAGTCGGGTTGTGTTAGGTGTTGGTAATCAAATGAATGGTACCCATAACCGTCTCAGAAAATTTATTTATTTTATTTGTTTATTTATTCGTGCCACGAAGGCTTTCACATGTATGCAATGTTTAAGATAAGCTGATCAGGAGTATATATTAAATGTTAAAATATAAAATAATTTCAGAAATATTTTCAGGTGAATAATCCTGGAAGTTAAAGATTAAATACCGATTTTTAGATATTTATTCTAATCAAAAATATGTCAAACACAGTGGTTTCATATTTAAATCAGAAAACTCTGTGATTTGTGCTTAAACGGCTTTACACTCGAGGAAATTGTCCAACTTACACGTTTTGTAAGAGTCCGCAATATACATTTGACAATGCGCATAGCTGAGTTAACATCGATAACATCGGCGACAAA
This sequence comes from Hesperophylax magnus, assembly GCA_026573805.1. Classification (NCBI taxonomy): domain Eukaryota; kingdom Metazoa; phylum Arthropoda; class Insecta; order Trichoptera; family Limnephilidae; genus Hesperophylax; species Hesperophylax magnus. Next base: position 1,117,737 of record JAIUSX010000035.1, read on the forward strand.
TTACGTGTTCTCGTCCGAGCGGACAATGGCGGAGAGATTTTACACACATAAAATCACCGGGAAGTAAAATCACGCACATTTTCATAATAAATTACGTATATCCAGGACTTGCCATGTTTCCCCCGCAAATGAGCCATTGTTATACGAGTATCTGAACTGAAGTACGTGTTAGCCTGGAAAAAAAATCCATAATCAAACTCAAAGGTACAGAACATAAGAAAGGAGTCTGTTGAATATTTGGGCGTCACATCTACGGGGAATCACGTAGCAAACATAATCCCTGACATGAGGAAGGTATTAAGACACATCGATGATAGAACTGTCGTATCCCTCGCTGTCTCGTCAACGACTCATGTAATAGACATACCGTCGACCAAATCGATGAATTTTGTATCTTCTGGTTTAATCTGTAGATAAATTTGTATCGTGTATCACGTAAATATCAGTCGATCGAATAAGCAAGTAAGCAGATCGTAAAGTAACGATAATTAATATAGCGAATAAAAAAGTAATTGGACGTCTGATCAAGAGGCTTTTGGATTACTTATCCAAGTCCCGTCTTTGAGAGTTTGGTATGATCCGATTTTACATTAAAAATTATTATACCTATGAGTAAATTTACTCTGTAACGGTTATTGGATGATTTTCTTGTGATTGTGACTCTCAACTGTGATTTTCAAAATGGTATAATATAATTGACAAGATAGCAAAAAATTCTGAAAATTAAAATTGTAAGTCAAAACACTAATTGCAAAAAACAAAAGAGTAAGTGATTTAACATGCTACTAGTTTTTTTTTAAATTTTGAATTGATATGATGGGTCAGCAGAAAATAGGAAGCGTAACAGATTCTTAAGTGTTTAATTATTCGCGATACACGTTCTCATTCTTGGCTAGTAGAGTCACGTGGGGTGACAGTTCGCCATTTTTTTAATTAGGATTTTTGTATTAAAAAGCTTAAGATAATGTATATCATTTTGTGTTTATATTACTACGATTACCTCCTACGGTATCACAGACAAACACAATAATCTCATAGGGTTCATAAGTCAAAAATTTGTATTAAAAGTTCACTTGAATCTCGGTGGGTATACTTGATCCATAGGCGGGGTAAGCATACTCATACCATAGTGTAAGCTTTCAATCTGGTCTTGGGTGCAAAATGACCTATCCGGATGATATCTAACTCGCGGAATATTTCACACTAATAATCAGACATGATATAAAATAAAAACAGTGGGGATAACACCAGTTGTGACGACATAAGTGTTGAAGCCTCCGAGATTGGATGGGACTCCGAGTAGGGGGATACTTTGGTGTCGGGCGTACAGGCAGCTCGATTCTAGGTTCGATTCAGATTGATTCTAGGCGATTCGAGAGGAGGGTAAACAGGAGTCTAGAGACTGCTCTTTGGTGGTGATTCTTATGGAAGTAGATGTTCACCTCGGTTAAGCCACGGCGTCGGAGGACAGGGGGCGGAAGAAACACAACTGCGCTCGGACGGCGGCCAGTTAGGCTCGGCGGGTTGTGCCGGGTCGGTAGGAACTTCAAGCGGCCTGGTTGCTTCGGAGAAGGCGAAAGCCATAACTTAATTGACCTTTTTGACGCTCAAACGCGACGTAAGGTCTCTACGATGGTCGATGGACTGACGGTTCCTGTTCGGCTCCTTGTTTGTCTGTTTTTCCTTGTTCTCCTTGAGTTTGTCCATTAGCCGCAAGTTACCTCACATTTAACCGTGCATCAACTGGGTAGATGGAAACTGGAAGGCTGTCTGAAATGTTGGGTCAAGAAGGATACCACGATAACCAGCTAAATATTTTTTTGAATATTATGCTTTTCTATTTGCTGTATGTAATAGAAATAATAAATAAATAATTAGTATAAAGTATTTTGGCAGAATCATACTAGGACTCTCGTCGATAAAGCAGTAGGTTGTGTTTTTCCCAAGCGCCGAACTGAATATGCTGGTCACGTTAATTTATAAAACGATTAAAGTATGTACCGTGAAATTTTCCAACGTACCAGGAGCGTGCCGTTCATAGTAAGAGATTATTTGTAGATTTCTTATTGAAAACCACAGAACAGGCCAAATAAATAAATTATATAAATTAAAGGAGAGAGTTTTCCCTTGGGGTTGGTCATTTTAATAACCTTGTCCATTTTAATGTTTCTGGTTGTGATTTTTTTTTTAAATTTATTTATTAAGTTAAAAGAAATTTTACATTTCACTGATTGCCAAAAGGGATCTAGTTAAAAAGAAGTGACTTTAAACGGAAGCAATGTTCCCATTTGACATACCTACTCGGTGTAACCTTATGTAATCAACCCAGGCACAGGGAAAAGCCTTGTGTTAGTATCTCATGGATTTACAGGGGTTGGAGTCTCTCGGCCTCCCACTGTATACAGCTCTTAGGTTAAATAATATATATTAACTATATTTTAATTTTTCAGAGTGTAACGAATGATTTGTGTTAATTTAAACATTAAAAAAACTCAAAAAACGGTTATTAGGTTTCCACAGTTACAAAGCATTCTCATTAAGTGGTCTTTAATCAGAATGACACTATAAAACATGCCGCAAATATATCATTTAAAAATATATATAAAAATAAAATTAAATACGATTGCTTGTATGCAGAACTTCAACGCATTCAATCAATTCACACTTTACAATAGCACCCCTTTGTGTACAGTTTAAGAACAGTGGAACTATGTCACCACCCAGTTGTGCAGCGTTGTGAGTCGGGTTAAGGTAGGGGATAATTAATTCGGGTCTTAAAGAGGTCCGGATTATATGAAGGAGTAAAACAGATACTGGTAGCTAGTTCCACAAACGACCCGTTCTCATGAAGCGAACATTAACAATGAACGGGTTTCACACTCGTACACCGGAGCACCAGGGATACACGCTACTAGCTCCTTAGAGCAATCAGTATTAAAATACCTGTAGAACACACTCAGCATGTCTGTGCATTAGTGATGGTAACAACAGATTGTCAATCAGACGGATCGCTCTCCTTTGCACAGAGTAGCAGCCCAGAGGTACCTCCTAAATTTAATTGTTGGACGTACTTGAGATTTGAATAGGGTCACTATTGAAAAACCTGCAAGGCCTATATAAGACGCCCAGTTTCTTGGATACCAGATTTACTCAGGGTTCTAGTGAACTCCGGTACTTATATACATAGTAACTAATTAATATTTTGGTGAACGTGTTTATATTTATACAATCACAATTGAAAAGTTTTTTGCAGAGATTAAAAAAATCTTTAATGAATCGTTTACACCGATGTTTTGCGACCGTATTTAGCAAGTCAACAATACAGCACTAAACCATGCGGTGCATCCGGCTCTAACTAGAACCAACACGGTAGTTACAATGACCGCGAACGTTTCATTAATTTGTCAATCACTCCCGTACATGTCCGACGTAATCCCAGATAGACCACTGCGTTGAATTAACAATAAATTGTGATGCCATTATATGATACGTTAAAATGAATTAACGGGATATTTTAAGTAATGCGTTGAAGATTTAAAATTTATTTTTCTGATTATCGTACTAAAAATATGTAATTTAAACACTTTCTTTCATAATTATTGATTACAAAAACGATCCAAAACCGCACATTTCGAAATGGTTCCAACTGGCTAGAGAACGTCATTATGACACAAAAACCGCCAATATCCGGTAAGACGGCTGTTACGACGTCGCCCGGCGTGACGTCAGCCCCGCCGAAATGATGATTAAAAACGAATATGTCGTTTTGGCGCCAAATCCCAAAATTTAAGCTGCAGAAAATTTATTAGTCAACATAAAAATAAATTAACTATCGTTATTTTTCGAGAGTAAAAAAAAGATCGAAAATACCCTATTATCAATTGAAGTCACTTATCGTGTCATTAATTTGCACTCACGTAATAAACCTTTGATGTAACTAATTAATATTTTTGACCACCCAAAAATTTATGATTTTCAAAAGTTTATCAGTTAAGTAAGTTTTTATTAAGTTATATTTGAACAACGCATAAGAGTTCCACTTCGCGGAATCGGTTGGACTATTGCACCCCCAATTTGTTAGGTGGCAGGAAATATCTTAATGTAAAAACTGCACAAGAGTCCCAACTGTCCAGTGGGACTACGGCATCCTGAAGAATTGCGATACGTGGAGGTTATTGGGCAGTGGGAAGGGAAATTAGGCGGAGAAGAGAAATATGGGGATGTACCATTTAGATTTTGGATTGTTGTCTTTCATCAGAATGGTGACTCTGGTCTCTGAATGATAAATCTGGACCCGCTTCCGATCGGTGATCTCTAGATCAGTAGCTGATGATCTTAACCGCTGTGCTCAACAGTTATTCATATTTAGTAATTAATCTTAACTCACCGGTTAACCACTAAAAATTGCTAGCTAAGTGCTGATTCCGAATGATAACCAAACAAGGGCGATAAAAAACACGCATGGTATCTGCAACGAACTACAAATATGCGTGTTATTATGAATCAATTTGTGATATATTATTAAATAATATTGTGATCAATGAAATATCCTTTTTTCCGCGTGTGAGAATTCCTTCTTCCTTTGAAATGAATTATAATATCTACCATATTCAAAAAAGAAAAAAAAAAACTGCTGTCTGATACATGTTCATCCACAAATAGTATAATAATTTTTCATAAGATTCATTATCTAATAGAATACGTATAACAATATTTTCCTGTATGGTGGATTTTGCAATAACAGGAAAATGATGCGAAATTTATTGAAATCTTTTTAAAAACGTGATTGCAATCCGTTTCCAAATAAAATATTAGTCTATTCAGAATAAACAGGTGTCCTTTTCCTAATATCTTTACCATACTATAATGACGAAATCTTAAAATATTAGAATTTTTAAGAAGTCTTGTTCCGATATCCTTTTAACATATTCGTATTTTACCGAAAGTTTTTTATAAAACCTGTCAATTCATTCGTCAAAGACCTGCTGTCCAGATTAGCTGTAATACAAATAATTTTACCAGATTTTAATAAATTATCAATATTTTATATCAGTGTTTTATACGTGTGCGATTGCAATGAATTGCAACGAAGCACAACAATGTTGAAAAGCATTAAAAAATTATGCACATTTCATGTGTGACCGAACCGAATTTTACTGACACCTTTCCGACCATATTTGAAAATATATTTTAGAGCTAATAAAAAATGGCTGTTTTCGTTTTCCAATTGCTGGTGTAATTGGCCTTTAACAGATTTTTTAAATTTAATTTTAGTGAATAGTTCAAGCGGTAGACATTTTAAAATGTTATTTATGTGTTTAATCTCGACCGAATTTTTTCATCCATTTTTTGTAATGTAATTTTTTAAGATTTTTTTTCAATGTTTAAATCTTTGTGAATGTTTTTTAAATTTAACAAAAAAATATATTTTTCGTATGTAGTTTAAATTTTTGTATTTATGTTTAAAACGCCCGCTGAGACGTAATATTCTTTCAAAATGTAGTAGCAATAACTTATAAATTATTTTTTAAAAAAGAAACATCGTAAATTTTTAAATAACTGTACCAATTATCAAACATAAAACCCTTTCTACCACAGCAAGTTTTAATTCAAGTCTGAAAGTGTGAATAGGACATTGTGTAACCAGTGCATCGCTTTGCAAATCGTTTAATATATTGTCGGTTGCGGTCTACAATAGCTCGGCTTAAGTTAACAAAATATAAAGCTTTTAAAAGTTAACATAATAAATAATGATGAAAGGATATTCGTACGGTAAAAAATCATTTTATTCATATATCATTCTATTTGTAAGGCTTTGTATAAACCACATATCAAAGTATTTAACGGGCAAAATCAGATGCACAAATATCTGATATTAAATATTTTTGTTTAGATTTTGTAGCTTTACACACTTTAGTACTGAGATTGAGATATAATATGTACATCATCTGTTTTTAATCAATAGTATGGTCTCCGGTGTTTTTTTCTGGAAGATAAATAATAACAAAATCCAGAAATAATGGAGATAAATGCAAAACTAATTATTTAAACTTAACGCACCCACGAAACCTAGGAAATATTTTCCTGATAAATCCTCACGAAATGACGAGGCAAAATCATTTAATATAAAATAAAATTCTTTAAATTTTTACAACCACATTTTTTCACAAGCACAAGGCAGGATTCCTCCGAAACATAATAGTAGCCTTAAAAAAGTAATTGCATATCTATTATTTGATTATTTTCTGTACAAAGTTTTTAGAGAGGTATAAAGGTTAAATAATAAAATTTTAAAAACAGAGTTTTCGAATCAAACAATCGTACATCGAATTCAGAAAAACACTTATTTATTAAATTGAGTAATGTTTTTCTACAAAGGAGGTAAATATTTTCAGACGTTTATCTCGCAAATGCGGTGTAATCAATAAATATGACTTATCGCCCTCGCGATGGTAGGTACTGTTGGTAGGTAGTAGGTATCATAAATTAGGATTGGTCGCCGCGTTCTGCTAATTGAATTTGGGATTTGTTCATTTTCCTTCCAATATCCGCAGTGGGATAATCACACCAAAGGATGGATTTTGCAAACACTAATGAGGCTGTACTTTAACAAAATGGGTCAGTTTGTCAGGGAAGTGATTTTATTGATAACTTTTATACTAGGTAACTACAAAGAAGATGAATTTGATCACTTTTGTTAGAGTAAAAAAATTGAGTTTACCGTGTAGTTAAATTTGGGAGGCGAGCTTGGGTATCGCCGTCACGGAAACCATTTATTGGATAACCAATACCTCTGCCACAGGTCACCCCAAGTGATTCGCTACGTTTCGTGATTTAGCAGGGGTGCCCGGGTTCATCGTGTTGAGGTGTGTTCAGGATGGGCTTGCCCACCAGCTGCCTGGCGTGCCATATCGGAAGAGGCTGGTTTGGGGAGACCCATCGACCTCTCCAACTGGTCTCTCAACGCATTGCCTTGATCAACCCTCATCCCTTTTACCTAAACCAGAACTTCCTTTCCTTCCGTTCCTAAAAAAGATCCTCCACACAGCATCCCAAAATATGATAAAACCCCTTAGGGAATTTATTTTCCTTATGGCCTCTTGTGTGGGGTTAATGTAAAAGTAGGATGTTTTCAATGTAAAATATATGACGTATTAGAAGTTTTTTATACCCACCAAAGCGACCGTGAAGATTTGAAGTGATGAGCGGCCCGGAAGAATTTAGTATCGCATGACGTCACGTATCGCCAAAGTCCCTGTTCGATCATTTCCCGGACGGTTCTTATGACGTCAGACACAATATGAATAGTTTTTAATTGATGAATATTTGGTCATTTTAAGATATCGGTTTACTGTTTGAACGATTAACAATTTTACTTATATTTTTAAGTCATAATATATTTCAGCTTGTTTTCCTCATTTTAAATTAATAAAATTCTGAGCAGATTTTTGCAAAATATGGAATTTAAATTGGGTTGTAGCAGTAAAAATCTTTTGTAGATTCCCACTCCAAATAAACCTGCATATTTATTATTTTTCATAAGAGAGAACACAGGAAAATACCTCTTTAAGTGCTGCTAAAAATATCGCCCGCTTTATCTTTTAAAGATAAGGCCATGGTTTGTGAGGGTAAATGAGAGAGGAGAACGCAAGTCTATGTAAAAATTAGGTACAAAATGATTTTTAGATTATATCAAACATTTATTAAATTTCCATGATATGATCGTGTGAGAAATCTGGAGATCCGCAAAGAGTGCAAGCCTGATGTAAGCGTAATAAGTAAGATCAAGAAAGTGACGCTTAGATGGTTTGGGCATGAAGAACGAATGAACGAAGAAAGGAGTGTATGGAGAATATATGAAGTCGGGGACCCCCGAGGAATACATGGCACGACCGAGTGAATCAGATTCTTGAGTCGAGCCATGTCAAGAGTCAGAATAATAGAAGAGTATGTATGAGACGATGTATGAATGTGAATGAGGCAAGAAGTATGTGCTGAGACCGAGTTATTTGGCGGTCGATCCTCTCTGCCTACTGTTAGTTAGTTAGTTTATTAAATTACAGCCTAAAAATGAATATATCGGTACGGTTTCAGTAGAAACTAATGAAATAATTACACTTAATAATAGTGGCAACGAATGAAATAGTTACACTTAATAATGTCATTATTAAATGTAATTATTTTACTTTCATTAGTTGTAACTATTTTAAAATTTCCATTTACATCGTTTTTATTAAATACCGCCTAAAAACGAATTCACTGGTCTAATAAAATAGTTACATTTAATAATAGTAATGGCACCTAATTAAATATTTCAAGATCACATAATTATAACATGTCATTATGAAAGGTTTATATTTAAGATGAATAAAAAAGTACCTTACGTTTAAAATACTTTACGTAAAATGGTTTGAAAAATTTATATAGCGTTTTTCGACTATAAAATTAGCGGAAGCACAAGATTTAATTTTTCATGACTAGAGTAAGTAACTTTCCGAGGTATTCGTTTAGGAACATGTAAGATTTTTACGTTTATCAGAATTAATTCAAATAAGCCCATGGAAAGATCATTGTTCTAGGCCTGCTAAGACAAATTCGGCAGTAGGTCCATTCAATATGCAGGCTCGTGGGGGCGAATATTTTTTTACACGACTTTTTCACTTAGGTTGTTGAGATTTTCACTTTATTTTAGAATATTTGCTACGGAAAATTCGACCGTCAGCATCATGGACATACGAGACGGAAATTAAGTTAAATGTCAAAATAGGTTTTAGGAACAAAGAAAGCACTATGTTATTATTAAGTCGCAGCTATCTGTAAATAGAGTTGTGCACAAGTGTCGTTGTCAGGATTACATGGAGCTAGCGGAATTGTTGTAGGTTGGTGGGAGCAGAGAGAACAAGTTAAAGATAATGTTGGGTAAATGCCCGACTTATCAGGTTTGAAATTTATTGTTGATTCAAGACAACTACAGTTTTATCAAATAATTATTCGTATTTGAATGGTTGTGTCTCACCGGGGTGACACTGACAGTATCTTCAATTGTAGATTTTATTTGAATTTTGAACCCGCGACATCTAGGGCTAAAGCTAAGGAGTTTACAGTTCAGCCTAGGAGTCAGTCAAATATAATAAGTCTTAAGATTTCTTTAAAGAAATACAAACATTCCCGGGTTACAAATAATCTGACAACATTTGAAAACCTCCTACTACCATCTCGGCAAGTGTGAAAATGTGATGACTTTGTCAGACGAGGAATTGAACTCACTAAAACTCAGTGGTGTAACTCAGCTACTGACTAGTCCATAATGGTGGTGAATCATCGCCAAAATGTGCACTTTGTAATAGAAAATTGATGTGATGTGAGATTGATGGAAATGATGAAAACAATTTAAGTGTACTTAGAAAGCACTTATTTGTCTTGAGTCTAGTCAACATAAGAATACTAGGCATTAGATAAGACTCTACAACATTCTTCCAGACAGCATAAAACAATGTGATTCACAAGAAAATTTCATAATGTAAAAATTTGGATCAAATATAAGAATAGGGCCTTCACCGGTGTATTCGCCCAAATTCGCAGTTATTAAAGTCACCACATTATTGAGCGAATACATCTTAATACAAGTATAGGTATGTTTAAAGGTATTAGGAACTAACACGAAAAATTCTGCCTCAACACAGGCTAGCCTAGTGAGGCGGTATTTGAGAAACCTCAACTGTACTTTTATTTTTTGAATTTAAATAAATATTTTTTTACTTATCTTTAAATAACAATATAAAATAACCATTAAAAAAAAATTAAATCCCAACTTACATTTATACAAGAAAATTTAACCAATACACATAAATACATGTACCATTTAATCATAACCACGTGAACACCTCAGCACAGGTTCTCCCAGTGAGGTGTTCACGAAACATATAACATTACCCACCACAGTGTCACCTACTCAAACCTACATCACACCCAGCATAAAAAAAAAAAAACACCATATTAACAACAGTTCTAAATTTATGTATTATATACAAATGTAAATATTTCGTAGACACTGTATGTATGTGTAGAAATAAATAAATTAAATTAAATTTTCTTTTTACCTTCACAATATTATGTTTGTATTTTTCTGTTAATTTTATAACCTTAAATATAAAAGTTACAAATCAATGTATACCATAATATGTATGTATAGTTGTAATGTGTAAACTTTCCTAAATAAATATATTATTATTATTATAAGGACCTATTTCAATGTCACTGTCTTTCCTACATATTTTCACAAACGAAATTACCGATGATATTGACATTTTGAACTGAACTAATTCGATGTTTAAAACACACCTAAATATTTTTTCATGTCAATGCATTATTTCTAATATTTGAGATATTTTTTTTTATCAAATTGTAAGCCATTGTAATCTTACTAATTTTGGTATTTGTATGTAAGTGATATAATATATTTTTATACAATTGTTAATAATATAAAAATATATTTAATTATTTGTATATTATTAACACTTGATTTCAAAATAGTAACTATTTCATGTACCTAATATAAAAGCTCTATAGGCGTATAAAAGTCGTTTGTCGAACATAGTATATTCTAAGACTGATTCAGTTTTAATGGTCTATATCACTGTCCAAAACTGTTTTAAGAACCAGACGGGTCCATACTCCCTTTAAAGTTATCTAAGTGAAGTACTTTATTGATTCTGATGCCTACAGCATCCTTGCCTTCAAAGGTTCAGTTTCAAACTTTGTTTTTTTTTCTGTTAAAACATCATTTGATGTCCCTTATCATTGGATACTAAACGTCAGAACGTAGAATATTTGAAATGAATATAACATTTCGCCACTATCAGCTGATGTTGACGGTTACTATTAATCTTCTTAATCTCGTCTGTCAGGAATAGATCACGTGGTGTTAAATTAACATTTGGGAGTAAATTATGTAATGTTACACAATTAATTAACAATTGAGGTGCTGTTGTCATATTTTATAAAGAAACACCCACGAGTGTCTAATTTCACAAAAAGCTAAGTATCTCCTTTAATAAAATGAGAATGGAACGTATAAGTCAGAAGTAAAAAGTGAATAAAATGGAGAAAAAAATTGTTGCGATGATTTTGATTACTACGAAGAGTGTTAAATATATTTCAGCAATGTTCTGATTTTTATTATGAACCAAACATAATTAAATCTAATAGTAGGTAATGGGTGGATGTATAACAAAAAAATCTATGGGTAAAAATTTTAATGACATGGGTATTAGGTTAGGTTAGGTTAGGTATTAGGTATGGCAACTATTATAAATTTGTTTATTGGAGACAACTTAAACTCTTTGTACCGTGCACGGAGTAATGTTTTCGGACTGCTAACATTACAAAAGTGGGAGGTAATTAATTCACATATTACGAAAATTTAGCCCGTTGTCTGATTTTCTGTCAAATAATCTATTCCATTAATTTTTAATATATTTTAAAATCTCATGATTTTTTCTAGCCCAAAACCAAAAAGCTGCCTAATTAATGGGGTTCTAAGCCATCGTTTAGTTTTTGTATATTTTTTATTTTTATTTTTATTTATTTTATTTATTCATTTTCGGGAAATCGACAGTTTACATTTAATCAGTTTGTACATAAGTATTGTATAGCTAAAATAAAACCAATTATGGATTTCCGCCTTGTGACTTTACCTCTACTGAGACAGCATAATATGAAATACTCCTAAGTAAATTAAATTTGTGAGAGAGGAATGTGGATTAACAAAATTATACAAAACAAAAGAGTATATAAAACGAAAAATTTACAAAACAATACATTTATAGCCATGGAGAGAGGTTGTAGATATAAATCAAATCATAATAGAGATATAAAATATAGAGACATAAACATTATTCACAAACCATCAGAAAAATATTCTTTTATGGACCTCTTGTATTTGGTAAGTTCGCAACTGAAAATATCAACCTTGGATAATACGCTATTGTAATTATTGCAAGAATTCTGCTTAGAGTTCGTTTTGCTTTGATTAACCTTGAACAGGACACAAGAGCGTGTTGAACGCGCAGGTACATTGAATGGAATCTTGTTTAGCAACTCTGGGCATTGAATATTATTGTTAACTACTTTATGCAGGAATAGTGCATCCTTATGATGCCTCCGAACACTCAGTGAATCAATTAATATAAAATAAACTGTATTGTACGATAGAATGCATAAACCAGACATTTTATATTTCGCTTTTATATTCTTAACATAAGACATCAAAAAGCTTTTGTCTCTGCCTTCCGTTACTCCAGTTAATTTCCCTTGGAAATTTATTATTTGTGCAATAATTTTTGGTGACAGATACACGGGAAGTTTTACGGAGACTTAAATTAAACAAGTTTCCCAATACACAGTCCATTTTGATGAAAAAACAAGAATATTTCATGAAACTGAACAGACGAAGAACTATTTTTTTTATTTATCTACTTTCCGCACTCATTTTTTTCTACGTGACGTAATTATCCTTGCTGCACGAGAACTATTTATTAATAGTATACATAATGTGTGACTTAAATGTATCTCATCATAAAAACGAAAATTGCGCTAAAATCTCAATCCACCCCTGGCAAACGAATGTAAGGATTTTAAACTGTGAACGTGGGATTTCTCTGCTTCAATATAAATAATTTCAGGAAACATAAAATAAAACTTCTGTCTTTTTTTTACAAGTTGAGTATATATATTTTCGCATAAGAACAATGAAACTTTTTAATCAAAAAGTTAAAGCATTACGTTCCCCTTACGGAAAGTAATCTAGTATAAAAAGTTTTCAAATGAACGATTATAATATGGGTGAGGGTTAATTACAATTTAGAAGATACTTCATGGTAAGAAGAGTTCATTTTCCAAACTTTGCTTTAGTTCAGTGAAAATATGTCTAAAACATAAACTACGTAATAAAGGCTTTAAAGTACGAAACACGCGATGCGGTGGAAACCAAATTCTAACAAAATATTCTGAATAGTTTTAAAGTTTTGAAGCTCACGTGTTGAAATTGCGCTGCAAGTGATAAGGAACCGAGATACCACTGTATTAGGTAATAATAGTAGGTAGAATTAAGCTTGCAACTGCATGTTAGACGTGCAAAAGTGCATTGAACGGTTTAAATAATATCGCAATCCATGACAGAGAAAATATTTTTTTTACAATAACATATATTTTCGTTCCTCAAACTAACAGGTTTTCATATGAATTTTAAGTAAACTAGTGTTTTCATACAACGCATTACCTAGTAACCTAAAACTTCCAGTAACAAACAAAAACATTAGCAAAAGATCTCAAAAGCAATTTCTTCAGCAGTTTTATTAACAGTGAAACAATCTTCCTTTGGAACTCTCTAATTTCTGTATATCTTTCTCAGTGTATTTGTGGAATATTAATCAATTAACTGTGTTAAGTCTGTTTTAAAATAAACACTTCATTAAACTCACTTTTAAATTCGTATTCCTATGTAATAAATTATTAAATGTTTTTTTTCCGAAATGAGTTCTATTAATCTCTATGGTGATAATTTAATATAAATAAAATTGTTTTTATTTTGTTAACATATTACAGCTTAAATAAAAAATATATCTTTGATAATTTCCAAAAATTTGCAACGGTGTTATAAAAAATTAATGATACCTTAACACTGCAATTTTAAAAGGTGGGCATGGTTGTTCAAATTTGTAAAAACGTAAAGCATGCAGTAAAACTGCTTACATCAAAAAGGAAAACAACGTAAAGTACAATGTAAGTCCATTTAAGTGTAAAATAGATTTAGATAATTATGAAATTTTAACCCTTACGAATGTTTGATATTATAAAGTAGATTTAGTTCGGATGAGAGATAGCTCTCTCAAATAACATCAACCATGGCAGGATGGTCCCGCAGATTGCAAGACAGGCCAATCTACGATGTGGCCGCCTGCAGCATAATTAATGGGGTTTCATACTAAAATAACAACATTGAGAATGGACGTTCACAGTTATAATATTGTACATCCAATTATGTACATAGCCACCTAGTAGTTTAGTACAGCAAATTTATTTATACATTTTTTTTTAAATTAACAAAATAAAGTTTCTGAGAACTTAGAGCCTTTACGGTCTTGTTTGAATGTCTACTTTAAACACTAAAGAGATAGGCCGGTAGAAATGTCAATTTTCTCATATCTTGTGCGAAATCAATCAAATTTTTTAAATGTATAAGTTATATCTAACTAACAGATAATCGATTTCAATGGCCTGTCTGAGATCTACGAATAGAAAAGTCTTATTTAACTAGCACTGTCAATATATTCTTTATTTAAATATCTATTACGTTACTTTTAAAATTGACCAAAAACAACTTAAAGCAAATAAGCTTTAAAAATATACAACAATATTAAAAACAGTCTGAAAACATCCATTTTTTGCCAATATCTCAATAGTACTTTTTTGGAGGTCATTTTGATACTTATTTTTATTTATTTATTGTTTTTGTTTTTAATTCGTAGAACTCCATTTAAATTTAAAAAAAAATTAATTAAAACCAAATTTAATAATATAATTGTTAAGTTCTGCAAGTATTTGTTTACATCTATTGTTACAGCTGTTTAGGCTTTCAAGGCAATTTTAAAATTATATTATTAAATTTGATTTTAATTAAATAAAAAATAAATTGATACTAACTGTCACTTTGGTAAATTTTACATTACATTATTCTTTAAAATTGGTATAAATTATACATAGATCACATTTGTTTGTTTTTTTCTGTTCATTGACTTAGAGTACACAATTACAAAATTATTATTAAATAAATTACATAATATTATTTGTCAATCTTCAAATATGTGAATTTCCATTATTCCTTTATCCTGATGAAGAAACCTCATTTTGATTAGGTACTGGCATTTAAAAAGTAATTTATTTAACAAAATGATGCCACAAGGGGATTTTGCAATTATTGAAGAAGTATTATACTCTTAATATGATTTATTGTTTCGAAGTACAATGTGTAATGTGTCCTCAGCGTATATTTTATTAATTACTTTTTATAGAGCATTACCAACGGTAGCGAGGGTGATTAATCTCTATGGTTGCATCAATTATGATAATGGTCCACCATAGATAAGGCTAATAGGCAATCCCATCACCATTATCTTTGACCACACAACCAGATGAATTACGTGGTTAATGATGACGCATGACGCGCACAAGATACGAATAGAAATAATCGATAGAATCTGATTTAATAAATGATGTTTGTTTTTATAATGGTTAAGCTTCATTGTCAGTATAAATTATATATTATCTTCTTTCTAAACAATTTTGTATTTATTATTGACTCTTTTCAGATTTTTTAAAATTCTTACATTTTCTTTACGGCTTCTGGGACAATGAACAAACGGGCTAAAGGAGATGGATCATCGGGTGGTTTGACGCAAAATCTATCATAATAATCAACATACAAGTCATAGCAGTAGTTATAGATTTATGTTGTGGAACCTTGAAGTTTCTTGCATAAAATACACAACACTTTTTTCATATTTTTTCATTGAATTAAACATAGACAGTCAAAATATAGAAGAAGTAGAATAAATTAAAGACTTGGGAATTATAATCGATGACAAATTAAAAAAAAGGAAATGTTAGTGTTAAGTATGTTAAAATTGCAGAAAAATATAACTTCTTAAGTAGGATAAAACGAGGAAATTGGTCTACAACACCACTGTAGCATTTTACATGAACTGCTGCACAAGTGTATTTTTTTAGCAATAAAAAGCAAGTTAAAAGAATGGAAATAATTCCGAACATAAGTATGAGATCCATATTGCGCTATATATATATATATACTAGGATAAAAACAATGCAACGCAAACTCAAAATTCTAAGTGTGTGGCAACGGTTGGTCTATAATAACCTAGTATTTATATGCATAAAAGTGTTTATATTATTACAGTCTATGGCTATCCTACGAGAAGCTGTAACGATTTTAAGCTACCTGAAGACAATGACAAAGAAAAGAAGAAGACAAATTTATCGGCAACATAAAACAATAATTATTACAAAGGTTTCAATAAACTCCATTTAAATGTTAAGGAACCCAAAAGACTTGCAGTTTTTCGTGAGTTGAAATGTTGTGTAGTAGAAATAGTCCAAATATTAGTACGTAGGTAATAAAATAGATGTAAATTTTAAGTTTTATAACTAAATAAAATAATCATTGTGAGTTGACCATATTATGACAAAATAAATTTCCTTAAAATTTAATTACTTATAGAACAAATAACTTTCACTTCTGTGGTCTGCAAAGTTACACATAAATAATAAATTATCTTTGTTATGTACGGGCAGTTAAGGAAATAACTTTGGGCTAAGTCTCAGCCGGTTCGCAAAAAATGATTCTCACATAAACCCAATGAGGGTCTCTTATGGACCGTTTTAAGATAAGTAATAAAACTTATTTTCCTAAAATATCTGGCATCTTCATTATTTTATTCGTGTTTCAAAATTAAGGAGAGGTAGTAAAAAGAAAAGGAAAATGCTAATCATAAAAATATAATTAAATGGTCCTACTTCAGAAGTTCCTTCCCAATGAAATGAAAGCAGGTAAAATAAAAATAGAGAGCTTTTTATTAACAATGTAAATTAAAAATATATTTTTTATGCTTCTCTTATCTCACATTTATTTTGTCTGACACTTTTGGCATTTCTTTATTTTTATCAAAAACTTCTTATATTTTTTCGGGGATTTCCTTACACTTTGACAAAAGTTGGGCAAGTAAGAATACTTTTGTTTCATTTTTATTGCGAATTTTTGGAATCTACATAATTTTTAAATGACTGCGGAAAAGTTTTTAATAAATTTGATCACTTTAAATTACATTCGTTTTTATCTTTGTAAAACTTTTTAAACCGCCCTCGTCAGGGTGCAATAAATACTTTGTTTAAAAAGTTTACTTAAAAAACAAATTTTGTACATACCTCCCCTAAAGGTCCTGGCGAGTTAAGTCCACTTATCCTGGCGTGGATTCCCGCTTCAGGGAGGTTAATAAGATACCCGCCACGGATAATGGTAAAGTGGGGAAAGGTTGGGGGGATCGATTGGGTAAAGGGGTTTTCGGCGACAAACTCACGTGCTCACCACAGGGGGGAGGGGCGGATAAGGACGCGTCCGCACTTCACGAGTGACGGCACCCAACTGACGAATAACCCACAGGAACAGAACATACAACCAGACCATTCCAACAAACTAGGGATAAGATAAGCACATAAAAGGCACCACGCCAAATATCACCAACAACATTCACACGGTAAAGCTTACACGAAATTCTTTTCAACAAGGTGGTAGAAAATGACATCAAAACGTGAAAGGATCAAGATTTACTTATTCGCTAAAATTTTTCCCGTACAGATAAATTACAACAAAATAAAGAAACTTTACGAAAAAGCAAGATGATCTCCATCATAAAATTTTGCTAGCTATTTATTTGGTATCACCATTTTGACTGATTTGCTATAATACTGAATTGTTTTCTGTTTGCGCTGCATATGACCAGAAGCGTCGGACGCCCCCGCCTGGCGCCAGAGACCCCACCTCTCCCCGTGCCCTCCCCCCCATTCCCGGCGGAGTTTTCCTAGTTTCCCGTCGCGTTGCTTTTCCCGTAGTTCCCCGAACCACTCGTCCGGCCCCCTCTGCTCGGGGCTCACGGAGATTACAGTTCGAAAGGGACTGAGGAATTATAAGTTCGGGATCGTAAGTATCAATGAATCCTGTAACAGTTCTACCGTTGGAGCGTTACAATTAAGTGCTTAAAGAAGAAATTTATTTGAATTATCTTTTCGTTAATTATCATTCGTTAGCGTTATTGAAAAAAAATACGTCTTACCTTACTTTTGAATATATTTAAAAAAATCAAAACATTTATTTTTATATTTAAAAAATTATTCTTTTTGTAATTAGGTAACTAACTTGTAAATACTAAAAATTCACTCTTTCGTATTCTGCAATTAAAATTAACCAACAATAAAATATTTTTTGTTAAAAACACAATAATTTATTAGTGTTTTATTATTTGTATATAAATAATAAAAATATTGTAGTGTTATTTACTAGCAATATAAGCTTTTGCAGAAAACATGGAAAATTGACGTCTCGTCCTTCTGTTATTCTGACTATTTTTACATGACCCGACTCAAGTATTTGGTTCACATGAAGCCATGCCTTCCTCAGGCGTCCCAACTTATTCTACAATTCACAATCGAATCAATTATCCTTACACTCCTCCTTTCTTTGTTTATCCGTAGGTAATAAAATCTAACAAAAATGTTAGATTTTAAAAAAATCATTTGAAAGCGTTACAATATAACGTATGTATATATATATATATAGTATTATTTTTTTTTATTATGGAAACAAACAGTCATACAGATCTCAAGGTGTTAAGGGATGCACTTGACTTACTGTAACCAGTGATTTCTGACATTATTTGGATTGAAAAATGCAAACGAAATTTTGGTCTCCTGTGACTTTTATTTATATATTTCTTTCAACTTAAAACTTTAAAAAATCAGTAGGTATTGGAGAGGTAGGGCCAAGATGATGTGTTGAGCTGTGACTAGTAATGACTTGCGGAAGATTTTTTTTGTTTGGTTTAGAAGAAAAAAATTACAGTAAAAAAAAATATAATCTCTTAATTATTTTGATATATTCGGAAATATGTTTTGTACTGTATGGCGCACCTATATTGAAATTAAATGGATACAATATCACTGCTTCATATCTGTGTATTTGAAAATGAAACAAGAAAAAGGATGATTGTCACCACAGGGATTTGAATGAAATTTTTTGTTAACCAAGAGAGAGCAGGAAGAAAAAGGCTTTGAAAATGTATTAACATAGTGGTTTTAATGTTGTCAATTTGGGCTCATAAAATCACCCGAGATACTCGTTCATTAATTAAGAAAAGCTATTTTACAAAATTAAAAAATTGACGAGAAAAGAGATTTATATAGCAATGTTTATCTCTGGCTTAAATTTTTTCCTCGTGCACTTGAATAATTAAGTATTTGTGAAAAATCTCTCAGATTATCAAACATTTTTCAGGAAACTTTTACATTAAAAAACAACTTAGTTAAATCTTGAATTAATGTATGTATCATCCTTGCTTTTATAGTATAATTTGTGAATACATTTTTTCGCTTAAGCCAATATTTTTTTCGGAAGAGCGTGTTTAAATTTTCGGTTTTTCGGCATAAAATTTTCTTATCCACGTTTTTTATTGTTTGTATTCAAATACAACCAAAAACACAATACATATTTATGTTTTCCGCTTATTCTGCAGCTTTTCATAAAATCGTCAGAATTTATGAATATCAGTGATTCATCGAGTAAATTAAATTATAAGGTAATTGCTTATAAATATGATGTACATTGACTGATAAGAGATATTACCAATCAAAAAATAATATGAAATTCTTTGAAATTATTCATCATTTCTCTTTGTCAGCGATGATTTGTCCAATAAAATTGTTATTAATATAAAAAGGTATTTTTTTCAAACGTGTATAATTTAAACATATTTTGAAGCTATCGGAAGGTTGTCACTGCTTAAAAAAAATTCAGCAGGGGGATGCGTAGTGTGTCTTACAAAAATGAGAAAATCTTCTTACCATTTATTTTCAGAAATTTTAAAATTATAATATTATAATATCATCGATCAAATGGTTGACCACAAGAATGTTAAAAAAATAAAATTAATTAACATTAAAAATCATAACAAGGTGCCCCCTGCGAGGGCATTTCACTAATAATAATAAATGGATAATTTGTATAGCGCCTTTTTTATGAAAAATCACCTGTATGGCGCATTGTATTGTTTTACATGTAGAAACTACACGTTCTTCACAAAATTCTAACGATGTTTTTTTCTCGTTTATGTTCACCTCTAAGTTACACTATGTATATTAGTAGTGTACACGTATTATACACTAATTTAAAAAAAATGTAATTTAAGAATTTGAATATCTACGAGTAGATAACACCTGCCCTGACGATGCATACTAAAACGCTGTCCGAAACATTGGAAAAAGATGAAGGAAGCACAACATGAAATTATAACCAAAAAAATAATTACGATAACGATATACAGGTTGGAAAACCAGTCATTTGATGAACTCATTACTTATCTGTAACACTTTGTATTTCCTAGTACTTTAGTGTATTAATTTAATTACAAAGGCAATGCATTTTAATAAATCATTTGTCACAATATGAATATAATGGAAGTTGTAGTGATCGGCATTTCTCAGTATTAAGGAAAATGAAATAACAATATTTCGATGAGAAAATACAATTGATACCTACCGTTTATAGTACAGGTTCTGGGGCAGAAATCTTCTCCGAAGGCAGATAAATAAAACTTTTTACAGAACACTGAATTTGTATTCGTGAAGGTTTAACTGTCCTCAGATTTGTTTTGCGAATAGGAGGATTTTATACGGTATCGGAAAGATTATGACAAGCACCATTTTTATTATTTATTTCTACAGTCAATATAGAATTCTCTCACAAAATATCCTTACACACAGAGAAAACTTACTGATAAAAATGCCCATTGCTAATTAATCTGGTTTCCCTTCAACAACGAATAAATCTTTCGCCTTTTGCTAAAGATTTCCGTGGAGGGGAGCACTCAATAGAGTCTATAACCTTTTTTTTTAAACTATTAAAAATCTTTTCAAGTTATTTTTATCATTACAACGGTATTCTAGGCCATTGACTGAAAATTTTACATTTTTTTTTTTTTTTAATTTTTTTTTTTTTTTTTTAGACAATGTATAGATAGTCCCACGAAGCTGCCACATGGCTGCTTGTCTGCAGGTTCTATCTCAATTTACAATTATAATATAATATAAGTCTCCCGTTATATAAAATAAATAACAGACTCTTACATACAACTACACTAACACTTTGAATGGCAATACGATAACGTACATTCATAAGTACAAGACAATATAGCACACAGATAACACATATTCAAAAATAATACAAATACGATAACACACATTGAAAGTGAATAACATCGTACTGTAACACAATGTAATAGAATTAAAATTCTAGTTAACTAATTGAAAAATGTTATTTTAATTTTTTTTTTTCTGGAAATAAAAAGCTTGTTAGTGAAAAAAATAAAAAATAAAATAAATACATTAATTTATATTAGAATTAAAACTTTCAAATAATGCTTTCCTTTTCTTCTTTGTTTGCTCTATTTTTTATAGATATACAGATTTTTCATTTATAAGCCACATCTTTACAGTTTTCATGCTTAAACTCTTATTTTCTGAAAAAACAAATTTATTTTTGAGCTTATTAAAAATCACTGGTACACAGTACTCCAGCGTTCGGCTTCCATACTTATTTGTTATTTTAGGTATTTTCAACCCTTTTTTTCTGTAAGACGTGTGCTGTGACTATGTACCAGTGGTTTTTTATAAGTACTATCGCCCCAGTTATCTTTAATGGTAAGGAACCAAAATAAACCTTTTATTGGGAGCAGGCCCTCAGCACAATATAACAGTTGCACATTGTGTCTTTGTCTATACATATTAGGTGATACAATTTTTTTTATGATAGAGGTTTGCAAATTTTGTACATACTTAATATATGTCATGCTTGTATTTCCCCAGCTTCTAATTCCATATCTAAGAATAGATTCTACTAATGAGAAATATACTAGTTTGAGTGTGCTATGAGGCAAGACAAATTTTAATTTATAGAAACTGTTTGCTAGAGCTCTTAGCTGGTTACATATTTTAGTAACTTGCTTATCCCATTTAAATGTGTTATCTACTTTTAATCCCAGATAAGTATACTCGTTGACAAAATCAATTTTCTCACATTGGCAGTTAGATATTATTTTTCTATGGATGCATTCAAAGTTATGTGCGGTTAGTTTGGGAATATTCCACATTTTCAAACTTGGTGATCAATGCATTTTGTTTTCTTTACATTTATAACCAATCCTACATCGTGTGCCCATTTTAGCAGTTCATCGAAGTCGGTTTGCAATTCTTGAATCGCTATTTGAGGATTTTCATTAGATACTACAAGTGCGGTGTCATCTGCGAAAATGAATCTGCGCGCTTTTCTAAATAGTTTCGACATAGCTATGACATATATAATATACAATTTTGGACCCAAAATTGACCCCTGTGGGACACCAGACCTTATAAATTTAGATTTACTCATCTCATTCAATATTCTTACCCTCATTTTTCTATTTGATAAGTAGTTATTAAAAAAAAGTTAGCAGTTTACCACGGATTCCAATAATTTGTAGAAATTTTATTATTTGTTTATGGCATAGTGTATCAAAGGCTTTAGAGAAATCAATAAAGAGTACAAGTACATGTTTTTGAGAGTTGAGCTGGGTGTTTATGAAATTAGAAAAATTATTTAGTAGTGCGTCACAGCTTTTTTTTTTTGGAACCCGTACTGACATTCGTCAATGATACCAAATTTATTTAAATATCCGTCTAGGTATATCGCTATATATTTTTCGAGACGAATGAATTGATGATAAACTTTGATGATAAACTTTGACGAATGAATTGATGATAAACTTTAAGTAAAATACCAATGTTTTGTCAAGATTTCCGAACGCATGTTCATGACAATTCTAATATTTTTGAATTACTTCATGATATTATTAAGACAACTCAGGTGCATGAACGCGTGTTTCGATTTATTATGAATTAAAACTTTATCAGGAATCGGGTTGCAGACCCGTTTTTTACGGGATTACTAATAATTTGAATAGATTTTTAATACATCAGCATTACTCATTTTTCTTTGTGCCTTTTAATGGAGTGGCGCTGCAACTTAATGTAAGCAAGATTATAGTACACTTACACGATATTTAAATTACCCAATTATTCACAACTGCCTGTGACATTGTACGCATTTCTTGCAATTTTTGAATACATGCCGGTATTCGTTCACGTTTTAACTGTATAATTTTTTTTTGGAGGTATCCCGAAATTTATAAATCTGCTGAGCCCGGGCTTCCCATGGAGATTCAATGGCAATATAATTTTTTTTTTCTCCACTGCTCATCTCACTAGGGAATTCCTGTGTCGAAATGAGCAGCTTTACAATAATATTCAATCAAATAAGTAAATCACATAACATATACACAGATGGATCACATCGAATATGAAGACAATGTTAGCGACTCTTGAACGAAAATTTGTAACAGTAAAATCAGAAAAAGATCGGCAGATGTACGGGAGATGCAGGCCGGTGACGATGCCATAGGGCCGAGGCGCAGACCGGCGTAGTTGTCGCAGGGTCTAAGCGCGTGAGGAGCGCTGGCCAGGAATGATAGCAGGGGCCAGGGTGCTGATGTGATCCCGAGGAGTCCATAATGATTTGTAGTCCGTGCAGATCCGGGTGTAGGTAAAGAAGGTCCTATAGCAGCGCGGTGAAGTAACAATAGGGCGCGAAGCTGGAGGAACCGGCCATAGTGGCCGCTTCAGTATGCAGCAAGCAGTCGCAACGCTCGCATGTTGGTCACTCGTAAAAATGCCTATTAATGACTGACTGAGTACATCTCGACGCGCCTCATTATGTAGCCGCCCGGGTGCATCGAAAATATTTTAGACCTGTAGGTAGGAACGCCAAATGCTCGTACCGTGTCTAGAGAGTTCCCGCTACAATGCGTTTTGCATTAGCGATCGTTCAGAATATTCTCGTAGCATCGCTACAGTATCATACTTCCACCAAGAACTACTAACCTTCATTTCCTTGACACATATTTTTATGCGGTAAGGAGATAATCTTTGTAGTTATTAGTCATAGTATGGTAAACTTAAATATGGCAGATCGGGTTGAATAAGTTCAGTGTTAGAGAGTCAGTTCAATTCGTAGATGTGACCGAATCTTTTTCTTATTTTTCTGTACCAAATTTTCTTATGACAGTTGCTAATATGGTCTTCAATGATTAAATATTGAGGTTTTGCTTATTATGTTGTTCCAAAGTTAAATTAAAAAATTAACATTACATTACATTTTACGTAGTTAGATTTAATTTACAAGCAAATTATAAAGATTTTAAGTTGTTATGTAAATTAACTAACGTAACCTTACAAACATATTTAAAAAATATATTAAATTATGGCAGTGGGTTCGTTTGTTATGCGTTGAACAATTTTATCTGCCAACGATATGCCATATATTTTGATATGATATGTTTGATTTAATAGCAGACTGAAATGATAAAAGATTACTCTTTTCCGTGCGCGAATTGATACAAGAACATAAAAATTATTAATTTCTCCTGTCCCGAAACGAGTTTAATAACTCATCATTATCATTGTTGTCGATGTAAAAAGATATAAAATCATAGAACAAATTACCCCAAAAAGGTATTGTGTAAATCTACTGTGTAAACTACTGACTTATAGTTCTTTGACAGTTATCCAAAGTGGAAGATAGTATCACAGTGGTGTAAGACCACCATTCAGAGTTTAAATGTTGCTTGAAATGGCTTTGGCCGTGTTTGGTGACCAGGAATAGCCAGGTACTTACCCACCTTCCTCTTTCACATCTCTTTCTCTTCCCACTACCTTCAGTCTCACTATATATCACAATCGGGGAAACCATAGTCTTACTGGCCCCAGATGGTTGGGAGCAATTGGGACTCTTGTGTAATTTCACATAAAGAAACTTTTTTTTTTTTTTTTTTGATATATATAACATTTAACATTAAAAAACATTAAACACTTAACATTTGAATAAAATAGCCACTAAAAACTAATTGAAAGTTATCATATTACGACATGTTTAAATTATTATTATTCCCACTTTGAAATTTTATATAAAATCCTGAAACTAAGCTTTCAGGTTTTCGTAACATAAAATGAAGAGTTTCTACCTACTTGCTTTGGTTTTGATTAAAATCTATAAACTTACATAATAATAATAATATTTGGATGATTTTGATAGCGCCGTTTTTTTGCAAAATCACCTCAAGTACGCTGTATAAATATATAATACATTTCTACAATGATCTATATTATTACTAACTATATATGAAGATAATATACAGTACCATACTTACCTGGTAGGTTACTTAACACTTTATAAACATTAACCAATTGTTTATTAACGAAATTTAGATACAGGATTTAGGTCATAATTGGAAAATTTGATATAATTGGACTTTCTCTCAGGAATGGTATATTTAATTTAATGGTATGACAGCTTAAAAAAGTAAGTTTTTGGTTTATACCTGAATTCTGTTAGACTTGTAATGGATCTTATTTTCGGAGGAAGTTTATTCCAAGCCTTCGGCCCAGATGCTCAGAAAGCGCGATCACTAAACTTAGTATTTGACTTGCGTTTATGTTCCATCAGTCTGCCTACGTAATTTAAAAAAAAACCATTAGACTGAAAGCGCTTTATTAAATTTAAAGTATGAAGAAATCTTGTAAGGGTCAATTAATATTTTCAAACTTTTGGTTGTTTGTTAACTTTATGTTAAAATATCAATGACATACTATTATTAAAAATAATATTATGTCATCTCATTGATTTATTATATTTAGATGAGACATGAAGCAAATAATTGTTTCCGCTTTTTGACCTCTAACTCTTCCAACGCTCTAATTCGCACTGCTTACCGTTTTCTAATAATTTATTTATTTATTTAACGCCCAGAGGGCTTTTACATGTAGATGGTACAATTTTAATGACAGTTTTGAAACATAAGAAAGAAATAATAAAAATAAAATTACATTAAAAAATAATATATGCAAGAAACAAAATTAAAAATAACAAGAACATAAATTAAAAAATACAGCTATTTGACTGGTTTACAAAAATATAACTTCCATAGTGTGAAACCGTTGTATTGGGGAGTTCGCAATGTATTTACGCTTATGTGTGTTGCAGTGGAATGGTGTATTTTGTCGTGTTGTTATTGTAGGTATTCGTAAGTTTATGAGTTGCAGAAGTTCGCAACAGTCGAATTTAGAGTTTAGAATCTTGAATAAAAAAGTTAAATTGTTTATTTTACGCCTGTCTTCCAATGTGTGTATTTTTATAGTATTTAATAAGAAATGATATTGTAAGTCTTCTAGTGGGATATTTATAATGAAACAAGTTTCGACGAAATATTAGTACGCAGTAGTGCCTCTAAATGGAGTAGCTCTGTGTGTCATCTGTATTTTGTGTGATAAATCAGAGTCTAAATTAACAAGAGCCAGTGAAATTGTGGAATCCCATTAAACCCTTTCCTAAGGATGCAAGGGGTGAGATGTCAACAGCCCCCCGACTCTATTACATCGGCTGACACTATTTTCGTAATGATTAGTCTTACCAGATAATGTGTCCTAATCTAAAATTTATCCTATCTATTTTCCCTATATTTTCATATTTAGAATGATGTTTTTGCTCTCTCTAACGTCATAAATAATATATGATTACCTGTGAAAATATTCTTTAGATTTATTGTATTTTCAAGCTGAATGATCGTTCTTTACAATAAACAATTGTCACATGATACTTTCCAGTAAATAATACAGTACTATATCACTTTAAAAATTGACAATTGACATGGGATTTGGGATACACTTTTTTAAAGACAAAATTAACTTATTTGCGATTCACGAAACGACAAGCAAGAATCGTTTTAAGATTCATCACTTGTTTGCCGAGCAAATAAAAAAAATATATGCTAAGAGCATTTTTTAACGTTTAAAATACCACAAAATCGTGGCAAATGCGGTAAACCACTAGGAAATGAATGTGAATGTCTTGGCACACTAAGGGTTAAGAGTAAGAAATGGGAAGATGATAAGAAGGCTGGGAAGAAGTTAGGCTTATAATCATATCTGCCACCATCAGAAGTTAGATGCCATCAGAAGTTAGACTTATAATCATATCTGCCACTAATCAGAGCCAATGCAATATAATATATACATACATGTGTAATATATGGTTATGAATACCAACTGCATGGGACCAGTGGGACTAGGATCCTTAATTTAGGAATGTTGCGAGCTAAAGGAAATAAGATGGTAAGGAGGAAGGTTGGTGAGCATATCTATCAACATTTCAATTGTGTAATCACCAGGGCGATAATGAGAGTTTATTTCATTCAGAAACAAGACGCGAAACGTATAAAGTGCAGTATATACTTTGCCACTTTAAAGCAGAAAGTCTGTTTGCATGTCAGCTAATAGTTCTACAAGTATAAATTTGAATAAGTCTCCATCGTAAAAACTCCACCTCTTTTAGCAAAAGTGCATTTCTTTGCCATCGTTTGCTTCCCTTTGTGCGGAAATATTTTGAAACTAGGCGGCTATTTGCATACTGAATGGGGTGCATACAGCGGCGTTTTACAGAAAAGGGCCGCATAATGCATATTATTAACAACTCGATAGCCTCAGAAGATTATACTTTTATTTGTAATTGATCATAAGTGGGAGCTTACGATTTCGATTGTTGGAGCAAAAAACTAGAATACGACTAAAAACTACCGACTTGATGGCTCTTTTAAAATTAGTCGATCTAAAATAATGATATAAGTTGTTAAACACATAAATTCCTAAATTAGAAAAAAACACTAAGGGTCCAAAGTGCAAACGGAGTCCATTAGATATTAGGGGGCGCACGCACTACAATTAAACGCAGCGGTTTTGGAATAGCTGAAAACGCCGAACCGCGTAGAAACACGCACTGCGGCTGGCGTTTAATCTCAGTGCGTACGCCCACTTAGTGCTAGATTCACTATTTCAGTCGACTGCCAAACGTCGACGGTGCATTATGTACAAATTCTTGGCCGATAACAAAATAAAATGCCAGCTTAGGTACTAAGATTTGCAAGCACAACAAAGAAGAGTTTGACTTATAAGCAATCCCCGCTGCAGGGCAGCATACTTGCGGCTTCGTGTCATTGCCGGAAAGAACCGAACCAAAAAGAACTCTCCCTCGCCGCACCATGCACATTCCTACAACAAAATCGAAAGCGCTTTGAAATCGTGTATGAGCCGGCCTGACATCATTTAATTTCTTTGAATTTATTTATACATGTGTGATATCTTCTGACAACTAAAGAACTCGCGTCCTTAAAATGCAATGCTTTAAAAAATTTCTATTACAAATAAGTGATATATTTTATTATTATAGGTTCTTTAAGTTATTTTAAAATCTTCCTTATTCGTTTCTAGGTTATTCCTTTCCGCAAAAGCATACAGTCGTTTGACCGCTTTGATGCACTTGGCTCGGCCGCCCCAGTGGCGAACTGTAATATGGGACGATCTTTTCTGTTAAAGGATTATCCACTTACAATTTTTGACTGCGCATAATTACAGCGCGGCCGAAAGCTTTACCAGAACTTTTGGGCATATCCAACGCATTCGCATTCATCCGAGAATTACTTCAAATTCCTGTTGGTTGCGAGATAACTGCAAAGACGAAATCTTTAAAAGTATGTAGATTGATATTTACAGTTGTACTTACATTAAAATATAAATTATTGCATGTTTCCGCTTTGTAAAATGTTTTACGTAGACACCTGTAAAGCATAAATTTGATTGTATAATAGAATATCTCTCCAGAAGATTTTAAGAAGCAGCGAAAACTTTCTAACGGTGAGGAGTGATGCTAGTTTTCTGTCTGGAATTGGAGTGAATCCAAGTGTGTTTTGGCTTGCAGCGTCATTTCTATCCACAGCCTGTGGAGCTTGGAAATGTCTTACGCTGGTTAGTAGTTAATATTTTTAGATTAACACCGTAACTTGTTACTATAAATTAAGACACCCTGCCAACCGGTTTCCGTTAGCAATCGGTAGTCTGCTATACATATACAAGGTAGACAATTTGTCTCAACGCCATCTAGTGAGAGAGTTAGCACTTACAATGCCTTTCTCATATAAAATAAAGTTGGTTGTTCTCAGGTGAAAAAATGTAACAAGCAGTAATTGTTGAATGAAACACTAGCATATATTGAATAATTTCGCGGGTAAGAAATAAGCCTCCATAGCTCAGTGGTCAGAGCTTTCGACCGGAAATCGAATGGACACGGGTTCGAGTCCCGTTGGCGTCATGTATTTTTTATCAGGAGATTTTTTCAATGTGGATGAGTGTTTCAGGCGAACAATTATTGCTTATAAAAATAAAAATAAAAAAACATATACAAGGTGTTAAGAAACATACTTGATTTACGTGAATCAATTATTTCTGTGCTTAATGCAGTAAAAATGAATGAGGAATTTTGCTCTCCAATGAGTCGTATTGTTATCCTTTAAGTAAAACCTACTGACCTGCAAAAAGATGGCCAATAAAGCAATAGTGTTACTCTGTTTAATTTTAATCTGGATTTTTTCTTAGAGAGTTTTATATTGTTATCTGTAAGAACAGGATTAAGATTAAAAAATGAATTATTGCCTTGTTTAATGCCATCTGGTTGCAATTTCGCTACAAAGAATTCAATTACAGTGTAGTTTTCCTTATTTTATCCTTTATTTAGAAACCAAGATTCAAGAAACTTATAATATAGTCAAAAACATATTATCAAGTCTGACCAACTTCTCCAGTTTTCCAGTTTCCGGGTATTCGAGAAATAGCCGCTGTTGCGATGGGACAAATATGTTATTAGCACACAACACCATGCTTTTATTTAACTTAGATGATGACTTCTAATGTAACGCTTTCATACACTAACATAAAAAGCACAATTGCCCCTCTGATTATGTGGTGAAGGTACTTTCGATTTTTGGATTTTTGACGAGAAATCAATGTCGGTTGTGAGGAAGCGATTGCGCCCAAATGAGTAACAGTTTAATTCGAATTTCGAAATTCAATAGGTATAATACCGCCATCTTAGATATTTAAAGAAAAATAATGAAAGTTTGTGCAAGTACTGCTCCAATATTCACGCACGCGCAAAATCAACCCAAGATTTTGGACTTTCGAATGAAGTTTTCACGAAAACAACTGCTGCAGTGTTCGACACTGCCTATCTGCAAATATATATATATAAAATTGCACCTGATTCAGAAGCAATTTTATTTTTGTGAAACCTTACGTGAGAGGCCCAATTGCAACAGGACGGTGGAACTATGGCATCCCTCTTCTATTTTCGGAGAGAGGTGGAATGGGTAGAAGGAATAGGGTTGAAGGAAGTTGGAGAAGGAAAGGAAATGAGTAAGGAGAAAGGGGAGGTTATGAATTGTCCAGCTATTCAAATCTTGTTACTAAACATATCTTTAGCAATTTTAAGAAACGCTTAGATTTTTACTGATATTTCACCAGGGTAATACTTATGGGCATTTCACATTGTGGATTTTTTCTTCCAGTTTCCATATGCGATTTCATGGATTCGGGATGAAAAAAAAGGTGTCCCATTTTATTACCTATATACATACAGTTTAAGATTGCGGACGTTCATCGTTACGTTTTATGTACCTAATTATGTAAAAATTTTGCACGTTTATAATATTTACATTTAAAATATCGATTAAAAAGTATGACATTTAACGAATAACGTGTATTATTATACGGTATTGTGATTTCACGTACATGTTTGGTGATTTGTTGACGGCAACGATAAAGACGAATAAAAGATGCTTGATGGGATCTATTTTTAATATTAAAATATATGATGCATAAAAAACTTTTTTCAACGTTATTTTTTATTTTTTTAATGGAATTCATCACAAGAATCCCAACTGCTCCCAACCGTGTAGAGCCAATAAGACTATGGCATCCTCAATTGGGGTATGTTGTGAGGCTGAAGGTAGTGGGGGAGGAATGAGATGGGGAAGAGGAAGATAGGGAAATATTGGCTATTCAGATCTGGTCACTAAACACGGCCAAAGCCATCTTAAATAACGTTTCAATTCAGAATGGTGATCTTACACCAGGGCCTTACTGAAGGTATCTTCCACTCTGGAACGTGTCGCAAACATACCTTTGATTAATTTGTGAAATAATACAAATAAATCAAAATAAAATTTATTTGCGCAAACCGAGATTTGAACCCGCGACCGGCGTATTAAAATATTTTTTCTCCTCTAATCGCAACTGAATTAAATCGTTAGTGAGAAAATAATGATCGTCGACAGAAAAGATTTTTCATATGGTTTCCACGTAGAGATCGGTGTAAAAAAGAGCATATAATAAAACGCCCATAATAGTGCCCAACGCCCATATATGCGGTAACTATGTCATAGCCATTTTACTTTTTGGCTAGTGTTGTGAGGCTGAAAAGAAAGGGGAAAGTTGATAAATGCCTGACTATTAAAAAACTGCATATGTTCATCACCAAAGTCAAAAACACAAAAAACAACCCACGAGCGATAGGTTACCATATTCTCAAACGACAAGACGTAACAGAGGCCGTTACTTTTTGCCTTCAAAAACCCTCACCAGTGTCATGTTTCTGTCAATTTTTTTCGGCCAAACCCCCGAGTGTTGAGTTAGCCTAAAGATATCCCCTCGACAAAACTCCCAACCCCGCTTGATCTACTGTGTATGATGTAATCTACCCTTATATGATTAATGGCCTCCTCGCGTGTGGACACTGCCCTATGTGAGATGTAAGAAATTGTACAATCGCTTGCGTAATGATTTACGCATTTTTTCATTCGATTACCCCCGAAACCCAATTTCATCTTCACGTAACGAAAAGATAGCCGATAAAAGAGGTCAACCTTATTTAACGCGTGGGGAGATCGACGTTTTGGGTCTAGACACTGTAATTTCTATTGTGGTTTTGCTGTGGAGAGATTCTGCGCAGACAAAACTTTTAATTTTAGAAGTTTGTGAACTAGTTATTATGTTTTCACACCCGCTATAAAAGTTCGGACTTGTGTCAAATACAAATCAGAAAAAGATCTTCGTTTTTCATTATATTATTCCATCGTGTATTTTTATCGTCATAAGCGTCATGTATTTTTATCGTACAGAGCTTTCACCAAGTAGATACAAATTGTTATGAAAGACCTGAATTCAAAAGATAATTGAGATGGCTTTAGCCGTGTTTTATGACCAGATGTTAATAACCAGGTACATCCCAACCCTCTCTCTTCTCCATTTCCTTTTCTGTTCTAATTTTTTTCAGCAGTACAGCTATTCTAAATGGGATTGCTGTAGCTCCGGACAGTGATGATCAATTTGGAGTCTTGTGCGGTATTAATATTTAAATACATATTTAAACAATATTTATAATAATGTAGTTTTAAACAATACAATTGTTTAAAACTACATTATTGTGTGGTGTGTACGAAATTAAGGATACGGATAAGGATTTGAATGTTATTATGAATATTTGACATTTAATTGATGCCAACAAATTGTACTTTGTTTGTAGATAAGTATATTATCATACTAGCTATTTATTTTTGTGATATTGGGAGTTTGACACATGTGAATTTCTAAGTAATTAAAAATGTACAATAATGCTATTGGGTAGTTAATAAAATTTGAAGTCACTACGGTTATGTCTTTTGCTCAGCTTTTTCGTAACTTATTCAAAATATCGCGATAGCCTTCACTCCTAATTGCAAGTAATGTAATCATATTTGTATTAATTAATCATCGACGGCAACGCAGTAGTTTACTGACATTTGATGTACATGTAGCAACAAGCTATTTCTAGTACCACCGACTGACTTCTTCGACAGCCACCGCCCGCATGGCGTCGAGCTACCAACCTATTGCTGCAACCACACTCTAGAATTCACCACGCATGGTTTCAAGCATCACCCTGGTGAATTCGCCACCGATGAAACCTACCATCCAATGTGTCAAGCATCGGCCTGAAGGCATTCACCACCGTTAATCTCCACCACCCACGGTGTCGAACATCTCATCGGAGGACCAGAAAGATCCGTGATCTTCACCACCAGCTTACCACAACATCAATGGGCACAAATCCACTTCCCGACGTGATGTCCACACGCGGACAGTGAAATCACTCTAATAAGCGCTGGCCTTGTATAAAGGAATTTAAGATTTATAGCGTTTGTTCCCACACCATTAAGCTAAATATATTGTGACCTCCCCTCCTTTCAGGACATTGATGTCGCCGGCTGAAAAGAGCTTTTCCGTTCACAAATGAAACAGATTTCTTTCAATTTTCGAACACTCGCTGATTTATTTCTTACAAGACCAGAGTCGGGAAATACGCCCAACAGTACACGTACACGGATTGCATTTCCCACATTATAACTGGTCATTTCTACGACTCGTTCATTAGTTTAACAGCTCGGCTGTGGAACGATTTGCCGGCCTCTGCGATTCCTTCCTCCTGCAAAATTGATCTCCAAGATCAATGTTCACTACATACTTTCCAAAAACTATCCACATCGCATACCCAAAGATGATTTAGACCCTCACAGAAGTTATTATACCCGGGTTTCCTGAGTTAAATAAATGACTCCTGGGTCCCAGATAGGAAAATGATATTGATTAACTGTGAAAGAAAGAATTTAGATGTTTTAAAATGTTATATAAATTAGAAATCACTTCGGGTACACCATTAAAATATTTATATCGGCTTTTTTCTTTAGTGGTTTTCAGTCATGTTTCAGAATCTAGCGTGATACAAAATAATATTTTAATTCGTTATTTACAATTTTTCCATCCTGCATTGTAAATTATTTAACATTGTAAAGTATTCTGACAAATTTCAGGTCCCGATTTTTATATTTCAATCTATTGATTGGAATAATCTATGGAATGCTACGAATTTAACCGGCTTGCAAAGGACACCGGTGGCGGAAATGCCGTCGGAATTCGGAATTCAAATTAGTCCGCGCTGCGAGGCTCCTCCGTAAATCGCGATGGTACCGGAACCAATCCAGGCAGGTGTGAGAATAGATCTCAATTCAATTGTATGCGGAAATTAGGTTTCCTTTGTAGATAATACACTATATCCAGATCAAATTATGATCCCTAATGAGAAATAATGTAACTCGGATTAATTAAAGATATAGGAATTATTGGAGTCAGGGCCTTTTGTTCAAACATATAATATACGAACTCGTGGATATAATATCTAGGTATATTTTCTTTGTCTGGACATTTGGTTGATTTATAGGGCAGGGCATTAAATATACTAAAATAAAATAAAAGTACCTACCAGACTATCCGTGATTTTTCACGGGTCTGCGCCAGTTTGTAATAATATTATATGGAGTCGAAAGCATGTATCGAGCATGTAAACTCGGCTATCCTGACAAATCGGCAATTTCCGAGCATTTAATTGAAACCGACTATTACTTCGGATTGTCCCTGTCTGAATTCTTGGGAAGACTCAAAACGTATAGAGCACGCCTAATTATGGAGGCAATTGAAATTCATAAAAATCCCATTAGTACTGATAAAGACAACGGGGCTAAGCTCAATAATTCTTGGTGACCACTAGACCAAAACTTTACTCGAAAAAACATTATAAATTATAGTGTAATATCAGCGCTTAGAAGATTGGAGCTGGCAATATGGTATCGCATATACATACACTTACAATCACACACTTCACCAATTTTAATCTTCTTATAATTGACGAACTAGATATACGCCAATTATACGTTAAAACACTACTAAACTACATTTTTGACAAAAAAAATAAATTTCAACATACACAAAATAACAGTAACAGACCAGTAAGACAAGCGTACAAATAAAACATAAAAACAAAGACACTACCAATACCATGCTATAAAAGCTTTCAACAGTGTAAAACTTGAAATTAAAATTGAGGAAAATAAAAATAAATTCACACACGAAATTACAAAATGGATTAAAGAACTAAAAGACAATATTACCAAAATGTCATAGCATAAAATAAAAATAAAATCTACACGTAACACACAAAACCAAAATAAACACACATCACTCACAAACACACAAGATTATTTTCAATTTATTATTTTTAATTTTAAATATATTATTATGTATTATGTATTTTTAATTTTATATGTATTATTTTCTCTTTAAATGTATTATGTAGATTATATTTTCATATTATAAAATGAAGGCCTCAGCACGGGCAAGCCACCCAGTGAGGCCTACATTACTGGAAAACTTAAAATGTAAAAAATATTGTACCAAATAAAAAAAATAAATAAATAAAAAATTACGGTCGGTGGCTTAATTAACATCGCGTTTGGATCCCACCCAGGCGTAGTGTGTTCAATTCCTTGGCTGGCTAAGTCCTCCATCACAACACAAGCAACATTTTCCGCTTACTGTGGTGGTAGTAGGAGATTTTTAAATATTGTCAGGTTATTCTTAACCCGGGAATGTTTGCCTTTGTTGTTTGAAGTTGGTCGGGTGGTTATAGGTTGGTCGGGTGGTTATAGCGCAATACATTGGTCCTAGGGCCTGGACCGACATAGCTTCTCCCACCCTCGCTTCTCATACCTCCACGCGGTGACCAACGGGCAACGGACTGGAGGGTGAAGTTGATGGTAACCAATCCGTCGGGGGACCCCAAAAGTACGGCTAAAGTGAGAAGCAGTGAGCGTCTGTTCCGCATGTTAGTGGCGGCTCACAAATGGTGGGTGTGGCAACTCGACATATTCGGGTACTAGTCGCATACACCATATCTAATGGGTATCCAGGCTCATTAGTTTAATCCGATAATTGACCATAAACGGGCAATGATAGCGGATCCAGCCCTAGTTAGTTGGGTCACTCTGGTTCCACGTCTGACGACCATCGGTGGATAAAAACCATAGTCAATCAACCAAAGCTTCATGGAAAAACATACGCAAAGATGCACTACCCTGTCTGGCAGCGAGGGGGAATCTCTCCTCGGTGATCCAGAGACTGACATTATGTTAGGGTCAGCTTGCAGGACTCCAGGGGCAAGCAAAATGAAGCGGAGGAAAGCCAGTCGTTCTGGGTTTGAAAAGATAAGAGCCATTACTTGGAATCTGGGAACGCTTACAGCAAAAAGCAAAGAATTGGCCGAATTGATGAGAAGACGTAGGATTGATATTGCATGCATTCAAGAAACCAAATGGAAAAATACAAATATAGACAAGTGCCGCTACCTAGAAACACAGACAAATGATTACAAACTGTATTACTACGGAGAAAGTAGTACCAGAAATGGAGTAGCCATAGTACTACAGCAAAGGTTTCATGAAAATGTGATAAAAGTAATAGCACCCAATGATAGAATTATAATGTTAAAACTGGTAATATGTAACGCTATTTACAATATCATTTGTGCATATGCACCACAAATGGGATGTGATAGAGAAGAAAGAGACAGTTTTTGGGACAAGCTGGAAGAATTAATCCAAAACATTCCAGAAAATGAAGCTATCATGATGGGGGCAGATATGAATGGGCATGTGGGGATGTCAAATAGTGGCCATGATACTAGCCATGGCGGCTTTGGATATGGAGCACGAAACGAACTAGGAGATGAGCTACTAAATTTCTCAGATGCATACGGTTTCACTATCGTGAACACATTCTACCAAAAGAAACCAGAACATCTCATAACCTACAAAAGTGGAAATGCTGCAACACAAATAGATTATTGGTTATGTAGAAACGAAATGAGAAAAATGCTCAGAGACTGTAAAGTTATCCCTGGTGAACCCCTTGCAACACAACATCGCCTACTATTGCTGGAATTACATTTAACTAGACATAAATTGTATAAGGACAAGATAAAACCAACAACCAAAATTAAGTGGTTCAATATCTCAAAAGAAAACGGAAAACAATTAACGTCAAAACTCCAAAACTGGATGCTTGAAAATCTCCAAAATGAAGAGACACAAAACCCAACTGAAATGTGGAAAGCATTTGAACAGGTATGTTTACAGGAAGCCAAACAACATCTGGGAGTCTCCAAAGGTAAACTGAAAATAAAGAAGGAATCATGGTGGTGGACAAACGAGGTGCAAAAATGTGTAAAAGAGAAGAAAACTGCTTTCAGAAACTGGTCACAATGTAAGTGCGATAACGAGAAAGAGCAACTCCGGATAGTGTATAAGCAAATCAAAAAGACAGTAAAGAAAATAGTTGCCTCTGCACAACATGAGGCATTGAGAGAGCTGTATGATGACCTAGAAACACCCAACGGAGTGCAAAGAATATACAAAATCGCAGCACACAGGAGAGAAAGGGCCAAATCTATTAGAACACCCAAATACATAGAAAACACTGACGGTGAGTTGATCACAGACGAAATCAAAATATGTGAAAGATGGAAAGATTATTATTCTACATTACTGAACGAAGAATTTCCAAGAACAATTCACGTGTCAGAGAAACCAGTGCTGGGGCCAGTTGAAGAAATCACTCCGACAGAAGTTAAAGTAGCCATATCACAAATGAAAAAGGGGAAAGCAGTGGGGCCAGACAATATTCCAGCCGAATTATGGAAAGAGTGTGGGGAAGTGGGACATAAATGGCTGTGCAACCTGTATAATAAAGTACTGACCGGAGAACCAATGCCAGAAAGCTTTAGGAAAAGCTATCTTCTTCCATTTTACAAAAATAAGGGAGACTCTAGGAAGTGCGACAATTATAGAGGGATAAAGCTTATATCTCACACCATGAAAATATATGAGAGGATTATAAACACACGAATTAGGAATATTGTAAAAATACACGACGATCAATGCGGCTTTGTATCGGGGAAATCAACAATAGATGCTATTCAAACAGTCAGAATCATAGTTGAAAAATATCGAGATGCAAAAAAAGATTTACTCATGGTATTTATAGACTTGGAAAAAGCATTTGACAGGGTACCCCGAAGCCTGATATGGGCGGCATTGAGATCTCATAACGTACCAGAAGGATATGTGCTCTCCATACAAGATATGTATACAGACGTAGAAACACGAGTAAGATGCACATCAGGGATGTCACCAACATTTCCAATTAAAGTGGGGGTACACCAAGGATCTGTCCTCAGCCCATTGCTATTCATAATGGTCATGAATTACCTAACGAGTCAAGAAATGAACAGTATTCTCAAGACTATGCTTTTTGCAGATGATGTAGTACTGATAGAAGAAAATCATTGTGATCTACAAAATAGCCTGGAAAGGTGGAGAAAGATCCTGGAGGATAATGGACTAAAAATTAGCAGGAAAAAGACGGAATATTTGTATTTACCATTTGAAGACCCAAATGCTGTAACTCCTTCGATGCAATTGGATGGAGTAACATTAGCCAACTGTGACTCATTTAAGTATCTGGGCTCACTCATCCACAGAGACGGAGGATGTGCAGCGGATGTCAACCATAGGATAGGAGTGGGATGGATGAAATTTAGATCCGTAACTGGAATTTTGTGCGACACGAAAATGCCAATAAAACTTAAAGGAAAGACATACCAGACTATTGTTAGACCCGCGATAATGTATGGCTCCGAATGCTGGACTATGTACAACTCCTACTCTAGGCAACTCGAATCAGCAGAAATGCGAATGCTTAGATGGACGGCAGGAGTATCATTAAAAGATAAAATTAAAAGCTCACGCATTCGTGGTAGCCTGGGTGTCACTGACATAAACAGTAAGCTAGAGGAACGACAGTTAAGATGGTATGGGCACATAAGACGGAGACCACCAGACCACACAGTGAAGCAGGCAATGTCTATAGAGCTTCAAAGACAGTCATCCAGAGGTAGACCAAAGAACTCCTGGATGACCCAATGCTCCAAAATCCTACAAAGAAACGGCCTAGATGAAAGCGACACTCAGAACCGAAGAAGCTATAACCTGAGAACGAGAAGAGCCGACCCCAACAGCCTACCTAGGCAATGAGTTGGGATAGTGCTAGGAAGAAGAAGGGAATGTTTGTCTTTCTTTTTAATAAAAAAAGTGCATATCTGCCCAGATGATGAACACTATAATGCTTTACACTTGGCTAAAGAAAGATGTAGCGCATAACTGTATAATATCCTAAAAATAAATCCCTATAATACTTTTGCCAGTGAAAATCTCAAATCAAATCAATTTTTACGTGCTTTTCAATGAACAGCTTATCAATAGAAATATAATGTGACAGCTTACAAGAACTGCAATTAGTCAGTCACCTATTTAAACATGTACATTTTTGTCCTTTCATTATATTACAGTCTCTTCGAAAATCTTTTACGGTCATGCTTAGATGTTTGGGCTTATCAAATTAAGCACATCATCTCTCCGAACAAGTTACACGGTCACGGCCGAAGGGCACCTTATTTCCTAAACTGAACGGCCGCGTTTATTTGCCATTCAATTAAACAACAGCCAGTCTCCTTTAAAGCCTATTATTTAATGTAAGACGAACCTCCACCGGCTATCTAAGTCCGCAAGCTATCCGGCGCTTTGACTACTACAGACTAGAATTAATCCCACGGTGTAGGAACGGCAAGGGGATTCGCAATTTAAGTTCCCAGTTTACCCTTCCGAACATCACCCTTCCGTTCTGCCAGGTAATCAGAGGAGATAATGACTAAGATAAGGTTCCGGATATTTACAACTACCTACATGCATGACTGTATTGAATTATTTGATAGAGGCTTTTGAGCATATTTAACGGCTAAATATAAATTGACAGGTGCCAAAAGATTTATTATTTTTTAATGATATTTGAAAAGTCAAAATATTTCACCAACAAATGTAGATAGAATATATCTCGACGACCCTAGTGGGAAATTCAACACTAACAAAGCCTTTCCTACAAAAATAAATTTGGTTGATTACAGGTGAAAAAATACTTGTACATATTGAATTATTTCATCTATCTCAGTAGCTCAGTGGTCCAAAGCACCCGACTGGACATCAGAAGGTGCGGATTCAATTTCCGTCGGCGGCATTTATTTTTACTCGGGAGATATTTTAAATTTGTATGGATATTAATGCTTAAAATAATTAGTTGCCCCAAGATTTGCTTACTCCCCTATTGTAATGTTTTTATTTCATTTGGTAACTACGCAAATAACTTTTTTAATTAACTTTTAAGTTTAAACCTGTTGAAGGTCACAGCATAAAACAGAAACATATTTTTAAGACTTCAGAGAGGCGCCATTCATAAAAATCAAAAATAGAATCTAAAGTTTTCTTAGCGCAAGCGATGCCGGTTTTGTTTGTTATACATTTTTTGAAGCATTAAGGTCAAAATCGCACCGCAAATTGTTCTAAAAAGTAAGATATTAGAATGCTCGCATATTCTCCAGAGACCCATCGGCATTCCACTGGGTAAACCCAAATTCTTAGTCATAAGTATTTTCATAAGTCTTAGTTGTACCTACGTCAACAAAAGTTATAAGTTATTAGTTACAAGTTGTAGGTTAGAAAAAATTGCCGTTTTTTTTACATGAAAATAGTGATATTTCATAAATTATTATTATAATTATTAAAAAAATAGAGGCACAGAAATAGGCAATAGCATTGGTTCCGTATGTTCGCATATCTAAAAAAATGATCACAAAATGCATTTTTTAAATAGAAACATTTTTCATATACGAATCAGGTTATATATTTTTAAAAGATATTTCTCGCTATCTCATTGATCATAAAAAATGTGCTTAACTATACAAGATAAAACCTATTTTTAAATTTTCAAAATCTATATTATTTTCGGCCTTATACTGAGGCTTTTACGTACAAGAGTCGTGTATATGTATAAGTCGAGTATTATAGTCGTGCACAGTTGTTGAGCAAACTATCGTGTTGAAATTATAGGATTTTCACATGGCAGTATGAAAGAATAAGAAATAAAAATTACTCTAAAATACAATAATTTATTACCGAGTTAATAAAATTGTATGAAAATGTTTTCAATAAGAAAATCGTCTGTACCGAATGTGAATTCCGTCAATATTTATAAATTTTATGATAAAATTGCCCTCAGTTTCATCGCATGGAAAAACGTACTTACTAGTACACAACTGTAACTACAACAAGGTTACGTAATTCAGATGAAAAAATAAAGTATTGGATAATACCAGGCCCTTGAGAATTTATACGATCAAAGATTGAAACGACATATTTACTACCCTCATCCGACTTTTCAATCCATTTTCATATGAAATTGAAATACGTTACAGCTCGTACAGGCTTGTTGGAGGTTCAGAAGCTTTGCTGCTGCGAGAAAAGGGTATTTCCTTGGGGGTAGGACAATATTATTATATCCTCCAAGAATTTACGCCAGGAAAAACATTCATCCACTACCTTTTTACAATCTATAATATTAACATTTTTTCATAAAAATTGTTTTCAAGTGATGTAGTTGTACATTTAAAAATAATTAATTGCTGACCTTGGTTTTAAATTTAACATTATTTTGATTTAAATTAAAAATTACGGAGTTCGTTTAACTCATTTGTGGTTTGAATGACAATAATTACTCAATAATAATTGCAGTCATGAAAGAAGGGTTATCTTATTTCATATTCTGTTACTTAAAAGGTCGACATGATCCAATGCATTATTTGTTTCACTTGATCATGGCAAGTTTTTCTAAGGTGTCCCTAACTTTGTCTTTGATCTGCCTGATCGTGAAATATTTTGTCGTTTCTCATTTTTCAATAATTATAAAAAACTGGTCATAACCCTTTTGGAGTCCATTTTTAGATCTTTAACTACAATATTATTTTTTCTCCACATTTTTTAAAATTACTTTGAAACAAAATCTCTACCTTTTTTCATTACGCTATGCTGTAATTTTTTTTATTATTCTTTCAAACCAGTTCGAATCTACTGTCATTTAATAAAAAAACTGGATGTTTCATATATTGACTTGTGCCGGTTTTATAATTATTTTTGTCATAATAGATATAAAAAAACACTAAAGTAATTAAAAAAACTCAGGAACCCATTGTGCTGAGTGTTCTTTCCTTCAATTCAAATTTCCAGATAGCCGTTTTATCTCGAGGTTTCAGAAGTAGATCTAGTTCTGAAAAATGCAGAATTGTACATTAAGTAATCGTGGCATTTTAAATGTTTATACATTGTTTGCATTTTCCGTGACCTTTCTTATAAGATTTATAACTTACTAACATATAAAATAATAATAATAATCACGTCATCATACCCGTGGTCACAAAAGTTATCGTTTAACCGAACAAAAAAAATATTTTGGTTTATATTTTCAAACACGATGGAGCTTTAGAAATACCCGAGGATAACAATTTTAAAATCTTGTGCACAATTTTGATATACACGGTTCAGATAAATCATACATCCACGAGAAAATACTTTACTTTAATAGAAAATCGTAAAGAAAATACTCCGGCGGCGAGATGAGTGAACCTTCAAACAAGATTTACTAGAATTGTGGAAATTCCTTCTCGCTTTGATGCAAACAGTGGACGCAACACTAGGGCTGGAATTCCACAGAAATATTATTTTACTGATCTTAAACGATTATCTTGTCTCCATCAGAGTAAAACATATAAAGATAATTTTAGAATGTCAAGTTGTAACAAATAGATGCTTGGTGATAAAAATAACTTTTTTTAATGTTTCAGAGAAGTCATCTATTTCCAAAAAACGTGCCCATATTTATCACCGAAAAGTAACGCCCTCCTTACCATTGTTATTATGGTAACACGACACCTATGACGTGCTTTACAATCTGCAAGAACAAAATCACCAAAATTACATCAGGAACATTATATTTGTTAACAGAAATACACAATATCTAAACGAAAATGAGCATTTGTGTCATAATGTTATAGTAAAGCGTACTTGAAGTGAAATGACACAAGACTGCGATATATAAATGCTTTGTTATTATTATTATCATAATCACCGTGGATTTGTTGATTTTCGCATTGATTGGCTAGCACGAGAATATGATTTTTTCATTTAGTATTTGCTGTCATTGGGTTTGATAGCTCTTACAACAATTACTTTTCAGTACATAAGAAAATATCGATGACTTATCATCCACTTCAAAATATAAATGTCATTTACTTACTTTGGGACTGGACTTCACTTACCTTGGTCACCTTGGCTACCTTGTCATTTGTCAACTTGACTTGTCTCAACTTGTCTCGACTTAACTCGGCTTGTCTCGTCTTGTCTTGACTTGCCTTGACTTACCTTGAATTGTTTTGACTTGTCTTATCATGACATGACTTGTCTTGTGTTCTGAAATATTGAGAACCAACGAAGGCGAAGTAAGCATTTTTAAAAATACCTTGAATGTTTTCCTGCTTACTGAACAGCGGGTGATATAATTTTCTAGTCAATAGTCAAATCCTCAGAGAACAAGTTTAGTTTTCGCACTGCTTGTTAGTTCTCCAGTTAACCAGCTGTTATTTCTTTGTATTTCTCAAGTTATGCCGCTGGAAAATTGGGTAGCCGCCTAAACGTGACCTTTTCACGTCAAGTTTTTCTATTTCCCTTATCTGAGAATGTATTGAAAGTCGTATGCTTCCTTGTGAAAAGTTTTAAATATTCAAATATTCCAAGCATGATATCCATTTACGTCAAATTAAATTCCTTTGTTAGAATAATCTAATATCTGTGAAAATTATTATTTAGCATGACTTCATTGCTTTGAATTTTAAAATCTTTTTAAAATTAAGAACTTTTCTAACTTTAAATAAATAAGTTACAACTCTTGATGGAAAGCAAAGAATAAATAGCAAAAATAAAAGCACTCATCATTTCTCATTTCAATCTCGGTAAATCCTATTTAAAATTATTGAAAATCTTCATAAAATAATCTTAGTACGTAAAAGAATATCGCTTTCATAATTTTAACGAGTAAACCAGAATTTTATTTTGTGAGCATAGAAGGGAACCGGAGAACTACGCTTCTGACTGCTTTTAAAAATTTTATTTACGTGGAAAGTAATCACGTCGTGGTTTGATATTTTAAATGAAACTAAAACTTACGTTAGAACACCGATCAAGGTGCATATTTTAAAAAGCGCACGTTGAATGTATTTGTGCACCTTAATGTAAGTTTTGTTTGGAATATCCGCACTAACCACACAATGCAGTACACTACTACATAAGCAAGAATCTCTTTATTCGGATTTATATGTGCTTACTTGCTCCCTACTCTTTACCGAGTTTAAGTGAGTTGGAGAGAAATAAAGAATTTCGAAATAATACAATTTTTTTCTCATAGCTTTACAAATAA
Source organism: Hesperophylax magnus (assembly GCA_026573805.1). Classification (NCBI taxonomy): domain Eukaryota; kingdom Metazoa; phylum Arthropoda; class Insecta; order Trichoptera; family Limnephilidae; genus Hesperophylax; species Hesperophylax magnus. Next base: position 1,161,888 of record JAIUSX010000035.1, read on the forward strand.
CCAATTTAAGTGATAATTGCATTTTGAATTCGTTAATATGAGTAGTTTTATATAAAACAGAAAACACCCGAGCGGCGCAATTTGGGAGGCGGATATTGGTACCGTCGCCCCGCATGCATTTATTGGATAATCAATACCTCTGTCATAGGTCACCCTTAGTGGTTCACTACGTTTGGTGACTAAGCAGGGTTAATGAGGTGAGTTTTTTCGGGTTTTGGTGACAGGCACATCTGCCCACCAACTGCTTGGCAGGCTGGATCGGGAGAGACTGGTTGGGGGAGACTTTTTGACCTCTCCAGCAGGACTCTATCGGAACATCATCATGCACCGCAGTGGGAGTGATGGATTCATACGTACGACACTCCTGGACACAATGACCCCCAGATTCCTACCCACTACTCATACTTTTTTCCTTTCCAGATCTGAAAAAAGTTAACGATTTCGAGTTAAAATCATTCTATCACGAGGTTTGTCGTGTGTGTTTCTTTCATATTCAATAGTATTGTTTTCTCTCGCGTTACTTGGAAGTAAGAATAGTTAATATTTAGCAAAAAACATAAATTTATTTTTTAATTACATAACTACCAAAACACTAGAATTCGGTATTTCTTATATGCACACGAATTTATGGCTTAAATCGGTATTAGTAAAGTTTAAGAAGAAAAAAACTAGTCAAAATGCGGAAATTCTTAGTGTGGAAAATGTTTTTGGAAAACAAACAAAACGCCCAGACCTTGAGTAAAGGATGTAAAGGGTAATTTATTTAGTAGCCCTTTATCCACAGGTAGAATGTTCCTTGACATACAGAATAATTTATTATAGTAAAGGGTTACTCACCTCCACTATTATCACCTCTATTCGTTGGAAATAAAGTGAACATAAAACAAAGGTAACGATTTTGTCGATATTTTTAAGTGATGTTAAAAAAAGAGTTCAAATAATATGTAGGTTACAATTTGGGAGGCGGGTATGAGTACCACAGCCGCCAAGTGGTTCACTACGTTTGGTGATTCAGCAGGGGTACCCGATTTCGTGAGGGTAAGGCTTGTAGGCAGATGCGTCCACCAATCTGCTGTGTGGCGGTCCGGATCGGCAGAGACTAAATAAGGGAGGCCTTTTGACCTCAACGGCCGGACTTTCTCAACCCATCGCCTTGCACTGCAGTTGAAGGGATGGATTCATACGTCCGTCACTCCTGGACACACTGACCATCAGATTCCTATCATCTCCCCATATTCTTTCCCTTACCATAACTTCCTCTACTTCCTTTCCTTAAAAAGACACTTCACATAGTGGTTACGCCAATATGTATTAATTTACACATACATCTTATGCACACATATATACATACCTGCGACCCATTGGAGATATAGTAATGTGAAGTGTACTGAGATAGTATTGTTGTCATTTTGTCCTACCTTCCTATCCATTCCTACACCTTTCTGTGCACATTGTGTAGTCAGTCTGTTTCAATAAGCCCCATAGCTCACTATAAAAAAACCACATCCGCGCTAGATCTTATCTCGCTTACCTTATTTTATTACATTTTTACATCCACGCCAATATAGTGCAAACCGTTATGTATTCACGTATTATTCATTGCTGGGAGGAGAAAAAACAGGAAGAAACGAGTGCCCTTGTTCCTAATGGTGAGTCCTTCCTTCCATACAACATATTATTGCCTTATGTGCAGTGGTAATTACACAAACATCCAAGGTCCTTCAACAAACATTTTTTACACTCCTAAAACAACATAAAATAACACCACATAGCGTCATTTAATATGATATAGGTCCTGAGGGAAAGTATTTTCCTCAATGCGTCCTGTTTGGAGCTAATGTAAAAAATATACTATAAAATAAATTGTTTAAATGACTGATGTTGAAGGAAGCAGGAAGGTTGTGAAGTACTTGGCTACAGAGCTGAAGCTTTTTCAAGGACGCACAACTAACGTGACACGATAATAGTAAATATTTCTTTAAATGAAATTAGAAATGGCTGTGAAAAGCACAAAACTTTCAAATTAGATCAATTAATAATTAAGTTTTTTAGAAGCTATCGTTTCCGTGTAATATTTTGTTGTATCCGAAGGTCATTCTTTGAACGTAACCAAATTTTTCATTTAATTATCCCTATTTTTCTGCTGTCCTTCTACCAGAGGTTGTTTATCACCGTAGAAAACACAACCCTACAACCTGAAATAACTCATCTGAACTATGTACATAGTATACCTGAGTACCGTATAAGAGACAACCAACCGTCTACCGCACAAGAGTTCCGCTCCCAATCGCCCGGAACCAGTGATCTAAGGCATACCCAATTGGGGTATGTTGTGAGAATAAAGGTAGTGGGGTGGAGAAGGTGACGAGGAAGAAGAAGATGGGGAAGTTGTTGGATATTTAGATCACGTTCAATAAACACGGCCAATGCAATTTCAAACACAACTAAACATATATAAACTAAAACACTATATTTTGCACCTTGTCAATCCATAATAAGTAATCATTGTTTTCGAATGAGCAACAAACTCAGCTATCGATCATATGGAAATCGCTTACAAAATCATCTTATGGATAATACTTCAAAAACATAGAATTACTGACACAGACCAAATATTCAACATGTTTGATGTACCAGATAAACGATATACTCATAAAAATAATACGTACCAGTTATAAAAACAATTATACATAAAAAACACCACAATACTGCATTTTTTACTAAAAAAAGAAATTTCAACAAACACGTCAAACTATCATCAATAGACCAGTTAGAAAAGCTTACAAAAAACATTTTTAAAAAACTCCGACGGTAAACACAAGCTTTGGACAAACACAACACAAATACCGAGCAATAAAAGCATTCAAGAATCTTTCACTCGATATAAAAAGTGAGGAAAATTAAAAACTTTTCAGATACAAAATTAAAATATGGATTAAATAAAAAAATGATATCGCAAAAGAATAAAACATATTTCGTAATACACAATACCATTTCAATTCATACATCATAATATACTACCGTTTAAATTGTTTTAAATTTGTTAATTTTATTTGTAAATGGTGGCCATTGTTTCAGCACGGGTAAATAATGTTCAAATTCTGAGTGTCTGTAAATATATTCTAAGACCTAGGACCTTTAGTTATAGGAAAATCAAATAAGACGATAAATAATATTGTGTGACGAATCAAGGTTCACGATGGTGAACCTAATGATTATGTTTTTGTATTGACTTTCTTTGAACAAAGATAAATAATGATTCATCTTTGATCATTGTTCTTCAGTCCTCACCATGCAAGAGTTGAACAATCCACTTTTTGAAATTGCTCTTTATTGCGGTTCGCTTAACGTCTTTTGTTGATCTGTCAGTATATTTTTTAGTATCCCCATACCACTCTCTTATCGCCCAGCTTCTTGCCTCTCATCCTTAATCTTTCTGTTTCTTTGAAGTCTGAGCAGTTCAAGCTCAGTCGAACGTTAATTGAGCTCCATTCGGTAGCAAAATTCCACAAAAGTTGTGAAAAACCTGTTACTTTTATTATGTCTATGTGACATCGTGCTCCCCATGCTTAAATTTTCTCTATATAACTCACTCTAACCGCTTATCAAAACAACAATATTAACAAACGGACTCTTCACCAACTATTTCGTATTCCCCGAGACACCGAGGCTTCAGCCGGCCGGCTGCCGCTAACTCCACACATTTCACACAACAATGATAATAATATAAATTTATTCCTAAAGTAGAAGACTAAATATAGAGCAATGTCTGTTTTATAGTAAATGTAAGCCTACAAACTGAATTATTGAACTTGATAGCGATTACGCCCGAACATTTTAAAAATATATACCTATTACTATCGCAGACCCGTGATAAATCACAGAAAACCTGATTTCTCGATAAATTACTTCAAATTTTTAAAATGTCAGTTAAATTGAAATCATATTCGAGTTCTAAGGTTCATTGATTACTCCGGTTATGCGGGATAGATCCACAAAACCGAATTCAAGGACAGGCTGTTTCACAGAATTTGAACAATTCATCAAATTTCAAAGTTAATATTCAAGTTCCCTGATACGTCTTTTCTATTTCTGTAATTATTTCATCACAAGCCTATTGTTTCACAGTAGTTTTGTGATTCACGGAACTTGAATATTATCTGAAATTTAATGAATTGCTTGTGAAGTGTTTTTTAATGATTTTGGTTATTTTTCATTGTTTTTTAGTCAATGGAAAAAACAAATTCGTAAATACAGGTTCAACGTCATCAAACCCCAGTTTGAAAATATTTATACTCTGAATCTAAAAAATGCAAATTAAGTAGAGAAATAAGCAGAAAAATGTTCAGGCCTTTATAAAAAAGAGTGAATCTTCACACCAAGGCCTCCCGATCGACAAAAACTTTTAATACTAATAAGTCCAGTATCGAGCCAAGGGTTTGACATCGGCCCATCACAAATAAATCACACGGAGTTAAAAAAAATCTACATAGATCACGGCGTATATTTTCCCCCTAAAACTCCCTGTAAGAATTAAATGAGCCATCGGCTGGCGGTGACAGCTTCCGGATTAACTAAATGGGGTATAGATATATATGGCACAACTGTATAGGATGCAGCTTTACGATGGATATGGGATGTAGAATCTAAACTAAATCAAGATGGCTACATTTGAAATATCATGTATTTCATTTTATACGATATTTTATATTTATCTTCTTTAGTGTGATGTATGGTAATAAGGTGGAGTACTTAATCGATAGATGGCGATAGTCATAAAGCTTACGCCAGTCCGTCAGATATCGCTAGGGTGTAACAGGTACTTGCGAGATTATCAGAGAGCAAGCTCCTGGGGCGCAGAGAATTACCTACCCTCTGGTAACGAACAGTGTAGTTTAACCAGACCTTTTATTGTAACGTAAATAAACGGAATTATATTAAGAACCTTTTACTAATTTAAAGAGTTCCCAACACCCAAAGTCTGCATAAGTAAAGGCAAATATAACATTAAGTAATTGCAAATTCTCTTAGTTTTTTATTTACATATTTGTTAATCTATAATGGATTTTGATATAAATTGATTAATACATAATATTTGTAAATTTTGACTGAAATGCAATAATTACATGTTGTTTTATAATTTGATATATATAAATTTTATTTATTTTTGGAATAACTTACTGAGTAAAACCTCAAATGGTAATATTGAATTATTGAAGACAATATTAGCGATTCCTAAACGAAAAATTGAAACAGAAAAATTAGATAAAGATACGGTCACATCTACAACTTGAACCCAGGACCCCTGCCTTGATGGAGTACTGCTCTACTAAGGCCCAAGTGAAAAATGAAGAAACAAAAACTAGGTAATTCAACCAATTTTTTGTTTCAACACTTTTAACGATTTGTGTTGAATTGTCATTATGTTAAGTTATCATTGAACCGTTTCAATCTTACTTAACTACAACTTGATTTCAATAACTTAATTCTGAATTGAACAAATCTCTCATAGTTATTAGATCACTGGGTACGGTGCAGTGATTGATTCGCAGCATCCATTACGGGAAATGTTTTGTGATTATATTGTCATGAACGTTTTGAATTGTCAGCGCGTTGACTAGGGGGCTGAGAATCGATAACTTACTAATACGGCAAATTTCAAAAGATTTGTTCGTAATATCCGTTTTAAAATTTGCAAATAAATACTGCTTTTCCCCGTTTCTATGTCCTGCGTAGCCGATCAAGTTCCGTGAAGATTCTCAGCTTTAATTCCAGATGCTGCAAGTTCGAATCCCAGCGAGCATAAATTTTTTTAATTAATTTTATGTGTGCAATTTTTCTTAAAATTAAACGTTTTGATTTTACCCTACTGTATTGTACTTTTACTTCAAGTTATTAGATAAAGCTAAAGCTCTATTTTGCGAGATTTTTTGAGGCATACTCTAAAAGAAAAAATAATTTTATCAAATAATTGAATTAGGTTAGGTAAAGATATCGTCATATACAAGAATCAATTAGGAATTCGTGCAAAATCTGGGCCTTGAGAAAAGTGCACTAAATATTTTATAAGAATATACCATAGACTGATTCCATGATTTTTAAATTTAGTGATGTTGTTCTATTTTAACTTGTATTTTTGTCCGACTTGTACATTATAACCTGTTTTATATAAAAAATTTGAAACACTCGATATATTTTTTTCTTATAATTCACAGAAAAACATGGAGTTTATGCATCATGATTTTGTCTATCAGAGTAAAAAAAAATTAACCCGCTCCATTCATGTTGCAGTGTGCTTTCTTTTGTCAGATGACGCATATACAATTATATTACATATTGAATAAACTGTTATATCATTGTACTCGAATAAATATAACACATTAGTTCTCTTTAAAAAAATCAAAGATACTATAACTAGATTCTCAAATGTCTATTATCGTTATTATAAAGCCGATAAATTATTACACGAAGTGGCAAAAACTGCCAATGAAAATACCTACAAAGAGAGTTACGAACGAACATACTAATATATTTTCTTAAATCGGACTTGGAATAAAATATCGGTTATTTTCATAACTAAAAACTGACGCTTGGAAAACTACATTTGATAGGGACTTCGACCATTAAGTTTGAGAGTTCTGAGCCATTCTAATTAAGCAAATGAAAATTTCCTTAGTCGGGAGAACTTAGAAAATTCACATGATTGTACCTTTGGTTATTACGATTTTCAAAGTTTATCGGCAAACTTCACAGACGCGTCACGGTTGTAAACTGCAGCCAACCAGATTATATTTTAATAACGGAGACTCATCTTCGACCCAAGAGAAAAAGTTCAGAGAAAATTTATCAAAATTTCTGTCATGTATGGGATTCTTCTTGATCACGGAGTTATAATTCTTTGGAAGCCGCTAGCATTAAGTGCTTTAAATATTGAATAAATTATGTAACAAATAGATATAATTTCAAACCCAGCCTCCTAACAAACTTTGTTTTGTGAGGCTGATAAAAAAACTATATAGATAAAGATTACAATAAAATACCGGCATTATATCAAGAGGGGTTTTTTTATACAAAACAATGAAAATAGTCAGAATTACAACCATTACTAGCAGGTGGCGCTCTGACTCCAAACTATATGGGTGGAATGACAATAACAACAACAATAAGAGTAATTCTGTGTAGGTCAAAGTGAAAAGATGATTGGTGGATATGATGGCGAATGATAGTGAAAGAACAATCGATAAATAATAACAATAGATTAGCCCTCTCCACCTTAAGATTAATTTGATAATTCAACTCCCCATCGAATTCCGATACCTCGCTTCGAAAGCCTTAATATACCTGCAAGTTCCCAACAAAATAAAACAGAGAACAACATCATCGCTTATGTTGTAATTTGTTCATTTTATCGGCCTTTCAGGCTTGCGCATCTTATGATTTAGAAATGAACTTAACAACCCAACTTGATAAAAGAATTTTTTTCAAGCTTCTAAATACGTACGCGAAACCATCGGAGGTCGTTCATTTTGTGGCAAAAGTGTTGTCGTAATTTGTTGCGTGACGTAGTTGTTTTGCTAGAAGGAAATTTAAGTTTTATATCATTTTTTACATGAATCTCTAAGCTTTTAATTAGTAGAATATATTTTGTTTTAATATAACCTAAAATATTTCTAACTGCCTCAAATTCGTATTTGAAAAATGATTTTCTCAAAGCTAGTATATTGAGCGTTCGAATAAACTTGCTGGAAGATTGAGAAGCTTCATGTATGTTCATTATGTTATAGATTTAAATAAAGCAGTAAAACTAGTAGAAGAAAATGTTAAAATATTAAATCATAAAAGTAGCCGATAGAAAAAAAATTTGGTAATCCTACAATTACAAAAGTAGATCTATTACCAATTACTAACGAGAAAAAAGAAAAATAAACAAACAAACGTAAAGAGATTCAATCGAAAATAGTAAGACATTAGGAAGAAATCAATGATAAAAATCTAACGCTTTTCAAGTAAGTACCTTACTTAACTTATAATTTTCGCCTTTTAGTAGAATTTGATAATCCTGGGAAGAAAACATCTTTCAATAATAATAACACAACAAAACTTGTTTATTAATAAATTATATTATTGAATACATTAAGGAAAAACTTAAAGTTAAAATGGAGTTCTTAAAATTAAACTCGATAACAATAAATAGACAATAGTAAATACAAAATCGGGGAAAATAGGAGTAAAAAGGTAACAAAACAAAAAAAAAACTTAGTAAGATAATTAAATATTTTACTTTTTAAATTAGCCTTAAAAATATTCTTTAAAACTATTTTTTTAAAAAGAAAGACAAACATTCTCGGGTTACGAATAACCTGATAATATTTGAAAATCTCCTACTAACACCATAGTAAGCTGAAAATGTTGCTTGTGTTGTGATGGAGGACTTAGCCAGACGAGGAATTGAACACGCTACGCATGAGTGGGACCCAAGCGCGATGTCAACTTGGCCACTGACCGGTCTCTGTTTCGAATTTTTTGTAAAGTTGGCTGTTTTTATACCAATCTGGCAGAGAGTTATACAGTGTGTAGGTAATAAAGTTGTAAGATTCTATGTCAAGTGTTAGGGTTTTGGATGTGTTGATTGTTAAGTGGCTTGATGTATATTGATTGTTCAGTAATTTGTGGGATGCGCCCTTGAGGTGATTTCTCACGAAAACGGCGCTATATAAATCAGCCAAATATTGTGATGTTTTAGAAGAATTATGATTGGAAGGATACCGGAAACTGAATAGATGTACCTGACATGTGTGGTTCACGGAAGACCAAGGACCTTTCTGAGAGTTCGGATTTGGACCACATGCTCAGGACTTGCTTTGGACCACTGTCACCTATCAGTTTCTTAACGGCAAAGCCTTAAATACGGCAGACTAAGGATATTTGTGAAGGTACCATGGCACAGTACACTAAAGTTAGTAAAGATATATGAATTAATCCCTGAAACTTATATAATAAACAATAAACTAGTAATGGGGGTAATTTTATCCTTTGTCTGATTTATGTGGAGATCCCACGAGAGCTGGGAATCTACAATCAGGCCTAAACACAATCATGACATCCTCTCGTAAGGTAAGTATAATTAGTAACAACATTAGTCAATTCATTATCACTAATCAACTGAATCACTGTGGATTTTGGTAAATTCAATTACAACTAACCATACTAATTACCGAAGTGTTTGCGTCTCCATGGATGACTTACAATAACACAGAGCGTGTATATATATAAATTAATCAATCTGTTTAGCTTTAAAATTTCAGGTACCTTTAATAAAAGCAAAAAAAAAAATTATATTTGTCACAACATTTTTCTTTCACATAAAATTTACCATCTATTCCCCTCTCAAAGATTAATATTCCAGTTGTATATTTTTTGGCCGTCCCGCTAAAAACTCTCGAACACTCGAATATGATTATTTTCAGAACGTTCTGCAATGAATTTCTGCCATCTCAAGCTCATTTTTTTCAGCTTCCAGTGTCTTTTCTCTCTCTAGTTAAGATCCTTTGATGGTTTCATTGGAAACACAACGAGCGACAGATTCATTAATTAAAAAATTGAAAAGAAATAAAAGTTTTCAGTAATTTTCAAATAATTCTTCGATTTTTCAGCTAATTATAATTGATAAAATCGACAGCCAAGGAGAAAATAATTGTTGAAATTTCTAAAAAAATCTCAAGTGATGTGTGTTTTGTTACAAGAATTAACATAGAATATTTTTTTAGTTAAGTAATAAACGGTGTAGCCAATAAGCTCCATTTAAGGGACTATATATGGAATGTTTTTAATTTAATACAATAATTTTTAAACCGGTGATCGAAATACATTTCTTCATCTAGTAATAATTTTACTAAATATGCCCTTAATGATGAATAATAACTACTGCTTCGAATGTCGATTTCTTTAACTGTTTTTAAAATTCATTTACATACCGGATGGCGGATAGCGGATAGCAGTAATGAAAGGTGAAGAAATTAATTGTTAAACGAAACCCCAACGAATGTTTAAAAAAACCCTAATCATTGTCTTATTTCTTTAAATTAGCTTTTTGTACATCCACCTTGTAATTTTGGCCTCAATTAGAAAAACGAATAAAAACGAGCGTTAAGCTATTATAAAAGGTATAATTATATGGGTAGAATTGTATTACTTTGACATCATGTATAAATTGTAATGAAAACCCTTCCCCCAATGTTGTATTTGAAATGGTATGCATATTCTGACAAGTGGATCAGAATGTTACTGGTTTCCCACTATGCTTAATGCGTAAACATAATAAAATTTTAAATATTCTTACACTCGAATGTTCTATATTTATCTTCTAAGACATTTAAGCCTCCATCCTCTCTGGAAGGTAACAATAATTTTAAATGATTGAGCGTAACGATGTCCTGTTTTAACTCGACCATTTTCTTACAACTATTGGCGTTCTTTACTCGTACCAGCTGCATGTCTTTAAGAGTGCATATAAACACAATCGATTTCCCACCCATTTATAATTTTAGTATTATAAATAATAACTAAAAGATAAATAAGAAAAACGTCAGAAATATTGGTAAATAAAAACCAAAAAATATATTTTTAGGTTCTCAGATTTTTTTACTTTTAATATTTATGTACAAAAATGTGTGCTTTTCTTTGCAAAAATTATATTTCAATTTATTAGTGATTTACTACCTCCTTCTTTAGCCAACGTTTCGGACAGCATTACAGTGAACATGGCATAATACCCCAAAAATGAATCACTACAATACTTTTGTCCGTGAAAATCTCAAAGCATACATAATGCATTGATGTTTATTTAAATAATACAATATGCGTATGAGAAAAATTCAACTGATCTTAAAAAAAACAAAAAAAATAACTGGCGATGCCTTTGTGGGATTTTTTGTTTTCATGCACATGAATATCGTTAATATGTTTTGTGTGTTTATTTTCATATTTTTTTTAATCTTATTATATTTTATTTCATTATATTTACTATTCAAAAAAGGTTGTTTTAGTATATACAGGATGTCCGAGGATAAAGTGCACAAACTTCGAGAGATGATTCTACAAGATGTAAGAACTAAAAAAAAAAGAAAAGAAAAAAAAAAAAAAATTTCCCATATATTTCCTAGAAGAATATTTTCTATAAATTAAAGGATTCACCAAAAAAATTATAATATAAAATAACTAAATTAAATAAGGAATACTCCATAATATAGATGTACAATAACATAAAGCAAGGAAATAAATATAAACAAATAGAGTTTTATTTAATTTTGGCATATTAAAGTTTACAAATTTCAATTCACTTGTAATTCAAAATTCTAAATGTGTAAAAAAATATTTCTTCAGGTATGGAGATTCTCGACATTGGCTGTGTACGAATGGGGTTATTAGAAAGAGTTCAACTAATTTCAGAGTTCATGAAAATATTCCCTTCCGTATAGTCAGCGACTTGTTTGCTGAAGATATTCCATAACCTCTTTATCTGGAGTTATATCAGTCCATGTACGCGGGCGGCACTTAGCCAGTCTCCTCTGCCGACGTATGAGCCGCCGACCACTCGCCTTCCTGTGAATCCGTCCCTTCCGTGGAGCAAACGCCAATTATCGAAGAATGCCACGCGCCCTGTAAGCAAATTGATACGTTATCGGATTAAATATATACGTGGAAAAAAAGACATTATTCTTCCTGCAATATTTTATCAGAATTATTCTCAGTAGTCGTCGGTAGGTACTAAGAAATGTGATTATTTTTTGCAATTTTAAAATTTACAACCACTTAATTATCAAAATGTAAATTTCACTACCCATTTCCAAACTTATATTTCACTATATTTATGTTAAATTTTTTAATTAAAATTCTCGTTGGATTAGGTTTAAGACATAAAAAAATAAAAGATTGAATTTAAAACGATTTTATTAAAATTCTGGCACAGGCCCGTGAAAATCATTAGATTTTTTAAAAAAACAAAAATTGCATATTAGGTAGGCACCTACTTTTTCGCATATCTTAAATTTTCATCCAAAAAAGTTCCAATTTGTAAAATGACACTTAACATCAAATCAAATCCTTAATTAATTCATTGAACCAGAGTTACAGACACTTGCAACGAAATTGGTATTTTTGTTTATGATAGTTAACATATTCTTAGTAAATTAAACAAATTGTTTGAACCACTATATTCTGTATATCAAAGCCGACCGGTTTCGGAATAACCGTTCCTTCCTTAGGGCAAAATATATACTAACAGAATATTACAAAATAATGGGTGAACATATATTATTAATTGTTAAAGTGGGGGTGGAGGCTTGGCTAAAAATTGGTAAAGAGTAGGGAGAGGAAATAGTAAGGACGGTGAGAGGGTACATACCTAAGGGTTCCATAATAACTAAACACAGTGACAATTCAACACACTTTTATAAAGTGATATAAAGTCAATAAAAACGATAAAAAAAATTGTTTTTAGCCTAAGCTAACCTAACCTACATAACCCAGCTAATAAAGTTTTTGTTTCATCACTTTCCATGACTTTGTATAACTTTTTAAAGATGTGATGAATTATCATTGTGATGATTTATCCGGTTACCATATCTAAGATAGGACTGTAAGATAATATATTTTGTTTATTGATAATAGACTAATTAATATTAATGAAACCATATATCAATAATACAATTCATCCATATATAATATACAAAAAACGTCAAAGATATATTATATTCTGTATTAAAGCATTAAGTCCAAACTGAATGATTTCTCGTGTTTATTTCTTTAGAGTTTTTTTGCACTTGTAACAATTTTTAATGAAACATTCATGATTAATGTAAATCAAATATGGATTGCGTGTATTCTGAAATAAAAACATATTCAATCAACTGTAAATTAAAGAAGGATGAGTTTAACAAATAATCGTTTATTCAGAATGGAGGCTAGCACAATATAAGGTTAATTAAATAAATGAAGTAGCAAGAGACTCTATTTTAAACTAAAGGATTCTCAGGGCCGTGTGCAGGACTCGAAGAGCATCTGCATGTTGAATTTTATAAATGAAAGTCATCATAAAAGTTAAGAGGTGAATTTATAAAGGGCGCCATTTATTTCTTCTAGAAATAAAAAGATTTAAAGGGATAAAGATAACCCGTATAACTATCTAAAGTTAAATGATGATTTACGTGAAAGTTTCTTCCAACCCGCCATGTTGTGGTACTGGTCGCCGATGGTTCCGCAAGTCACAAGTAGTCTGCTCCGCTCCCAAAATCTGACTCGCTGGAGAAATTAATGATTCTCCTCTTCTCTGCGCAATCTACTGCGCAGCTCACCGGTAGCAATAAAGATGTCTCTCATCGATCGATATCTTGAAGAATCGATCTCAGTCCGGGGTTTGTAGTTTTCTCCGTTACATTACCCCTCCACCAAAGAAAAGAACGGACCACCTGGCTCCGAAGCACATGACTGCATTAGATTTCTTCCTGGTGTTGGAGGTGTAGAGGAACCCTCAGGCGTCATAGTTTTGCTTCAATAGATGTGTATAATTACAAATGTTGAGATTTCCATCCTCCAAATTGAAGCAGTTAAACTAGTAGACCATCTACGATGAAAACAGGGAATATTAGCTTGAAATTCTTCTGTAAGCAGCAGCAGCAGTCCCAAACCATGAAGACTTCCAAAGATGATGGTGAAAATATAAAAATCTTGTCTTGTTAGCAGATATTTTTGAGCAGCCAGTTCCGCTTCTTCAGGGTGAGCGAGTCAATTTCTTTTCCCTACATAATTATCTACCTAACGGGTTAACCAACAAAAAACAAGATTATACAGAAAAAAAATTTCATAAAATGTTGAAAACCGAAAAGCCTTTCAAAAGGAAAACACAGCAGCCCTTTTACTATAATGTAGCAAAATGACAAAAATTCTAGTAACAGAATGTAAACCTGGAGAAACAATATTTTTAAGTTTTTTTTTTTTTTTTTTTTTAAAATGAAATTCAAAAGAAAATTTATTTATTAAAATGTTTTGTTAGAATTAACACCATCTAGTGAATTATCCTGCAAGCATATTGATATCAAGGACCCAAACCCAATCAATAGATCTAAGACAAAACCGATTGAAAAATAAATAAATCGATATTAAATAACAACTTTTAAAAACATCCGATAGATGTCAGCTCTGTAAAAATTCGGAAGAATTTAATAAAATATTACTAGTACTTGTGTTTTAAAACCAAACAAAAGTTCAAATAGAATAAACTATTTTGAGAATTTAAGATATTTGTGTAGATATCCAAAACAAAATTCAATGCGAAAAAAAAAAAACCCCCATAAAACAACAAACTAATTCATTATGCAAATATCAGAATTGTAAGGATATTTGCAGAAGGAGTTAAATGAACGCACAACATATAACATTCAACAAAAACATTAATTTACTCAGGTACAAGATTATTAATTTGCGATGCAAAATTAATACAAAAAACTAAGTACCGTTTATTTCGCCAACTTGTTAAAACATCCCCGAAGGTTAACAGTTAATACGAAAAACAAAATTACTTTTTGGTAATCAGAAAATTACTCGGAAAGTCTGATTAATTTAGTATTGATGGTTTTGTACCTCAGATCCTCATAAAGAGAAGGTAAACCTAATCAATATAAAAAAAATACAACGTGACGTTCGTATTTAGTACGCGCATATGAACGTAAATAAAACTTCTACCAAGATTTCACACTATCAAATAGTATCAAAAACAATATCAAATAGTACATGGCCTCCCCGTAACCTCAAAACTCTTCAGTGACAGGGTCCCCATGGACTAATGATAAAAAAGACAGGAATCAAACCTGAAAGTACAATATCGTACTATCGCATATCAACAATGCATACTAAACAAAGCCTATCACAAGACTCGTGTATATGTGGGATAATAACAGTTCTCAGCGGTTGTAACAACATGTAACTGTTCCCACTAGATTGACAAAACATGACAGTACATGACATTAACATGACATCACAAAACAAACACAAATGGAGGATGGACAGTTCCCATTCATGGCGGCAAATAGAAATGTCGTCCACCAAAAACATAAAGTGAATTTAAAGATAAAAAGAATCTTTTCATGCAACAATGACATGAAAATTTTGCACCCAACAACCATGTGTTGCAAGTGACCTCATGCGTATTAGCATGATACGTTTGAAAATAAGTGACAAGATAATGTCCTTAATAGTGCCTGAGAATAAGGTACTCTGTGCCAATTATAAGAATAATATCAAAGAAATTATTGTTTCTTAAAATGATCAAATTTGTAGTAATTTTCTACATTTAAAACGATATTTACGGATAACGTTAAAACTAAATTTATGATAATTATAGTCATGTGGAAGTTATTGAAATAAATTCTTTTCAAATAGTATCTATTGAATAAGAACAAATTACACGGCAATAAACTTAAGCTAAATGTAAAGATTAAAACGATTGCAAAGTATATCGTATAAACAATATTGAATATAAAAAAATCCAAAACCCAAATTACAAAGAAAAAGGTAAACAAAAGGGTAAAACCTTCTGTAAAATATCTTGTTTAACGAATGTTTAGAATGGAAATTCCTGTAGAACTTATAGATTTGATATTTTAAATTAATTAAGGTCATAAAAATTGTATTATACGCCTTAACACAATGACTATTAACCTGTAAAAACTAATTTTCCTGGACAAGCATACAAAAACTAAAAAAATATGGTCGTACGTGAAAATTATGTTTTGTTTAATAATTAATTAAAAACAGAACCTTGTATGAATTGAAAGAATGGAAATTCAGAATTACTTGAAAACAATTGCCGACAAATAAAAATTAACCTATAAAAAATTTAGTTCCAACTGAGCTCGTTGAAAAAAAGATTTAAAACATTCCCTGTTTGTTGAAAACCCTTTTCCCATAATAAACAAAATATGAGCATTGAATATTAATGGTCCTATCTTGTATATTAAAAGTTAAAACTAAATAAATTATAAAAGAAAACCTTCAAAAAGCAATTTGCCGACAGCAAAGGAAAACGCAGATCAGGCAGGTGTGACGTCTCGCTCCTAGTCCTGAAGCATTTATCCAATGTTGAAACAGCATTTACTCTGAAAAGCATGTTTTGTGTATTTCATTATTGAGTAAAAACAAATGCAACATTTTAATTTTAAAATACAGTAATTAGAAAAAATATATTTTGTTAAAGTATATTGAAAGTGACAATAAAATTCCAAATTTAAAAATCATAAATCTTTGTAACTATATTTTTATAATTTAAGAACACAATAATATGTGTAAATGGTTTTAATAAGAGTTGAACACTTTTATGTAACAATCATCCACATGACAAACGTAATATTAACTTTATAAGGTAAAAAAAGGTTATTATTGAAAGGAAATTACGGATCAATAAGGTTGCTATAATATTTCGAAATAATACAATTACGGAAATTAAGGAACCTATAATATAGTTTCATTCACTGAAATTCAAAGAAAAATTAACAATCGCATGATGTTAAAGTTATAGTAGAGGTTAAATAAATAACTTACTCCGTATTTTTTTTTTTTAAATGAGATGCGAAGAACTACTGTCCGCATCATGATCATTTCTAGCGCCATTCGTGAACGATGAAATATGTACCTAAATACTCTGTTAGGACAAAATAAAACAAATTAGCACACAATAACCATTATCTCGTTAGGATTTTAAAAAGCTACGTATAAAACGTGGTAAATAATGAGTAAATACTCAAGATATAGCTAGCGGCACACAGGATGAGTTCAGATTTGAAAGCGGGAACCAAAATAAAATAAATTTTAAACTAAGAAGAAGAAAAAAAGTGTGAACTTACGAAATCATCGGTGAACCAAACCACAACGTTGAAAAAAACTTTAAACACGACCAAAATGATATTGACCACACGTGTCAAAAAAAAATTCTACCTACTGGGGTGAAAAAGATGACATTCAAAATGAAAAATTTACAAAAAAAAATTCAACCGATATACACACGTTGCAGGCGCCATTGTAACAATTTTTAATGAAACATTCATGATTAATGTAAATCAAATATGGATTGCGTGTATTCTGAAATAAAAACATATTCAATCAACTGTAAATTAAAGAAGGATGAGTTTAACAAATAATCGTTTATTCAGAATGGAGGCTAGCACAATATAAGGTTAATTAAATAAATGAAGTAGCAAGAGACTCTATTTTAAACTAAAGGATTCTCAGGGCCGTGTGCAGGACTCGAAGAGCATCTGCATGTTGAATTTTATAAATGAAAGTCATCATAAAAGTTAAGAGGTGAATTTATAAAGGGCGCCATTTATTTCTTCTAGAAATAAAAAGATTTAAAGGGATAAAGATAACCCGTATAACTATCTAAAGTTAAATGATGATTTACGTGAAAGTTTCTTCCAACCCGCCATGTTGTGGTACTGGTCGCCGATGGTTCCGCAAGTCACAAGTAGTCTGCTCCGCTCCCAAAATCTGACTCGCTGGAGAAATTAATGATTCTCCTCTTCTCTGCGCAATCTACTGCGCAGCTCACCGGTAGCAATAAAGATGTCTCTCATCGATCGATATCTTGAAGAATCGATCTCAGTCCGGGGTTTGTAGTTTTCTCCGTTACACACTATGGATTTGGAGTTTACATCCAACCTTTTCTTTAGATTTTTTTAACATTCAAAAAGTGTAAATTTGTATTCTTGCTGTGAAGGATTTAAGTTAAGTCCCCAGTTGGTCTAGGATTCTAGGTGCTTAACGATGGATGGAAGAAATTAACACTGACCAAAAACTCACCTTTTCACATACATCAAAATATAATTTAAATAATATTGCATTAAATATAAAATTTTAAGTTACTAGGACTAAATCAAACACGATTGGTGTCGCAGACCATTGAATAGATTATATACGAGTATTTAAATAAAATAAATAACTTTGCATACATCACTGATTAATTAGGATCGACAAGATTTAAAACCACTGGTTTATTCAAACGAATATCCTGATAAATGTAAACCATAGGTTTCAAAATATGTCGATCTTTTTTACTGAATAGTGGTGTTTACAAAGCTATTTATTTTATTTAAATTAAAATGACACCATAAAGTGAATTTGCAATAATTGAGTAGAAATATATTTAAATAAACGATAGTGAATATGCAAGTCGTATATATTATTTTAAAAATAATTCTAAATTAAAGTATTATACATTATTTTTGTTTTCGTAATCATGCCTCAATTTATGTAAGATTTTTGGAATATTTTATTATAAGGATACGTTTATATTGCTTACGTGTTAAGGCGATGCACTACGTCATGTAATATTTTAAATTGAGCCATTATCGATAACAACCCTTTCGTAGATGGCGATAAGGTTTAAATTCCCGCTTAACACCATCCGCCTGTTTTGATTTATGCATGAAAAAAACATGGCCAAAAAGTGCCTTTTATTTTATTTTGTGGATGTTCAGGCATAAATATTTAATTATTTTTCGATCATTTTATAAATAACTTAATTTTCCACATTATACAATAAAATCATAACCGAAAATGGGTTCGTAAGTAGGAGATTTTGAACTTTAAAGCGGTTTTCATAGGCCTTTACATTATATTTTCTGGGCTTATAAAAAGACTTATAAAGACTAAGACTAAAGACTAGACAAAGGCCAAGATGTATTCTACTCGCAGTATTTAATTAAAGCATCTGAAACATTTCTAGGCGACTAAATTTTCAAACCAAAAACACATGATTTTGCATTACTACGTATGGCATCGCCTTAAGCTAAACCGGTCGCTATAAATTAAATAAATTCGTGATTTCATAAAAAGTTATTATTGTTCATTTCATTTCAACAAAATCTCAAACCACAAAGTGGTTGCCTTCTACCAAAATAGTTATTAGAGTTATTACTCTAAATGCGAAATGAAGGGTAGAAGTCAAAATGAGGTCATCCTTTGTCCTTTATCAAATTCTGGATAACGTAATACATCTTTTGCTTAATAAATTCAAATAATATCATTATTTTCTGACTAGAGCAATGTATACATATTATGCATTTACGTAGAAGCGACTTAGTATTGGAAATCTTCAGTTTTTTCTCTCCAATTCTACATTTCCAGTGTATTTTTTCTTAGGTTTTATAAAGTACTAGCTGACATGTACCCAGCATTGCTCGGGGACTAATAAAGGGTTCGGGGTAAAGTTTTAAGGTTGTGAATTGTAGAGTACGGAAATATACAATTGGGTACATTTTTAAGGTGGAAATATTATTATGTATAAATTACACATCTGCCCTGATTATGGACATTGAAATACTGTCCGAAACGTTGGATAAAGAAGGAGGTAGCGCAACACGACATAATTCCCCCCAAAACAAATCACTTTAATACTTTTGTGAAAATCCCAAATAATACCTAGAAATATTATTATTGTATTGAAATAAGTGTTTGTTTCACTTCATCGTTCCATGTCTGCCTCGGACGTCCTCGACCTCTTCAATCATTCACTTCCAAGTCATACATTCTCCTTGCACTTCACCTCATTTTAACACAAATAATTTTTTGATTCTTTTTCAGACTTTTTCTACCTTTCACTTCATGTAGTATCACGAAACCCACATTATTATTGTTAAAAAAATACTGCATTATGTTGACTTTATTTCGACTCCGTATCTCATTCCAGTGCAGAGATAATGATTTAATGATAATGCTTTCTCGAGCGTGTCCTACCTTATTCTACTCTCCTACCTCCTACTTTTTCTACCATTCAAATCCCCCTCTAAACACTCCTGGCACTAAAAAGAACAAGCTTTGAAAATAAATGGAACATGTACGCGTACGGCACAAACAAAGAAACAACTATCATTTTAATGTAATTTTTTTTGTCTTTATTACCTGGGTTTAATTTAAACCACCACTGCCTGTCAGGGGATTCAAACATTTTGGATATTTTCCTCAGGGCCGCGTACATCTCCGCATCATCTTCTCCAGGGGATACGCAATGTGGACTGCGGTCGTAGATGTTAAATCTGAAACAAATCCCCAGTTAATGCAAGGGCTCGTCTTAATTTACAACCCAATTTCAATCTAATCTAAAATTGCGTTGTCCAACAGCTGTAAACGACGTTTCCGAGTTAAAGTACTTAACTTAAGACGGTTCCGTCTAGGAAAGAGCTTTTAGATACGTCCTTTGTAGACAATTCTGTGGGCAAAGGAACATAAGAACTCTACACATACCCAACTACACATTTCATGGTTGTTTCATTCAACCACACACATTAGCCTCATTTTGAGTAGGTGTAGGATGATCACCTTAACTTTATGAACAATAAATATTGAAAAAATTATCTATTTCCTTATTTTTCCGCTGTATATATTTTGTTATCTATATTTGTATTTATCTACTCTTTATTTCCATACTCATTATTTCTAGAAGTATTAATCAATCAATCTTTCTAATTATGCACGTGCATAATTTTTGTAAATATTAATCAATCAATCTTTCAAATTATGCACGTGCCAGTATTTCAGTCGGACGTTCAATACAAAATACTAACGTAAAATAATCTAATCACCCAATCATTTTTTTTGTGACATTTATGTAAATTTCAACTACAGTAAACCTTTGCAATCCTGGTACTAACTTGTCAAATATTATGATTCTAGAATTTCAGAGCCAAAAGTATTATGGTGGTTTATCTTTGTGGAATTATGCCTCATTATTTAGCAGACGTTTAGGACAGCGCTACAGTGTCCATTGTCATATGTATTCATGTCTAGCATCTGCCCTGAAACCGAAACGTTAACGTAACGCTGTACGAAAAGTTAGCCAAAAGAGGAGTAATAATACCTCGTAAATAAATTATGATAATGTGTTACTTGTTTTCAATTCATTCAATACTACGCAGTTTGAGACGTACGTAATACAAATTGAAAGGATTACAAAATTTGTATCACACCACGATAACTTTTTTCCATCGACTAGTTATGCAATTATTAATCTAACTGTTTTTTTTCAATTATGGACTTCGACGGGTTGCAGCAATGCTTAATAAGACACAGGCGTGCTATATTAACGTACCTTATTTGCTCCAACTCTTGATTGATAGGGTTCAAGCTGATGACTGGAGCAACGTGAGTTTGATGCCATCCCTCCTCCAGGTATTCCGCCGGCTGCAAAACGGTCGTCAGGGTCTTGAAGGTGGCGGGATCTGTCCTTCTGAGTTCATCGGCCACATGGAATCCATCCACGAAAAGACTATCTCCTCCGGTGCCTTCATGCTCCATACAGTGCAGTACCTGTAAACTAAAAAAGGAGTTGATTTAAATTCAGGTATGATTAATTTTATAGTTTTAAGTGTTGGGGTCCTCACACATTAAATGCTGAATTAATTTCGTCGTACTGAAAGAGCCAATGCAAATTTTAAAAAAATACTCTGTGTTTTACAATTTTCACAAAAATCAATATATTTTGAGTGTTCCCCAAGGAACCAACGTTAGTCCATTTGTATATTCAATACCTACTAATAAAGAAACGTACCAATTCATTACTTCCCATCAATTTTTTTTTGATGTAATAATGTTTAAATACTACTGGTTGTGTTCGGAAATTGCCAACAAACCAAAAAATACAATTTTTTTCCCAAAATAGTACCCCCGATTTGAATCTTTGTTAAATGGGCATGGGAATATTTACAAAAGAACAATGCAAATAAAATACACGGAGAAGGCAATTTTGGAATTAAAATCCTACAATTAGAGATGAATTTTAGCGTTATATAAAGTTAAAAAAACACTCCTAGAAAATTTACATCTCTTCGTAATCTAAACTCTTTTCTTACAATAAACAATTTCCTTTCTCACTCGTAGCTAGTAGAATCGTTGAAGCGAGAGGCTCTCACTGCTTTCGTATATAAAATAATATTCCTGACGGAAGAAATTTCAACATTCAATTGGAGTTTATGCTACGAGTTTTTGAGATTATTTCGCCTTTCCTGTAATACATTTTCAGCGTGGTATTGCAAACATAATAAAATATAAAATTATTATGAAATTCTCCTTTGTTTAGCGCGAATACGGCTAACAGGTATGCATACAAAATTGTGCTGATACAAACTAACAGAATTCTCGTTGTTACCATCCAACCACGAGTTTCAAGTTTTAATACGAACTACTCGAAATCATTTTTCATACCGAACAATTGAAAGAATAGCAATATTTGTTTATTTTTTTTCGGTAAATGTATATTTTTAAGCCTCTGATGTTGCCTTCTAAAATTGCCGTGCTGAAATACCACCATCCAAAATTGAAATATTCCTTGATCTTATCAGCTGTGTTTAGTGTCCTAATCTGAATATATAGAAACTTCCAAACCTTTTTCTTTCCAATCTTCTATTCCACCCCACCCCATTCAGCCCCATAATATATCCACTTGTATGGTGTTCACGTAAAATATATTTTTTTAATTCAGATTTGAAATACGGATTATCTGTGTTTAGTGATCAAATCTGAATAGCCAGGAACTTCCCCTTCCCCTCTCCGCTTTCTTTTACTTCACAACATATCACAGTTTGGGAATCCCGTAACTATTGTGTCAAGTAAGAAAAGGTTACCCAGTGGTCTCCGTCAAGTATGTACTATCGTTGTGCGCCGCCAGGGGGATGGTGGTATAAGCAGTGTCCGCTCTGTTGTTGTCTGAGGTAAAGGTCCACATGTCTCCAAACAGGGTCCTCTGGACGGGTGCTACCCGCTTGATCACCAGCTCCGTATCTTCTATGTTGGGTGCTACCTGAAACACAAAACAAATCTTTGAAAATAGTTGATATAATCAAAACTTGTTTTAGTATTCATCATAACAAAAGACCGGTAAGCGTGGGGGCATTTCGCAGAGACAAACAGAGGGGTTGATTGCAATTCTACTTAATGATAAGGAATTTTCCTTAACCTTAAAATGACTAACGATTTTTGTCTCTCCTCTGAGGGAATCGGAATCGCTGCTAACGAAAGAGTCGTTAATTTGAAGGTTAAGGATTATTCCTAATTCAAGTAGAGCTGGAATTGCTGGTAGAGTCGTTAATTTCAATGTTAAGGACAAATACTTATCCATATCAAGAACCGCAAATCGCCGCTCAGATTTCTCTAAAGGTTCTCAAGTCTCGGGAAAAGCGAAAACTGTATATATTATTTTCATACGATGCGATTTTATACCCGCTAAGTCGCTGCAAGTAGCTTGTAAGCTGGTAAATCAGTTCAGTAACGGCCGGTTTTTCAGTATTCAGGATTGTGTCGGATTGGGTTCTCAAGATTCCTTCTCAAGATCGACTAAAGACTAGACAAATCAATATCTCTTAAGCCGAGCTTAAAAAATCTTGAATACCAGCCCTATGACAATTCAATTGATCATCCGTTGCTTCAATTGATCATCGCAAATTTGTAGACGCTCATATTGAATATCAGCGTGACTTTCACTGTCTTAGGTTGTTGTTATTTTAAATCCGACTTTATCTCCGGGTTAAATCTTCCCTACATGAAAAACTTAACTCTTCCACACACTTTTCCACAAATGATTATCTAGTTAGTCCACATTATGCAAGTGCATTGTATAAGTATAATAAATACAAAAAAAATGTAAGAAAAACACGTCAAATCACCAGAGATCAAATGGGAAAATAATTCACCGACTCCAGATATTTTCTTATCAGAGGGTTCGGCTGGGTAGAACTTCTAATTGGACCTATAAATCCTACTGATCGCTCAATATAAATATTTAAAAAATCTTTCGTAATCCTACATGTATTTAAAATGATTGATTTTTGCATTTTTATATATAAATTCTTTGACAGATCTAATTCGAGTAAATTTTGAATGAAAGAGCTAGGTATAATGCCAGTAGCCGAAATAACAAATGGTAATAATTTTATAGTCTGAGAATGCCAAATTCTTTTAATCTCATTTCCTAAATCGTATTATTTTTTCAGAAACAGTTTTTTTGAATATTACAGGAATTTGGAATAGCGACATCAATGATATAAGTTATTTTTTTTAATTTTGTCATGTAAAACTATATCAGGTCTATTATGACTAATCGTTCGGTCTGTTAGTATGGTTTTATCAAATATATTTTATAAAATTCATTTTCTAATAATGAATTGGTTCGTATTCATAATATGGTTATACAGCAGTTCTAATTTTAGTATTGCTGTATAACTGTACTACATTCTAAACTGCATAAATAAAAACATATTTTGTAATTGTAATATTGTCAAAGCATAAGCAATGAATTATATAAATAAACATGCTATGTAGTTTAGATAAATATACAGTTTGAACACTTTCTCGACCCCCCCCCCCGTTCATTCTCACCCCATTTAGGGATGACATAGTCCCACTGGCACCGGAGAATGAGGAACAATTGGGTATTCACATTAAAAAATCTTTGAAAAATAAAATAAAATATCAATTTGCAATTGGTAAAAGAGTCGGGTTAAGGTACAGGCTCTCGGAAGGTATTTATTTTGTCTTGAAGAGACCCGGATTATGCTTATGAGAAAAAACAGATGCCGGTATAATATATAAACAAGGAAACTATGTAGATACTTAAAATGGATTATAATTAATTCAGAATCGCTGATTTATTCAAATCCTGTTAAGATTGGGACAGCAGGCAGTTTCCTAGTAAAATTTTAGTACTTTCCTAATATCTCATACCACGTGTTCATGCACCCGTTAATATATATAATGACGAAATGCGAAAATATATTGATTTATATGAACACGTCCGTCGGACGTCGCGTTAAAACATTCCTTATTTACTAAAGAATTAACATGAAACCTATCAATTCATTCGTTAATGGCCTGTAGTCCCGTTTTTAACATAATTGCGAATAATTTGAAGAGATTTTTAATAAATTAACAATTTTCCTTGTAGAATCACTAATAATGTTTGTTAAAAGCTGCTTGTTCAGGAAGACAAATATTACATGGCTATTTTATATTGATTTTGACATTATCTGTTTTCTCCCAAAAGCCTCTGCAGATATATTTTCTACGAATCATATAACGCAGGCCGTCTTTAAGGCTACTGATCTTGTATCAGAATAATTATCATATTAGTAATACATACAATAGATCCTCCTTCAGCATTCAAAAAGGACACATCCTTCGATAAATAATTTAAATTTCTTTGCCACTTTTATATTAGGCCGTAACCTTTAGCATTTTTTTGAAATTTTACACACTTCAAATACAATAAATTTATCTTTCAGCCACTCAGTAACCCTCGCAGAAACCTTGAACTAGTTACAATTCAAAGACTGGCTCCTTTTACTTTCGATGTCCTTTGATCCCATTTAACATCAGCGGAATATTTCTGAATTTCTTTGAGAGCAAAAATTCACGTTTTCCATTGTATTAAGTAGTCAAGTCTTGCAAACCCGTGGGTTATTTACCGAAATTTATGGATAAGTTGGGTTACTCCCTTTCTATCCACATCCCTCTCAATTTCGTGTGGGTGGAGTCCCTCCTGACTCGAACTTGATGTATGGTTTGTTAACACAGATAAAATTATACCCCAAAACATAATTATATTATGCCAGAAGTTTGATGGTTCAACTTATAATTTCTTTGGCACATATGGCGTAAGTATTAGAAATGGAATTAGGGCGATAATAATAGATTAATATTTACTAAGTGGGTACTGTTTAATAACCTTAGACAATCAATCTTAAGCAAAATAGAGGGCGATGGAATAGTTTTAATTGCTTAAAGGCGGTATTATTGACAAGGAATTTGAAATAGTCGTTTTTGAGTGCCGTGGGTTATACAATATTACTACAAACTTTCCTAAATACGCATATTAAAACCAAAAGGTTATATTCATACAATTAGCTGAGTTCTGTCACAGATTGTACATATAAGAAGTGTGACCGGGGAGCGTGGCTGAGATTTAACTGCGTGAGTAGACAAGAAGTAGCGAAAAAGAAATACGTAACAAGATCCTGAAGGGAACAAAGCAAGGACTAAAGTAGAGAAGTCATATCTGACTATAATCAATTTACGAGAGGGTAGAAGAAACTGTTTACGGCTCTGGGTTGGCTGATTAACTTAAGACCAATAATTACATTTAAAAAATAAACTACGTTTTACAAATTGATATTTTTATTGTTTTTTAACGCTGGTAGCAGAATTGGGTTTATTCCATTTTTCCTTCCTTATATAACTCGGAAAAGGGTAAAAAATGAAGGAATAAAGAACAAAACGTTTAGCACGCCGCCGTTTAGTGGAAAAAATTAATGTATGGTCGAATCTGTTACAACGATCACAACTTCTGGAAGACTGGTTTCCATTGGGGGAAGAAAACGCGTATGGTTTTGAAATTAATAAATCCTAAAATTCATCTCCAAAATAGCATCTTAGAAAATATAAGGGTGCAACCACATATTTTTACATTATGTACAAACTGTGTTTAGAAATTCCACAGACAATTTTAAGGAAATTTCAAATCGTATTTTTAACATATTTTTAACGCTTTTTAAGCGAGATAATTGGAAAAAAAAAATTGTTTTGTTGTTTTTTTGGGTTCCATGATAACTTCTCAATATGACAATTCATCACACCTTTAATTGTGTGTTGAATTGTCATTTCATCACTGTTTATAACTTTGTTTGTTTATATTTAACATAGCTTAATTTGAGTTTATCGGATATAATCCTGTATTTGAACGTAATACGAATCTTAAATAGTATTTTTTTTAATGTGAGAGTCCCAACTGCTCCAAGCCGCTTGGAACCAGTGAGACTATGGCACTATGAGACTATATTGGGAAATCGGGGTACGTTGTGAGGCTGAAGGTAGTGATATGGGAATTGGTAGTGAGACAATGCAAGATAAAGATGTTGTTGTTGTGGTGTTTATTAAGAGTCAGGATAATACATTAGTTGAGTCAGTTGCCGTGACGAGGGGATGATGTAGGACAGATCTTGGATACTCCGGTTGCTGCGATGATGTGGTGGTCAAGCGCGGGTCAGTGTGTCGACGCCGGGCGCTGTGACCAGGACTCGATGAAGGTCAGGTACTGGCGAAGAACGTAGGTCTTCAGGCACTCCAGTGCTGACGGGACGGCCAAAGGTGCGGTGGACCTTGTAGGCGGTTGAACGGGCGCGGTGTGACCAGTGAGGATGCTGCGTGTCCTCGTGGTGGTCATGATGCGTGGATGAAGCGCTGGTCAGAGACGCTGGGACCAGGGCGCTTGTAATCCGAGTAGCGCTTGCCAGGGACGGCGATCAGGACAAGGCGCTAGGTTGATGTCCCGGTAGAGTCCATGATGGTATGGGCGAAGCCGGGTATATGTCCTTCGTGGAGGGGCGCGGGGCCCCCCAGTTGTCACTCGTGAGATTAGTAAATCGTTGGCGACAGATTGATGACTGACTGACTACTGACTACTGACTTGAGGTGAAGAAGGATCGAAGCGTGACGTGGGGGGAACCGGCCATGCTGGCCGATTCCTCCATTACGCCGAGTCGGAGATCTCGAGTAGGATGATGTCGCGTGGAACTTGTTGACTGGAACGATGTGGAATGAATGACTGACTGATGACTGACTACTGACTTGAGGTGAAGAAGGATCGAAGCGTGACGTGGGGGGAACCGGCCATGGTGGCCGATTCCTCCATTACGCCGAGTCGGAGATCTCGAGTAGGATGATGTCGCGTGGAACTTGTTGCG
This sequence comes from Hesperophylax magnus, assembly GCA_026573805.1. Classification (NCBI taxonomy): domain Eukaryota; kingdom Metazoa; phylum Arthropoda; class Insecta; order Trichoptera; family Limnephilidae; genus Hesperophylax; species Hesperophylax magnus. The sequence continues at coordinate 1,189,664 of JAIUSX010000035.1, forward strand.
TGGAACGATGTGGAATGAAGACTGACTGATGTACTTCGGTTCTCCACCGCTTATATACCTGCTGATTCCTTTGTTGTCTGCCACGGGTTGGAGTAGCGTCTGGACTTCGAATCCGCAGGACCGCTGACTCGGTTGTTTAGCACATGCCGTCTGGTTTATGATTTTGATGACGGAGCGGTGACATAACCGCTACAGTGGGAAGGGAAAAGAGATGGGGAAGAGTAAGGTGGGGAAGTACTTGGCTATTCAGATCTGGTCACCAAACACGGCTAAAGCCATTTCAAGCAATGTTTTAAGTTTCATTTCTGAATGGTGGTCTTACACCAGGGTGATACTGAGATTATCATCCACTCTAGAACGTGCCGCAAATATGCCTTATAATATTTTAAATTATTAAAATGTGAAAAAACACAATCTTGAAATAAAATTTTAAGCCCGCAACCTCAAATTCTGACCACGTTTTTATACTGCTCAAACCTATCAATAAATTGTGGTAATATATTATTTTAATTTATTTTTTGTATTTAAAAAAAAAATATTGATGTATTCATAGTTTCATAGATCTATTTTGTACCTACTTTATGGATTACATCTACATACTGTTATTATCTTTATATGAAAATTACATATCACTGTGTTCGTACACGCTAATCTCCGAAACCGTCTAACCGATTAAAATGGAATTTTTTGAATGTGTATGGTTCGATCCAGCTTGAAATATAAGATAGGATTTTGTACTTTGTATTTTTGAAAAATACGTACAACCCTAAATTTCTATTTCCCCACTTAGAAGGTGGTCTGTGGCAGGACAACGTCTCCCCGGCCCACTAGTATTTTAAATAATACAGATATACTTCTATGTAAACTGTATCATGTATCACTTTTATGCTTTTAGCCGGGCGTATAAATAAATATTCAAATGTAATGTAAAGTATAAATATATGTATTACATCCATTGTGTGTGTGTTGTATTCCACGGAAATAATAATACAACTTTACACGCCGCTAACTGTCGGATCTGCTGATTAATGGAGTTTAACGCAGATGCAATTATAGGACTGAAAGGAGCGTAGGAAATTGAACGCGTGTCCCTTCAGCCAGATATTATTGAAACACAGAAGAGATAAACCTGTAGAAATATGTTGTGTGCATGAAGTTGAACCAGAAATAATAAGTTCAATTTTCCCTTACTTTTGGGATTTTATTTAATTTTTATTGTTGCGTTACCTCCTTCTTCAGTCAATGTTTCGGACAGAATCATACACGGAGAAAAATGACCCTGTCGAAAAAGTGATAGCATGTCAATTTTATGAAAAAAATAGTTAGTTATTCGGAATATATCGAGAACACGTGTTTTTTCCTAACAAACATCATGACAGAATGTGACAATGTCCACACATGTTCCGCCGTCCTCATAAAATATTCGCTTTTAACTATGACCTTTTAATTGGATTATTTTCCCCGTGTTCATTCATTAATTCATGGATTAATTATATATTTTATTCATCAATTTATTGATTCAGTAACTCATTCATTAATTCATTAATTAATTCAATAATTCATCAATTCATAAATTCATCAATTCAATAATTCATCAATTCATTAATCAATTCATTAATGCATTCATTAATTATATCATTTATTCATTCATTCATCAATTCATTCATTCAATAAAAAAAATGTAATTCAAATAGATAAAAAAAACAGTATACAAAAAAAGTTAATTTGCAAGTAACTGCATTCAACTGGGCCATATTTGGCCCTGGCTATCAAGGCTGTCCACACTATAAAGGGATCCGCACCCCAAAATTGTAATTAATATAATAATTATAAATAATTTCACAAATTACAAAGTGTACGCGAAAACCAATTAGCCATTAAGCCATTTCCATGACTAGTAACATGATGTAATCACTGCAATGTCTTATCAATGTACGAGGCGTATCCAGAAAGTAAGTGTACTGAATTTCTGTAGGTTACAATTTTTTTTATTGAAACAAAAAAATTACATGGTTACCGTAGTACATATGTAAGCTATTTTTAGACATAGTCGCCATTCCTCTCAATGCAGGTGGTGTAGCGGGGTATCAACTTTTTGATGCCTCCCTCGAAGAAGTTTCCCGCCAACCCCTTCGTCCACTTTTCCAGCTCCTCCTTTACCTCCTCGTCGGTAAAAAAACCTTTTTCCACCCATGTACAGCTTCAGGGAGGTAAAGAGATAATAATCTGAAGGTGCTAAGTCAGCGGAATGCGCGGAGTGGTTCAGGACATCCCATTTAAACGTGGCGTTGGCCGTGTGTGGTCTGGCATTGTCGTGCAGCAGGCTGACTCCCTTTGTCAGCATGCCTCTTTTCTTGTTTTGAATCGCCTTCCGCAATTTTTTTAGGGTCTCACAGTATCTTGCAGAGTTGATGGTCTCCCCTTGAGGCAGATATTCAATCAAAATTATGCCTTGACTGTCCCAAAACATGGATGCCATGATTTTCTTGGCTGAAATTGTGGTTCTGAACTTTTTGGCGGAGGGTGAAGAGGTGAGAACCGTTTTTAAACTCACGATACCACTTGTACACACTCGTACGATTCATAGCTTTATCACCATGTGTAGTTTTCACCTCATTATAAACCTCAAACGGAGGTTTTCCCTTCCAAACGAGATAACGGATGACGCCGCGTATTTCGCACTTGGCGGGAGATTGGATTGACATTTTTCACGAAACGTGTTGTTGCGTCGACACTTCTCAACGTACTGACCTTGAACCGGTCTCGTTGCGGAGGGGAAGAGTCAGGCTACACGTAAGTGTAGCCAACATGTCGAAAATTAAATTCATTTGGTCGTGAGAGCCTCAGTATACTTACTTTCTGGATACGCTTCAATTAGCGATGGGTCAAGACTAATTTTACCAGCTCAATAATTTCGTACGGCTCAATGAGTCGCCTCAACTGAACGACGGCTCAATTGAACCGGAGCCGTGAGCTCAGATCGTATGAGAATGGGGTATGGCTCCACCCAGGGTCGGCCATTAGCCAAACGGCGCCTGGCGCGAGTAAAATTTTGGCACCCCTTGTCAAAACCGGTAGGCGCCTAGGTAAAGGTGATCACTATGGTCAATAATATTCAGATGATTTGTATTTTTGTGTAGCGCTGTCTTATGGAAAAAAATCTTAAGGGCGGTTTGTTCGGACTGTTAGGTGTTAGGTATTATCAGCGCCTTGGCGCCTTGGCGCCTTGACAATTCGGCGCCCGGAGCGGTCTGCTTCTACTGTGACCGCATAGGACCGGCCCTGGCTCCACCGGTACCGGGAGTCGTACGATTACGGCTCATCAAAAAGAACTACCTCAATTGTGCGGCTCAATCACGAACAACTCATCGCTAATTTCAATACATTCAAATTCATTATTTTAACAATAAAATACTGACTTTTGCGTAATTGGAAACATAGACATGAATCACAAGTGGGTGTTCTTTTATTAAATATAGTTGTTCAAGTTCACAGCAATGTTAATAGTGATAAAAACTTAATAATTTTCAATTATTTTCGTCATTAATTTCATTAACCACTAAACACGGTAAAGTTATTTTTTTCTATAATTTTATAATAAACTCTAAGGACGTTTGTTTCACAGAGTTTGAACACTTCATCTAATTACGAAGTTGATTTACAAGTACTGTGAAAGTTCTATTATTATTTCAGTTTGGTGAAACAACTAACCAATTCTACAATTTTTTAATAAATTCTAAGGACGTTTGTTTCACAGAGTTTGAAAAATTCGTCTAATTTCAAAGTTTATTTACAAGTTATGTGAAAGTTCTATTCAAGTTCTGTTTGTATTTTAGTTTCGTGAAACAACTGGCCAATACTGATATAAGAACAGAACTTGAATAGAATCTTCATAGATCGTGAAAATAAAATTTAAAATTTGATGAATTGTTAAAATTTTGTGAAACAACCAGTTCTGAGTCTGTTTTTTGGTTTACAGTTAGGAAATTGCTCAGTAATTGGATTTTTTAAATTTTCAAAACCATCTGGGGGGGCGGATTCTCCGTTTTACTGGGGGTTATGGATCACCCCTCATATCCCCTGGTAGCCCGCCCAGCACAGGTTCAGCCTCGCTACGTGTTTTAAATACGGTCCTGATTGTGTTATTGTATTTAATATCCGTCAGTCAACAATGGTGATGATGGAGTAAAAACTTAGAAGATAATTAAACCTTATGCAACTACTATTTTTTTAACTAGTAATTATTTTTTTTTAAATGTACAAAAAGCATATCTAAAAAAGAAAACTCCTTTCCACAGATTCAACAACCTGATATTAGCGAAGTTTTAATCCAAAACCATCCACTGTTTCTCTGCTAGCATGAAACGTAGAAAAAATCTCGCAGAAGTTTTATCTAGTAACAAAATGTTTCATAGTTTTGTCAATAGATGTCAGGCAAGTGAAAATCGGTAGTTAAAAACAGAACCGATAAATACACAGCATTTCACTATCTTGCATGACTCGGAGGTAGACCTGTGGTTCGGAGATATAAAAAAACATTTAGTTTGTTATAATAAATAGTAGCCACTCACATTATCAACGAAAGCGCATCCATATTCGATCAGCGACTTGAGAAATGTCTTAAGAGTTTCATTGGATTTCAGGAAGTCATCTCTGTTGACGTAGGCTACTTTACTGGCAACTTCTTTACCCGTCCACAGCTTCCTCTGGATCACGCTCTTCTTCTTCCAATTACCAGGCCAATACTCCCACAGGAATTTGGCTGAATATTCCGATACGTGCTGATCATCCCCTGAAAACAAATTGATATTAATAAATATAAGAAATTTAAAAATAAACATTTTCGTAGATTGGTAATTATTTTAATTCTACTATTATTTAAATTTCCATTTTTTTATTTGTTGTGAGACACATTTTATTTGTTTGAGGACATTTATGAAACATGCATATAGATAAAACGGTGACCGGATAAATCATCACATCTTTAAAAAGTTATATAAAGCCATGGAAAGTGATAAAACAAAAACTTTATTAACTGGGTTAAGTAGGTTAGGTTAGGTTAGGCTAGGTTAAAAAAAAAATCTCATCGTTTCTAATGACTTTATATCACTTTTTAAAAGTGTGTTGAATTGTCACTGTTTTGAGTTATCATGGAACCATATCGGAACACGTGTTCATGCACCTGCATTTGCCTTATCCACGAAATTCAAAAATATTAGTAATTTTATGAACATATTCGTAACTTCGTTAGATTTTTCCAGAAAACACATTAATTCATTCGTTAAATGTCTGCAATCCCATTTTAACCGATTTACTAATAAATTGAAGAGATTCATAGTAAGTTAGGAATACTCATTTTTATTCGTGTAACCGCGTATTTATTCCGCATAAAAAACATCTTGTTCTCCATGATTTCATATTTTGTGAAAACACATACTGTTTCAATAATTAACATTACGAAGAAGCGTAAAGCTTCAAAAAGTTTATTTATTCCATTAGTAACATAAATATACAGGGTTTTCCAATAAGAGGTGTTATTTTGAATAGCCCGCTATTTCGGTAGATGTTACTTTTGAAGCTGTCATTTTTTAACATTTTACAAGTAGAAACTACGCCATTAATAAAAATGGAACGATACACGCTTGAAAAACGCATTGAAATTATTAAAATTCACTTGAGTGAATCAAATGCAAATCATCTTGAGTGATGAGGCCCATTTCCACCTCGGTGGCTTCGTCAACAAGCAAAATTTTCGCATCTGGGGCTCGGAAAACCCATGAGTTATTGTTGAAAAGCCTCTCTATTCTCAACGTGTGACTGTTTGGTGCGGTTTATGGTCCGGCGGAGTCATTGGACCTCACTTATTCGAAAATGAGGCTGGAGCAACAGTTACGGTGAATGGATTGCGCTATCGAGAGATGAATGTTTTTTTATGGCCGGAATTGGATGGTATTGATTTGGATAACGTTTACTTTCAACAAAACGGCACTACGTGCCACACAAGCGATGAAACCATTGATCTTTTACAATTGAATATCAAAATAACACCTCTTATTGGAAAACCCGTATTATATTCTTTGAAAATTATTAATAAGCAATGTGAACAAAGGGTTTTAAGGAATGGAAAACTTACATTTAATTGATAAAATATCCCTTGCTGTAGTTAACTCTTCAGGAAAACCATCTTCTGGAATATCCAAAATGTGTTTATTTCTTTGAAATGTTGCATAATTGTAGCAGTCTCTGCATCTGAAAATATAAAATTACACTTTAGTAAGTTTTCAAACAAGTTTAAAATATTTCTACTTTGTATCCTGGAAAAGCTTAGATGGTTTGGGCATGTAGAGCGAATGAGCGAAGAAAGGAGTGTAAGAAGGATATATGATGCAAATGCGAATGGTAGCACAAGTCGAGGACGCCCGAGGAAGATATGGCACGATCAAGTGAATCGGATACTTGAGTCGGGCCATGTCAAGAGTCAGAATAATAGAAGAGTATTTATGAGACGATGAATGAATATGAATGAGGCAAGAAGTGTGTGCCAAGACTGAGTTGTTTGGCGGTCCGTCCTCTCTTCTACCCCTGCATACTGTTAGTTAGTATCCTGGTGAAGAAACCTTTGGTTTTGAAACATGTTAACATATTTTTGTATTATTAATTAGTGGTTTAAACAAAGATTTAAATAAAAACATTTCATTAAATGGTAATATTATCAGAGTGTGATCACAGATTGAATGCAAATCCAATCTGACACAGTTTATAATATAGCTTGTAAACAATACCTACGACCAGAAAAGTAAACAAAAGATAAGTATTTCTTGACCTTATTTGCAATCAGAAAACCTTCCATTTTAATACAGAAATAATTACTTTTTGTTTGCGAGATGTGTTTTGTAAATAAAAAAAATCGATAAATTTTCCTCTGTAACATAATTTAAAAGTGCAGCGATCCATGATGATAATAAATAATTAAATAAATTAATAACCATAAAAGCAAGCGCTCTTATGATTATATTGTTTCCATTTCTAAATGTATTCTTTGATCATATGGTAGTAAAGTTGTGGACCAATTATGTGGACATATGGTAGTAAAGTTGTGGACCAATTTTGTTTACATATGGTAGTAAAGTTGTGGACCAATACTGTTTACATTATGGTAGTAATGTTGTGTACCAATTCTGTGTACATATGGTAGTAAAGTTGTGGACCAATTCTGTTTACATATGGTAGTAACGTTATGTACCAATTCTGTGTACATATGGTAGTAAAGTTTTGGACCAATTCTGTTTACATATGGTAGTAAAGTTGTGGACCAATTCTGTTTACATATGGTAGCAATGTTGGGTACCAATTCTGTGTACATATGGTAGTAAAGTTGTGGACCAATTCTGTTTACATTTGGTAGTAATGTTGTGTACCAATTCTGTGTACATATGGTAGTAAAGTTGTGGACCAATTCTGTGGACATATGGTAGTAAAGTTAGATTACAAAATTCAAAGAGATTTCACTGACCTGCAATTATCTCGAAGCCAAGCGAAGCTGTACTTAATCGATTTATTTCCACTCAATTTTATATTTACAGATTTCCCTTCTACTTCTGCGAACTCAATGGACTCTGAAAAGATACCAAAAAACATGCTAAAGGTTGGATGAGATGTAAATTATCGAATTATGAAAATTGCTGTTGCAGGGCTGAGGGAATGAAATCAATCAATCAATCTTTATATAAATGTGTTATATTGCTGTATTAACAAGATTTCACATGGGTATAGCAAATGCTGCAAATGCGTTTAAACAAAAGTATTTTTTTATTATTATTTTGATTGTTTTGCAATTTTGAAAACTTTATTTTTAGTTAAAATTGTGGAAAACATGATAAAATGAAGAAACTTGAATTATTTGAATGTTCGAAAATTAAATAAGTGACAATGAAATTAAACTAGATTTATTTAATATACACGCGAACAGTAAAACTCAACCGGAATTCTTTAATAAACTCAGAAACTTTTAATGCTTATTAAGGTTTTAATTAAACACGATCATTAACTTCATACGATGATTAATTTTTTAAATATTTATAGGAAAAAAACTTTCATAATTCACAGAAAATATATAAATCATTTCAACTTATTTTATTAACTCAATTTATCTTATATTTCAGACACATTTTGGTAATGAATTAACAAAATTGACTGGAAGATAGTTAAAAATCTAAACGCATTTAAAAAAATATATATTTGATTTCACATCTGTGTGGGCAGGTACTAGGTACAGTTATTATTATTTTTTTAATTTAGAAGAATAGGTACTGATTTCCAAAACTTAATAAAGTAAACCCTTTCAAAACAAAACAATCACTGCACATTAACCGAAAATCCATAATATAAATTTAATAATTATAAACTTAATATTTACTTACGACTTCCATTTATGTAAGCCATGATGGAACAGCAAATAGACACTAACTAGCTTCTAATAAGAAGCTGGGCAGATCATCATCTCAATACGACAGTTGTTCTTATCAGACAAAAGTTATCATAACACATTCGCCGCTGCAAATAATTCACGCTTAACTTGTCCCATTAGAAGTTTGGCTTTGTCATTTCAAGCTACAGTTGAGTAAGCACCGAGGAGAATAATTATTCTACAAGTTTCGAATAAATGAATGTCAACGAACTTATTGTAAAGTTTGTAAAAGCAAGTTTCTGGATTTTTTGAAGTGAAACTTCTTTACGCGCGTCAAGCATTTTCGAGGACCGGAGTAAAACCGACTCATGACCGTCACGAAAAACCGTGATCATTTAGTGGTGGGGGTAAGGGACCCCCACCACCGCTCACCGTTCACTGTCGCTCTCTCGCCGTAGTCGCTTACTGAGGTGAGGGAGCCACTGACGAACGTTCTCTCTCTCTTCTCTCTTTTCCTCTCTCTCTAGCCAACGACGCCACGCCAGGCATCAGCTGCTTGCTTCGTGTACTGCGCGGTGAGTGTAATACGAGTGAAATACGTAATTGATTGTGGTTTATTCGATTTGGAACAGAGTTTTAGTGTCAAAAATGAGTAGTGACGAGATAGAAGTGAGAAAAAAGAGAGAATTAAATGAAAAGAGAGAGAGAAGAATACTAAAAGTTTCACTTCCGTCGTGCGTAGGCTTGCCACACACTGTATTACTTTTAATATGTAGCTTTTATCCATAACTTAACTTATAGTGTATCCAGAGTTTTAGTTGTTACCTACTAGATGCATTGTTTACAAATATTTATTTTTATTCGTATGTTAAAAGAACAACTTAAAACAGTAAAAAATTCTTTAAAATCGTTGATCGTAACACCAGGGTCGTCTCTATGCGGGCGCAATTGGAGCGGTCCGCTCCGGGCGCCGAATTGCCAAGGCGCTGATAACACCTCACCTATCGCCAGAGATTATGTTTCAAACATAAATTATCTAAATACTTAAAGACTTCTACTGGTTTTGTCGAGACTCTAGATAGGAGATTACTGTGATCTCCTACCTAGATTCTAGACGTCTACTGGTTTTGGCTAGATTCTAGATACGAGATCACATTGATTTCCTATATAGAGTCTAGACGTCTACTGGTTTTGGCTAGACTCTAGATACGAGATCACATTGATTTCCGATCTAGAGTCTAGACGTCTACTGGTTTTGACAAGGGGTGTCAAAATTTTACTTGCGCCAGGCGCAATTTGGCTCAGGGTCCGCTCTGCGTAACTCTTATTGTTCCATTCTATTAATTTAACAATATTGAGTAGGCTTAAACAAGACAAAGTGATGTTTAGTCAGACATCGCTGTCACAATACACACAATCCTAATGCTTAGTTCACACGAGGACAAGCAATACTGTCTTGTCCTAACTCCGGACACATTTTCCCAGTGTAAACAGTACCTACTTTAGAGGACAGGACAATGAACCGATATTGTTCCAGAGATACATAGACAGGCAAGCTATTTCCGCAGGACAGTATTTTACCCTCACACCCGCGTCCCGTGCTTGGACAAGACAGTAAGACAGTTGCTCCTCGCTTACGTATTTTGGCTCTAGGCACTCTCGGCGCTCGGATCTCGTATTTCATTTTATGTTATTTTTCGCGAATTCCATGCGTCCATAGGCTTGCAGTGTAAATAAAATATTTTAAACTAGACAAACCATACTCATATTTAAAGCATTTAAGCATTAAAATGAATCATCAACATAAAAAAGTTTTTTTTTCAACTTTGACGATATAAAAAAAAAAAATCGCAAGTTGCGCCACAATTCGAAGTATGTCAAAAAATACAAATAAATAGTAGTATATCTGTGTGTAAGGATATAATGGCCA